>JARQOD010000003.1:472578634-472589739 GCA_033576555.1 Oophaga sylvatica | reverse complement strand
TAGCGATCCGTTAGCGATGTTGTTCAGTGCGGCAGCTGCCAGCGACGAGCTTCCTGCTGTGATCTCGCTCGTCGCTGGAATCGTTCCGGACCCTATTTTATCGCCGGCGCTCCCGCTGGGTAAGTATAATCGCTAAGTGTAGCACCTTTTCTTAGCGATTTAGCGGTACTTTTGTACCGCTAAAGTCGTTAAGGAGATCGCTAACCGCGATAGCGTCCTTAACGACATCGCTAAGTTAGGTAGCTACTAGCGATATAGAAACAATCCCGCTAGCGATCTCATTAGTATGCGACGCTAACGAGATCGCTAGCGGGATTGTGTAGTGTGGCAGTACCTTAACTGTCAATATAAGCTTTTGTTACTCATATGTTTGCAATGATATTTCTGTCTGTGATAAAAACATCTGTCAAACACACATAAAAACCAGAGGGCAGCAGATCATGTGAAAATATAATATTTGTGTCATTCTCAAAACTTTGGCCATGACTGTAGAAAACACACTGGCATGCTGTGCTGGCAATATGCTGGCAATAATACTATGTAGGTGCCATCATACTGTGTGTGGAGTGCTGTTTGGGGGCCATCAAACTGTGTGAGGGCCACTTGGGAGCCATTATACTGTGTGGAGGGCTTTGTGGGGGTTCTTATATTCTGAAGGGCTGTATGATAGCCATCATACTGCGAGGAGGACCACTACTGTATACTACGTGGAAGAGGAAGATTTCTTATTAGAGTGTTCCTCTCAGCACTGCCCACGAATGTCCAATTCAGAACAATAAAAATATTTTTTATAAACTTTTACTTGCTATGCGTTTCAGAGCAGTGCCTGCTCCTTCTTCAGGCAAAGTATATAACAAATGTGTTGGTTACAGCCATTTTATACAATATGGTGGGTATTGAGTAAAAAATCAAATGCTAAATAGAACAGGTGCTAATTCAATTATGCAAAGGACCCTCGTCTCCACTCAATCCTAATTATACTTTTTCCCTTCCCATCTTTCTATACTTTGACTCACTATGATGCTATCTATTTCTTTTGGACATAGAAGACAAATATGCAATTTAATGTACCTTTCTGTGCCTATAAATATTTCCTCCATCCACACTGGCAAATAAACAAATAGCATCCTCAGCATTATATTCCGGCCTGTGATGACTCCTAACACTACTACTTACATACCGCAGTCTACAGCTAATAATTGCATAATGTAAAGTGGTGCCTTTTGGCAGCTAAATTATTAGTTTAATAAGCTAAATGCCAACCTTCTGGCTCTTTGTGATTGATATATCCTATACAATGCAAGATATATTTAGTAGGAGAATTCTGGCTCACACAATTGGTATATTCCAGTACGCACAAATCTATGTGTTGTTAAACAACAAAACTGTATGGGTAAAGAGCCAACTTAACTCATTAATCACAAAAGTCTTTAGTGCCTTAAAGTAATATTCCAGCAAAGACAAGTGACATATCACTTGGATAAGATATCATCGCTGATCACTCGGGGTCTGACCACTCAACCTGGTAGCAGAGACTTACAGAGTAAAGGGTATGCCACACTGAACAATATCGCTAACGGGATCGCTAAAAAACGTCACTATTTAGCGATCCCGTTAGCGATGTTGTTCAGTGCGGCAGCTGCCAGCGACGAGCTTCCTGCTGTGATCTCGCTCGTCGCTGGAATCGTTCCGGACCCTATTTTCTTGTCGGCGCTCCCGCTGGGTAAGTATATATCGCTAGTGTGGCACCTTTTCTTAGCGATTTAGCGGTACTTTTGTACCGCTAAAGTCGTTAAGAAGATCGCTAACGGCGATAGCATCGTTAACTATATCGCTAAATGTGGCCGCACTTAGCGATATAGAAACAATCCCGCTAGCGATCGCATTAGTATGCGTCGTTATCGTGATCGCTAGCGGGATTGTTTAGTGTGGCAGTACCTTAAGTGTTCCTCATGCCACCTGGTGTGCGACTCATAAGGAGAATCCTCAGGTCACCCCACCAAAAATAGTCTGTGTTAGTAGCACATGATACAGCTAATGGACAAAGTTAAATATGCACACTGGGTAAGAAACTTAAAGGGATTGTCCATTAGCCCGACAACCTCTTGTAGTCCCCATTGTAAAATAAAAAAATATATACTCACCTGCCGATCCGGTGTCATCTTAGCGACATCGACTCTGTTCTACTGCGGTTAACATGGGATTATAATGCAGCATGAGCCCTGCAGCCAATAAGCAGAGGTTATTGTGCTGCTGCACTCTTTTCTTCTTTTTCTTCAGAGAAAAGGGGAAGAAATAAGAACATTGAAGCTCAATAGGGGCTTTCCATTTAACTTTTTTCACAAAAATGTTACTTTAGACCCAATATTTTTTGATTTTCACAAGGGTAACAGCAGGGAAACTGCACCAAACAATTTGTTGTGCAATTTCTCCTGAGTACGCTGTTTCCCAATATGTCGAGGAAAACTATTGTCTAAAATTTGTAGACGCCATGTGAGGTTGGAGAGCCGCTGATGTACCTAAACAGTGGAAACCACCCACAAGTGACACCATTTTGGAAACTAGATCCCTGACGGAACTTATATAGAAATGTGGTGAGTAACTTGAACCCCCAGATGCTTCTTAAAAGTTTGTAACATTGAGTTGTGAAAATAGAAAAAATCACATTTAGCCCACAAAAATGTTTTTTAGCCAACATTTTACATTTTCATAAGGGTAACAGGAGAAACTGCACCATACAATTTGTTGAGCAATTTCTCCTGAGTAAGCTGATAGCCAATATGTCGAGGAAAACTACTGTCTGAGCGCACAGCAGGGCTTGAAATGGAAGGAGCATCATTTGACTTTTTGAATGCAAAATTTGCTGGAATAATTAGCAGAGGCCATGTTGCGTTTGGAGAGCCCTGATGCGCCTAAACAGTGGAAACTCCACACAAGTGACAACACTTTGGAAACTAGACCCCTCAGGGAACTTACCTAGATGTGGTGTGAGCGTCTTGAACCCCCAGGTGCTTCACAGAAGTTTATAATATTGAGCCGTGGAAATAAAAAAAATATTTTTTTCTCACAAAAATGTTTTTTAGCTCCAAATTTAGCATTTTCATAAGGGTAACAGGAGAAATTGCACCATATAATTTGCTGTGCTATTTCTCCTAAGTACATCGATACCCCATATGTGGGCGAAAACTACTATTTGGATGCACAGCTCAGAAAGGAAGGAGTGATGTTTTGGAACAGAGACTTTGATGGAATTGTGTGCAGATGTCATGTCGTGTTTGGAGAGCCCCTGGTGTGCCTAAACAGTGGAAACCCCCTTCAAGTGACCACATTTTGGAATCTAGACCCTTGAATAAACTTATCTAGACATGTGGTGATCACCTTGAACCCTCAGGTGCTTCACAGAATTTTACAATGTTGATCTATGAAAGTGAAAAGAAAAATTCCCACAAAACTGTTGTTGTTTTAGCTCCAATTTTTGTCATTTTCACAAAGATAGCAGTACAACGATACCCCATATGTGGTCAAAAATAACTTTTGAGGCACAGTGCAAAGTTCAGAAGGGAAGAAGCTGCATATTGGAGTTCAGATTTTGCTGGAATAGTTTGAGGGTGCCATGTCACAATTGGCAGAGCCTCTGAGGTGCCAGAACAGAAGAACCCCCCCTATATATGTCCTCATTTTACAAACTACATTCTCCAATAAATTCACCTAGGGGTGCAGTGATCATACTCTCACCTGTGCCTCACTGATTTTTAGACTATTGGGCGGTGAAAAAACAATAATTACATTTTTACCACTAAAATTTTGTTTTAGCCCCAAGTTTTTAATTTTTAATTTTTCTAAGGGGAAATAGGAAATAATGGATCTTAATTTGTTGTAAAAAATTGTCCTGCGTGCGCCAATAACCCTCATGTAAACAGGAAATACTTTTCAGGCACAGTGCAAAGCTCAGAAGGGAAGGAGCACCATATTATAGAGCAGATTTTACTGTTATGGCTTGCGGGTGCCATGACCCACTGGAAGAATCATTGAGGTGCCAGAACAGCATAACTCCTCATAAGTGACCCTGTTGTGAACACTCTGGATCTGACTCCTGAGTTTGGGCTCCCTCTGGTGGCTGCTGATAGTAATGAAGCTGCTTCGGCTAACATAATTCCATCAGCTGGGGGCAATGAGTGGCAATCAGGTAGCACTGACTGAGGAGATATAAGGGAGTAACCTTCCCATGATCCTCGCCGGTGATTTGTTGCTCTTCCTGGTTCCATTTAGAAGTCAGCTTGCTTCCTGCTGTTTCCTGCTACGTTCAGATAAGTTATTTGCAGCTTGTTTCTTTGGCATTTGTTTTTACTTTTGTTTTCTGCCCTGTTAGTGTGGGGACAGCCAGGTTCCCGGCTGGGGCCTGCGCTGGTCTCTGTTTCTCATTTACCACTGCTTTTGTTCAGTCCCTGTTATTTCAGTATCTGCTGGTTGGCTACCAGCTCACACCAGAGTTCTGATCTAGTTGGGGAGAGATCGTGTGGTCTCAGTATTTTTTTGGAAATCAGAAGTGTTGGAATTTTTACTTAGGGTTCTATCCTGTCCTATTCTATCTAGACAGTTTTGGGCCCCAGCGTTTGCTTGTTCTATTTTCTGCCTGTGTTCGTATTTCATCTTGTCTCACCGCCAATATATGTGTGGGGCTACCTATTCCTTTGGGGCGCAACTCCGGGGCAGTTAGCTTTCCCCTTTCTCTCTTTAGGCTTAGTTAACTCTCCAGCTGTGTCAAGGCGTCTAGGTCATCGTAGGTACGTCCCACGGCTACTTCTAGTTGTGCAGTCAGTTTAGGGGTCTGCAATCCGCTAGTTACCAACCTCTCTGTGTGTCTGGTTGACTTGGTTATTTTTGCTACTGTCCTCCTCGGCTACCAAATCATAACATGACCCCATTTTACAAAATACACCTCTTGATGAATTAATGTAGTAGTGCAGTGATCATATTGACACCACAGAGAATTTTACACCATTGAGCTGTGAAGAAAATTAATTACATTGTTATCATAATTTGTCCCACAATTTCTACGAAATGTATAAATACCCCTTATGTGGCTGTACAGTTTTACTAAGCCTCATGGAGAGTCTTGGGAGGGACAGAATGCTATTTGCCTCCTGGAGCGCATATTTTCCTACTATAGCTTGTGGACTCCATATACTGAGCCCCTAAGTGCTAGAAGAGCAGACTCTCCCCTCAAGAGATCCCATTTTGGAAATTAAACCCCTTTGGGAATTTATCAACAGGTATAGTGACAATGTTGACTCCATGGGTGTTTTCCAGAAACAACTAGCAGTGGATGCTATTGAGTTAATTGCAAAGTTTCTGTCACGATCCATTTTTGGATTTGTGGCAGATCTGGTGCCATTGAGTTAAACCTTTTTTCCTTTCAGACCAGTGGAGGTTAAATGTCAGTTTTTCTCTGCTAGCAAGTTGGTGTAATTGCATTGCTGCTGGGTCAGCTGATGTGGGCGGGGACCACTCCCACCATCCTTTAAAAGGTCACCTGATGCATCAGCTGACTGTCGGTGTTAGAGCAATCTGCATTGACCAAGCTGGAGTAAGGAGCTCTCTGGGTGCAATGGTGCTTCTGCTGAGCTTGCTTATCTGGTGCCTTTATTCTGCTGTGCGGTGCTTTGCAGCAGAGAAAGCTAAGTGTGGTGTTTTTGTTACCTTGTCCCTTTGGTGTCTGTCCCCAGTGATTATTACCTGTAGAGGTGAAACTAGTGATCCTTGCCAGCCAGTGCACTAGCCAGGACCGTTATAGGTGACAACTAGGGACAAGGTATCCTGATGGCGGCAGGGGGAAGGACCCGCACAGGGCGTTTGGGGAGTACATGGACAGGCTCAGGTTTGAGCTCAGGTAGTGACTATCCCTCATTCCCTATTGGTAGGGTCTTACTCCCCCAATTCCATCCCTGTTGTGTGTTGTGCCGTAAGCTGACCGACCATCTTTTGGGTCGTGTCACACCGTTACAGTCTCACATCGTGACAGTGTAATTTTAGTAACCAGTATGCGTGGTAACCTGTACATTATAGTGACTAGTATGTTGTGGTGACCAGTACTTTATACCAAGCTCATGCGGTCATCAATACAGAAATGTCAAACTTTGGACGCTAAATGTGGTTTAGTCACACTGGGGCTCAGAAAGGAGAGGCATTTGGATTTGGGAGCACAGTATTTGCTGGATTTCTTTTGGAGTGCGAGGAGCCATAGCGCTTTTTCCAGAGCATTTTTGTTAGGAACATTTTACATAACATTTGGGATTACATTTATCCGATACTCTACACTGAGCACTTACTTTGAGGTTTCCATCTAAATCACGGAGTGACATGATTCAGAAAAAAAAAACAGAGGGATCCATTCACTATAATGAGGCAGCTGAGGTACTCTGGACTCCATTTGGCCTCTGTTCAGCGGTGTCCTTCTTTTCAGAAGTGTGCAAAACTGGGGCCGATGGCACTTTTGTGCACGACTAAAATGATGGACACCGCAGGATCACAGGGCAGACAGTGTCCACAATGCCTCCATCTGCCTCATTATAAGGAATCTTCCACATTTTACATATTTCAGAGATTTACACAGAAATCCCAGTGCAAGCGCTCAGCGCAGAACGCAGGATAAATGTGAGCCGAGCCTTACTGTGATCTTTGGGAGTCAAAATGAAAAAATCAACAGCTGGTGAAGAATTGTTTTATTTATTTTTTACCATTCCTGGCTCTGTTAATTTGATTAGACAACTTTGTTCTTCGGATTGGTGCGAATACAGCGATACCAGATTTATATTGGGTTGGATGTTTGGCTGCTGTCACACACTAAGAGATACTTTTATTGCAAAATAACAGTTATTGTATCACCATATTTTGAGAGCTATAACTTTTCCATATTTCTGCCTTATGATGGCTTTTTTTTTGCGGGATGAGTTGACTTTTTTATTAGTACCATTTTCGATCACATAACATTTTTGATCACTTTCTATTCCGATTTTTGGGATATAGAATGAACAAAACCCATCAATGCAGGAATTGTTTTTGTTTTTTTTTCATGCCGTTCCGCATGTGGTAAAATTGTTAAGGCAGCTTTATTCTTCGGGTCAGTATGATTACAGCGATACCCATTTATATATATTATTTTTTGTTTTGGCGCTTTTACACTGTAAAAACTATTTAATAGAAAAAATAATTAATTTTACATCATTGTATTCTGAGAATTCCCGTATAACTTTTTATATTTCCATTGATGCAGCTGTATAGCAGCTTGATTTTTAGCGGGACAAGAGGACGTTTTTAGAAATACCATTTGTATTTACATTTGTCTTTTAGATTGCATTCTATTCCACTTTTTTCTTTTTTCCCCAATTTTTTTTTTACGGTGTTCATTGTAGGGGTTAACTAGTGGGACAGTTTTATGGGTCGGGTTGTCACAGTAGCGGAAAAAACCAAACTTGTACTTTTTTTTACATAAAAATAGAAATTTATCAGTACAATATAATTTTTTTTATTATTTTGATTTTTTAAAAAATATTTTTACAATTGTTTTGAACTTTTTTTTTTACTTTTTTACTTTGTCCCACTATGGTACTTTCACTTTCAGCAGCTTAATCCCAGTAATAATGCATTGCAGTGCACGAGCATTGCAATGGCTGATAACTGTCAGCACTGATACAAGCCCCTGAGACTGTGCTCTGCGCGTGGTCTGAGGGGCTTGCCATAGCCTGGTGACCCGATGTCGTCATGATGACATCGGGTCACCATGGCAATAATCGGGCTCCCGATATGACATTGCGGGGGCATCAATTGTAAAGCAGAAGGGGCTCCCTCCCTCTGCACGCCTGCTAAATGCTGCCATTGCACGCCTCTGTGTGCAGCCTCTGTGCACACAAAATCACTTAGATGTACTCCTAAGGTCAGTAAGTACTAGCCAACAATGACGTACTGACTTCCTCCAAGGCAGGACAGGGATTAAATAAAAAATCAGCAAGGCAAGTCGAGGCGGGTCAAGCCGGGATCACACATGCGAGAAACTCGCATGATTCTCATGCAAGTCTCTTGCATGAACACCCGGCACTGCCGCCAGTACTCAGACCGGAGCATGCGGCTGCATGTATTTCTATGCAGCCGCACGCTCCGGTCCGAGTGCCGGCGGCAGTGCCGGGTGTTCATGCGAGAGACTCGCACGAGAATCGTGCAAGTTTCTTGCATGTGTGATCCCAGGCTCAGTAAGAAAATTATACATCACTTGGATGCCTATTGATATGATGTCCATTTTCCACTATAGAAGAAGGTGAAGAAACTTTTTTTTTCTCATCACAAAAAAAACTGATGACACTGTGATCAAACTCTGAAGAAAATTAACTGATGAAACTCGGTCCGTTTTTCTCGTACGTCACAAAAACTGACAGCTGAATGAGATTTTAGGCTGATGGGTAAATAAAATTGGACTTTTTCAAATTATGATTTTTTTTTACAATAGGAAGCAAATCTAGAATAACATCTAAATGAGAATTCACTAGTGTTATGTTATAGCATTCTGAGGGTAAAAGAGTTATGGTATGGTAATGTGTCCCAATAAAGCTAGGCCTACAGTCATGGACAAAAGTTTTGAGAATGACACAAATATTAATTTTTACAAAGTCTACTGCTTCACTTTTTCTAATGGCAATTTGCATATACTCCAGAATGTTATAAAGAGTGATCAGCTTAACAGCAATTACTTGCAAAGTCAATATTTGGCTAGAAAATGAACTTTATCCCCCAAAACACATTTCAACATCATTGCAGCCCTGCCTTAAAAGGACCAGCTAACCTCTTTTCAGTGATTGCTCCATTAACACAGGTGTGGGTGTTGATGAGGACACGGCTGGAGATCAATCTGTCATGATTAAGAAAGAATGACACCACTGGACACTTTAAAGGAGGCTGGTGCTTGGCATCATTGTTTCTCTTCTGTTAACCATGGTTATCTCTAAAGAAACATGTGCAGTCATCATTGCAATGCACAAAAATGGTCTAACAGGGAAGAGTATCGCAGCTAGAAAGATTGCACCTCAGTCAACAATCTATCGCATCATCAAGAACTTCAAGGAGAGAGGTTCCATTGTTGCCAAAAATGCTCCAGGGCGCCCAAGAATGACCAGCAAGCGCCAGGACCGTCTCTTAAAAGTGTTTCAGCTGCGGGATCGGGCTACCAGCAGTGCAGAGCTTGCTCAGGAATGGCAGCAGGCAGGTGTGAGTGCATCTGCACGCACTGTGAGGCGGAGACTCTTGGAGCAAGGCCTGGTCTCAAGGAGGGCAGCAAAGAAGCCACTTCTCTCCAGAAAAAACATCATGGACAGACTGATATTCTGCAAAAGGTACAGGCAGTGGACTGCTGAGGACTGGGGTAAAGTTATTTTCTCTGATGAATCCCCTTTTCGATTGTTTGGGACATCAGGAAAACGCCTCATTCGGAGAAGACAAGGTGAGCGCTACCACCAGTCTTGTCTCATGCCAACTGTTAAGCATCCTGAAACCATTCATGTGTGGGGTTGCTTCTCAGCCAAGGGAATCGGCTCTCTCACAGTCTTGCCTAAGAACACAGCCATGAATAAAGAATGGTACCAGAATGTCCTCCAAGAGCAACTTCTCCCAACCCTCCAAGAGCAGTTTGGCGATCAAAAATGCCTTTTCCAGCATGATGGAGCACCTTGTCATAAAGCAAAGGTGATAACTAAATGGCTCAGGGAGCAAAACATAGAGATTTTGGGTCCATGGCCTGGAAACTCCCCAGATCTTAATCCCATTGAGAACTTGTGGTCAATCATCAAGAGACGGGTGGACAAACAAAAACCTAAAAATTCTGACAAAATGAAAGCATTGATTGTGCAAGAATGGACTGCTATCAGTCAGGATTTGGTCCAGAAGTTGATTGAGAGCATGCCAGGGAGAATTGCAGAGGTCCTGAAGAAGAAGGGTCAACACTGCAAATATTGACTTGCTGCATTAACTCATTCTAACTGTCAATATAAGCTTTTGTTACTCATATGTTTGCAATGATATTTCTGTCTGTGATAAAAACATCTGTCAAACACACATAAAAACCAGAGGGCAGCAGATCATGTGAAAATATAATATTTGTGTCATTCTCAAAACTTTTGGCCATGACTGTACAAAGTCTACAGAGGAATACATTAATACACCTGATAAAAATCTGCACGCATTAGCAATGCATAGAGAGTTTACCTCTCAAAAATACTTGGATGAAAAATAAAGCACAAATCTTCATCAGAATGCCATTTATGTACAAAGCCATCGCAAACACTGAAATCCACAAGGGTTTTTCTGGCTGTACGCAAACGGTTTTCTAAACCTCAAGTTATTGTGGATATTCAGTTACTTCTGATTAATTAAATCCAGACATTTGCCACATAACTCCTCTATAATAATGAGATAATGTGATCACCAGGACTCATAAAGGAATCGGAGATATTTTGTATGTAGAACTCCATTATGCTGAGTATTCAGGAATACTAAAAAAAATGTAAAAAAATCTGACATAAAAATGTCCGAAACACTGCCATAAAACAACGTATAGGTAGACATCAGGGTAAGTACATCACGCAAAATGCAAAATCTTTTTATTGGTTTACATGCAGTAGTATTTATCACAGACTGCTCCCTTACAGTCCCACATTTCTCCTGTGTTCTCAACCAGAAATTTGCTGACATCAGTCAGTTTATTTGAAATCAAAGTACAAGTTCCACTCTTTGCTTTTTAGAGAATTAATTTAGTACGATTTTACTATATGCTTCACATAAAAGGCCAGAAATGCTGCCATGATAGCTCCTGAAACAGACTTGAGGCCAGAAACAAGTGATGCCTAGAGGATGACTATTTCCACTCATTCCACCATCGTTACTGCTGACTTTAAACTCAGTTTTAGCCCCGATCAAGAATAATGGAAATTGCAGTGGTAAATCAGTATGTGGACCATTATGAGACAGGGCAATGATTGGGCTCCCTACTGCCTATATCACTTTGTCTCAGTATCCTGAGAAGTGAAAATGAGAAGTAGAGTCAGGCAGCAGAAGTGGAGAAG
>JARQOD010000003.1:472558303-472578534 GCA_033576555.1 Oophaga sylvatica | reverse complement strand
GGCAAATAATTATTTTGATCCATTGCTGATTTTCTAAGTTTGCCCACTGACTAAAACATGAACAGTCTATAATTTTAAGGGTAGGTTAATTTTAACGTTGAGAGACAGAATATCAAAAATAAAATCCCGAAAATCACATTGTATAAATTATAGAAATTTATTTGCATTTTGCAGTGAGAAATAAGTATTTGATCCCCTACAAACCATTAAGAGTTCTGGCTCCAACAGACCAGTTAGACACTATCAGTCAACTCGTTATCTGCATTAAAGACAGCTGTCTTACATAGTCACCTTTATAAAAGACTCCTGTCCACAGACTCAATTAATCAGTCAGACTAACCTCTACAACATGGGCAAGATCAAAGAGCTTTATAAGGATGTCAGTGACAAGATCATAGACCTGCCAAAGCTGGAATGGGCTACAAAACGATACGTAAGGCGCTGGGTGGAAAGGAGACAAATGTTGGTGCAATAGTAAGAAAATGGAAGAAATACAAAATGACTGTCAATCGACATCGATCTGGGGCACCATGCAAAATCTCACCTCATGGTGTATCCTTGAGGAAGGTGAGCGATAAGCCTAAAACTACATGGAGGGAACTCGTTAATGATCTCAAGGCAGCTGGGACTACAGTCACCAAGAAAACCATTGGCAACACATTACGCCGTAAAGGTTTAAAATCCTGCAGTGACCCGCAAGGTCCCCCTGCTCAAGAAGGCACATGTGCAGGCCCCTCTGAAGTTTGTCAATGAACACCTGGATGATTCTGTGAGTGATTGGGAGAAGGTGCTGTGGTCAGATGAGACAAAAATTGAGCTCTTTGGCGTTAACTCAACTCGCCATGTTTGGAGGAAGAGAAATGCTGTCTATGACCCAAATAACACCATCCCTACTGTCAAGCATGGAGGTGAAAACATTATGGTTTAGGGATGTTTCCTGCTAAGGGCACAGGACTACTTCACCGCATCAATGGGAGAATGGATGGAGCCATGTACCGTGAAATCCTTAGTGACAACTTCCTTCCCTCCGCCAGGACATTAAAAATGGGTCGTGGCTGAGTCTTCCAGCAAGACAATGACCCAAAACATACTGCCAAGGCAAGGAAGTAGTGGCTCAAAAAAGCACATTAAGGTCATGGAGTGGCCTAGCCAGTCTCAAGACCTTAATCCCAAAGAAAACTTATGGAGGGAGTGAAGCTCCGAGTTTTCAAGCGACAACTTCAAAATCTTAACGATTTAGAGACGATCTGCAAAGAGAACTGGAACAAAATTCCTCCTGACATGTGCGCAAACCTCATCATCAAGTACAAAAAACATCTGACTGCTGTGCTTGCTAAAAAGGGTTTTGCCACCAAGTATATAGTCTTGCTTGCCAGAGGGATCAAATACTTATTTCTCACTGTAAAATGCAAATAAATTTATATAATTTCTACAATGTGATTTTCTGGATTTTATTTTTGATATTCTATCTCTCAATGTTAAAATTAACCTACCCTTAAAATTATAGACTGTTCATGTCTTTGTCAGTGGGCAAACTTACAAAATCAACAAGGGATCAAATACTTATTTCCCCACTGTATAACTGCACATACATATAAAAAACTTAAGACAGGTTCAGTTTAAGATGAATCTGTCACTGGTAGAGATGGGTGAACGAACCCGAACAGTAAAGTTTGGCATTCGTACCAGACACCTACTCTTCGGGCACGGACTCCGAACACAGACTTCACCAGGAAGTGTCCGAACACTAACAAGAACAGCATGGGAACCGTGCCTGACGATTTAATAATGATTTTACCGCCAATCAGAAGCAGCGTTTTTCACGCTGTCATGCAAACACTGGATGTTCTGGCCCTGCATTCAAATGGGGTTCAGGTTCGGGACCAGGTATTGTTCTGGTACCCGAACCCGAACTTTTTTTTAACTGTTTGGCCGAACCTGCTGGACCAGAACATCCAGGGGTCTGCCCATCTCTAGTCACCGGTTTTCACAATATAAAGGCATACAATATTGAATACATCTTGTAGACCTGATGAGGCTGGTATAGTTTGAGTTCAGTATTGATGGCAAAGGAAGCAACATTCCTGTGCCTTTGCAAAATGCACTAAGTAGCCTGAACTTGGGCTCTAACCGAATTTGTGGACAGATTATTTTGAAATACACAATGTTATTGTAGGGATAACCCCATAAATTCACTTGTGACGCTACACATTACTTTTTATCAAAGCAAGTTTTCTGACCAAGAGAAAAGGAGGCAATGGTTTCCCTAATACATTGTCCATAGTGGCTGAACAGACTGTACATTATCTACAGAAGGATAATGTACAGAACACAGTAACTTTCTTTAAAATATTATTTATGAAAATGCCACTAAGTTAAATACAGCTTTCCTTTATAGGTAACCTACCAGCTACCCATGTCCCACAGACAATCTCCATGTCTTTGTCCCACTCTTTACACTGATTCCAACAAGCCTCTTTCCTTTGTTTTCTGTCCAAGTCATTTCGATAAAATTGTTTATTTAATTTTGCGAAGGGATATGCAAATCAGTGGGTGACTAGTCAAGGACTAATTATGTTATCATACCCCTGTGTGTGTGAGGAACATGATTTGCAAGAGTGGAATCACCACCGGCTCTTTGCTAATCTCCCGCATGTAACCCACGTCAAGGATCTGACTATCATCGTCCCTGGCAGTGCGCAATGATGCCTGGGAATGTACACTCCGGCTTCATTGCGCACTGCTAGTGAGGATGACAGTTGCTCGTATGGAGCAGAAAAACAGAACTGATGAAATTAAGTGATCAGTCCCACAATGGCACCAGATGAACCCCATTGATAATGGGGTCTGTTTAGTTTCTGTTATGGTGTCCATCTATTTAACAGAAGAGTGCAGCATGCATAAAGTGATCACAAAACTGTTTCATTCTATAACTAAAATAATGACTTCACTTTCACTCTTTCATCCTACAGAGGAGCCAGCAATGATATAAAAGTATTAGAAATAACAAAAAGTTTACATCCCACAACGTACCAGACAGAAAGCTGACCAATAACTATAAGGACAGATTCCCAATTTTCTTGGTGATGTCCTACAAAGTCATATAAAAAATACACTATGCCAGTAATATACAGTATGTAGCAATACACATGATGTTGTAAGGGTTAGTGATCAGGAGGCCACAGTCTTAGTTAAAAAAAAGGTTTTACCTGTGTGTTGAGGTCAAAGGAAAACCCTCATAAAAACAGCAACAAATAGGGCAAGATGTAAAAGCCTTAAGTTACTACTGCTTTCCTAATCGTAATCAATGTTTAATACTTGGGTGTTAAAATGTAAATGGATTCACTATTGAATGAAGGAAGAAAATCTTCACATACGAAATGATCATGTAGTTTGACAAATAACATTACTTTCTATCTGTTTAATCACAGGTTTACTGCTAACCTCATCTCGGGAGTGCTTGATTACAAAACTTTATTGGACATGTAAGTCACTTTGTTTGGATAATTCACAGCCTGGCCGTACAGGTGTTCATTTTAAGTTACCGCATGTTATTCCAATATTAATGAAGAAGCAGCAAGATGTCTAATGTAATTGTGCCATACAATAATACTCATTACATTTATTGGCTTTTTGGTTTATATTCTCCTTACTGCAAGAAAAACTGAACATAAATGTGAGCAGTATCGAGTGCTAGAGGCAAATATAGTGCAGTAGCTTTCATAGAATTTTTAGACATTGAAAAAATGATTAAAAATGATATTTTTAAATGTGCAAAACTGTACAATGACAAGGTGAATAAATTCATAATATGTAGAAAGGGGTTATCTGGGACATTTATTATTTTTTGCGAATGGGGCTAAGCACTGACAGTCAGTTAGTAACTATCTCCCTGTTCTGCCCACCGCGGAAAAATACGCAGCATTAGCATAGCTATGCGGAATGCCATAGGATTGCATGGGATGCATTGTGTAAGCGTTTTCGCTGTGTTTTAGCGCCGGAAAACCACGGCAAAAACGCTTAAAAAACGCAACGTTTGCACATAGCCTAATAGTTTTGTGTTAGAGATCTGCTGGGAAAGCTGTCCCTAAAATTAAAAAGTGTCCCTAAAACAAATAATAATTCTAAAAGATTTTACATTTTACATGCTTTTTTTGAGTAAGTGCTAGGATTCTAGGGCTAAAGTCATAAATAATAGCGTTATATTAAAAAACATAATTGTCATTAAAAAAGTAAAAAAAGAACAATGTAGAACATTTTGTTTATTATTTTATTTATAAACAAGGAAAGTCCAAGCCGCAGCCCTGACTGAGTGTCACATACATTCAGAATAAAGTGGTTTACAACTATACCAACAAGAACATGTTGCAAGGTACACCACAAAATAACATTAGTAACATGCAGCATTTAAAACTGTAGGTTAAAACTGTGATAGAGTACAGAGAGAAAGAAAAGAAAAAGGGCTAGAAAAAAAATAAAACTAAAGTTAGATTTCAGTACAAAGCAGAGCATCAAATAGACAAACTATAATTATGTTAGGGTCTGCGGAACGCACCTAATAGATATAGTAGAGAGGTGCGTTCGCAGCCCGGGGTCCATCGTGCAGGCGAAGCCCGTTGCTAGTAAGATGGCGCAAGAAGCGAACTCTGTTATCCCGCAGAGTCGCCAAAATGAACGCCGTAACGCGCTGTGGCAATATGTGCGAACTCTGTTATTCCACAGAGCCGCTAGAAGGAGTGCCGCAGCGCTATATGGCGATGTGTGCGAACTCAGTTAACACCACTGAGTCGCAAAGTAAACACGCTAGGGCGCTGTCTAGCGTTGAAAGGGAACCCTGTTGCGTCACAGAGCCGCTGAGGCAAACTTCTGTGTCCTGTTAGGCACTCAGGTACACAGTTAACTACTAAGCGAACATTGAAAGTGATCATGCGCTAATGTCCTCGCGGAAGTCACCCGCAATCTATGGCGTCTGAACGCCAGGCCCTGAATATGGCAATCAACCTCCTCACCAGTTATGCCGGTAATCTAAGACATCTAAGACACCGACCCTGACCAGCTAGCATACCAAGCTCCTCACCGATTAGGTCGGTATTGTAATGGCGTATTTCAGCCGCCCTAACCACACACACGCATGACCACACTGGCGCAAAGCATATAATGGTTGATACTAGCGCATGGCGACCCAGCCATGCCATCCTTTTATAGTAACAGCTACAGGACCTCCCAGAATCAAGGACCGATGAAACTGTTCCAGAACACGTGTAGTCACAGGACCTTCCTGGCAGACCAATAGGAGCTGCTGCAGTACCTGAGCATGTGACCCCTGATCTCCAATGAGAGATCTCACCCTGGGCATGCTCAGAAGGGGAAAACAAGGACTTTGTCCTAAAGACGTCTGCTCGCCGCTAACCAGTACTGGCCACAATAGCAGAGCCTGGAGAGGCAGCAGTAAACCTCTGCACACTGTTAGACTGGGCGAGATGCTGGGACCAACGTCTAAGCTGAGCAGGATCCACTGCGGACGGAGATGGATGGGGGACCGCAGCAGGACTGGTTCGAGACTCCCCTTGTGCAACAGCGGGAACTCAAACCCTAACATTACCCCCCTCCTAGGGCCCCCCTTCTCTGGGCCTCACTGCGCTCAGAGGCTGCGGAGCGTGAACATGCTCGGCAGGCTCCCAAGACCTATCCTCAGGCCCATAGCCCCTCCAGTCCACCAAATAAAACTTTTTGCCCCGTACCACCTTACACCCTACGATGGCGATCACCTCATGGTCATCCATAGACGAACCCGATGTCCCGGCAGATGACTCGGATAACCGGGACATGAGCACGGGTTTCAGGAGGGATACAGGAAAGGTGTCGGAGATACCCAGGCGTGATGGAAGAGCCAAACGGTATACCACGGGGTTAACATGCTCGAGGACCTTGAAAGGACCCAGGTAGCGGGGTGCCAACTTAGTGGACTCAACTCGCAGCCTAATGTTGCGGGTGGAGAGCCACACCAAGTCCCCAGGAGCAAATGTAGGAGCGGAGCGCCGATGGGCATCGGCCGAAGACCTCATCCTCTCTTTGGAGGCCTGAATGGCATCCTGGGTGCGGTCCTAAATGTCCCGTGCCCCCACAGCCCAGTCTGCCACCCTGGAATCGGCGGAAGACACGGGCATGGACACTGGTACCCGCGGATGCTGACCGTAGTTCAGGAGGAATGGGGTCTGTCCGGTGGAGTCAGCCACAGCATTATTTAGAGCGAACTCAGCCCACAGTAGCAAGGATGCCCAGTCATTCTGCCTGGCAGAGACAAAATGTCGCAAGTATGTGACCAAGGTCTGGTTGGCCCTCTCTACCAACCCATTTGTCTCGGGATGGTATGCAGAGGAGAGATTCAACTCAATGCTGAGTAAACGACACAGCTCTCTCCAGAAACGAGATGCAAACTGGGGACCTCGATCACTGACAATTTTGTCTGGCATTCCGTGTAGGCGGAAAATATGCCTAATGAATAATGCTGCCAAGGCCCGTGCAGATGGTAACCGTGGTAACGGCACCAAGTGCACCATTTTAGAGAAGTGGTCGGTTATCACCCAGATGATGGTGCAGCCCCGAGACTTGGGTAAGCCCACCACAAAATCCATCACGACCATCTCCCAGGGCCTGTCTGTCACCGGCAAAGGGAAAAGTAGCCCAGCCGGCCGTTGTCGAGGGGATTTATTCTTGGCGCAGGAGACGCACGCCTGAACATACTCCTTGACGTCACGGGCCATTTGCGGCCACCAGTATGTCCTCGCCAGCAACTCAGAAGTCCTTTTTGTCCCAAAATGTCCACCCACCCTGGACGAATGTGCCCAAGAGAGTACTTCCGGTCGCAAATTGGTGGGCACAAAAGTCTTGCCCGGGGGCACAGACTCAAGCGAAACTGGAGCCACCGTTCTTAGGCTCTCTGTGGGGACAATAAGCCGAGGCTCCTCCTCCACCTCCTCAGAGGACACCACAGAGCGAGATAGAGCGTCGGCGCGAATGTTCTTCTCACCGGAGAGGAAGTGGAGGGTGAAATGGAACCCGGAGAAGAACAGGGACCATCTGGCCTGAGCGAGAATTTAGCTGCTGGGCGGTCTGTAAATAGACCAAATTTTTTTGGTCAGTGAAAACTTGAAAGGGAAAGCGAGCCCCCTCCAGGAGATGTCTCCACTCGGAAAAGGCCAACTTCATGGCTAGCAACTCCCTATCCCCAATGGAATAATTCCTCTCCGCTGGTGTGAAGGTCTTGGAAAAGAAGAAACAAGGATGTTTCCGACCTTGAGCATCCTTTTGAAAAAGGACTGCTCCAGCACCAACGGACGAGGCATCAGCCTCCAATATAAAAGGCTTATCAACCTCGGGGCGATGTAAGATGGGAGAACTAGCAAAATGGGACTTAATTGAAGTAAAGGCCTTGGAGACCTCCTCTGACCACAATTTGGGATTGGCTCCCTTCTTGGTGAGGGCTACCAAGGGAACTACCAAAGTGGAGAAGTGGGGAATGAATTGGTGATAGTAATTAATGAACCCTATAAAGCGCTGCACCGCTTTAAGAGAATGGGGATCTTGCCAGTCCATCACAGCCTGTAGTTTGATAGGATCCATAGCCAATCCCTGGGCGGAGATGATATAGCCCAGGAAAGGTAAAGGCTCCTGCTCAAACATGCATTTCTCCAACTTTGCATAGAGGGAGTTCGCCCGTAACAGGTCGAAGACTTTGCAGACATCCCTCCGGTGAGAGTCAATATCTGGAGAAAAGATGAGAATATCATCCAGATAGACTACTACAGAGGTGGAAGCATATCCTGGAAGATGTCATTGACAAAGTCTTGGAAAACGGCTGGGGCATTACAGAGCCCGAAGGGCATCACCAGGTATTCATAATGCCCATCCCTGGTATTAAAA
This sequence comes from Oophaga sylvatica, assembly GCA_033576555.1. Classification (NCBI taxonomy): domain Eukaryota; kingdom Metazoa; phylum Chordata; class Amphibia; order Anura; family Dendrobatidae; genus Oophaga; species Oophaga sylvatica. Next base: position 472,570,611 of record JARQOD010000003.1, on the reverse strand, counting down.
GCCGTCTTCCATTCGTCCCCTTCACGGATGCGAATCAGGTTATAAGCACCACGCAGATCTAATTTAGTAAATACCCTTGCTCCCCGGAGCCTATTAAAGAGCTCAGAAATCAGGGGCAACGGGTACTTATTCTTAACGGTGATGGCGTTAAGACCTCTGTAATCTATACACGGACGTAATTCTCCACCTTCTTCTGCACGAAGAAGAACCCCGCTCCTGCTGGTGACACCGACTTCCTAATGAACCCTCTTGCCAGATTCTCCTGGATATATTGAGACATAGCCTCCGTCTCAGGAAGAGAGAGGGGATAGACCCTTCCCCGAGGAGGTTCTGCTCCAGACAAGAGGTCAATAGGACAGTCGTAGGGACGATGGGGGGCGGCAGAGTCTCCGCAGCCTTTTTAGAGAACACGTCTGCATATCACTGATAGCACTTGGGAAGAGGAGAAAGATCTGCGGGTATCTCTGTAGTGGTAACCTGAATGCACTCCCTGACACATCTGTCCTTACATGACTCACTCCAACCCAGTATCCTACCGGAGGTCCACTCAATATGAGGGGAGTGGGAACGGAGCCAGGGTACTCCCAGTAGGATTTCGTCTATTCCCTCGGGAAGGACGAGAAGGGAAATAATTTCCTGATGGGAAGGGGTACACACAAAGTAAGAGGGACAGTCTGATGTGTAATTGGCGAAGGCAATGCACCCCTTCACTACCCGGACAGTCACTGGTTTGTCGAGCGCTACCAGATGTATTGCGTGGCGACGAACAAAGGTGGATGACATGAAATTCCCCTCTGCTCCTGAGTCCACACAAAGCTCGACTGTAAGTGTGGAAGAGTCTACAGTGACTGTCCCTTTAAATGTAATCTTGGAGGAAAATGCCGCTGTCTCTAGTAAACCTCCTCCCAGGGCCACTAGACGCGATCGCTTCCCCCATCGCTGTAGACATTTGTTGGCATAGTGTCCTGTCTGCTGACATAGGTTACAGACCACGGATACTCGGACGGCCCGAGACTTAGGTCCTGCACGAGGAACCTCTGTGGTCTTTTGGAGTTTGGACGCCTGAATGGAGGATTCGAGAGGTTTGGCAAAGGTGGGAGCCAACCGAAACCTCTGCCTACACTGGGTCCGCTCCAACCTCCGCTCGTGAAAACAGAGGTCGATGCGGGTAGATATGGAGATAAGCTTCTCCATTGTGGTGGGAATCTCCCTGGTAGCCAAAGCATCTTTAACATGGTCAGCCAGACCTCGCCAGTAGACTGGAATGAGAACTTTATCCGACCAGTCTAGCTCTGAGGCCAGAGTCCGAAACTGGACGGAAAACTGAATGACCAAAGACGAACCCTGTGCCAATGCCAGCAGTTGTAGCGCCGTATCGTGGGTGACCTGAGGGCCTAAAAAGACCTTTTTAAGAGCCTCCAGGAAACGAGGAGCACTCCGCACCACACGATCGTCGCGCTCCCACAGCGGTGTTGCCCACTTCAACGCTCTGCCCGAGAGTAGAGACAGTACAAAACCCACTTGTGCCCGATCCGTGGGGAAACATGCAGCCAGAAGCTCGAGCTGTATAGAGCACTGACTCACGAATCCCCGACATTGCTTGCTGTCACCGGCAAACTTGTCAGGAAGAGGGAGGTGGGATAATGTAGGGGCAGAGGTGGCAGAGGACAAACTGGCTGCAGCCACGCTAGCAGCCTGAACAGCGACTGCGGTAACATCCACAGCTGAGGTTGTGCGCTCAAGAGCCGCCAACCTACCCTCCAGCTGCTGGATGTACTGCGGTAGACGCTGGTCATCCGCCATTTTACTAGCCAGACCCTGGCGCTAGTATTATGTTAGGGTCTGCGGAATGCACCTAATAGATAAAGTAGAGAGGTGCGTTCGCAGCCCGGGGTCCATCGTGCAGGCGAAGCCCGTTGCTAGTAAGATGGCGCAAGAAGTGAACTCTGTTATCCCGCAGAGTCGCCAAAATAAACGCAGTAACGCGCTGTGGAAATATGTGCGAACTCTGTTATTCCACAGAGCCGCTAGGAGTGCCGCAGCGCTATATGGCGATGTGTGCGAACTCAGTTAACACCACTGAGTCGCAAAGTAAACACGCTAGGGCGCTGTCTAGCGTTGAAAGTGAACCCTGTTGCGTCACAGAGCCGCTGAGGCAAACTTCTGTGTCCTGTTAGGCACTCAGGTACACAGTTAACTACTAAGCAAACATGGAAAGTGATCATGCGCTAATGTCCTCGCGGAAGTCACCCGCAATCTATGGCGTCAGAACGCCAGGCCCTGAATACGGCAATCAACCTCCTCACCAGTTATGCCGGTAATCTAAGGATCTAAGACACCGACCCTGACCAGCTAGCATACCAAGCTCCTCACCGATTAGGTCGGTATTGTAATGGCGTATTTCAGCCGCCCTAACCACACACACACATGACCACACTGGCGCAAAGCATATAATGGTTGATACTAGCGCATGGCGACCCAGCCATGCCACCCTTTTATAGTAACAGCTACAGGACCTGCCAGAAACAAGGACCAATGAAACTGTTCCAGAACACGTGTAGTCACAGGACCTTCCTGGCAGACCAATAGGAGCTGCTGCAGTACCTGAGCATGTGACCCCTGATCTCCAATGAGAGATCTCACCCTGGGCATGCTTAGATTGGGAAAACAAGGACTTTGTCCTAAAGACGTCTTCTCGCCGCTAACCAGTACTGGCCACAATAGCAGAGCCTGGAGAGGCAGCAGTAATCCTCTGCACACTGTTAGACTGGGCGAGACTGCTGGGACCGACGTCTAAGCTGAGCAGGATCCAGTACAGATGGAGATGGATGGGGGACTGCAGCAGGACTGGTTCGAGACTCCCCTTGTGCAGCAGCGGGAATTCAAACCCTAACAAATTACATCAGTGTTTCTCAGAATACTATTTTTGTGCTTGAGGGATAATGGATTCAAAACTGGTCCAATGGAAAAGACTCAAAGGGCTTGCTCACACGAGCATATACAGCTGTGTGAAAAGTGCTTGCACCCTTTCGATTTGTCATCTAAGTGCAGTCCAATTTACGCGGACAGTGACGATGGAGAAATTAAGTTTTCAGCGCGTATAATTAGAGTTGAGCGAATATCTTCGGTTGCCCACTTATTCGTCAAGCTATATTGCTTGCCGAATAAGCTACAACGGGAACCCAGCTTCCTGGAGCGCGCCGACTGAACAGCTGATCGCCGCTGTAGCTGCATGTATCGCACACACAGGCTCTCCATGCATGTGTTGTGACAGTGACACAACCGCGACACATGCAGCTGCAGCGCCAATCAGCTGTTCAGCCGGCGTGATCCAGGAAGCGAGACTCCCACTGTAGCTTATTCGGCAAGCGCTATAGCTTGCCGAATAAGCGGGGAACCGAAGATATTCGCTCAACTCTACCTATAATATGATTCTCTCATGCAAGATAATCGGCTCACAGGAGGCTGACATTTGGTTCAAACCCTGATGAGAGTTTGAGCTGAGAGTCATTACCATAATCGATCCGATTCTTCCTGAAGAGAGAATGATCGCTTGTGTAAGCAAGCCCAAAGAGTGCCAACAATCCATGGATTAGCGGGCCAAAATACTTGCCTTGTTCTGGGTGCTCGCAACCCATGCTAGGGCACTGGCTATTAGAGATGAGCGACTTTGCCTCCGGGAGGGTCGAGTCGGGTTTCAGACCATCCAACTTTATAAAAAGTCGAGTCGAACTAGATCGGCCGACTAACAAGCGGCAAAAGTCGGAGTTTTGACAAAAAACGAAACCCGACCCCAATGCAACTCAATGGGGAATAACAGTCGCCAGTGAGTGAAACACACCTACAGTGCCCATTTCAATGCCAACGACATCAATTCTTATTACTTAAGCTTGTCAACCTTAATTTACTTTATTATAATAGTAACGCATTGAAAACTGGGGGTTATTTGGCTAAAGATGTGGGGGGGGGTGGCAGGGCTGGCTCCAGGTTTCGTGGGCCCCAGGCGAAAGAGTGTCAGTGGGCACCTTTAACACATACCACAATTCATGATGCTCCGATACGGCAGAGAAATATAGATATAGTACAATGCCAAATACTTCACTTCTTACATTACATGAGTGATACTGATATGGAAATTTAATTAGGATAAAAATATCCTTCAGTGTTTGCTGCTTGCCATGTCCAAATCTCTATATTATGTCTTTTTGAGCTCTCAGAACGAAATGAGGACTGTCCACAACGCAAGTGTCAGTATAACAGTTTGTCAAAAGACATACATTTATTATTCATTCAAGGTTTTATACGTTTACAAAAAGGGGCTGGTTAGTCAATTAACATACAATTAAAAGCTGCTAGATTATTGGCTGTTCTAGTTTAAATATGATAATTATGATAATCATGATAAAAAGCTGAGGTTGCAGAATTATTGTTTTATATTCTAGTGACATAGTTGTCTTGCATAACTATAATGTAAACAACAGATATCTAATAGGACTTTTTGTACTTCATGCATTTGTTCCTTTACGAAGGCCTTATGAAGGCCAGATTTCTTTAAAAAGACTGATTATAGCTGGCCTAGAAATATGTGAGCACAGGGTTTTTTAGCAAGTGAGATCTATCTAACTGTGAATACATATATGTGAATATACTTTGAATATATGGAATACATATATATTTCCATAACAGTCCCCCCTTAGATACCACTTGCCCTAAAAACCTGCTCCTGGCCCAAAGCGCTGCAACTCTTTTGTGCTGCCGGCGGGTTGAGAATATGCCTAGCGCATGTCTCCCCCACCGAATACAGACTTTTCGCAAATGGGCGGTCAGGAGGACTGTCCCTGTCGGGGGGTTATGTGTTTGCAATCATAATCTCATAGTTGATATGATGTTTCATCAAGGATGTGTATTCTCAGTCTGGAGGTAGTTCGGAGATCTGGTCAAGCCAGGCAGTTCCATCCGGACTGGTGCGAGGTCCAAGATGGTGAGTGGCATCAAATTGGTTGTCTCCTGAACAGTTTTTTCCATTATCCTGCGGATACAAGGAATAACACAGCAACCAGTAATTAATGCAAAAATGAGAACTCCCATAATGGCTGTCCCAACCTGTGCCAACATTTTCTGCCACCCACTCATCCACCCAAAGTATCGATCCCATGGGTCAGTGACACCTGAGTTCTGTTTCAGTTCCTCTGATAACTCAGTAAGTTTCTGTATTGCCTTTGTGACTTTACCATTTGGGCCAGTGTTGTCTGGGATGTAGGTGCAACAGGTGTCTTTGATCATTTTGCAAACACCTCCTTTCTCAGCTAGAATCATATCCAAAGCCATTCTATTCTGGAATGCCATAATGGAAGTCTGGCCTAACTGTGCTGCCAAACCTTTTACAGCATCTATGGTGAAGTTAACGAATCTCTGCTGGTTATAATAGATGTAATTTATCCAATCAACATTTTTGTTTATAGTTACTAGTGGCAATAGTGACTCAAATCCTGCTTTAACTTGATCTCTGGCCTTGAACTCATCAAGTAGGTCATCTGTCTGGTCAGTCAGAGCATCCACGACATCCTTCATGGCTTAGGTGTCTCTCCTGGTACGGGAGCTTCCTTGCAATGCGATATGTGGATCCAAACAGGCTTTCCCTCTAGTTACACAGAGGTTGGTGTCATCTGGGGCTCTTGGACAGGATCATCAAATCTGGCAGTGAAGAGAAAAACTCGAGAATGGACATTAGTTTTTGACCAATTCAATTACATAAGTGTTATGATCTGGTAGCTGAGGAGAGCAGGCAAAAAAGGCAATACACCAGAGAGGTTGGAATCTATGGGATTGCAGTACCCTGACTAACCACCACAACTAAAGGCAGCCGTGGAGCGTTCCTACGTTGGTCCTAGATGCCTCGTCACAGCCTGAGAAGCTAACTACACCTAAAGATAGAAAAAGGAAAACTATCTGCCCCGGAGCAGATCCCCAAAGAACATAGGAAGCCCCCAAACATGTAATGTAATAGACAAGAAGAAACCACGGACACAGACAGAAAATAGTATGAGCAAACGTTGGGGCCCAAACTGTCTAGATAGAAAAGGATAGGAAAGGCACTTACTGCAATCCCAAAAAACCCTGAAAAGTACCAACTCTACTAATTACAAAAATACCTGAGATCACACGACCTCTACCACCTAAATTAGTTCTCTGGTGTAACAAAAACTAAACAGCAACCACTGAAAAAACTGGAAAAGGCAAATGAACAAACAGTGGCTGAACTAAACTGAGAGGAGCATAAGCCCCCCGAAGGGGACCCGGCAGACCCCCACAGAAGTGCAGGACAAAATGCAGGCACCAAAAAACTAAAAGAAGAAAATGTCTTATCTGTTAGCAGAAGATGCAGGCACGAAACAGCTTTTCTGGGTCTCTGGGAGTGTGCCTTACGCTAAATAGTGCAATTAGGAGTGTGTCATGCCATGGTTTGCGTGTCTCTTGGGCAATTTTTCAGCATTCTATTCTTAAGTGTTTCGTTCAGTTTTTTCTACCTTCCTGCTGCTCTGGGGGTGGTAAAGAGTGTGTAGGCCTAGATCTGACCCTACTGCTAATCGGGTCTTGTGTGTCAGATTTGCTGTGAATGCGGGTCCCTGATCACTTTCTATCATTTCTGGAACCCCGTATCTGCACACTATTTTCCGAAAGTAGCTTCGTTGCAGTAGTCTTTGCTGACTTGGAAGGCTTCTGTTCATCTTGAAAATACTTCTTTTGACCACAATGGCGTATTTGAATTCTTCACTTGGCGATATCTGGATGTGGTCTATCTGGATCCTTTGAAGCTGGTAGAGTGGTCTTTCCAGATCAGGTGAGGGGGACTTTCTTCCATACGTCCAGGCTTGCATTTGCCGCAGGTCAGACAGCTGCTGGTGAATTTGGCTGTTAGGGTGGAGATCCCTGAAGCGAACCAGTAAGCACCAATCAGATCATTCATCTGTGTCTTTGATATGTGGATGTGGGTCCATGTACCCATTGGACCACCATAGGGTGCATACTTTGTGGTAGGCAGAGTTTGAAGTCTATTATTGATAGCCTTCCTTCTTCACGTGTTGCTTTTTTCCCATTCAGCTCTTCTTCTCCTTTTGGATCTTGGTCTTGTAACTTCTTGAGCAGATTCCAGGATGTCTCTTTGTCAGGTTTCTTGTCTTCAGTCGTCATGTAGTAGCCGTCCGGCTCTACCACCTCTCCCGCTTCTCCATGTTGTCTTCCTTTGGCTGCTTCTTTGGCTGCCATGTCCGCCATGTTATTGCCTCACGCCTCTTCTGTTTTCAGTTTTCCATGCACTTTTGATTTTTCAAATTGCCACCATTTTGGAAGTTGGAGTACACCCAGCAGGTCCCTGAAGGCTCCATGATGTTTCACGGTTGTCCCGTTTGCTGTGATGAAGTCCCTTGTAGCCCAGATGGGTCTAAAGTCGTGTGCTATGCCATGCGAGTACCTGTAGTCCGTGTAGATGTTTGCAGTCTTGCCTTCTGCCATCTGGCAGGCCTTCGTCAGCGTTATCAATTCTGCTTCCTGGGCTGACAGGCTAGGTGACAGACTTCTGGACCACAGGATTTCTTGATTGCTGGTCACTGCACTTCCTGTGTTGAAACTTCTTCTGGAGCCATCCAAGTATCCCCCCTTGGGAGTGGGAGTAGAGTGGCCGGGCTGAGGACTGTAGGTCTGGAGACGGTGACATTATGAGACAAAGGCAATAGAGGCGCCACAAAGATGCCTGGCGGTGGGGAGATTACTGTTGGTTGAGCTTGATTGAAGATTGCCAAGATGTCATGCGGAGTGAGAGTTTCCAGTGGCTGTCCAAGAGTGATGTCAGCAACCTTGTCCAGGAGGGTGTTTGCTGCGGATACTGCCATCAGGCAGGAGGGTGCTCTTCTTGCAACTGGATCCAAGCGGGCTGAGAGGCAGCCTAAAAGTCTCTGTTTTCCCCCGTGAATTCGTGCCAGGACTCCAGTAGCATGACCTTCTTTCTTCCATCAGGTAGACGGAAAGACTTTTCATAGTCAGGTAGGCCTGGTATTGGCGCTGAGACTGTGGAGTTCTTCCAATCTCCTGAATGGGTTGAAGGCTGCATCTGATAGAAGGAGCGGGGTTGCGTTGATGCAAGCGCACAGAGGCTGCATTAGGACTGAGGCATCAGGGATCCAGGTTCTGCAATATGACACTAGACCAGGGAAAGCCTGCAGCATTCTTGGAGTTGTTGGGGGAGCCATCTTCTCCATAGTGGTCTCCCAGTCTTTTGACATGTGTTTCATCTGGTGGGCAATACAGTGTCCCAGGGATGTAGCTTGCTTCTGGCATCACTGGACTTTGTTCTTCCAGACCTTGCGTTGCTGTTCTTCCAGGTAGAGTAGGAGAGATAAGGAATAGGCTGTGCAGGTGTCGATGTCAACCACACAAAAGAGAAAGTCATCCACGTGTTGTAGAAGAGTGACTCTTGCATATTCTGCAATCCAGTTGACGAGGATGGAGGACATTGTCTTGGTGACACTTGAAGGGCTTGTTTTGAGCACCTTGAGACAACACTGTCCATATGCACTGCACTGGTGCGTGAAAGCAGGCCTCCAGGTGGAGGGGAAACACTGAAGAAGGTACTGGCCAGGTTGATCACCGTGAATACCGTTGCGGTGACTGGGACTCTTGAGAGCAGAGTGTGATGGTTCAGCACTGTTGGGGTTTCAAATACCGTGGCCTCTTTCGCGGCCTCCAGGCCTTGCACCATTCTGAACTCAGTGGGGTTTACAGTCTTTTTCTTCACTGTGGAAAGCTGGGATTGATTCCGATGGGCGAGGCAGCCCAGTTTGGCCTTGTCCTTCAATATGCGGCAGGGGACTCCCATCTGCTGGTGCAGAGCTGGCGGGAAAACAAGCCGTCTACTAGGATCCACATCATGAGAGATGACGACCAGCTGGCTTTCTTGTTCTCCACCAAGACAGTCACTGTGTTAGCACCTGCTCTGGTCACAGGGGGTCTTCTTGTTGGGACGTCTCCTTAAACGGCTGCTTTTTTCTCAGCACGGGCCATCAGTAGTTTCTTTTTCTCCAGCTCGGTCTCAGGTCAATATTTGTGCACAAGTTTGAAGAGCTGAGTGGCCTTTTGCCGGTCTAGGGCCTGGGTGAACTGGTTGATTGTAGGGGGCACCTCCTGGTGCTTGCAAAAGATGAACCTCTGGCGTTAGAGCTGGATGAGGTGTTGCCATTCCATGAAGCGAGTAGAGTCCTTCTTGAGTTGAATATCCTGGCCAATGTCAAAGTTCTCAGGCCGTCTTCTTAGGCGAGTTCACTTAGACCTTCAGTTGGTCAGAGACATCTTGACTCTGGGTGATGGAGTGGCTTTTCTGGTACTATGTCCAGCACCTCCTGTGATAGGTCTGCAGTGTGGTTGTTTGAGGTTCCTGTTTCTTCTTGGGTCAGGGGTGAAGAAAGTGTCATGGTCCCATCTTCCTGGAACACTCTGGTCGCTTTCAGCTTCTGCAGTAGGTCCACTCCCAATAGGTTGAGGGTGCAGGTTTTTTACACAACAAACTGGGACATGATGGAGTGTTCTGGCTGAGTCCACACGCTCAGGGGCTTCATAATCTGGAAATATCTGACTTGACCATCAATTCCCATGCAGGAAGCAGAAGATTCTGATAGGTAGGTGAGGTTGCGGAGTTCCACAAGAAAATATCTGACTATGCCATCCACTCTCAGGATATTGGTCCCACTGCTGGGGTTCCCTGTGGACTTGGTGTGCTCTTGTCCTATGGACGGGGTTCTTCACTGCTTTCTGTGTTTCTTCTTTTTCTGGGTGAAGTCAGTGTTCTGCACCGGTTCCGGAAATGACCAAACTCGCCACAGTTGTAACACTTGACATCCCTTCTGTCCCGGCGGGACTCAATCCTTTTTGCTACTGTGAGCAGGGTATCCATTGCTATTGACGTGTACTCAGGCCTGGCTGCTACCAGTGGTTTCCTGATTGGTTCTCTCAGTCCATGCACAAAAGCCTGTGCCAACATCGGTCTGTGTGTCTGATCATGGGTAATGAGGCCCAAATCTTGAAACACTTGCATTACTCTGTCATGGAACTTCTCCACAGACTCTGTCTTGTCTTGACTCGTGACATGTAGGTTGAGAGTTTGTCCTGTCAGTCTGCTTTTGGCCCATTCTCTGAGTTGCTCAATTAGCTTTGGTCCTGTCTCCCAGGCATACGCATCTAACTCTGTTGGAAGCTTGAAGTGTTCTCTCATAATTGGCCAGAATGCATCACCTGCTTTTATTTCCATTACGGTCCAGAGATCAGTCCAGGCTGCTGCATACGTTTGCTGGATCTGCTGCATTTTTTGGCAAAATGGCATGGGGTGTATCCCTGGGTCTGGCAGCATACTGATCACCTGGCTTGGGATGAAGGGCTCATAGGATGGTGCCTCTACCTGTCCCTGCTCTATTGGTGCTTGTGTGTTTTCTTCCCTAGTATTGGGCAGCATGTGTGACGTTGCATCTTAAGAAGTGACATGGTGTACTTGGTGCATACACTGGGTGAGATTTGGGCTTTAAAGTTGTCTTGCTGCATGGGGATTTCCCACTTCCTTGCTGAGGCTGCGGTGGATCAGTGTCATGGTTCCATGCTAGCAGCCCTGCTTGGCACTGAGGTTCCTCATTTGTCTCTGTAGCTATACCACCCCCCTGTGAAGCCCTAGCTGTGGACTGTTGTGTCTGGGGGCTACATGTAGTGTTTTGTGTAGGGAGATCTGCACTTTCTTCTCCTGATATAATGACTGGCAATGTTTGTACTGTGCTTGGGATAGACAGGGTGCCCTGTGCTGGAGACACAGAGAGAGAGAAAAGTCTGAAGAAGGAGAAAGGGACTGGGAGAAGAGAAAGGAGAGGGTGTCCCCCCTGTGACTCTTGAGAGGGGATGGTTGAAACAAAAATGCCTTCTCCCTGTGGAGAGAGGCGGGGAGCGTTTTTCCCTGTACAAGGCTCTTTACTCAATGAGAGCAACCTACACCTGTCCCGTGTCTCCACATGATGGACATGTGATGTGTGTGACTCTGAATTCTGCTCTTGTGACATGTCAGTGATCTTTTTCTCACAGATGATTTAACACCTTTTCAAACTTATTCACATAAAAAAATCACTTCCTGGTCCGTTCAAATTAACTTGCTGTATCTTTTACACGATGCACCGCTGCTCTTTTATAGCAGATGGTAATCTATTAACAAATTTTCCCGTTACCTTTCAAATAACAAAAAACAAGAAAAAAAAAAAACATTTCATTATGCAGCGTAAAGGCTGCCTGTCTATTTGCATCTCACATCCTGTGTCTATTCCAAAAACATATTCAACAAAGGTGATTTAAAAATCTGAAAACTGCTGCACTCTGGTTCTGTTTGTCAATGCCGAATGCCCGACGGGAGGGGCTACTCAAACCGCTGCGTAGTTTGTGTCTGCTCTCTCCCTCAGCCTGTAATTCTCCTTATCTATGTGACCTTGTTCTAAAGCAAGCTTGTAGAAAAAAAAATGGCTGGAGAAATAAAGCTCTAAAATAAATTGCTTAGAGAAAAAATCTCTCCAAAATCATTTAAAAATGTACTTAAAAGAAAACTTTAAAAACAAAAGTTAGATTTAGTAAAAAACTCTAGAAAAAGGAAAAAAAAAAAAAAATTCACCAAAAAAGGGGAGAAAAGAAAAAACCGTATTAATCATAAAACTCTGAAAAACAACCCTTGTTACTAAAATAGCTAATTAAAAAACAGAAAAGAGGTGGAAAAATTGATTGTAAAATGATAAAAACAAAAAGAAAAGTACTGTAAAACTTCTGTCTGGTAGCGTAGGTTTTTTTTTTTTTCCTACCGCTCTCTGGAATGTCAGCTGGCTGCTGCCAGCACTTCCCCCCTCCCTTCTATCTCTGCTTGCTGTCTCTCCAGACACTGAAATCACGTAAAAACAAAAAAAAAAATTATTATTATTCCTCAGAATACCAAAAAAAATGAATATAGTTCAGTCTGAATGCCTGATAATTTTCACGTTAAAACCTGTAGCCAAAAAACTAGCTTAAAAAAATAAAAATCAAAGCCAAGAAACAGATGTGACAACGTGATTAGCAGAGGAGGGGGGTCAAAGGGGTTTTCTCGCTGCTGCAGCCAGCACACTGCTCTGAATGAGATACTGACAGAGCGCACAGAGATGTGATTTAAAGCGACAGTACCTGATACAGACAGTTGACACGTACAATGAGACAGACACCCGGGAGAATACGAATCCCTCTTTTGATGATCTGTGACACATACAAGC
>JARQOD010000003.1:472413701-472558203 GCA_033576555.1 Oophaga sylvatica | reverse complement strand
AAACCCCAGGCACATATAATTATTTTGATCACTTTTTATTACGATTTTTGGAGGCAGAATGAACAAAAACAGCAATTCATGAATTTCTTTTGGGGGGGGCGTTTACACCGTTCCGTGTCTGGTAAAATTGATAAAGGGGTTTTATTCTTCAGGTCAGTACAATTACAGGGATACCTCATTTATATCATTTTTTATGTTTGGCGCTTTTATACAATAAAAACTATTTATATAAAAAAATAATTATTTTTGCATCGCTTTATTCTGCGAGCTATAACTTTTTTAGTTTTTTGTTGATGACGCTGTATAGCAGCTCGTTTTTTGCAGGACAAGATGACATTTTCAGCGGTACCATGTTTATTTATATCTGTCTTTTTGATCGCGTGTTATTCCACTTTTTGTTTGACGGTATGATGATAAAGCATTGTTTTTTTGCCTCGTTTTTTTATAAGGGTTCACTAAAGGAGTTAACTAGTGCGACAGTTTTATAGAGCGGATCGTTATGGACGCGGCAAATACTAAATATGTGTATTTTTTTATTATTTACATAAAGAAATGAATTTATTGGGGAATATTTTTTTTTCTTTATTTAGGAATTTTTTAAAAAATTATTTTTACACATTAATTTTTTTTGTATACTTTTTACTTTGTTCCAGGGTGGGCCATCACTATATAGTTTCAGATCGCTGATCTGGCACTTTGCAGAGCACTGTGTCAGATCAGCGATCTGACAGGCATTGCAGGAGTCTTCTCAGCTCCTGCTCTCAGCAAGCACTGAGAAGCCACCTCCCTGCAGGACATGAAGGACCCCACGGCCATCTTGGATCCGGGGGCCTGCTGGGAGGAGACCCTCGGAACAGCGCAATCACATCGCGCTGTTCTGAGGGTCTCAGGGGAGCCCCCTCCCTGCCCGACACTCCCCTATGCAGCTGGAACTCTGCGATCATGTTTGATCGCAGTGTGCTGTGGGTTAAAGTTCCGGGAGCGGTCTTTGACCGCCCCTGGCACATAGTGTCGGGTGTCAGCTGTGATAATCAGCTGACACCCGGCCGCGATCAGCTGCTCTCCCCCATGAGCGCGGCTGATCGCGTATGATGTACTATCTTGTCCACGGTCATACGAGCTCGGGTCACCTGGATTTTTACCTAATGAACCCAGTCTTTAGGGGATAAGTCCCAGCTGGTGGGAATAATCATGTCCCTACAGTGAGGGGGCATCTTCTTGATTCCCACTAGCCCCAGAACAATATTCTGTTGATACCTTTTTTTTAGGGATGATCTATTACGAACCTGACAGGGTCCAGGTATCAGAGGAAAAGATCATGAACCTGACACAGTGAGGCCAAACCATTAAGAACCATAGTTCCGAGTTCCAGCAATGGTCCTCTAAAGTTCTTTGGAATGATGCTGCTCACAGGTGCCAGTTGCACAGAAGTCTTTCTGAAACGCTTAAGGACGCTCTGGCTCTGCACAAGTTTCCTGGGAAATCTCGGGTCCGGTGGCCTCCCTAGAGAGGGAGTACTGTCATGATTCCTCCTCTCAGTGTGTCTTGGATGCAGTGAGTAAAAGCGCAGTTGTCCAATCTAGTGCAGGGCCTTCTGAGGTGACGGTATTTTGATACACCACTCAGTCGTCCAATATGAGACTGAGCTTTCTTCAGGTGTTCCCTGTTCTAAGTAATTACCGTATATACTCGTGTATAAGCTGAGATTTTCAGCACCTTTTTTTGTGCTGAAAATGCCCCCTCGGCTTATACACGAGTCATAGGGCAGAAACCAGCGGGGAGGGGATGCGGCGGCAGGAGCCGATGGCTGGGACATCATACTCACCCTCCCCGTGCCATCGCTGAACGTCCCTGCAATCCTGCGTTTCTCCCTGGCTTCCTGCAGCTCTCCAGTGCTGAGCGGTGACGTAATACCCGCTCATTAAGGTCATGTAATATGGACGCGACGCCACTCCCATGGGAGTGGCCTCCATATTCATGGCCTAATGAGCGGTATTACGTCACCGCTCAGCGCTGGAGAGCTGCAGGAAGCCGGGAGAACGCAGGATTGCCGGCCGGGACATTCAGCAATGGCACGGGGAGGGTGAGTATGATGGAGGAGGATGGGGGGAGCATGGAGGAGGACAAGGAGCATGGAGCAGGGCGGGGGGGAGGACGGAGAGCACGGAGCAGAACGGGGGAGACGGAGAGCACGGAGCAGGACAGGGGAGAGGACGGAAAGCATGGAGCAGAATGGGGGGAGGACGGAGAGCACGGAGCAGAACGGAGGGAGGACGGAGCAGGACGGGGGTGGGCACAGAGGAGAATGGGGGAGTGCAGAGCTGGATGGGGGAGCACGGAGCAGGACGGGGAGGATGGAAAGCATGAGCAGGACAGGATAATGGAGCAGGAGGAGCGGAGCACAGAGAAGAATGGGGGCACACAGAGCTGGATGGGGGAGCACAGAGCAGGACGGCAACTTATACACCCGGCTTATACGCGAATCAATAAGTTTTCCAAGTTTTTTGTGACAAAATTAGGGGGGTCGGCTTATACACGGGTCGGCTTATACATGGGTATATACAGTACCTAGCTAAGCTGACAACTCCAGATCTCTGCCAGTCGTAGCATTTGCTCTCTGGGACATTCCACTCTACCCTGCCTCACTGCTTGTCTGTGATTAGTGACTGGTGTCAAAAGTAGTATTTGGAATAATTTTACTGAACTGTTTGTGTGACAAGCTTTGGATACTAAGGTTGGGAGCCCAAGTTTGTATTGAAGTTTTCACAAGGGTTGATTTTGGGGTGTTTACTGCTAAATGGAAACCAGGTATATCCTATATATGGGATAGTTGACATCCTGATTACAATTATAACATTGAGGTAGACCTGAATATCCATTTTTATTTGGACTTATTGTCTATTTTCAAATCTGTATTGAATATGTGAAGTAACTTTACAAACATACATGTAAAGCGTAACCGTTGTTCTAATTTCTATTTCACAAATCAATAATACACATGAAAGTAAGCAATAAGAGAAATTTGCTTCTTTGGATTGATCTTTCACTTTCAATTCATGGGTAAAATCCGTAGTCAATGAAGACAGATTTCCTTATTTCTGAGATAAGAGAGGACAGTTAGTGCTTTGAAAATTCTATGAGGGGAGGAGCTAGAGGCAGATACAGATATTCTGCTTCAAGTAATGAAATGACAGTTACAGTTCTCCGTAATGTTATCACCAACTGACATCTTTTATCTCACTAATGGCAACATCTGCCTTCACTGAGAACAGATCGTACCCGTGAATTGAGAACTTTAACAATTAATAATCAGTCCAGGAGGAGAAAGAAGCCGATTTCTCTAAAAAAGATATATTACAAAGTTTCCTATTTGTAAATGTTTGTAAAGTATTGTTTTATGACTGGATCCAAAATGGATTCTATGTAGAAAATCTAGTGAGACTTGTGGCCTTTCGCTGGTTCTATCATGAAAACCACTCCTGTTTATATGTCCTGCTGGCACTACTGCTTTACTAGACCCAAGAGGTCCATGTCATCAATGGACAGACATTGATCTAAGTAGTTGTCATGTAATGCTACCTTTTTTTCTACTGCAGCCATTTCAGATGATATGCCTTGTTGGCCACTGATTCTCCTGGCAAATTCAGCAAGTTGTCAATCAAGTAGTAGGCCGCAGCACCCTGCTGCACAAGCTGTAACCTAGAAGGGGTGGTCTCTAATGACCCTTTTATGCATAGCGTTGTCATTATCTGTGATATGCCGTCATATTTACCTGTTGGTCATGTTCCTAGTCTCATGTTTCTCCTTCTAATTATAAAGCATTTGTGTTTTTTGCATTGTGATGGTATTACTGCATTTCATTGACGGGGCAACATTCTGGAAAAGAAGGTAGCTACATCAATCAATTAATGGCATGCTATATAAAATAATAGAAATACTTCATTTTTAGTTTCAAGATAATAAAACTTGAAGCTGAAGAATTATAAAATTCCTTTAAATGGAAGAATTGTATTGTTTTGCATGCGACAACCAGTAGGTCCATATAGCCAGATTTGTTACAATGAGCTTGCCTCAACTTTGATGAAAAATTTCCAATATTTTAGCACATTTTGGCTAAAATTTAGTTTCTAAAACTTTGATTGTAAATCAAGGAAAAGGGGAGTGGCTAAACTAAACAGGGGTGTGGCTGAAACATGACATTGTACTTCGAATTGCGCCATAAAAGTGGCATAAAGCAAGCCTATTGGTACACAATGTGAAGTTAGACATAAGTGTCTAAAGATTTGCCAATATTGTCATCCAGTATAAGACGCTGTATATAGTGTATTACATCTATAGACCTCCTGTGCCACGCTTGTACTAAATATCAGATGGGATTAATAATTCTGCCTCTCAGAGTAATCATTTCCTTTAAATTCCTTTGACAATTATTATTTTGCATTTTTGCTTTATTTGCTTCATTTTCTTTAGGCATAATATAAACTGAGACGCCCCATCACACAATAGTTATCCATCGTGGGTCATATCACTATTTGGGAATTCGCTGCTCCAAATGCAAAAGTCGTTTGTCTCCAGTTTACTTTTCCTCTAATAATTCCATTGTGTCACAAGCAAATGATGACTCGGAATGTCATTTTATTTCCAAGACTGCGAACTACGCGCCATAAACTCTGCTTCACACAGTCGACCAAATGAATAAGGGATGATTTCGGCTTCTTTATAGGATACCACTCTTCATAAAACAAATACATCTCAGGTTCTCAGTACCCCCCCAAAAAATAATAAACTGGAACTAGATTGGCACAAGTGATTTACAGCACATGAAACGTCCTCAGATACAATCAGCAGTAAGAAATATAACCCTATATGGCCCGACTAGACAAGAGAAGTAATAAGCAATGTACACCTTCCGATCGTCATGTTTATTACTGTCAGTAGTTTCCATCACCATGATAATAATATTTATGCATTTTAGTGATTAAATTATAATTAAAGGGTTGTCAAAAAGTTCATTTACAATTAAACCTGAGAATTTTAGATGCATTTATGGTTTGTGTGTATTCAGTTAACAGAAAAGATTGTGGTTGTGGAAATAGCATTGACGCCTGTCAGCTTGTATCGAACAGAAATACAATATTGTACATTTCACATCCTTTTTATTGTTACAATGTATGTTTCTGATAATTCCAGATCTTCCTATATACTAGATTTTTCTAGTTCGTTGCTATCTTTATTTCTTACTTTATGATAGTGGAAATACTGCAGAGCAATGCCTCGTACTAAATAGCAATGATTACCAGATAAGGTTGCTGATGAGATCTCACTGACTTCATTAATAATTTAGAAAACCACAGAAAGCATCAATTGGCTACTTAGCATTCCAACCCAAAGGCTTTTCTGCAGATTAAATTCTGAGTCTATTAAACTGTTGGAGAAATTCTTTTTTAACTCTTAGAACTTTACCACTAAGCGTTAGAGTTCCACTTTCCTACACATTGCCCACTGTACATTTTGTACGTTTGCTACATTTCTTGGGCATAGTCCTAATTTAATGGAACTAACAGGATTTACTCTGAAGTGAAGGTTGGACATTAATATTTATTTGTCTAGCATTTATTGAAAGCTAAATGTATTGGGATTCTTCAGCTGCCAATTGTATTTAGTAGCCCTTTCATTTCATTTAAAACACTGTAAAGACGGCGGAGCTCCCGATAGCGAAAACTTTAAAAGCCTTACTGTGTAAACTGTTAGAATAAAGGAATGCAAGTGCTTACCTCCGTTCTCAATTGATCCGTCTCAGAAAGTCTTCACAGAAACAGCAAGTAGCTGTGGACTGACAGTAGGGACAAGTGCTGTGGAGTGCCTGAAGGTGACGCCTATGCTGCTGTCCATGGTACTTATAGGTTCCCCACCTGCTAGAAGATGATGCAGCTGTCCATGGTACCAGTGCTATTCCCACCACAAGCGGGCGGTGCCACTGTCCATGGTACTAGTCCTAACCCCACCACTAGAGCACAGTGCCACTATCCAGTAGCACTACATGATCTGGACCAAGAACTAGTGCAAGGGAAGATCTGCCCCCCGCCACCTCTTCCTGCTCACCTTTGGTTGATCTTGCTGTATAACTCCTCCCTTCATTTTCCTATTCGCACGCATTTAAATTATTGAAGACAAAACCAACTTGAAGAACCTGCCTTCCTCCAGAGTGCAACTTCATCCAACCAAACAAATTTCCTTAGTCCCTTGATGAGGTTTTGGGATGGACCGTCATACAACCCTACTGAATTAATACTTCTTACACTTATTTTTTAGTGCTAGGATTGATTTAAAATCCATTTTGAAATTCTTAAATAAATTCTTCACTTAATATATGGAAAGTTATCAACGAGCATCTTTATTAATTGGAAGCTGTGCTTAGTTTTGATGTTGTCCTCTTTAAGTCTATGTACTGAGTAAGAGAAGACTAAACTCTCTGACATTCATGCAAAAGTATGTATTGGTCATTTTGCAGAGCTCCTTTACAAATTGTGTTGCTCTTTTGCAGAAATTTCTTACATTTTGACTATAATTCCAATATGTTAATTGGGAAGTTTATCCAGAGAACTGTGATTTCTACAGACATGTTAACAGACTATGATAAAGTGTCACAGGAACATTAATAAGGAAATTTAGTGGGACTAATCTAAAGCCCGACTTGTACGTGACTTCTGAATTAAATCCATTCCAGCGTTCGGACCCTCACTGTTAGAAGTGATCTGTGATCTATTGGATTGTGAGAAGTGTATGCGAGTGGGAATTTGATTAATGAGCTTCCTCTATACTTCTTGAGAGCTGTCATCTTCTCTAACGTTTGATGGACACTCTGTATTATGTATTTATTGATAGAAAAGCCCTGTTTTCTAAAGTAATCAGGAATTGGGAAACAGGTCCATCAATCGGAAGACTAATGATGCTCCGAGCTAGAAATATTTTCATGAAGAGCAATATAGCTGGCTGTGAACTCAAGACTTGTATTTTTTCCTTGCTTTATATATCCTCTCTTTCCATGGACGTTCACTGAATACATATTTGACAGATTTCATTTTCTCTTTAATGTCAGTGAATGATTTTCATTGTGCATTTCTGCGGTAAAATATGGGACTTTAGAGGAAGGTTCATGCAATTAATTCACAAACTAGATAATTACAATATTTAGCAACTTTATTTCCCTGAATATGCCACAGTATTATTTCATATAATTCTTTTTTTTGTACAGATATACAGTATTTCACACAGAGTTGGCTTTAAAAATAGACAGTTAAACATTTTCACAATACTGCACCTAGTTTTCTTCTGGAGGGGAGTACATTACTACCTATTATGATCTTGATGTATCAATGGTTTCTAATGTTTTAAGTGAAAAAAAATGGGACATAAGAAAAATCTTACAGAAAGCATAGTGATATTGTGAAAATGAAAAGTACAAGTCATGAATTGCATGTTGGTGCATAAACATATGGCTGATTCTTCTGTGTCCGCCCTACTATCATTTGCATAGAACTTTGTCTAGCTATACTCATAATCGGAGGATTCCTCGTCGGACATGTATTTACCTGCTTGGGCTCCGTTGTAAGTGTCCATAGTATTGTCCTGTATGTGTTCACCTTTGTGTAAGCCCTTGTTGGACTTTGCCCTGCGCTCTTCCATTTTAATGGTATCATACAAGCCCTTAGGTCCCTCATCAAGCAAGATGTTTCTTTCTGAGTGAGATGGCTTCATTTGGCACACGTTTCTGAGGAGCAAGAGAGTGGGAGCGTATAGTACATTGGCGAGTCCCATGCCAAGGTTAAGCTGAGTGAAACCCATAGTGTGCACAATCTGGCTGGCAACTATAGGCCCAAGAGCATAAGCCACAGAGTAAGAGATATCTGCAATAGCATAGACACTTCCATACACAGAGACATGGCGGAGATCTACAAGTAAGGCTAGAGTGGGTAATAGTGCAGTATCCACCAGGGCAATGCCAAAGCATAAACCACACAAGGGGATAATAAGCTGCTCAAAGTTTTTACAGGCTGGTACAGTGCAAGAACTGGCACCAATTATAACCAATCCTATAGCACCATAGAACCACTGGTATTGAGGGTAATTGGCTGCGAGCTTTACCGTGATATAAACTCCTAGAACATGAGGGAAAAAAGCTGGCAGCCAAGTCAGACCCATTTGCCACTCAGAGGCTCCCATAGTCGTTTTCATCCAGTTTGCTATGGTGGGCTCCAAAAATGCCAAAGGAATGTTACAGGTGGTTAGTGCTCCAGCTACAACTGCGATGTATGGGTCAATCATTAGTCTGTGGATGGGTGTGCCCACTGGCATGTTTTCTCTAGTCCGATTCGCAAAAGGTTTTATGACTACTAATAAGAGTATGCCATCAATGAGGGAAATGAAGGCTAATATGAGGAACGGCACTCTTTTACCCACAAACTGGTATAATATGCCTCCAAAAGGGGGGGCAGCCAAACTCCCAAATGAGATAAATGCTAAGGCTATCCCCAAGGCTTTGCTCCGCTCTGCTTCCTCTGTGTATTTGTCTGCGATCATAGCGATCCCAGAAGTATCTGCAAAGGCAGACCCCAAACCTTGGAGGCTTCTTGCCACAAAGAGTGTAGCATAATTCTCTGCAAAAGCAAATATGACAGTGGAAAGGAACATAACAATAAGTCCAATAAACAAAGGGATGTCATAGCCCACCCTGTCTATAAAAGTGCCACTCAAAGGGTTGACAAGCAGCTGTAAAATAGCTTTGGAGGCAAACAGGACTCCTATTTTGATGTCTTCATTCTCTGTTGGGTACGTGGGTCTGATGATCGATTTATTTGAGTAAGATGAGCTAGAATTTATTTCCCTAAAGTGTTTTTCACTATGCAGCCTCATACTTTGTATATAGTCTGGGATGATTGGTACTATCACCATGTAAAGCATATTATCAAGAAAAAGTGCCACACAGACAATGAACATGATGAGTCTCCTCAGGTGGTGGGCTTCTTTCATGGCTGAGCCTATTTGTTTAGTTCTTTCACCCATGGCATTGGATAGTTTCTCCACCGCCGACTTGGCAGTCCCTGGGGTATTCTCTGAAGCCATGTTTTCAATTCTCACTGCTAAAGAATGAGCAACAGAAAATCCAGGCACTCCTTTCTCACTTGGAACAACAAGTCTCAGGAGAGCAGCTCGGATCCTAGAGAGAGCATTCAGGAGATCTGATGGTCCATGAACAGGGCGTCACTCGAAAGAGCTGTAAAGAAAGGACACAAAGACTTTTAGGTGTTCGTAATGTACATGAGCATGAATTTAGGCTGCGTTAGATACTGGGGAAAGAATACTTGTTACATATTAGATCTACATATGGAGAAAGTAAAGTGGAAGTCAGCAACACACAAGTTAAATGAAAGCTGGAAAATTCAAAGAGAGAATAGGCTGCCGTTCAGATGATGCCTCATTTCCAATAGAAATAACACATTTTTAGCTACCGGCCATAGACAAGCAATCACGCTTGAAGACATGGTAATACATTGCTGTACGGAACTAAAATCATGACATTCCCTTTTCTCTGTCCTAACATTCCCTTTCCTTATTTTCATAAATTGAGATCCCTGCTTGTGCAGATGTGCTGGGAAAGAGTGGAAGAAAACACTTACTTTGTGGTTTGCTTGTAAATCAATTGCCGTTCACGAGATGCATCCTCACAGCAGATTGCGAATGCTGAGCCAGTGAGCAGATGAGTGCAGCCTCATCCATACAGGAGGAGATCTTAATTAGTGCTGGCTGCTGCTTCTTGATTTGAGCTTCCTATCTCGCTGTGATTGAACCATTGGAGAGGTATCCACTTCACCCAAGCAGCATCCATCCTTCCTTTTGTGATGCCATTGGCACAGATTGAGTTGCATGCTTCTTGATTCCTAGACTTTCTTTCCACTGAAGGCTGTGACGCACAGTTGGCTTTGGCCCCCAAGTGGCTACTTTGGGAGCGGCGTCTCCTTATGCTAATTTAACACATGGAAGAACCTTAACCAATTACTAAGAGCTGACCCTCCCCTTCCCCAGCATCACACAGAGGAGAGGTAATCCCTTGCTCAAGACACTTTTTTTTTTCAGTGTTGGAGAATACTTTCTTTGGTGTGTAGAATTTTAACCGTTTCTCTCCCTCACTGTCGTCACTCATTCTGTATATATAAAAGCACACAGCCATTTTTTACCCTTCTTTCTTTGGACAAACTTTTTGCATCCAAACAGCAAAGATTTCGACTGTCGAAAAGTCCTTATGCATTGAGCAATTTTTCATGTAAGGAGTTAATAGTTTTTTGAGAAGTGGAGTGAATGAGTTAAAACATTACAAATGTAGGTTGTAGCATCCTCCCAAGTGGACGACAAAGCCTGGCATGCGAATAAAGAAATCGTCCGACCAAATCTAATTGTGAAAACGAATGAATATGATTGTAGCACCATTGTTAGTGATAGTGGATTAATCAGAGGGGATCACAGGAGGGATCCACCCAGCCGGACACTCGGATCACTATACCAGGTCCACTGTCCCGCGCTAATGCCTCAGGAGCCAGACTGCTAGGTATAGGGTGTGTTACAGGGACATGTCACACCAGCACTTTGTCCCTCTGGACACATGTCAGGATCTCCGCAGGCGGTAAGAACAAGCCGTTTACGCAAATCTTGCAGGCAGAGGAGCCCTGTCCTCATATCATAACCTGCTTCTTCTTCCACAAAGATCTATAGCAGAAATGTCATTTGTGACACACTTTCAATGCGCAAGTTATCCAGCTTTCCCAGGTTCCTGAAAGGCACATCTGCCTAGATATGGCACATTTTGGTAATGATGAAATGATGAAGGGGATTTATCTAGGTAGATTTAGCATTCAACAGATTTCTATTACAGTTTTACCAGGATTGGTACCCAGCTTTCCTGGGACCCTGAAAGGCAAATCTCCCTAGCTATGTCATGATTTTGAGTGATGAGAGGTAGATTTAATTTTCAGAAGGTTTCTCATGGTTCCTTGCTCAGCTTTGAAGGGTTTGTCAGCGCACCAGTGTGCAGATGTGTGCGGCTCACAGCTCTTCTCACATTAATAATTGAATTAGAGGGATGATGAATTCCTCCCTAAGTGTATATTTGTTTTATAGTATAATGGCAAGATAATTTGTGATCATCACCATCATTGCAGCTGTTGCAGGGGTCCTCCACTACTTTACAGTTCCCTTTCATGTGGACTGTCAAAGATAAGCACTTTACTAAATATCATGTGTTTCCAGATCTTGTGGTATCCTTGTGATAGGCTGCTTGAGAATGAACAAAGCAAAGAGGGGGCTCCCTGCTGTGAACGACGGGAGTCGGGAGCACAGTGAGCACCAGTCAACTAGCTGTAAGTGGGTGTGGTTTCAGCAATGAGTGGGTGGGGTTTCGGCATTAATGTCATCCTAAATATGTGTTCACCTAGTGTGAACATATATTTAATAGGGATCCTTTTAGGATCCAAAAGAGCGGAGCCAAGAGAACCAGATCACTAAAAAGAGCAGGAGTGCCCATCACTATTGTAACCCGAACTGCTCTACTGGTCAGAGGATCTCCCTGTTCGGGGCTCTGAAAACTGGTGGGTGGGCAGGGCTTACCGCATGAGGGGCAGGGCTTACTGCATGAGGGGCAGGGCTTACCGCATGATGGGCATGGCTTACCGCATGAGGGGCAGGGCTTACCGCATAAGGGCAGGGCTTACTGCACGAGGGGCTGTGGCCCCAATCAGTAGAGCTCAAGCTGTTTCTGTGCATGATGCTGACACAGCTCTCCCTTCTATTTGTATGACTACAGTAGAGGGTATATACTAGTACACACACTGCTGTACACCCTGTGTAATGTATATACACCCTGCTGCATGCCATCTATTATATGAATACACTCACATCTTTCTCCCCATCCAATAGATCTTTCTGTCTATCTATCTATTTATCTATCTATTGATCAATACGATCTATTCTATCATGATCTATCTATCTAATTACATCTATCATCTATCTATCTATATTATCTATCTATCTACTATCTACCTATCTATCAATCTATATCTATCTATCTATCTATCTATCTATCATCTAATCATCAAATATCTATCTATTATCTATCTATATCTATCTATCTATCTATCTATCTTCTTATCTATCTATTATCTATCTATTATCTATAGAGCTTGAAAAAGGCTCAGTGTGAGCCGAAACGTCTCTGTGATGGGCTAATAAACTAAGCACCTTTAAACCCTGAAGATTGAATGGTGTGCTGCTTCCATTTTTCTTGGATCTCTGTACAAGGTTTGGCATATACCTGGGAAGGCTCTGCACCCTTGCTGTGATTTTTTTCTGTGCTGCTCTTTTTTCTTTTTTACATATTATCTATCTATATAGACAAAAAAGAACACAGCAGCACATGTGCATGAATCTAGGCCATGTGAAAACACAGAAAAACATTAAAACCATTCAATTTAGATTAAACTTCTCAAAATTTTTAAAAATTTTTTTTAAATTTTTTTTTACTTACAGTAATAGATGAAAAATGAAGGTTCTTAGCACATAAATTGGCTAATTCATGTATACCCATCAACCATTGCAAGGTGACCTCCCTCTGATGGGTCCCTGCTCTACACTACAAGCCACTTCTGGGCTACCAGCCTACAACTTTGGACAAACATGTCACTACTGGGCTAAGCCTACAATTTATGGGCTGGTAGAGCTGATTACGCCAATTTATGTGCTAAGAACCTTCATTTTTCATCTATTACTGTAAGTAAAAAAAATTTTTGAAATTTTTTTTGATAAGTTTAATCTAAATTGAATGTTTTTAATGTTTTTCTGTGTTTTCACATGGCCTAGATTCATGCACATGTTCTGCTGTGTTCTTTTTTGTCTATATTATGCAGTCTTGCAAGTGTTCACACTAGGAGGTGCTGATCAATTTTTCTGTGCTTATCTATCTGTTCTATCTATCTATTGATCTAATATCTATCTATTCTATCTATGGATCTAATATCTATCTATCTATCTATCTATCTATCTATCTAATATCTATCTATTCTATCTATTCTGATCTATCTATTTCATCTAATATCTATTCTATCTTTCTATCCATATCTATATACTATCTTCTATTATATACAGTATATTATCTATACTATATCTTTCTATCTATTATATATTATCTATCTATCATATATATATTATTATCTATCTATCTATTATATATTATCTATCTATCTATCTATCTATTATTATTATACTATCTATCTATCTATTATATATTATCTATCTATCTATCTATCTATTATCTATCTATCTATCTATCTATCTATCTATTATATTATTATCTATCTATCTATCTATCTATCTATCTATCTATCTATCTATCTATCTATCTATCTATCTATCTATCTATCTATCTATCTATCTATCTATCTATCTATCTATCTATCTATCGAATAATATGGAACAGCACAAAAGTGTAAGTGCTTCAGGTGCAGACCTCCCACGCTTGGAATCTCTTCCTTGTAAAACAGTAGAAAAGTAGAAAAAAGAGGCAGCACTCCAGTACTTATCCAAGTACAAAAAGGACTTTAACCCCTTAATCCCAGTAGCTACTTTGATTTTTTGCGTCTTCATTTTTCGTTCCCCTTCTTCCCAGAGCCATAACTTTTTTATTTTTCGGTCAATTTGGCCACGTCAGGGCTTTTTTTTTTTGCGAGACAAGTTGTACCTTTGAACGACACCAGTGGTTTTACCTTGTCATGTACTAGGAAACGGGGAAAAAAATTCCAAGTGCGGTGAAATTGCAAAAAAAGTGCAATCCCACACTTGTTTTTTGGGGCTTTTTTCACCAGGTTCATTGTATGCTAATATCGACCTGCCATTATAATTCTCCAGGTCATTACGAGTTCATAGACACCAAACATGTCTAGGTTGTTTTTTTTATCTAAGTGGTGAAAAAAAATTCCAAACTTTGTTAAAAAAAAATTTGCGCCATTTTCCGATACCTGTAGCGTCTCCATTTATCGTGATCTTGGCTTGGGTGAGGGTTTATTTTTGCATGCCAAGATTACATTTTTGATTATACCATTTTGGTGAAGATACGATCTTTTGATTGCCCGTTATTGCATTTTAATGCAGCTTCGCGGCAACAAAAAAAAACATAATTCTGGCGTTTTGACTTTTTTCTTGCCACACCATTTAGCGATCAGGTTAATCCTTTTTTTATTGATACATCGGGCGATTCTGAAAGCGGCGATACCAAACATGTGTATGTTTGATCTTTCTTAATTGTTTTATTCTGAATGGGGCAAAAGGGGGTGATTTGAACTTTTATATTTTTTTATATTTTTAAAAACATTTTTTTTTACTTTTTGCATGCTTTAATAGTCTCCATGGGAGACTAGAAGCTGCCATAACCCGATCGGTGCTGCTACATACAGGCGATGATCAGATCGCCTGTATGTAGTAGATTTACAGACTTGCTATGAGCGCCGACCACCAGGCGATGCTCATAGCAATCCTGCACTGACAACCATAGAGGTCTTAAAGAGACCTCTGGTTATCATGCGAACCCACAAGTGACCCGCGATCACGTGACAGGTGTCACCGGTGGGCGGATTTCCAGCGCAATTGCCGGAAGCGCATATTAAATGCCACTGTCAGCGTTTGACAGCAGCATTTAACTGGTTAATAGCCGCGGTGGATCGCAATTCCACCTGCGGCTGTTCCGGGTACATGTTAGCTGTTCAAAACAGCTGACAAGTCCCGGGAAAGATGTGAGCTCACCACCGGAACCCACATTAAAGGGAATCTGTCACCTATTTTTTCGTATATAAGCTGCAGCCACCGCCATCAGGGGCTTATCTACAGCATTCTGTAATGCTGTAGATAAGCCCCCGATGTAACCTGAAAGATAAGAAAAACAGTTATTATACTCACTGGGGGGGCCGGTTCGGTCCGATGGGTGTCACGATCTGGGTCTGGCGCCTAACATCTTCTAGCGATGACGTCCTCTTCCTTGCTTCTGTCATGCTCCTGCGCAGGCGTACTTTATCTGCCCTGTTGAGGGCAGAGCAAAGTACTGCAGTGCGCAGGCGCCGGGAAAGATCAGAGAGGCCCGGAAAGGTCAGAGAGGACGTCATCGTTAGAAGATGGGAGGCACCGGACCTGCGACACCCATCAGACCAGACCTCACTGTACCGCCCCCCCCCCGGGTGAGTATAATATAACTCATTTTTCTTATCTTTCAGGTTACATCGGGGGCTTATCTACAGCAATACAGAATGCTGTAGATAAGCCTATACGAAAAAATAGGTGACAGATTCCCTTTAAAGGAAGGGACTCCGACGTCGGAGTACTATTACGCCTGATGTCAGAAAGAGGTTAATAGTCCTGGTGGTGTGGCAACGTTTAGGCTGCAATGAGCCTTTCTCAAAGCGCAATTGGAGTAGAAACGAGGAAGGCGGGACCAAGTGATACACCAGAACTGACCTCGGATAGATGTCACCTGAACCCCAAGGGACATGAGGCAAAAACAGCCAGAAATGGTAGACTCGGCAAGCACAGGCAGACACAGCTGATGAACAGGCTGGCTTGCACAACAGATAGGCAGGCGGGCATGACTGATAGACAGGCAGGTGGGCACGACTAATAGACAGGCAGGTATACAGGAATAGGAACACTGAGACCTGAGAATTAAGAAGAGTGTTATAAACAAACTTACAATTTTGCCCAGGCACCACCCATCAAGTGGAAATGCCTTATATAATGTGTTATGATCTGCTACAAGCACTAAGGAAAGGTGGGAATTCTGTCCCTACAATAGGACTGAGCTGGATCCCTACGATGTAACGGGGAACCTGATCCTGCGACCAGACCCGCTAAAGTCCTCAGCTAGTCTGAACGAAGACCTATAGTTGCGAGGGAGGAATCCCTACAAGATCTAGGGACTGGGTGAAAAGGTGGACACCTCCTAACAGAAAGTGTAGCAGGGAATATAAAACAGAAAAACAAATACTAAGAGATCCTAAGATCAAGCAAAACTGACAGAGTAAGGCACCTAAGCACCCGGCTAGCTTAAGAGTAGATAATACAATGAAGTCCAGCAAAGCCAGAAGGGCGGAGCCAGACTAAATAGGGTAAAAAGGTCATGTGACCAGCAAACTGAAACAAAATCTAACAAGAGGGTTCTAACAGTACCCTCCCTTCTAAGAGGATCCTCCGGATCCCCTAGGACTTAGGCTTATCCGGAAACCTCTTGTGAAACCTCTAACAAGTCTAGATGCAGAAACATCATCCGCCCTCACCCATGAGTTATCCTCGGGTCCATAACCCTTCCAAGCGACGAGGTACTGCAAACTCCCTCTATACCGTCTAGAATTTAGGATGCGAGAAATCTCATATTGCCCGTCCTCCACCACCAGGGGAACAGTGGCCGAGACGTCTCCATCTGAGACCTCAGCTTTTTTCAAGAGAGAAACATGAAACACCGGATTAATCTTCCAGAAGGTAGGAAGCTCCAACTTAACAGCAGATTGGTTAATAACCTGAAGCACCTTAAAGGGCCCTACAAACTTGGGACCCAATTTCACCAATAGCGAACAACACCTCTTGTCGTTTTCTATCAAAATACACTTTGGATCTTTTGTTAGCCTCCTGAAGATTACCACGCACATCAGTCCAAACTCTCTCCAAAACACCAGAAAAATTCTCCTCTTCAGGTACAGCCGATCCCAACTTGGAAAATGACCCAAAAGACGGATGTCTCCCAGTACAACAAAAAAAAGGCGAACAACCAGCAGAAGCGGATGTATGGTTGTTAAGAGCAAACTCAGCAAGTGGCAGAAACTCAGACCACCCCTCTTGATTATCAGTCACAAAACAACGCAAGAACTGCTCAACATCCTGGTTTTTCCTTTCTGTCTGGCCATTAGACTCAGGATGATATCCGGAAGAAAACGACAAATGAACTCCCAACCTGTCACAAAAAGCGCGCCAAAAACGAGCCACAAACTGAGGTCCCCTATCCGAAACAATGTCAGTAGGACCGCCATGTAGTCTGACTATTTCCTTGACAAAGGCCTTAGCGAGAGTCTTAGCGCAGGGCAGTTTGATGAAAGGAACCAAGTGACACATCTTGCTAAAACGGTCCACACCACCCAGATGACAGTGAAACCCTCAGAGGGGGGAAGGTTAGTAATAAAGTCCATAGCCAAATGTGTCCAAGGTGCACTAGGGACCTCCAGAGGGCAAAGCAACCCCGCAGCAGGAGTATGAGAAGACTTAGATCTAGCACACACAGTGCATTGACGCACCCACTTAATGACTTCCTTCTGCCATCCTGGCCACCAAAAACTGCGACCCACAAGTCTCTTGGTCTCAGAGATTCCAGGATGACCCTGCCAACCGAGAGTGATGACATTCAACAAACAAATCTCTCCTCAGGGTACCAGGCACAAACAATCTCCCATGCGGCGTGTTAGATGGGGCATTCTCCTGTGCTTTAAGAATCTCATCTTCCAACACGGAGTCCAAAACAGCAATAACAACCCCCTCTTGTAAAATGTTTTCCTCCTCCTCCAGTACCCACCATGGGAGAAAAGCTGCGAGACAAAGCATCAGCTTTAACATTTTTAGTATCTAGGATGTAAGTAACGGTAAAATTAAACCGTGAGAAAAACAGTGCCCACCTAGCCTGACGGGCATTCAAGCGTTTGGCAGCATCAAGGTAGATCAGATTTTTATGATCGGTGAAGACTTGAATGGGAAATTCCGCTCCCTCCAAAAAATGACGCCAGTGTTCAAATGCGAGTTTAATTGCCAACAATTCCCGATTACCGATATCATAATTTAGTTCAGACTCAGAAAATTTCTTTGAAAAAAAAGCACAGGGATGTACTCCATCCGTCTTTGCCTGAGACAACACCGCGCCGACCCCCACAGAAGAAGCATCAACCTCAACCAAAAATGGTTTAGTCACATCAGGCTGCGTAAGGATGGGAGCAGAGCTGAACCTCTCCTTTAGCAACACAAAAGCCTCAATGGCCTCAGTAGTCCACTGAACCGCATCAGCACCTTTCCTGGTGAGATCGGTCAGAGGTTTGGCAATCACAGAAATTTTTTTTATGAATTTTCTATAATAATTGGCAAACCCCAAAAACCTCTGTATTGATTTCACACCAATAGGTCTAGGCCAATCCTGCACAGCTTGCACTTTCACAGGGTCCATCTCAAAACCTTCACTGGAGAGAATGTAGCCCAAAAAACTAAGTCTCTGTACAGCGAACTCACATTTTTCTAGTTTGGCAAAAAGTGAATTATCACTCAGTAACTGTAATACTTCACGCACACTCCTCCAATGAGACTCCAAATCTGATGAATAAATCAAAATGTCATCCAAATACACAACCACACTTCTGCCGA
This sequence comes from Oophaga sylvatica, assembly GCA_033576555.1. Lineage (NCBI taxonomy): Eukaryota > Metazoa > Chordata > Amphibia > Anura > Dendrobatidae > Oophaga > Oophaga sylvatica. The sequence continues at coordinate 472,539,726 of JARQOD010000003.1, read as the reverse complement.
TCAAAGGTCTAAGGATGTCATTAATAAGATTCTGAAAAAATGCCGGAGCACTGGAAAGTCCAAAGGGCATGACCAGATTCTCAAAATGACCCAGTGGAGTGTTAAACACAGTCTTCCATTCATCCCCCTCCTTCATGCGCAACAAATTGTATGCCCCTCGAAGATCAATTTTCGAGAACCACTTGGCCCCCACTAACTGATTAAACAAATCAGGAATCAATGGCAGTGGGTAAGGATTGCGTACAGTAATCTTATTAATCTCACGAAAGTCTCAACAAGGCCGCAAACCGCCGTCCTTTTTTTTTAACAAAAAAAAATCCAACCGCCACAGGAGATTTGGAAGGCCTAATGTGACGGCGGCCAAGCTTGTCTGTATGTATGCCTCCAAAGCCTTTCTCTCAGGAATAGTCAAATTAAAAATATTACTTTTAGGAAGAGTCGCTCCAGGGACAAATTCAATTGCACAATCATAATCTCTATGAGGAGGCAATACCTGCGATTCCTTATCAGAAAAAACTTTCCAAAAATCCTGAATAGGTACAGGTAACTCCCCCTTAACTACAGCAGCAATACGCCCGTTACAACACTTGTCATAACAATTAGGACTCCAGGACTTAATTTCATTGGTAGACCAATCCAGTACCGGATTGTGCAATTTTAACCAGGGTAACCCCAAAATCACCGGTGAGGGCAAATTATGCAAAACTACCAAATCCAAATTCTCTTGATGAACACCATTAATAGTAAGAGGAAATTCACAGATATGGTGAGTAACATTTTTCAAGTGAGAACCATCCACAGACACCACATTAATAGGGGAAGACAGAAGTTTGGGTTTTAATTTTAGTTTTTCCAAAAATTTCCCATCAATCACATTGAGAGTTGAACCATAATCCACAAATACCCGAAACTCCATTAATTCCTCCTCAATAGCAGTGGTAGCAGAAAGAAAGACACCTTTATTGTTTAAACAAGCTATGCGGGCAAAACTGACCTCATCATTTTTTTTTTCTCTTTATTCATTCGAAGCGCACAGTTCTTAATAAAATGCTCAGATTTACTCTCATTAACCCTTGCACGCAGTCTCCTATCCACCCGTATGGCTAATTGCATAGCCTCTTGCAAGTTACCAGGTATAGGATAAGCAATCAGCAAATCTTTAACCCTTTCACTTAACCCTGCAAGAAATAAACTTTTCAAAGCTGAATCGTTCCAGCCCACCTGAGCGAACCATCTTCGGAAGTGAGTACAATATTTTTCCACATTACCTGATCCCTGTCTCAAACGTCTCAATTCTGTCTCAGCTGATGAAACACGATCCGGATCGTCATACAATAACCCCAAAGCAGAAAAAAAACTATCCACTGATCTAAAGCATGGATCACTAGGCTGCAGAGAAAAGGCCCAGTCCTGAGGTTCTTTGCGCAAAAGTGACATTATGAACACTATGCGCTGTGATTCATCACCAGAGGATCTGGGTCTCAAACGGAAATACAACAAGCAAGCATTTTTAAAAGAAAAAAAATCTTGTTGTTCACCAAAAAATAAATCAGGCAAACGTACCTTTGGCTCCACGAAATGTGCTCCAGAACAACTACTCACGTGTTGCTTTATCTCAGCCACCTCCAGAGAAAGTCCCTGCAGGCGTTGAACCAAATCCTGAACCGAGACCATGATGAAACAGAAAATCTTTCCTTAGAGATTTTTTTTTTTTTTCTTTGGGCTGGACTTACTGTTATGATCTACTACAAGCACTAAGGAAAGGTGGGAATTCTGTCCCTACAATAGGACTGAGCTGGATCCCTACGATATAACGGGGAACCTGATCCTGCGACCAGACCCGCTAAAGTCCTCAGCTAGTCTGAACGAAGACCTATAGTTGCGAGGGAGGAATCCCTACAAGTTCTAGGGACTGGGTGAAAAGGTGGACACCTCCTAACAGAAAGTGTAGCAGGGAATATAAAACAGAAAAACAAATACTAAGAGATCCTAAGATCAAGCAAAACTGACAGAGTAAGGCACCTAAGCACCCGGCTAGCTTAAGAGTAGATAATACAATGAAGTCCAGCAAAGCCAGAAGGGCGGAGCCAGACTAAATAGGGTAAAAAGGTCATGTGACCAGCAAACTGAAACAAAATCTAACAAGAGGGTTCTAACATAATGAGTGTCTCCCAGCCATTGGCTAGGGACACTTTAGGATGGCACATGCTGTCCCTTTAAGAGGACACTCCCCTGAGCCGTCAGTAACTGCATCCCAGACACACTTATAGGTGTCAGTAACTGCATCCCAGACACACTTGGAGGTGGAATCATGGAAAGAACATTTTACTTAATTAATCTTGGAATAAAAATAAGTTCCACAATTGGATATGCATAAAAAATGTTCATGTGCTGAGATAATCTTATAAATGTGCCCCTGCTATGTGCTGTGTCTGACCGTGCTGGGACATGGTACCAAGGACAAGACTGGCTGCTCCTGCATTAGTCTGGTATATAGCTTACTACCAGCAGAAGGTTTGTTACTGTAGATATGAGTACAACCAAAATGTGGGTTGGGGTGAACGACCTTGAAAGTGGACAAAATATGTCTGTGATCACTAGTAGAAAAGGGACCTCCAGGACTTATTGAGGAAAGTGGAGGTCCTACTATGACTACTGTGGAAAAATCAACCTCCTCTAACTACTAGGGAAATGGAAGGTTTGTGCTGTGACTACTGGGGAGGTGAGGTTCTATAATGTAATTTTTGGAAAGATTGGGAGCCATACTTTACCTACTGAGACTTCTGTGGCAGTAAGTGTTTACACATAATACATCTTCTTTTTCTCTAAATTACAGTATATTACATACCAGAAAGCTTTGTCTATTTGTATGGATCTGAGTCGCCCTCCAGAGCAATGGGAACTCGGATCTGAGCCTATAGACTACTATGGGGGATGTCACGGCAACACAGCTCATTCCGTGGCTCTGGTGCTCACCCTTTAATGTGGGATATCTACAGGTGAATTGAATATTGGAATGGGGATTCGTGACGCCACCTGTGGTACCTGGTCAGGGTGACCAGCGCTGCTATGCAGATCCACTGAAAGGTTAATATTGTGCAGCAAGATGTTAGGCCTTCCACAGGTAAGGCTGAGTCCTTCAGGGCAGATAGATGTGTAGGAATGCAGGACAGACGAAGACCCGGCAGTTAGGAGTAATAAGGTAGACACACACATAAGTCACTTTGGTACCTTTACTGAAGATGTTGCAGGCACTCCCTGAAGCACTGTAGGGTGAAGGGTGCACATCCAGATTCTCCCACTGAGTAGGTGTGTGGCCTCCTGTTCTCTGCCTTTTTGTAATGAAGTCTTGGCCTGCATGTAGCTGGGCCTAACTTGGTCTCCGTCTTGTACCTGGCTGACCTTGTGGTTGGACCTTCTCTCTGAAAGGACAGGGTCTTTTATGGTGGATCCTGCCAGACTCCGTCCTCCTGATCCTGCTTCGTATCAGCTCTGTGGTACTCCTGGGACTTGTAGTCCTCCAGGAACTCCGGTGTTCTCCTAATGGGTCGTGGAGATCCCTATAGGCTCGGACCCCGGTGTCCGGTCAATACTTGCTGAGGTGAGCTATGAAGGCTCCTCTGCCTCGTTCACTTTCCACTCGCCTTTGGCCTACCCGGGTCCTCACACGATCACACACTGGCAGTTGGTGGGCTGCCTCTTCGCCGCTCTCTAAGCGTCGGCATGCTTTCTCACTGAGCTGCACTCACTTGTTTCAGCTCTGACTAGGCTGGAGTGGTTTCCGTTCCACTTTTACTAGCCTCCACTCTGTTGAACTGAACTGCAGGCTGCAGCCTCTTCAGCTACCAACTGAGCTCTCCTCAGAACTAACTCTCTTCTGCACTCTCTGAGGTGACTAAACTTGACTGGCTTGTTCTTTCTGTGGTCACCCTCCTTTATATGTCTAAACAGCTCCCTCTGGTGGTCTTTAGGGATGGGTGAAGGTGTGTGAATGTATATAATGACCTCTAGTGGTGTATTCCTTCAGTGCACTCTTCTGGGAGATATGAATCCAGTCGCAGCTGGGCTCCACAGATCATTACTGTTAGCTTCTGTTTACAGTCTGTATCCCAGCTAGAAATATGACACTGGCTATAATTTGGCAAGTGATTTATAATCATGACATAAATGTTTTGTTTGTAGCACCATTCGCCAATTCTCATTCAGTTCTGATCTAACTTCTCAAAATATAAATTTCCTCCTTTAACTATTAATGACCAATGCGCTTAAAGAGACCACTGAGATCCCCACAGCTGCCAGAACAGGAACTTTTATCTTTCTTAAAAACATGCATAGAGACACTGGCACTGAACACAGTGTGTGTACCTTGATGGATCTACGGCAGGCTGGCAGCGCTTTGGCTTCATGGATACAGCACCCCAGACGTGCAATGTCCTCAGGAAGCCAAGAAACCACATGAAGGGGTGGTACTCTGATTTCCGGTAAAAAAAAATCTTGGTTATTCAATTTATCAAAATTAAAATTGTGGAAGTGGGGGAGTCAGTTCTGTGGTGGACGACAGCCATTTTGCGTGCTTCTTACGCTTCAACAGGTCCAGGAGCAGCAGGGTTCATGCGTACCTGTCGCCTCATTCATTACCTGTGGAACTGCTGAGAAAGCCAATTACACCACTCGTGCAACGCCGTGGAGAATTAATAAATGGAATGCATTCCAGCATGTGCCTGTCTAATTGGGATAAAGTGCACCATTTTGGTGAACAATGAGGGTCCCAGCAGTCGAACCTCTAATTATCGAAAAGTTATCACCTTTCCTAGGTGTTGGCTTGTTCAAACTGGACAACTCCTTTAAAGGGAATCTGTAGGATTGAGTTGTACTCTAATTACCTGAAATTCGTAGTTCCATGCCAATTCTAAATACACTGCAATTTGTTTCATGAGGATCTTCAAAAAAAAAAGAAAAATGCGCCCAGCATCATTTCACACACTGCTGAAGACTCAGAGGGCTAATAGCAACAGGCGCGGATGTGCCGGCTTCCCCATAATGACCTGCAGCAATCATTTCACATGGTTTAGTGCAGTTAATCAGGAGGAAATATGGAGCTGAATTTTATACAACCCTGCAGATAGAAAGTATTGAGTCAGTGTGAGGGTCAGCAATATCCCTAATTTTTGAGATGCTCAGGCAGTTCATGTGGACCTCTCCAGCCAGGTAGGTGCGATTATTAATAAACCAATTTTGGGTGATTTGGGCATTACATGCAAGGTTATATAATTTGATGTCGGGATGTATTCCTCTCCAATCAGTTTATGTCACTGTAATCTGTCATGGCCTATGCAAACTTTTTGCCCTTCCATATAAAGGAGTATAAAGGAGTGAAGAAATTTTAAATATAGAAGAAAAGACTGACACATAGAATGTAATCTTGGAAAATAAATTATCTTAAGAAGGTTTGCTCTTCCAATGAAAAAGTAAAATTGCTCCAAGGAAATATATCGGTTGGTAGTGAGACGTGGAAAATAAATAAATTAGTACAATAGCGCTTAAAAGGACTAAGAGTGATAAGTACACCTAAGTATGAATTGTGGCCAATCATTGGAGTGGGGGACATGAGACCTCGTGGGGTCCCATCAGTAATAGAGCTTCTGGTTTGAGTACATTAATCTTAAAGGCCATCAGTGTGCCAACTTTTCCATCAATCTTTTCCGAGGTTTGAGAAATTGCTGGGGTGAAAAGTTAAAGAGAACTAGGTCATCTGCAAATGAGGAGAGTCTCAACTGTTCGCTACCATAGTGAATGCACTAAAAACCTTGGCAAATGTTAATATGATTTAAAAATAGATCTGAGGCCATCTCAACTTCTAAATTGAGTAAACCTGCAAAATGCTTGTGAAAACAAGCAACTTTACATTTTACCTCTTACTAAACATTCCATCCAATCTCCAGAACGGAGGGATTTTTAATTTTATAGTTTACTGCATGTTGCCTGGGTTTACAGCCACCTCTGTAGTCTATCAGAGATGGACAGTCTCCTAAGTAAGAAGTACAGCATTTACAAGGTCTTTTCTTCAGCACTTGCAGGTGCTGCTCTGAAAAATGGCAAAATCACTAGATCCGGACAGCTCCAGTGCCATTGTGCTCCATGATTACTGCAACTGAGTGCAGATTTTGTGGAGAGCAAAAAGTTTATACCTGTGGCTCAGGCTTGTTGCTGTTCTGAACTATAAAACTTCAGGAACAAGGAGGCAAGTAGAAAGCTGGGAGGCAGAAGAGCAGTGCGGTCTAGAAGAAAGAAGTTTAGACAACCCCCTTAGGAGAAGTGAGGAAGGTGTGACGTAGCGATCACTAACAAGTTGGGGTACACTCACCTGGCAGTGGTATTTGAACACACGGCAACAGTTTCTTCACTGAAACAAGTCCATCTCTGGTTTATTACACCTCATAAAACCCTGTAGGCCATGTAAACATCACAGAACCGACCTGACATATAGTCCATTTCAACCACGCTTATGTCCGTACAGTTCAGTCACTGATTCCTGTTAGTTCATACAATTCCCCATGCTCTGTGTTACCTGCTTAGCAGTGTTGCAGGCTTCAAAAGCTAGCTTCTCTGAGATCCTGTTAGTAGACCAGACCTTCAGTACTCCCTGGCCTCTCAGGAGCTCTAGCCAGCTCCAGTCTCTCACACATGGCCACACCATGTGGTCCAAACAGGAAACACCTATAGAACCTTCCTGACATCAGAGGAGCACATCCCCTGGGAGGTGTGTGGTTAACAAGTCGCACCCATCACTTCTGGTTAACCCTTAAATCCAGCCCTTTACTATAATACAGGTTTGTGGGACTACAAGACCCAGCAACCTGTCCTGGATTCAGATCACAGCAGACCTCTGTCTGTGGGATACACACCTGTCTTCAGTATACCACTAGTTGTTACATCACATACCCTCCCCCTCTGTTCAAACCAGTGGGGATGAACACATGACTACAGTCCAGGGCCCAGAGAAAAAATGTCCCTGTCATCTTAAGCTACCAATCGAGGGGACCCACTCCATCTACCATAAGCATTGGCTCTTGGCTCCTGGAACCTGATCCCTCATCATCACCTGATTCTTTTTTCCAACAAATGTGGCACCAGATTGTGTCCTCTCACAATCCCAAGTCGTGACTTGGTTAGACAACCCCCTCTTCCAGCGGTCAATACAGTAGTGTGATTCACTTCTCTCTATGGTCAGGTCTGACTCGGTATTATTGCATATACTATCAGGTCTCTTGTCTAAGACCCTCGGCATGGGCTTAACTGAGAATTCCCTACGCCTCAACGTAGTATGTCACCTATCCTCAGGACATCTCCGGAAAGCTCTCAGATGGCGTTTTCCTCCATTGCCTAGAGATCCATTGCACCGCCTGTCCCTAGCTTCTGCTGTGGCCCATCTATTACTGGGAGGATCCCAAGTCTGTTGGGTACCAAGATTTAAAGATGGCTTCCTTCTTTGGGAACGACGCTGTCTCTCGATCCTCGCTCTTTCCAGCCTTAACTGCGGTACTTCTTTGAGGTGAGCCAGCCTATACATGAGGAGAATCCACATATTGCCAAGACTCTCCCTTGTCCCCACCATGAGGAATGAAACAATACCCACTTCCCTGGGTATCTTGTCTTCATTATTATTGGGGATTCTCACTCTCGTCACTCCAGATTTGTCTATCATTTCATGCATGAGCTGTCCATTGGTCCCGATGACTTCTCTCAGCAGAGTACTACGCATCTGGACAACATCTTCCAGTAGATTCCAAGCTTTTCTCATAAGCTGCAGCTGCCTAGCGGCTTCTTCGTTCTTCCACCAGACCAACCGCTTCATGTGCACACACCTCCAGTGCATGTTCCTCAGGACAGTCACTCAATCCGCTGTGACTTCAGATATGGACAGAACCACCAGCTGTTTAGCTTCTGGGGACCAGTACACCTTACAGGTTTCCACGGCCTTCTTAAAGTCGTCATGCACCAACTCTCTGGCACAGTCTTCTCTCAGATCTTCCAGGACCTCTACAATGCACTTGAACAAGGGAGTCTCCCTCTTCTCCACTGCAACTAGATGATCGCCTTGCCCAGTTTTTGGCATCGGCTCTCTCCGGACTTCCACCTCTTCGAGTCAGTTGGCCAGAACAGACACCTGCCGCTCCATTTTCTTCAGGGCTGCTGTATTCATCGCCTGGCTTTCTGCCAGGCGACCTTTGAGCTCCAACACCTCTCGCTCCAATGCACTCATTCAGCCCTCAGCAGCCTGTCTCCGAAGCTTCTCTTGCTTCAAATGAGCTTGTATACTCTCCTTGGGCCTTCAGACTGGATGAGCCTCCATCACTCATAGAGGTACCTGCTTAAGGCCTCACTTCTTTGTTGGCTTCCTCCATTTCTGCACCCTCTGTCTTCACCTGGGTCTCAGCAGTGTCGTCTTCAGCCCTCTCTTGTGTCTCAGCCGTGCCACCTTCGAAGGTCTTCGCTCTCTCCCTAGAGGTGGATCCACCATTGATATGCTTGTCCTGAGCATCACAGACTCCTGCTCCACCAGCACTTCCCAGGATTTCTTCTCCCAGAGTGCCATCCACCGATTGACCATCAGCTGCTTGCGCAGAACCGAAGAGGACACCCACATCATCTGCTTGGCTGGCTCCGTCTCCCTGAGCTCCTCTTGGGGTGATTGGCATTACACTGTGTCAGTTCCTCTGACAGCACCATATCTGTCTCAGCTCCAGCGGTTGCTGCTGGCAACGACACTTCACCTTTTTTGTGACCCTTGCTCCTTCAGCGATAGGAGGATTTGCAGTCCTTGTTGGGCCCTTCATTACTGTACTCCCTTTGTTTCATAGAGTCACAGTTACCCCCGGAGTCTGTGTCACACCACATAGTATGGTGAACGTTCAAATTGTTCTCTAACTGGGTGTCAGCTCCCCTCTTTTTAGCTTCACCATCACTCTCAGTCATACTGTGGTACAGTTCAGGTGACGTCAGGTTAGTACGTTGGGCAGACGCATACCTTACTCCGGTCACCCCTACATCTGAACAGTCAATTTTGGGAGGTGTTACTGCCACAATATACCCAACCCCATCAGCAGAGAGCCCTTCATCCTCTTGCTGTAGAGGAGTTCCCCTCTTCACAAGTCCAAAACAGCCCAGAGTCCCATCCCACTATCACCGGATAGGCCAAATTCAGGACTACAGCGACATCATGGCTGGTGATGTCATTGACCATCTCGAGGATCACCCTGGACACTGGATAGTCTTTAGTGTACCTATGGATGCAGGTGACCCCGATCTTACTCTTGGGTATCTCAAACAAATTGGACTCAGCTTCCACTAGGGTCATCGAGCTCCCAGAATCAATCAGTCCGACCATGCTCTCTGCGTCCATCTGCAGGGCATTCACGTAGCCACTTGCCGGGTGGGTAGTTCATATGGCAGATTGAGCATACATAGTACCATTGTCCCCAGCAACAGTCCATCTGCGCCACCCCTTTGACTTCGGGATGCTCCTCCCTCTGTTGGGAAACTACCACTTTTCGGGACTCTGCCCCATTTTGGGACTCCACCCGCTTTTGGGCAACCACCCCTTTTGGGCAACTACCCCTTTTGGGAATGCCGCCCCTTTTGAGACTCATGCAGATGCCCACGGATCATGGAGTGATAGAACTCCTCGAGAGCAACACTGCAAACCACTTCACACATGGCTGCTTCGCCTCCCATAGCCATTGCTGGACCTCCTGGCACTGCACACCGATCCACACCGGGCATCTTGCACAGCTCCTGCTGCGGTTTCTCTTGATCCTGGCATGCTCCTCCGAGCCACAACCAACCTGGGCTGAGGGTGCTGATGAACTCCATAACCCCGCCGAGTTACTGCCAGAAGCTTTAATCTTCTTGACCCCACCGAGCCACAGCCAGAAGCCTGCTTCCATGTGTGCTGTTGCAATGGTATCATTGCCCCAGCAACCAGGCTGCACTGCTGCAGAATCCAGAACCATGCACCTCTTCTGTTGCACCCAGCAAGAGTGCCCCTAGCATTCTCCACCATATGTGACGTAGCGATCACTAACAGGTTGGGGTACACTCACCTGGCAGCAGAATTTGAACAAATGACAACAGTTTCTTCATTGAAACAAGTCCATCTCTGGTTTATTACACCTTATAAACCACTGTAGGCTATGTAAATATCATAGAACCGACCTGACATATAGTCCATTTCAACCATGGTTATGTCCGCTCAGTTCAGTCACTGACTCCTGTCAGTTCACACAATTCCCCATGCTCTGGGTTACCTGCTCAGCAGTGTTGCAGGCTTCACAGGCTAGCTTCACTGAGATCCTGTTAGTAGTTAGTTAGTAGTTAGTTTAAAAAATAAATTAATCGTGCGAAAAACAAGCCACACACAGGTCTAAAATCTGTCAACGTAAAAACGGGGTTTTCACATTACTGGTAGCCTCTGAAAAATATCCCAAAAACCAATCTCACACAATATCTTCACTTCAAAAGTCAAATTATTTTCCTTCTAAGCACAACCATAGTTTGTATCCACATGTACGGCACTTTTGTAGTGGTTAGAGCCAACTTCACAATTTAGAGGGCACATATCTCCAGAAGCATAAGCTGGGAACAATGTATTGGGCACTAAAATGTCAGCTTGCTATTTTCACTCTGTAACATTCTCTTTGTGCCTAGTTCTGTGGGGTCAAAATGATGACTTGATCACTAGGGTTGTAATTTCCAAAATGAGGTAACTTTTGAAAGTTTCTTCTGTTCTACCATCTAAGAGGCTCTGTAAATAGCACCCACAAGCAATCCCAGTCCAATCTGTGCTCCATAAGTCAGCTAGTGATTTCAAGTTTGAGTGCTGCCATGTGTCCAAACAGTAGTCTTTGACCACATATGGAGTATGGCCACATTCAAGAGGAATTATCTAAGGCTGGTTTCACATTTGCGTATCGGTGCACAGCATTTGATCCACATACAGTACATACTGAAGGCATCAAAATTATGAATTAACACATGTGGAATTATACATTACACTTTACAAAAAAGTGTGAAACAACTGAAAATATGTTTTATATTCTAGGTTCTTCAAAGTAGCCACCTTTTTCTTTGATTACTGCTTTGCACGCAGAAAAGGTGAACGGATGGACTCTATATGCCTGGTTCCCACCGTGAAGCATGGAGGAGGTGGTGTGTTATGTGTGGGGGTGCTTTGCTGGTGACACTGTTAGGGATTTATTCAAAATTGAAGGCATACTGAACCAGCATGGCTACCACAGCATCTTGCAGCAGCATGCTATTCCATCCAGTTTGCGTTTAGTTGGACCATCATTTATTTTTCAACAGTACAATGACCCCAAGGACACCTCCAGACTGTGTAAGGGCTATTTGACCAAGAAGAAGAGTGTTTGGGTGCTACGCCAGATGACCTGGCCTCTACAGTCACCAGACTTGAACCCAATCGAGATGGTTTGGGGTGAGCTTGACCGCTCACCGCTTCAATTTTGAATAAATCCATAACAGTGTCACCAGCAAAGCACCCCCACACCATCACACCTCCTCCTCCATGCTTCACGGTGTAGAGTCCATCTGTTCACCTTTTCTGCGTGAAAAGCAGTAATCAAAGCAAAAGGTGGCTACTTTGAAGAACCTAGAATATAAGACATACTTTCAGTTGTTTCACACTTTTTTGTAAAGTGTAATGTATAATTCCACATGTGTTAATTCATAGTTTTGATGCCTTCAGTGTGATTCTACAATTTTCATAGTCATGAAAATACAGAAGAATCTTTGAATGAGAAGGTGTGTCCAAACTTTTGGTCTGTACTGTAGATCCACATGCGTCATGTATACATTTCTTTAACATGGTGTACGCATGGACATGCATTTGCATGCGTTCGCATGTGTTTGCGTACGCATGTGTTATTTCACGGTGTTTCGGCGGTGTTGCATTTTTTGCAGCTTCAAAAATCCGTCAAATATGAGCATGCCGATGAGTGCGTCAAAACAACACGTTACAGTCTATGGGAACGCATTGGTACGCAAGGACGTGCGCATGGATGCATTCGATACACTTGCGGACTTCAGACTGCGCATGTCCAGGAACTGATTACAGCACCTGGAAATAATGAACGCATGCGCATAAATAACCCAAACGCATGCGAAAACGCATGCAAATGCATTTCCCCTCAGGGTTTTTTTTTACGTCATGTGTAAGCTGATGTGGATAAAAAATGCTGCGCACACAAAAGCTAATGTGAACCCAGCCTAACAAATTGTGGAGTCCATTTTCTACTTTCAAAAATTAAAAAAAAATAAGCTAAAGGAAAATTTTAGTTGGAAAACCATTTTTTTTTCACAGCCAAATATTCTCAAATTTTGTGAAGCATTTTTTGGTTCAAAATGCTCACCATATCCCTAGATACATTACTTGATATGTGTAGTTTCCAAAATGGCGTCACTTGTGGGGAATTTCTGCTATTTTGGCATCTCAGTATCTCAGAAAATAGGACAAGGTGTCTGCAGTCTATTTCCAGTCAAATTTCCACTCCAAGAATCAAACAGCTCTCCTTTTCTTCAGAGCCCTGTCATGCGGCCAATCAATAGTTCTTAACGACATATGAGGTATCTCCATGTTTGGAAGCAATTACACAATAGAATGTGTGTTCATTTTCTCTTATTACCCCTGTTGAAAATGAAAAATGTGGGTTAAAGCAACATTTTAGTTGAAAAAAATGTAATTTTTCATTCCATTCATTCCATTTTGTGTTAATTCACGTGACGCGCCTAAAGGGTTATCAAACTTCCTGAATACCTTGTGGGTGCAGCATTTAAATATGAATCCGTTTTTTCCCAATATCTAGACACCTATAAGTCACTTCAAAAGAGAATGGTTCCCTAAAAACAGGTTTTCTAAATTTCCTTAGGAAAAAAGACAATTAGGTGCTAAACTTAAGCTTACCAGGATAGTGAGCGGACTGTAAACTATGTCTTATGAGGAACAGTTAAAGGATATAGGAATGTTTAGATTGCAAAAAAAGGCTAAGAGGAGAGAGTTAATAGGTGTCTACAAATATCTGAAGGGATGTCACAGTGTAGAAGGATCATCATTATTCTCATTTGCTCATGGAATGAAACTGAAAGGAAGAAGATGCAGATTAGATAATAGAAAAAACTTTTTGACAGTGAGGGTGATCAATGAGCGGAACAGGCTGCCACGAGAGGTGGCGAGTTCTCTTTCAATGGAAGTCTTCACACAGAGGCTGGACAGACATCTGTCTGAGATGGTTTAGTGAATCCTACATTGAGCAGGGGTTGGATACAATGACCCTTGAGGTCATTGAAGCCATCAAAAATCCAAACAAAATAAAAGGATATTTGGAGAAAGAGGCTGACATAGAGTAGACATATGTAAATATTATTTATTATCTTTTTTATGTGTGGTATCACCTTCTGGTTTAAGGGTAAAAAATAAAAAAATAGAAAATGGCTAATTTTCTAAATGTTTGTCATGTTTGGATATTTCCATAAATAGAAACATCAACCCAAAATTTGCCAGTAACATAAAGTGCAAAGTGTCCCGAAAAAAAACCCAAAAGCAGATTCAGTGGGATATATAGAAGTATTCCAGAGTTATTATCACATAAATTGACAGATGTCAAATGTGAAAAATGAAAAATGGGGCTTGGTCACAAAGGCTAAAATTGACTTAACCCCTTCACCCCCAAGGGTGGTTTGCACGTTAATGACCGGGACAATTTTTACAATTCTGACCACTGTCTCTTTATGAGGTTATAACTCTGGAACGCTTCAACGGATCTTCGCGATTCTGAGATTGTTTTCTCGTGACATATTGTACTTCATGTTAGTGGTAAAATTTCTTCCATATAACTTGCGTTTATTTTTGAAAAATACGCAAATATGGCGAAAATTTGAAAATTTAGCAATTTTCAAACTTTGAATTTTTATTCCCTTAAAACAGAGAAATATGTAACACAAAATAGTTAAGAAATAACATTTCCCACATGTCTACTTTACATCAGCACAATTTTGGAATCAAAATTTTTTTTGTTAGGAAGTTATAAGGTTAAAAGTTGACCAGCGATTTCTCATTTTTACAACAAAATTTACAAAGCCATTTTTTTTAGGGACCACCTCACATTGAAGTCACTTTGAGGGTCTACATGACAGAAAATACCCAAAAGTGACACCATTCTAAAAACTGCACCCCTCAAGGTACTCAAAACCACATTCAAGAAGTTTATTAACCCTTCAGGTGCTTCACAGGAACTAAAGCAACGTGGAAGGAAAAAATGAATATTTAACTTTTTAGCCACAAAAATGATCTTTTACAACTTTTTTTTTATTTTCACAAGGGTAAAAGGAGAAAATGGACAGATAAGGTTGTTATGCAATTTCTCCTGAGTACGCCAATACCCCATATGTGGGGGAAAACCACTGTTTGGGCACACGCAGAGCTCGTAAGGGAAGGAGCGCCGTTTGACTTTTTCAAACTAAAATTGGCTGGAGTTGAGATTGGACGCCATGTCGCTCTTGGAGAACCTCTGATGCGCCTAAACAGTGGAAACCCCCCACAAGTGACACCATTTTGGAAACTAGACCCCCTAAGGTACTTATCTAGATCTGTTGTGAGCACTTTGAACCCCAAGTGTTTCACAAAAGTTTATAATGCCTGGGTGTGAAAAAAAAAAAAAAAATTCCACAAAAATGATTTTTAGTCCTAAATTTTTGATTTTTCCCAAGGAAATTGGACCCCAAAAGTTGTTGTCCAATTTGTCCTGAGTACGCTGATACCCCATATGTGGGGGTGGAAAACTGTTTGGGCGCACGGCAGGCTTGGAAAGGAAGTAGTAACGTTTTGGAATGCAGACGTTGATGGGGGTCATGTTCCGTTTGCAGTGCCCCAGATGAGCCTAAACAGTGGAAATCCCCCACAAGTGACCCCATTTTGGAAACTAGACCCCCTAAGGAACTTATCTAGATCTTTGGTGAGCACTTTGAACCCCAAGTGCTTCACACAAGTTTATAATGCCCGGGCATGAAAATAAAAAATCCTATTTTTTTCCCACAAAAATTATCTTTTAGTCACTAATTTTTTATTTTCCCAAGGGTATCAGGAGAAATTGGACCACATAAGTTGTTGTCCAATTTGTCCTGAGTACGCTGATGCCCCATATGTGGGGGGGAACCACTGTTTGGGCGCACGGCAGAGCTCGGAAGGGAAGGAGCACCATTTGACTTTTTCCAACCAAAATTGGCTGGAATTGAGATTGGATGCCATGTTGCATTTGGAGAGCCCCTGATGTGCCTAAACAGTGGAAACCCCCCACAAATGACCCCATTTGGGAAACTAGACCCCCTAAGGAACTTATCTAGATCTTTGGTGAGCAATTGAACCCTCAAGTGCTTCACACAAGTTTATAACGTAGAGCCGTAAAATTTAAAAATCATATTTTTTCCACAAAAATGATCTTTCACCCGAATTTTTATTTTTCCAAGGGTAACAAGACTCCAAAAGTTATTGTGCAATTTGTCCTGAGTACACTGATACCCCATATGTGGGGGTATACCACTGTTTGGGTGCATGGCAGAGTTTGGAAGGGAAGGAGCGCCGTCTCACTTTTTCAACGCAGAATTGGCTGGACGCCATGTCGTGTTTGGAGAGCTCCTGATCTGCCTAAACAGTGGAAACCCCCCACAAATGACACCATTTTGGAAACTAGACCCCTCAAGGAACTTATCTAGATGTGTGGTGAGAACTTTGAACCCCCAGGTGTTTCACTAAAGTTTATAACGTACAGCCTTAAAATAAAAAATCCTTTTTTTTTTTTACAAAAATGATTTTTTCGCCCCCAATATTTTATTTTCACAAGGGTAACAGAAGAAATTGGAACCCAAAAGTTGTTGTCCAATTTGTCCTGAGTACGCTGATACCCAATATGTAGGAGAAAACTACTGTATGGGTGCACGTCAGGACTCGGAAGGGAAGTAGTGACGTTTTGGATTGCAGACTTTGATGGAATGGTCTGGGGGCGTCATGTCGCATTTGGAGAGCCCTGATACGCCTAAACAGTGGAAACCCCCACAAAGTGACCCCATTTTGGAAAATAGACCCTACAAGGAACTTATCTAGATGTGTGGTGAGCACTTTGAACCCCGAAGTGCTTCACAGAAGTTTATAACGCACAGCCGTAAAAATAAAAAATCCTTTTTTTTTTACAAAAATGATTTTTTCGCCCCCAATATTTATTTTCACAAGGGTAACAGGAGAAATTGGACCCCAAAAGTTGTTGTCCAATTTGTCCTGAGTACGCTGATACCCAATATGTGGGAGAAAACTACTGTATGGGCGCATGTCAGGGCTCGGAAAGGGAAGTAGTGACGTTTGGATTGCAGACTTTGATGGAATGGTCTGGGGGCGTCATGTCGCATTTGGAGAGCCCCTGATGCGCCTAAACAGTGGAAACCCCACAAGTGACCCCATTTTGGAAAATAGACCTCACAAGAACTTACCTAGATGTGTGGTGAGCACTTTGAACCCCGAAGTGCTTCACAGAAGTTTATAACGCACAGCCGTAAAAATAAAAAATCCTTTTTTTTTTTACAAAAATGATTTTTTTCGCCCCCAATATTTATTTTCACAAGAGCAACAGGAGAAATTGGACCCCAAAAGTTGTTGTCCAATTTGTCCTGAGTACGCTGATACCCAATATGTGGGAGAAAACTACTGTATGGGCGCATGTCAGGGCTCGGAAAGGGAAGTAGTGACGTTTTGGATTGCAGACTTTGATGGAATGGTCTGGGGGCATCATGTCGCATTTGGAGAGCCCCTGATGCACCTAAACAGTGGAAATCCCCAACAAGTGACCCATTTTGGAAAATAGACCCCACAAGGAACTTATTTAGATGTGTGGTGAGCGCTATGAAGCCCCAAGTGCTTCACAGAAGTTTATAATGTACAGCCGTAAAAACAAAAAAATCTTATTTTTTTACAAAAAATAATTTTCCCCCCCAGTTTTTTATTTTCCCAAGGGTAACAGAAGAAATAGGACAAATTTCACAATAACTCTTGGGGTCCAGAGTACGCTGATACCCCATATGTGGGGATAAACTACTGTTTGGACGCATGGCAGAGCTCAGAAGTGAAGGAACACGTTTGACTTTTTCAACGCAGAATTGGCTGGAATGGAGATCAGACGCCATGTCACATTTGGAGAGCCCCTGATGTGCCTAAACAGCGGAAACCCCCCAATTCTAACTCCAACCCTAACCCAACACACCCCTAACTCTAGTCCCAACCCTAATCCCAACCCTAACCCTAATCCTAACTCTACCCTAATCCTAACTTTAGCGCCAACCCTAACCCTAACTTTAGCCGAAACCCTAACCCTAACCCTAATGGGAAAATGGAAATAAATACATTTTTTTATTTTATTATTTTTCCCTTACTAAAGGGGTGATAAAGGGGGTTTGATTTACTATTTATAGCGGTTTTTATGATTGGCAGCTGTCACGCTAAAAGACGCTTTTTATTGCAAAAAGTAGTTTTTTGCATCACCACATTTTGAGAGCTATAATTTTTGCATATTTTGGCCCACAGAGTCATGTGAGGTCTTAATTTTTGCGGGACGAGGTGACGCTTTTATTGGTACCATTTTTGAGCACGTGACATTTTTTGATCGCTTTTTATTTCGATTTTGGAGGTTAAGCATGCAAAAACGCATGCAATGCAATTTCCCTCAGGGTTTTTATTTTACGTCATGTGTAAATGATTATAAATAATCTGGGCACAAAAGCAATATGTGCAACCTCATCTAAAATTGTGGATCATTTTCTCTTTATAAATAAAAAAAATAAGTTTAAAGAAAAATTTTAGTTGGACAACCTTTTTTGCAGCCTAAATTTTCAATTTTGTGATGATGTTTTGTTATGTCTTCCGTATTTTGTGTGTACAAAATGCGTATTGTGGGACATTTTGCTATTTATTCATATCCGAAATATGATCAGCGAGTTATTTCCAGTCTTTTTAGATCACGCTCTCTTTTAAAGCACTGATTTGGCAATCATAGTTTTATTTTTATTTTTGAAGATTACACAAAGATGGGGTTACTATTCGCCATGTTGAAAATGAAGTGGTTAAACGAACTTGTCGATACAATATGTTACTTTTATTTTATTATTTTGTGTTAATTTACTATAAGGTTAATGAATTTAATATTGGGGACATTAATTTTTTTTTATTTGTTTTGGATTTTTTTTCACAGTTTATTTACTTTTTGAAAACAATTTTTACTTAAGTTACCAGGTGTGGCGACTAACACTTATTAACATAAATCGTGAGTAGGAAGTGATGCAAAAAAGGCCTAGGCACACAGTAATGTGACAAGAGGCCAGTGTGAAGGATCCTTATCTCATTTGCTCACGGCAGCAACTGAGGAAGCAGATCCCTCAGAGAAAAACTTTGACATCTGAGTATCTGGGGAACAGCTGGAGGGGGAGCTCTTTCAAGCAGTGCTTCACACAGAGGCTGCAGCTCTGGGAGGTGTTCTCATGGCGGGGCGTGGATCACCTGACCCTGGGCATCCTCAAACCCTGATCTTGGAGCAAAAGCTACAGACTATATATATTATTTATTATCTAGGTGTGTCATTTGGGTTTAATGTTAGAAATGGTAATTCGGTCATGTTTGGATTTCCATATGAAACACAACACAAAGTTTGTCCAGTACTGTGAAATCACGAACAAACCCGCGATTAGCTGCGCTCTATAAGTATTCAGAGTTATTAATCACTAAACTTGACAATGTCCAATGTAAAATGAAAATGGGCTTGTGTCATAAGCTAAAATTGACTTAATCAGTAAGGGGTTAATAGAGTGATATATGTTTGGAATTATAAGAGTCACACTATGTTCTTAAATGGAATCTGTCACCATGTTTTGCTACACCGTCTGGGAGCATCATAATATAGGTGCAGAGACCCTGATTTCCGCGACGTGCCATTTACTGGGCTGACTGGTGCAGTTATATAATTAGTATACATGATTAAATAGGTTGAAAAAAAGACCTAGGTCCATCAAGTTCAACCTTTCTCCACCAATTGTACATTTTGTCACTAATTTAACTATAACCCACAATGTTACATGTATTAAGGAAATCGTCCAGCCCTTTTTTAAAAGCTGTTATAGTGTCTGCCATTACTACCTCTTGTGTTCGGCATTCCAAAGTCTGACTTCTCTAACTGTAAAGAACATTTTCCTATTTATGTGCCGCAATCGCTCCTGCTCATCTGCTGCTCGGCTCTGCAGCTGCATGTGTCACAGCTGGTGACAGTCACAACACATGCATGGAGAGCCCAACAAACAGGATCTCCATGCATGTGTTGTGACAGTGAAACAGCCACGACACATGCAGCTACGGAGCTGAACAGCTGATCAGCAGGAGCGCTACAGTACTATAGCTTGCCAAATAAGGAGGGAGCTGAACAAATTCGCTCATCTCTACTTGTATCCAGAATAACCAAGTCTTTCTCCTGTTCTGTAGTTCGAAGTATATTCCCATTTAACTACAGTATATGCAGCAATAAGATTACTCCGTCCAGGGTGCATTCCTTTACCTTTATCTACATTAAATTTCATTTGCCAAGTGTTTTTGCCCACTCAGACATCTTATTCAGATCATTTTGCAATATTGTAATGTCAAGGTCAGATTTTAATATACTACATAGTTTGTAAGAAAGACTGACACTTTATTCTCTATCCCATCCACAATGTCATTAATGGAGAGGTTAAAAATAATTGGCCTACCACAGATCCCTGCGGTCCCCACTGCTGACTATATCCCATTTAGAGAACGTACCATTTATGATGACTCTTTGTTTCCTGTCATTTAGACAATTCCTTACCCATCTGCATATAGTTTCCCCAGTCCCTACTTCTGTAGCTTCAGTATAAGGCTGTTATGTGGAACAGTATCAAATGCTTTTGCAAAGTCCAGATAAATCACACGATACATCCGATTACCTACATTATAGCATCGACTTATTCTTCATGAATCCATGCTGGTTGTCAGTTATTATATTATTCTCTGCAATATATTTCTGCAGGTCATCTCTTATAATGCCCTCAAAGATTTTACACACTACTGATGTGAAGCTTACTGGACGGTAGTTGCCTGGATCCACCTTCTTACCCTTCTTAAATATCGGTACTACGTGAGCCATCCTCCAATTTTGTAGCACCACCCCTGTTACAAGAGAGTCTAAGAATATGAGATACAGTGGTCGGTCAATTATAGAGCTCAAGTTATTTCAGGCTGTGAACTTCAATTTTTGCCTTATTGAATGATCCCTGTAATGGACTGTTCATTGGTGAGCACAGATGAAAATGTCCTGTTTAATATCTCAGCTTTTTCTTTGTCCTCTATAATTATCTTGCTATTGTCATCTTTTAAGGGGCCAATGCCATCTGTTTTTGTTCTTTTTGGCATTGATGTATTTATAAAAAAATTTAGGATTTATTTTAATGTCGTTGGCGATTTGTTTCTCTGTAGATAACTTTGCTAGCTTTTTACATTTCTTATTTAGATCTTTATACTTCTGATGTACTATTTCAGTATTCTCGACTTTCAAGATTTTGAATGCCCTTTGTTTTTGTCTTATTAAACTTTGTACTGTCCTGTTCATCCATTATGGTTTCTTTTTATCCCTGGACATTTTATTACCAGAGGGTATAAGTTTTCTGCAGGATTCTAGTAGTATTTCCTTTTAAAATGCCCTATTTATATTCGGTATCCCCAGTTACCACGACGTGGTCGCGGTCTACATGATTAAGCTCTTCCTTTAATTTGTTGTAATCATATTTCCTAAAGTTTCAAGTTTTGGCATTTTCCATTTTGAATGTTTGATTGAAAATTACATTGAAGCTTACAATGTTATGATTACTGCATCCCAAATGCTCCCTCACCAGTAGATCTGAAATTGTATCTGGTTTATTTGTGACAGAACCAGATCCAGCAGATTACCTCCCCTGGTTGGTTTATCTACCAGCAGAGAGAGGTAATTGTCCTGTACTGTGAATAAGAATTTGTAGCTTTTAGCTCAAGATTCTATGTCCCATTGAATGTCTGGATAGTTAAAATCCCCCATAATATTACTGTTATATTACTGTTTGCTGCCTTTTTAATTTGTTGTTACATTTCCTCCTCTACCTGTTCAGCTATATTAGGAGGCTTGTAGCAAACTCCAGTTAGCAGCTTTCCATTATTGCCATCCCCATGTACATTTACCCATAGTGACTCTACATTGCTGTAACTCTCCCCAGTGTCTTCATTGAGCACAGGTTTTCATTTGGATTTTACGAAGATGCACACCCCTCCACCTTTTTTATCTTTCCTGTCCTTTCTAAATGTACTGTAATTCTCTACGTTTGCTACCCAGTCATTGCTTCTTTCAAGCCAGGGTTCCGTAATGCCCACCGCATTGTATTCTGTGACCGACATAAGAGTCTCCAGTTCATTTATTTTGTTTGCTAGACTTCTTGCATTTGCTACCAGACATTTAATATTAGAAGCACATTTGTTATTCCTACTCAGCTCCCTGTTTTCCTTGCATATGCCAGCCCCCCAAATCCTCATTTACCCCTACTTCCTGATTCTCTCTGTCTACTCTATCTATTCCCTTATTAGCACAACTACCCTCCCTCTCTCCAGATCCTAGTTTAAAAGCTCCCCCATCCATATTACCATTTTTACCCAAGGTTGGGGAAACTGAAAATACCAGGCATACTAATAAACATTCACATATAACAGAAGAATGCACCGGGGAGTGGAATATGGGGTAAAACCAAAGTAGGAGAAGAAAGGGAATTATCACACTTACTAAACCAAGCAACGCCTACTCTTATAACCACCAAATACTATCCTCTCAGCCATGCAGCATAAGCTAGCTCTGATGTGTGTCAGTCAGGACCAAGATTATATAGGGGATAGGAGTCGCTAACCATGCTCAGCTGAGAGCTCTAGCTCCCAGAGCTCTCAACAGAGCAAAGAAACCCCTGCACTGCCAAAAGAAATTGTCATGAGCTGCCTTGTTTGTGGGATTAGGCAGTTCAGAGGTTAATCTGGACGGCCTCTCTCTGGGATTCTGGGAGGCTTCTTATAGCCTCATTGTGGAGCCATTCCCTGTCGCTTATACTTTCACCCTTGGCCAAGTGTGTGTGACCCTGTGCTTTGTGCTTGTGATTCTTTATGCTTGCTTGGTTTTGACTTGGTTCTGTTCCCGTTACGAGTTCTGCCTGCCCCTTCTGTACAGCATTGCTATCTCTGTGTATGACTCCTGACATTCGTTCTGACAATTCTCTGCTCGCCCCTTCTGTACTGCATTGCTATCTCCGTGTATGATCCCTGTTTGTCTGACCTGAATTTCCCTATTCACTAATCCAGGGTCCCTGTAGCATCCTGAACTCATCTCCATCAGCAGGAAGCTAAGCCCCGACCCTATGGTAACATGATCGCAGGTCCTTTTGCTTTCTGCTACCTTCAGCGTCTCCTCTCACCACGCTGCTCAGGTCCTGTCTGCCTGAGCCTCCACTGCAGCATCTGACCCCGGGCCCTTCTGTAGTGTGGGTGAGTCACCCTCCTCAGCCGTGGCAGTTTGCCGGCACTGACAGATCATGATAGAAATTTGCATAATTTAAAAAGAATGTGAAATTCTTTTCAGCACAGGAGAAGGAGTGATCAGACGCTGCGGTCTTCTGGCTCCTCTTTGTTGCGCTAACCTCGTGACAGTATCCCACCTTCTACGAGGGACCTCCGGAACCTCAGAAACAGGTTTATCAAGGTGTGCCATGTGAAAAGACCGGATCAGTCTGGCCGCATGGATGTCATATTCTGTAACCCACATCCTCTCCTCAGGACCATATCCCTTCCAATGTACCAGATACTGAAGCGACCAAGGAACTAATCGAGAATCAATGATTTTTGCTATCTCAAATTCTAAGTTTCCATCCACAATGTCTGGAGATGGTGGCAGCGGTGATGGTACAGAAGATGCAACATATTTTTTGAGAAGTTATCGATGAAACACAATGTGTCTTGTGTCTTCTTTCAACCTTGAAAGTGTGAATATGAGATTTGTGTGAATCTGACACAGATACATGGCACCTTCACCAATGAGTGGTTATCAGCACTGTTACCAGTCCAATGAAGGCAGTTGAAAAATTAAACAGCACAACTTTGATTACTTTTAACTTCACGCTAATGGATACTAAAGATCCTCTCCTGATAACAGATAACTGATCAGTGGTGGTGCCAGTGTTGGACCTTCACTGATTTGAGGTTATCAATAGAGTTAAATGGATCAGGTCTGTAGTGTCTGCCCGCTAAACAGGAGACTTCTAAATCTTTTACCATCCAGGTCCCCAGTGGAATGCTTTTGATTAGCACCGATGATGTCATGCTAGCCCCGCTAATAAAAAGCCACAATGAGAATCTTAGAAAGTAAGAGATTTTGTAAGCCTCCCATCTAGTAGGAATAGAGCACTGACCGATGGACCAGAGTCCCGCAAATTGGTCTGCCCCACTCTAGTTATCAATATCATTGTAGTGGAACAACTCTTTAAATAAAAAAAAAATCATTGATGTTGCAGTACAGTCATGATAAATAAGAATGTGACAGTACAGCTAAAATAAGTACTGGTATTTTCTTACGTGGTAGAGAGATCATTGGCCCCTTAAGCACTACAGTAACCCAAGACCTAAACTATGCACCCCCTATAGTTACACTCTTGCCCATGACTTCATAGTATACAACTGAAGTGACCGCCTAGAACAGAGCTGCAGAGACCCTGTGTTCCTCGGTACAGCTTCCCTGCACATCTCTGCCATGGTTATGAGGCCATTAAAAAGGTTGGCTACTACTTTTTTATGATGACCTATCAATATTTGATTGGGGGGTGACACCGGGTACCCCTGCCGATAAGTTGTTACTGGCGCTGATGGCAGTTCTGAAATACTGTTAGAACACAGCAAATCCATCAAAACTATAGTGACTAGGGGGTCGATCTACAGTACCTGGATGCAGCCATGATAGAAATAATGACGTTCTGTATTCTGGAACCATCCAAGAACTTCACGACACAGCTAGTACCAGCTGATCCAGCTGATTGGTGGGGGTGCCCAGTGTTGCACCTCCACCTCGCACCTCTACCGATCAGATATTGATGACCTATCCTATGGATAGGTCATCATTAAAAAAGTAGTGGCCATCCCTTTTAATAGTCATTCTAAATAAAGCTTTAGTTGGATTTAAGATGTGAGGGTTAAATTTTTGGTGAAATAATGTTGTCCCTGATCCCCGCAATGTGACTCTGTATCGTGCATTGATCAGTCTGGTTTCAACACTTTAAAACCAGGTTGTTTAATATTAAAATCTTCCGTTCCGATATAGCGCTGCTATTTGGTCTCTGACTGCAGATTAATGTTATACAATGAAATAGCTGAGTAAGTACATCGGCTTCTTGGCTGTAACTTTATGAAGCACTTTATCTGATTAAAATATCTCTTTTAATCAGAGATATGGCAATTTCCTCTTTCTTAAATGGAACTGGGCTGGGTCATGTCTGGAAATTGCTGGAGTAGTTTTTCTTGTTCTTGTCTCTGGGAGCCAGATGTCATTTGTTACAGTTAAAGCTGAGCTGAATTATGCCTGTAAAATATTGCTAAATTAATTTAGGTGCTTCAATAAATCAAGAAATTGATCAGCTTATGCTGAAAGTCTGCGTCACTGCGGGGTCAGACTGTGCATAGACAGAACGGACCATGCTTCTGGACTCTATAATTAGGGCCTGCTACTTCATTCCATCAATGAGGTTTTTTTTTATTTAACAGGAGTTGTAAAGGTGGTAGGAAGGTTTAATGGATACATTACTGATGAAAGCAAAATGTTCCAGATTCTTTGTTTCGCAGACATTATTTTGTGACTCATGGAAGTTTATTAATATATTTAATGTTGATGCAAATATGACAAGAATATATTAATTAAAAAAAGCATTAAAGGGGTTGTCCAGGACGTACATATTGGTGACCTATTCATGGTACGGGTTATCAATATCAGATCAATATCACCCGGCACCTCCACCAATCAGCTGTTATCTGCTCCAGTGGCTGGATGCAAACAATGTACAGAGCTGGTTCGGCACCGCTCCCTACACCACATAGTGGCTTCGTCTAGGTACTGCAAATCAGAACTCATCTGAATATTGCAGCCCCATCCATACATCTGGCCACCACCGGAGCAGATAGCAACTGATCGGTGGCGGAGTGTGTGTTGGACTATCACTGATCTGATATTCATAACCAATTCCAGAGATCGGCCATCGATATGTTAGTTCTGCACAATCCCTTTAATCCCTTGCTGGCTCAGCCTTATGAAGACTTTTTTTTGCAGGTAAAGTTGTAGTTTTAAGTGACACCAAGTGAAATAAAGAAAAAAATATCCAATTGGGATGGAATAATATATATAAAAAGACAACACAATTATGCCATTATATTTTAGGTTTTGTTAATTTTTCTGTAAAAACTACATGTTAAAGGGGTCTGCCACTTTCTTCTGTTAGTGCTGTTTCCTCACACAATGAACAGCACTCCTGTCCACACAATGGTTGTGGTCATATGACCAGATTTCTCCATCATCCTCCTCCAATAGTAAAACACTTTACAGAAAAAGCTGCTTTCCTGTAGAAGATGCTGAAGCAGGTCAGGTGACTCAAAGTGCTGGTCAGTGTGTGAGGAAAGCAACTGCGCCAACAGGTCAGTGTGGTTCACATGATACCAATTTGTATCACTTGTGTTTCACTACTCTGCTTAAACCATTTTTTGTAAGTTTTTCTATTTGTGTTTAATGTTTCTTCATACAGGTTTTCATATGTAAAAAAGAACCCCTGATGTAATTACACTGTTGTATTTCTGTCAATCATTTAAAGGGTAGTCCCACCTTCATAAATGAGTATTGTCGGATATTCTAGTAAATACAAGCAATTTTACAATTTACTACCTACTAAAACTTTCAGCGGTACTTGAGATATTAACACTTTTCTTTTGATTACAGCTTGCTGGCTTGGTGACTGACCACCTCAGACAGCAGAACATGTACGGTAGTTACAAGCTCCTTTTTTATTAAACTTGTAAGCACTGTTTTGAAGTTAGTCAAGATTGCTGGAGCGCGATGTTGCCTCCTAATTATGGCCAGCTTTAGCATAATGCTTACAAGCCAAACAACAGCGGTGGTCGGTCTCCTAGGTAACTAGTTTATAAACAAAAGTAAAGAAAGGTGTGAATATCTCAAGAATGGCTGCAAATTTTAATAAATAGGTAATTGCAAAAGCACTAAACAACAATATCCATCTATGAACATAGAATTAACCCTTTAAATTATACAATTAATTTTGTACAAACACTACAATAATGAAATTCACTTCTGACAGAATTACACAGTAAATCCCACAAAGCTTTTACAAGGGTGTATATGGCATTTTCGATGCATTTTCCATTGTCTTATAGAAAAAACACTACAAACACTTTGGCAAAAATCGCAAGTGTCAAACCTAATTTTGGGTAAAACAAGCTGCTCCCAGCGGTTCTATTTGTCAGTAAACTTCTTTAACCATTTCAAGACTGGAGCATTTTTCATGACCGAGCACATTTTTCGGGTTTTTAAAACATGCAGTTCTGAGAAAATCCCTGTTTCATTTGCCTCAGATTTACCATTTCTCTTAATGCTGAACTCTGTATAACCCTACCCATCCCACTGTTTGGTAGCTTTCTGTGTATACAGTGCATAGGCAGAAACATTTAAACGCAGCTGGAGCAAGAGGAGAGGCTGGGTGGACTGAGATCAATGGAGGCACAAGTCGAGGCCCTGGCTAAGATGCAGGATCCAAAGCCCAACCCCAAGATGGAGGTTCCACCACAGGTCTCGAAACCGGATCCCGATTCCAAAGCGGAGGTGGCTGTGTCAGCGCGGCAGAGGTCCTGCGACTGGACGGAGCCACTGAAGCAGCCCTGGTGTGAGTACACCTCAGCCCCCGAGAGAGGTATCAGCCCAGGAAGCCCCCATCCCCCAAACACAGCAGTATGTGGTAGAGTGGCGGCCGCATAGGTTAAATGCAACCGTGAAGAGGATAGGTCAGACCTGAACTGCTACAGTACTTGTAGCACTTAAATAGAAAAGAAAGAGGAACTGTTCTACGTTACTGTGGGCAAAAGGCCCTGTTTCAACTTGGAACCCCGATGTTGGCAAGGACGGCCAAAGTTGTGTGTTCTTCCCTCCTCCCAGTCTGTTTTATGCACATTTGTGTATCCCTGTGCTGAATTTAGGGACTGTGAACCGCTTAAGTGTCTCAAACCTTTTCTGTCTCTATGGACTGCCCCGTGGACTCTATCCCATCGCCCCATGAACTCTGCCTCTTGTTTTTCCATGAACTTTGCACCAAGGCAGAATTGTGCAATTTAAAGGGACTGCTGTTCCCAAAAGGGAGGGAAGTGTTGTGAATAGGCTGGAAATGAGTTCTGAGCAGAAGCTCCCTCTGGTGGTTACAAACGGTACTGGACTGTCCAGTGAAGATTGTGAGGATTGGGAATCAGATGTTACTGACTGGTCTTATATAAGGGAGTCACCTTCCCATCAGGGTTGCCGGTGATCAATTGTTCTGGTCTCAATCCTTGATTCCTGTTTCCTTGGAAGCCTGCTGTGTTGTGTCTGAATCTCCTGCTAATAGATAAGACATTTTCTTCTTTTTGTTTTTGTGCTTGATTTTTGCATTTTGTCCTGCACTTCTGTGGGGGCCTTCAGGGTCCCCTCTGGGGGCTTTTGCCTCTCAGTTCAGTTCAGCCACTGATGTTTGTACATTTGCTTTTTCCAGTTTTCTCAGTGGCTGCTGTTTTGTTTTTGGTTACACCAGAGAACTAATTTAGGTGGTAGAGGTCGTGTGATCTCAGGTGTTTTTGAAATTAGTAGAGTTGGTGCTTTTCAGGTTTTTTTGGGATTGCAGTAAGTGCCCTTCCTATCCTTTTCTATTTAGTAAGTTTGGGCCCCAACGTTTGCTCATACTATTTTCTGTCTGTGTCAGTATTTCTTCTTGTCTAACCGCCATTACATGTTTGGGGGCTTTCTATGTTCTTTGGGGATCTGCTCCGGGGCAGATAGCGTTCCTCTTTTTATCTTTAGGTGTAGTTAGTTTCTCAGACTGTGACGAGGCGTCTAGGACCAACGTAGGAACGCTCCACGGCTGCCTCTAGTTGTGGTGGTTAGTCAGGGTACTGCAATCTCATAGTTTCCAACTGCTCTGGTGTATTTCCTTTTTTGCCTGCTCTCCTCAGCTACCAAATCATAACAGTATCACCGGCCAAAACTGAAAATTATATGGTACTCACAGAAGGGAAAAATATTGTGAAAAAAAAAAGTTGTCAGAGTTGTCAGAGATTTTTTTTTTTTTTTTTTCTGTTTGTTGCATTTTTTTTTCCCTCTGTATCTCTGGGTGCTGAGGAGGATTTTGTTTCTCTCAATGGAGTTTGCACAGTTGTCTGGCCGTGTGGATCAGCTTGCCACTGAAGTTCGGAGTATTGCTACCTATCTTGCTAGGTTGCCTGTTGTGGAACCTAGGATTCCCATGCCAGATTTGTTTTTAGGGGATCGAGCTAAGTTTCTGAATTTCAAAAATAACTGTAAATTGTTTTTTGCCTTAAAATCTAAGTCCTCAGGGAACGCAACGCAGCAGGTTCAAATTGTCATCTCTCTCCTGCGCGGCGACCCTCAGGATTGGGCTTTTTCCCTGACACCTGGGGATCCTGTTTTGAGTGATGTTGATGCGTTTTTTCAGGCTTTGGGGTTATTGTAGATGCGATGAGCCTAATGTCACTGATCAAGCTGAAAAACTTTGTTGGCATTAAGTCAGGGGCTTGAGGACGCTGAGTTATACTGTCAGAGATTCCGTAGGTGGGCAGTCCTGACCAAATGGAATGACGACGCTTTGGCAGCTCTTTTTCGGAAGGGACTATTAGATAATGTAAAGGATGTTATGGTGGGATTCCCTGTTCCCTCTGGTCTCAATGATTCTATGTCATTAGCGATTCAAATTGACAGACGTTTGCGTGAGCGGAAAGGTATGCGTGGAATAATGTTGCCTTGTGAACCTGCTTCTGAATCCATGCAGTGTGATAGAGTGGTTTCTGGGGCACAGCGTCATGAATTTCGAAAGCGCAATGGGTTATGTTTCTACTGTGGTGATGCCTCTCATGCTATTTCTGTCTGCCCTAAGCGGGGAAGACGTTTTGCTCGCTCAGTTGTCTTGGGTAGTGTTCAGACTAAGTTTTTGTTAACTGTTACCCTGATATGCTGTCTGTCCTCATTTTCTGCTCAGGCTTTTGTTGATTCTGGAGCAGCTATTAACCTGATGGATTTTGATTTTGCTAAACGTTGTGGGTTTCCCTTGATACCCCTACGGAAGTCTATTCCCCTACTGGGGATCGATTCTACCCCTTTGGCTGAGAATAAACCTCAGTTCTCTACTCAGGTGATAATGAGGGTAGAACCTGATCATCAGGAGAGTTGCAAATTTTTGGTTCTGTATAATCTGCATGACATTATCGTACTGGGTTTCCCTTGGTTACAGTCTCATAATCCTGTTTTGGTTTGGAAATCTGTGTCTGTTACCAGTTGGGGCTGTCAATGTGTTAATACCAACACTCCTGTTTTTTCTGCCTCCCCCCAGGCTCAGGATGTTCCTGACTTTTTGATTGATTTTTCTGATGTGTTTAGCGAAAGTAAATCTGCATCCTTACCTCCCCATAGGAGCTATGACTGCGCTATTGAATTAGTGCCTGGTAGTAAATTCCCTAAAGGTCGCCTTTTTAACTTGTCTGTACCTGAACATGACGCTATGCGGTCTTATATCAAGGAGTCATTGGAGAAGGGTCATATCAGACCATCCTCTTCACCCTTAGGTGCCGGTTTTTTCTTTGTGGCCAAAAAGGATGGTTCATTAAGGCCGTGTATTGATTATCATCTCTTGAACAATATTACTGTGAAATATCAATATCCGTTACCCTTGATCTCTGATCTGTTTTCCAGGGTGAAAAACGCTACTTGGTTTACCAAGCTTGACCTCAGGGGGGCATATAACCTTATTCGCATTAAGCACGGGGATGAATGGAAGACGGCATTTAATACCCCTGAAGGGCATTTTGAGTACCTTGTGATGCCCTTTGGGCTCACTAATGCTCCTTCTGTCTTCCAGTCCTTCATGAATGACCTTTTCAGGGATTTTGTGGATAAATTTCTGATTGTTTATTTGGATGATATCTTGATTTTTTCCAATGACTGGGACTCTCATGTAAAACATGTTCGGACTGTGTTCCAGATTTTGAGAGAGAATGCTCTGTATGTGAAGGGATCAAAGTGTCTTTTTGGCGTTCAGAGGATCTCATTTCTGGGTTTCATTTTGTCCCCATCTGTTATTGAAATGGACCCGGTCAAAGTTCAGGTTATCTGTGATTGGGTCCAACCTACTTCTTTAAAGGCTCTTCAAAGATTCTTGGGTTTTGCCAATTTTTATCGTAAATGTATTGGTAATTTCTCTGTTATTGTTAAACCATTAACTGATTTGACCAAGAAGGGTTCTGATGTGGTGAATTGGCCTCCTGAGGCAGTCTCTGCATTTCAGGAACTTAAGCAGAGATTCACTTCTGCTCCTGTTCTACGGCAGCTTGATGTTTCTCTACCATTTCAGGTGGAGGTTGATGCCTCTGAAATTGGGGCAGTTGCCGTTTTGTCCCAAAGAGATCCAGAGACCTCTAAAAGTAACCCTTGTGCCTTTTTCTCTCGAAAATTTTCTCCCACTGAACGTAATTATGACGTGGGTAATCAGGAGTTATTAGCCATGAAGTGGGCTTTTGAAGAGTGGAGACATTGGCTGGAGGGAGCCAAACATCAGGTGGTGGTCCTTACTGACCATAAGAATCTAGTTTATCTGGAATCTGCCAAGCGACTTAATCCTAGACAGGCCAGGTGGGCCTTGTTTTTCACACGTTTTAATTTTGTGGTTTCATTTCTTCCTGGCTCTAAAAATGTTAAGGCGGATGCCCTCTCGAGGAGTTTCCTGGCGGACTCTCCTGAGTTATCTGATCCTTCTGTTATTTTGAAAGAGGGTGTAGTTCTTTCCGCCATCTCGCCCAATTTAAGACTGGCTCTGGAGGGGTGCCAGGAAGATAAGCCCGAGCGCTGCCCTGTTGGGAAATTTTTTGTCCCGGACCAGTGGAAAAAGAGTGTAATGTCTGAGATTCACTGTTCCGCGTTGGCCGGTCATCCCGGAATTTTGGTACCAGGTACTTGGTTGGTTGGTCCTTTTGGTGGCCTACCTTGTCTCGTGATGTCAGGGAGTTTGTGCAGTCCTGCGGGACTTGCTCTCGCTCCAAGCCTTGCTCTCGTTCTAGTGGTTTGTTGATGCCATTACCGTTGCCCAAGAGACCATGGACCCATATCTCTATGGATTTCATTTCCGACCTCCCTGTTTCTCAGAGAATGACCGTCATCTGGGTGATTTGCGATAGGTTTTCCAAGATGATACATCTTGTGCCATTACCTAAGTTGCCTTCCTCCTCTGAATTGGTGCCTTTGTTCCTTCAGCACGTGGTTCGTTTACACGGCATTCCTGAGAACATTGTTTCTGACAGAGGAGTCCAGTTTGTTTCCAGATTTTGGAAGACCTTTTGTTCTAAAATTGGTGTTCAATTGTCTTTCTCCTCGGCGTTTCATCCTCAGACCAATGGTCAAACTGAGAGAACAAACCAGACATTGGAGACTTATCTAAGATGCTTTGTGTCTGCTGATCAGGATGACTGGGTCTCTTTTTTGCCTTTGACTGAGTTTGCTCTTAATAATAGGGCTAGCTCTGCCACTTTGATGTCTCCATTTTTCTGTAATTCTGGGTTTCACCCTCGATTTTCTTCTGGACAGACGGAGGCTTCTGTCTGCCCGGGTGTTGACTCTGTTGTGGAGCGTATGCAACAGATTTGGGACCAGGTAGTGGAGAGGTTGTCCCTCTCTCAGGAGAGGGCCCAGCGGTTTGCTAACCGGCATAGGACTGATGGTCCTCGGTTTAAAGTGGGGGACTTGGTCTGGTTGTCCTCAAGAAATATTCCTATGAGAGTGGCATCTCCTAAATTTAAGCCTAGGTTCATTGGACCTTATAAGATCACGGAGATTCTTAACCCTGTTTCTTTTCGTTTGCTTCTTCCAGGGACATTTAAGATCCATAACGTGTTCCACAAGTCCTTGTTGAAGAGGTTTGTTGAGCCAGTGGTTCCTACTACTGTGCCTCCTGACCCTGTTTTGGTTGAGGGCAATCTGGAGTATGTGGTTGAGAAAATATTGAATTCTCGTTTTTCTAGACGGAAACTCCAGTATTTGGTTAAATGGAGAGGTTATGGTCAGGAAGACAATTCTTGGGTGTTTGCTTCGGACATCCATGCTAGGAGACTCATCCGTGCATATCATAGAACTCATCCTGACCGACCTGGTTGCTCAAATGAGGGTTCAGTGACCCTCCTCAAGGGGGGGGGGTACTGTTGTGAATAGGCTGGAAATGAGTTCTGAGCAGAAGCTCCCTCTGGTGGTTACAAACGGTACTGGACTGTCCAGTGAAGATTGTGAGGATTGGGAATCAGGTGTTACTGACTGGTCTTATATAAGGGAGTCACCTTCCCATCAGGGTTGCCGGTGATCAATTGTTCTGGTCTCAATCCTTGATTCCTGTTTCCTTGGAAGCCTGCTGTGTTGTGTCTGAATCTCCTGCTAACAGATAAGACATTTTCTTCTTTTTGTTTTTGTGCTTGATTTTTGCATTTTGTCCTGCACTTCTGTGGGGGCCTTCAGGGTCCCCTCTGGGGGCTTTTGCCTCTCAGTTCAGTTCAGCCACTGATGTTTGTACATTTGCTTTTTCCAGTTTTCTCAGTGGCTGCTGTTTTGTTTTTGGTTACACCAGAGAACTAATTTAGGTGGTAGTGGTCGTGTGATCTCAGGTGTTTTTGAAATTAGTAGAGTTGGTGCTTTTCAGGGTTTTTGGCATTGCAGTAAGTGCCCTTCCTATCCTTTTCTATTTAGTAAGTTTGGGCCCCAACGTTTGCTCATACTATTTTCTGTCTGTGTCAGTATTTCTTCTTGTCTAACCGCCATTACATGTTTGGGGGCTTTCTATGTTCTTTAGGGATCTGCTCCGGGGCAGATAGCTTTCCTCTTTCTATCTTTAGGTGTAGTTAGTTTCTCAGGCTGTGACGAGGCGTCTAGGACCAACGTAGGAACGCTCCACGGCTGCCTCTAGTTGTGGTGGTTAGTCAGGGTACTGCAATCTCATAGTTTCCAACTGCTCTGGTGTATTTCCTTTTTTGCCTGCTCTCCTCAGCTACCAAATCATAACAGGGAAGCAAGCGGACAACCCAAAGAATCAAGCCAAATCAGGACTGTGTGAACTGTACCCATGTCTTAAAAGACTGACGAGAGATTTCCATTGACTGTGCTTATGGACTGATGAGCCATTTTTGTGTGGGCTTAAGGGCTATTGTTTTACAGCAAACAGACTCAGATGAACCATAGACCATAGTTCTGCGGTACTAAACCAAGAAGACCAACTAAAGTATTATGCAGGAGAAGGACTTGGTAAGCACCCAAGGACTGCTGGGCAGCTGTCATGTTGGCCCAAAAATTTGAGCTCTTTTATTCCAGGGTCAGTGCTTTCTCCGGAAATGGACACTCTATACCCTGCCAGTTTTATGTTCTTATGCGGGTTTTATATGCTGCGTGTTGTCTTTCAGGTTTCAGAATGGTCGAGAACAACGATGTTCAAAGGGGGAGGAATGTAATAATGATGGACTGTTCTGTTGCATTTCTACTACTGAAGACAACAATTGTGCTATGTGTACAGTGTTATACAGTTTCATAAGTAAAATGAATAATGATGTGCGTCTTTCATATTGCAGGCTTGTAATGTACAGCATATAAGAGCATAAGGTGTTAATGTATAATGTTAGTAGTGCATAGTACAGATAAAGCACAGGGTTAGAACTGAAATAGTATAGTACTGTTCATACAGTTAAGTGGCTTAGCAATGGCATAGGACATAAGATAAGAACAATAGGTTTACTCTATAGGATAGGATACAGTTAAGGGACAGAACTAGCCCAGTGTGTGGGCATTAGTGTTAGTAAAGAGTGGGCAATTCCTGGTAATGAATGAGATAGGGAAGTACTGTGACAAGGTCAAGTTCAGGTGCAGTGGGATACTAAGGCCAGCATGGGCTAATTGTTTGAGGCAGTGGAAAGCTGTACTGATTTCCCTTGTGGACATTGCTGCAACATCTGGAGCCTAGGGCTCGGTCCAGGTAGCAATGAGAGTGCCTGGTCTTCTGACAACTGAATGTCGATGGATGTGGAATCATGTGAAGGGCAGGTGGCTGGTCCCGGGTGCACTGCTGAAGTGGACAGGAAATCCCTGAGGCTGAAGAAGTTAGTGGGCTTAGGGACAGTCCAGGATGAACAAGTGGTAGAGTTGAAGATGCATTGTACAAAGGTGGCTCAGTGGATAGCACTGCAGCCTTGCAGCGCTGGAGTCCTGGGTTCAAATCCCACCAAGGACAACATCTGCAAGGAGTTTGTATGTTCTCCCTGTGATTGTGTGGGTTTCCTCTGGGTACTCCGGTTTCCTCCCACACTCCAAAAAAAAACATACTGATAGGGAATCTAGATTGTGAGCCCCATCGGGGACAGCGACGATAATGTGAGCAAACTGTAAAGCACGGAATATGTTAGCGCTATATAAAAATAAAGAAGAAAAAAAATAAAGAAGAAGAAGTTAGGAAGTAAGACATATCACACTTATTACTCCCTGATGAACTTGAACTGACCACTAAACATTTGCTTGTTGCAATGAACTTGGTGTCCCCTGAATTGTGTGCAGAGGGTCCTGAAGATGGAAGCCTGGAGACAGCGGAGGCCTGCGGTCTACAAGTGAGTGTGATGCACCCCACACCTGACAGCACTCTGGGAATGGGACACTGTTTTCCTGTAAAGTGCCAGAGCGTAACCGGAAAGGAGCTCTGTCATGACTACCTCTTTCGGCCACTTTATACATACTGTACACACACATGTCTGAACTAGCCCCAGCTTGACCAAACAAAACAGCTCTTTTCCATAACAAACACTAATACTTGGTTGTCTGCACATACTGAATCCTGTGCAGACTCTTCCAGTGCATTGCACTCGCACCAATGTTATTAAATCAGGCAGTGTTCACCTGTGAGTTTTTCTTCACCTAGAATTGGAATGAGGAAAAGATTGCAGAATCCTGCTTATGGCTGCGTAAAACAGCTGAGGCTCACCAATGCAAGTCAATGTCTGCGAGAAAAAAATAGTATGACACATGGACCATGTGTGTGCCGTTCTATTTCACGCACCCATCTCATGGGAAACACAACATTTCATCAGCCGAGTACATTAAATTCACAGCGTGGGCCATCAGAATAGATAGATATAAAAATGTCAGTGAGATATATAATTAGCGCACTGCGTGTGTAGTTTACTGTACATTTATTTAGTATATGTAAAATTAGATGAAAAAATGGCATGGGGTTTCCCTTATTTTTGATACTTTGCTGAAGGAAAGCAGACATCTGGGGGTTTGTGGTATTATTCTGGGAATTCAATATCCATGAAGCTTCCCAGCCTATTAATAACAGCTCACAGCTTAGCGTCCCCGCTATTTTTGAAAACCAGCGAATGCTAAGCAGACAGCTTTGGTCTGATATTAATAGGCTGCAAAGGGGCCATGGATATTGCCCCTTCCAGACTAATAACACCAGTCCTCAGCCACCCCAGAAATGGCTCATCCAAAAATGCACCAATTCTGGCACATAGCCTCAGCTCTTCCCACTTGGCTTGGAGTGTTGGCAAGTGGAGTAATGGTTTTGAGGTTGATGTCAGCTGTGTAATATCCACTGACATAAAGCCTAGGTGTTAGTAATGGAGAGGAGTCTTTAAAACACCCTCATTACTAACCCCATAGTCAAAAGCAATAAACACACAGAGAAAAGTCCTTTAATTGTAAAAAGCACTCCCCGATTATCTTTTAACTATTTATTACTTTTCAAAATTAAAATAATCCAAAGGGGTCTCGCCGTAAATCCATCCCTTGACGATCCCCGACTTTGCTACATCCAGTGACATCAGTAATGTGACCACTCAGCATGGCCACCGGAACACACTAACAGTAGAGCGGGAATCCGGCTGCTGTGACAAACACTGACGTCAGTAAGGTTCTCGCAGTTCATAAGAACTGCGGTAATCTTACTGATGTCACTGTATGCGGATCAGTCAGTAACCAAGTCCACCATGGGAAGCATTCCCTTGGGGGCTATTCTCAGCAACCTACCAACATTTTAGGGAAACAATTTGTTGCTGTGGGACTGGGTGGAGCGACTGAGGAGTATGTTACGCCTACAGCCCATGACATCTGCCTTATAATCAAAGATGGCCCTGCTGACTTTAGACAGGGAGGCCTGACAACAGATACAATATGTTCTGACAACCCAGAGATTTTGGTACTGTAGATAAAGTAATTAGGATCCTAGAGGATATGCATGGTGATACTACTGAGTTCGGTAATTTGCGCATATGCCTATTCCATCGGGTTCAGAGGGAAGGTGAGTCAGTGGCGCAGTATGTGCACACTCTGCAGGAACAAATGGCCGACATCACTAAGAGGACTCATGAAGAGTATTGGGGGTTAAGAATGCTGGACAAGGTTCTGAGGAATCAACTAGTTTCAGGCTTGAGAGACCACTATCTGAGATAGGCCCTGAATAAACATCTACGATAGGACCCCAATATGAGTTTTCTAGAGGCCTGGGAACAAGCAAGGGTCAGATAGCGGGAGGCACCAGTCATGACAGGTGAGGTCCTGAGTCATTAAGTAACAGTCTCTGAGGTGCCCAATGCCGAGCCTGAGTGAGCCCGAGAATTATGGCAGGAAATACGAGACATTAGAGGAGAACTACATAACATCAAATAAGCCCCCGCTATTACTACAACACTTAACACTGCGACCAGGTATTGGGAGGAGTTAGAACGGGGGTGTCTCTCCCCCTTGGCCAACAACACCGACCATGTCGCACGCCAGAGGAACGTGGGATCGAATGCTGGACTTGTGGCAGATGATTGCACATCTCCCAGAAATTCCTGACACAGGAAAGCGAACAGAGTGGGCGGCCTTTAAACTAACGTGCCCCACAGTAGAGGATTACAACGTGGGACTCCCAGGAGGTAGAATGAAGACATTGTTTCTGACTGACCCATTACCTGGGCTGAATTCATTGTGAGAAGATTCTGC
Organism: Oophaga sylvatica; assembly: GCA_033576555.1. Classification (NCBI taxonomy): domain Eukaryota; kingdom Metazoa; phylum Chordata; class Amphibia; order Anura; family Dendrobatidae; genus Oophaga; species Oophaga sylvatica. Next base: position 472,502,260 of record JARQOD010000003.1, on the reverse strand, counting down.
TGTTTAATGTACACCAGGTGTTGTGAATGGACTTGAAATGAGTTCTGAGCAGAGGCTCCCTCTGGTGGTTACAAGCGGTACTGGACTGTCCAGTGAAGATTGTGAGGAGTGGGAATCAGGTGTTACTGACTGGTCTTATATAAGGGAGTCGCCTTCCCATCAGGGTTGCCGGTGATCAATTGTTCTGGTCTCAATCCTTGAGTCCTGTTTCCTTTGTAGCCTGCTGTGTCGTGTCTGCATCTCCTGCTAACAGATAAGACATTTTCTTCTTTTTGTTTTTGTGCTTGATTTTTGCATTTTGTCCTGCACTTCTGTGGGGGCCTTCTGGGTCCCCTCCGGGGGCTTTTGCCCTCTCAGTTTAGTTCAGCCACTGATGTTTGTACTTTTGCTTTTTCCAGTTTTTTCAGTGGCTGCTGTTTTGATTTTGTTACACCAGAGAACTAATTTAGGTGGTAGAGGTCGTGTGATCTCAGGTGATTTTGAAATTAGTAGAGTTGGTGCTTTTCAGGGTTTTTTGGGATTGCAGTAAGTGCCCTTCCTATCCTTTTCTATTTAGGTAGTTTGGACCCCAACGTTTGCTCATACTATTTTCTGTCTGTGTCAGTATTTCATCTTGTCTAACCGCCATTACATGTTTGGGGGCTTTCTATGTTCTTTGGGGATCTGCTCCGGGGCAGATAGCTTTCCTCTTTCTATCTTTAAGTGTAGTTAGTTTCTCAGGCTGTGACGAGGTGTCTAGGACCAACGTAGGAACGCTCCACGGCTGCCTCTAGTTGTGGTGGTTAGTCAGGGTACTGCAATCTCATAGATTCCAACTTCTCTGGTGTATTGCCTTTTTTACCTGCACTCCTCAGCTACCGAAACATAACAACCAGGTCCCAGATGACTACCATGCCTGAAGAATACTTTCTTTGACACTTTCCAGATTTTTTTATCTTCTCCAGCAAAAACCAACCATACAATTGGTAGTTGCCAACCAGTTGCTCATTCCTGTGTCAGGAGTAGTTTGGACGACAATACGAGCGTGCGAAAAGGATCTAGGGAAGAAAAGAATTGTGTTAGTAAAAGGCCACAGTTGGGGAGGACCCATCGTGACTTTGGGGATGAAAGTATTGAGAGTAGTGGGAGAGTTCCTGACAGACAGACGGCGAGGGAGCAGCTAGATGCTCGTGACCCGACACCGTCCGATCCGAGTAATAGATTATTCCAACAGCTTGTTTGCATTAGCCAGATTCAGAAGCTACCAACTACATTTCATTACCTTGGAAAAGTGGTGGCATGCCCAGAAGCTGCAGTGATTCTGCATCCAGGACAAATGGTAGTTACCATGTCAGCCTGGGCCCATGCGTCATTAGAACGGGTAGAGGTACAAGTTGAACCCCTAGAGGAAGAGGAAGTGACACTTCAACTACTGGTCACCCGCAGCTTAGCGACTGTGCACCAAGGACCTGTACTGGTGAGGTGCATTAACTTAAGTGGGGCAAACCTGCAGCTGATCCCCAGAAAGGAAGTAGCTTGAGTTTACGTGGAAGAATTCATGTAGTCTGATGCCATAGAACTAACTCCAGTGAAAGAGAACCCATGGACCCAGGAAGTAAATGAATTGTTGTCATGTATGCTACGAAATGGGGAAATGTGGGAGAGCCTGAACCCCTGGGTTGCTCCCATTGTACTAGTCCAGAAGAAGGATGGGACATTAAAGTTCTGTGTGGACTACCGGTGATTGAACGCCTGTACTGTACGAGACTCATACCAATTGTGGAAGATAGAAGAGTCCCTATGCGACTTAGGAAAAGCCAAATACTTCTCCTCTCTTGATCTGGCCAGTAGCTACTAGCAGTCTCTAGGCTGCAAAAGATCAACTGAAGACTGCATTCATCCTTCCCATGGGGTTATTCAAGTTCAACTGATGCTGTTCGTGTTAAAAAAGTGCTTTAGGGACCTAAGCTTCAAAGCAACACTAATATGCCTCAACAAAATTATCATCTACTCTGCTACCTTTGAACAACATCTTGTCATCTTGAGACAGGTGTTGGAGTCACTTCATAGGCTCAGGCAAAAAATAAAACCTTGGAAGTGTCACCTGTTTTAAAGAAAGAAGTACCTGGGACACACAGTGCCCAGCGTGGGGGTCTATCCCACCATGGAGAAGGTAGCTGCTGTACAAAAATGGCCCACAACATTGAGAGCTGAGAGCATTCCTGGGACTGTCCGGGTACTACTGAAGGTTCATCAAGGATTTTGCCAAGGCTGCAGCTCCATTACACGAGCTATGAAGAGGGGCATCTGGAGGGACTAAGCGACAGTCAATTCAGTGGGGCCCAAAACAAGAAGAAGCTTTCCGAGCCCTTAAGCTTGCACTGACCAATGCCCCATCCTGGTGCATGCAGACTTTTCCAAACCCTTTGTGTTTGTACAGATGGAATCTTCTACGGTCTAGGAGTTTTGTTGGCTCAAGTTCAAGAAGGACGTGAACGGGAGGTCTCATATGCCAGCTGGTCCTTGGAGGATTCAGAGAAGATTCCTGAGAACTACAGTTTGTTCAGGCTGGAGAATGTGAAACCTGGGGGAGCTGGAACAAAGGTGGGTTGTGAGAATGTCCAAACACCAGTATAAGATATCCTACATGTCAAAAGCTGAGAATACGCATGTAGATGCACTGTCTAGAGTAAACCAAGAACACCCAATGCGTGATACAGATGAAGAATTGGGGTGAGACGAGACAACAAACTTCAAGTGCTTTGTGACAGCTGTAGAAGCCACTCGGGTACTGGGACACCTAAGAGATGAATGGGTGCAGTTACAGCAGTTTGATTCCAAGTTGGCCAGTCTAAAAAGTGGGTCACCCTAGGTCAGAAACCAAGCAGGGAACAGAGCGTAGCTTTATCAATCAATGCACTATAAATACTAGGTGGTGGGAGAGACTCTGCATGAAGGATGGCTTATTATATCAAAGGATACAGCTGACCCGAGCATTCTTTGCCTCTTGGCAGGTGGTAATACCAGAAGGGATGGCACTGAGCTTGGCAAAAGAAACCTATGAAAGGGGTGTGCACTTTATGGCATAAAGGATGCATTGGCTTGAGTATTGGCCTGAACTACGCTCGAGTAGTGGAGAAAGTGGTCCAAAGGTGGCGGCAGTGTTAGCTGACAAAGCCTCCAGAACAGATAGCCCCTATCTAAGTGATCCTCACTGCTAGTAGAACTGATGGACGACTACCTAATAATTGGTTTGTCCCATAATCGCTACGAGTACTGCCTTGTCATGACTGATCACTTTACCAACTTCACTTGAAGGAGACACAGGGTCAGCTGTCGTGCAGTTATCAAATATAAAAAGCCTGGATTAGTTAGGTGATCGAGAGGATGTGTGAGCGGTGGAACGCAGAGGCAGAATGACCAAAGAGTGGCTGGAGACCAAGACAGTCGGGACATCGATGGTCAAGCTCTAAAGCCCAGATTTTGTTGGTCAAGTCCTGAGGCTGAGACTCCGTTGGTCAAGACCCAAAGCCCAGTCTTCACTAGTGAGGACAAGATATCCAGATGCCGCAGGTTATGCACCGAAGGCTGGATACTGATCATTGTACTAATCTGGACGTCTGCCATGGTGACAAGGAGACCCGAGTGAATCAGGCCATTACTTCTAGCGTAGGCATACATTACAGGATATGGGTCGGGGCTGTGCTTAAGAAGGGAACGAGGGTGAGAAGTGTGACGAACACACAGGGTACTGAGAGACTCGCTTATGAAGGAATTGCAGCTTAGCGGGAAATATCGGTGACCCAGATTATTGCCAGTATAATAATCCGAGTTGCGAGAAGAGAATATCATAGTAATGGGTCTGTCGCAGGGTGTGATGCTCGTTAAGCTAACACAGGAAAACATTAATAGTCATTTAACCAAGAGATAACTAGATAGAACATAGAATAAGATATCGCTAATATTGTGTGACTTGTTACCCTATACCCGAGCCCATAGTTAAACATTCATTCTGTGATAGGAAAATAAATAGCTTTAGTTGACTACTTCTGCATCATCATTAACTGTGTTGTTGCATCCCAGTAACCTGTTCACACTTGCACATAACTATATTTAGGATTTATATCCGGCTGAGTCCTGAAAATGGTACCCTGTGGCTTCCATATTCTCCCTCTGTGTGTCTCTATCCATAAAACCAATCCATTAATCTTAAGATGAGTCACTTCGCCAGGCAGATCTTCTCATGTCCACACGCTAGACACAGTTACTTGTGCTCCTTCATCAATTATGTTTAAATAGCCATGAAGCAGCTGTTTTTTTTAATTAGTTAAAATTCAGGAGAGGTGGAAAGGTATTTTGAAGACTGAAGACTTCAGCTTTGCTGAATTATGACTGATGACATGATTTTGGTCTTTCATTAACCCCTTAACACCCAATGACGTGCAGTTCCGTCATTAGGTGCCTCCTCCTGTTTGGTACGGGCTCCGGCGCACATGATCTGATCAGCTGTCATGTGTCCCTAACAGCCACGGTTGGAATTGCGATCCAGTATATGCTAGGCCCCATATAATGCTCCATATATGATGGGCCACATATATTGCTACATATATAATGGGCCCCATATAATGCTCCAGTATATAATGGGCCTCATACTGTATATGATGCTCCAGTATATGATGGGCCTCATAAAATGCTCCAAACATAAAAAAAGATTAAACACTCACCGCTTCTTGCTGCCGCTGCTCTGCTCCAGACTCCTTAGCGTCCATGCATCTTCCGGCTCTCTGCACTGTGACTGTTAAGGCAGAGAGCTCACAGTACTGATGTCATCGCCCTTTCTGACCTGAAAAGTCACAGAGTCAGGAGACACGGAAGACGCTGCAGCAGAGGAATGGGGAGAGGTAAGTATTGCACGTACCGGGGCCCTGAACAAGTGGGTGGGTGGTCCACTCACAGATACTAGCACCAGGCCCACTATAGTGCATCAGTGTCCTCAACGGCAATTGGGCCCCTGCACCTACTCAAGACCTCGGCACTTGCCCTGGTGTGCTGGGTGCTGACACCGGCCCTGCACCATGTAGATGACCATTTAATTTATACATAATTGTTTTTTTGAATGTAGAAGTTTCTGTTTTTGCTCCATCAGCGACTGCTCTTGTAAAGCGCTAAATAATCCTGTAGTATACGAGTAGCAAATGTTCTATTTCAACTGCCTTTTAATAGTGTGCTTTGAAATAAATTCGTACCTCTATTATACTCAATTTCTGGATTTATAATTTGTCAGCCTATTGATTTAGATTCTACAAATTTTTACATTTTTGACAATAATCATGATCTTTGTGTAAAGAGACAGACTTTAATTTTGTAAAAATTACCTCTGGCTGGCACATTATGAAGTCCTGCGCTATGTTAAGACGTTCTCTTTATTGTCAGAGCTGAATGAGAACACTTGCTAGCAAGGTGTATTAAGCAGTGAAAACATCTTGATTGGTTTTAATGCACTGCTTCTCTAAATGCTTCCATAGAATTTGCTGCATTTTTTTCTCCTTTTTTTATTAATGCTAAAGAGCCCTTCAAAGCTTTTAGGACTATTTTCACTTTATTATGAGTGTACACACGTGCAAATGAATAGAGAAGTTTAATCAGAGGGGTAGAAAATGGATAATTTGCTGTAAATATCGGCTCACCTTTATACGTAAAGCTAACGACGTTCAGTGTCGGTGAATAAGGAATGTGTCAAGTGCACACCTGGAATATAAGGTCTCTCATAAAAGACCTTTTTTATAACTTGCTTTCATTTGAGCATATTTAATTATAGGAAATTTGTGGTGCAAAGAATATGGTAATTCATTCTTACTCAATAGTAGACTTTTCGGAAGTGTCATTGCTGGGAATCAAGTAGCTAAGAACCTTCATGAGCAGACACACCTTTACTGAAATCTGCTAGAGTTTACGGAAACCTAAGTGTGTAAGGTGACATTCCAGGCTCATGCTTTGCACTAGGGGCAGCCTTAACAAAAATCTTTAAAGGGGTTTTCCCATGAGCAAAAATTCATGTTAATCAATAGATCTTGGAATAATAATAACTTCCACAATTGGATGTGTTTAAATAAAATGTTCCTGTGCTGAGATAATTGTCAGTATTCCGGGTTTTCTAGGTAACTTTGTCAATGATTTTGCCCTTTGTTAAAATGGAGTTTGCTGTATTGTGTGCCCTACTTCCTGTTCGTTTGTTTAAAACCCGGCTCAGGTGCTGGCTTCCCTGCTGGAGTATTCTGCTTCCGTTTCTCTGCAACCCAGCTGCTTTGTTCCTCCCAGATCTTTTGTGTATTTACTGGGAGAGTCTAACCAGGTTACTTCAGGGTTTCAGGTACTGCCACTACTCGATCCGCTAGCGATCTCGTTAGCGTTGCATACTAATGAGATCGCTAGCGGATTGTTCTATATCGCTAATGCTGCCGCATTTAGCGATATAGTTAACGACGCTATCGCCGTTAGCGATCTTCTTAACGACTTTAGTGGTACAAAAGTACCGCTAAATCGCTAAGAAAAGGTGCCACACAGCGATTAGATACTTACCCAGCGGGAGCGCCAGCGATGAAATAGGGTCCGGAACGATTCCAGCGACGAGCGAGATCACAGCAGGAAGCTCGTCGCTGGAAGCTGCCGCACTGAACAATATCGCTAACGGGATCGCTAAATAGTGACGTTTTTTAGCGATCCCGTTAGCGATATTGTTTAGTGTGGCATACCCTTCAGCTACAGCAGCTTCTACCCATGGCTCTGGACATTCTCTGCATATGTAAGCTGCACTTACTGTGTTATCACTAACCTGTTGACTTTGGAATTTAACCCTTGATTCACTCCATCTGGTAAGAACTGTTTCTGAACTGTGTGTTGCTATTTAACCCTTCGTTCACTCCCTCCGGTGAGAGCTGTTGGAACTGTTACTGGAATATTACTTACATATGAACTTGTTGTTGGACTTCACTGAATTATGCCACAACTGAGATTAACTTGTTCCTGGACCTCCCTGTGTTACTGCATACCAGGATCTGACTCTTCATACACCAGCAGTGTGTGAATCCAGCCACGTTACCTGTGCATCAGACTTACCTTATGGTCACATTTGTGTGAGGACTCCGTCGTAAGAACTTTACTGCCCTCGCTATAGAGGTTCAAGGACTTATATATCTGGATTCATATAACTGGACTTGTATATATATATGGACTCGTTTCATTGCATGTCACTACAGGTTGTTTGTATATTGTTTTTGGGTGTTTTGCTGTTTCACAAATACACTATTTGCATTCAAAGAAACCCGTCTCTGATTGTTCATTGCCCCACGCTATCAGAATCCTCGAGTTCCTACAATAGTATAACAATAATCTTATAAATGTGCCCCTGCTGTGTACTGTGTAATGGCTGTGTCTGACCGTACAGGAACATGGTCTGATCATACCATAGTATGAGCAGGTTGTAGGCTGCAGTGACGAACAGGAGGCAGAGCAAGGGTTAACAGTTTTACTTAACAGGGGAATACTCCACACAGGTAGGCAAACAGTTGAAGGGAGGCAAAAACAATATAATTTTGCAAAGTATATTCAGGGTTAAGAGCAACGGATAGAGTAACGGCAGTTCTGTTGAATTCTGGCTAGAAAGTCAGTAGTTCCTCAGACTATGAAGTCAATAGCGCTGAAAACGGCAGGCACGGTGTCTTTCCCAATGGGATACTGTAGACAACAATGCTCCGTTTTCTGTCAGCAGTGGTTGGTCTCTGGTACCTTCCGCTGAGCCCCTAGTCCATATGCTGCAGTGGCTGACAAGGGTACGGGCCACATTCCTGTACGAGTCCAGCGTGGTTCGGCAAATATACATGGCAAATTCAGGGCGCAAGTGTCCCTCTTATGTGGCACGTGCGCTGTACTCACGGACACGGAGCGTACGGCACTTTTCTCTCTGGTAGTCACTGGGCACACACTGCACGTCTCTCTCACTGTGGTCCCCACTGTTGGCAGTAGGGAATCACAAATGATGCTTTCTTTGAAGTTAAACATTGTTTAAAAACAGGCAGTGAGTTATTTTACCTCATAAAAAGAATCAGCTGTGATTCTCTGCTGTAATGTCAGTATACTCTTTTGCGTCCTCCCCTGCCCAGGAGATGTGGTGTGATCAGACCATGTTCCTGTACGTCAGACACAGCCATTACACAGTACACAGCAGGGGCACATTTATAAGATTATCTCAGCACAGGAACATTTTTTTAAACACATCCAATTGTAGAAATGATTATTTTTCCAAGATCTATTGATTAAAATGTACTTTTGTTAGTCAGAAAACCCTTTAAGTCTTTTCCAGATAAACGGGGCTGAACAGCAGAGCTCCTGCAATTTTCAGCAGTGGATGCTACATGGGGAACGATCAGCTTCCATTTTTTCAGTGGTCCTGATGACATCTGGACGATGGTAGGCATCGCTTCTGCAGCCTGCACTGGATCCATGGAGATAACAGAAGTTGAATATGTCTCTGTTTGTCATTTTAAAACATCATTGCCCTAGAATAAAAAAAATTGGACAACATTTTGAAATCTTTTCAAAGTGAAGCTCCAGATTTTAATGAGAACACGTAAGATGACTGTACATACTGCTTATAGGAGCCTAGTAGAATGACTAGAAGAAGTCTAACTTAATTTTGCAAAAAATACAAAAATCCAATGATTAAATATTTTGATTGAAGCCCTACATAAGTGCAACCTAAACAGGTGGCATTTTTCATTAAACTGGCTTAATATTCCCAATCATTGTCTGGTTTCCTTTCCCCATTTCACTTCTAGCTTGGAAGTAGTGCTAGTCACCCGCCTGGGACCTCTCTGTTTACCCAATTAGTTAGTGACCAATTACTTTTAATAAGCAGTGTTATATATATGATTTATATACTGTAATTGTAAATGTTTTCCTGCTAAACGAAATTCCTGAAAAATCATTATATATGTTACAAATCACCTGAAAAATACACAAAATAAATACAATTCCGGAAAACAAAGTTCATACAAGGTATTATAGTGGGAGGTTCACATGCTAGTGAAAATTTGGAGAAAATATCATCAATACATCTCAATCATATGAATGAGGCATTTTTTTATCATCCATTCATTTTGGCCCATCCGAAAGCAATGTATGGTCTTCCTACCAGGTACAAATTAAGATGCATTGATGCACATGGACAGGCGCATCACAGTTGCCCTCAAGTGGTCTAAGAAGTGTCCATCAATGAGTAACATATTGCAACGAATGGAAGCGGAGGCAGAGGTGGTGAAGTTCACATTCGTTTTTATTTTTTAATGTGGAACCTCGAGACCGCGGTCCGGGGGGCTCCGAAGGGGGCGTAACTAGTGAGCCCCGGGTACCCGTAGTAAGGCCTCTCGAACAGGACCAGAATGGAATACCCGGAGGACACAGGTGCTACCTCCAGTTAGATCCCGGACACGTGGCAGCTGTCCCAGAGGGACCAAAAGGGTAACAGGTATTTACAGAGTCCGTGGAGGGTTCTTGACGGAGAAGGGTAAGGTCCTGGTCCAGAACGGATGGTAGTAGGCTGGTTCCAGTGACCTTGTCACGGTCCACGGGTACGGATGGCTGATGGCGGAACGGGATGACACTTGCGCCAGTAATAGCCGAGATTGTCCAGGTTAGCCAGATACGGGTTAGCAATGATCTGAGGAGACAAACAGTATCAGCGAAGCACAGAGACTGCAGACGCAGCGCAGACAGATCAGGAACAGAACCGGATGTAGCAATGATAGAACACGTTGCTCCGGCACTCCCCTAATGGTGGAGTGACCAGATATAGTACTGAGTGCGCAGCCATTGGTTAATTAGCTATTTCAAAAAATGCACGCTGCCCCTTTAAGAGAGACGGTGGGCGCGGCCTCGCGTCCTAAGCAGACTATCTGGAGGCCTGCCAGCAGCGTGCCAGGAAGTGGGGAGGACACAGGACGCCGAGAAGCAGATGGGACAGGAGACCCCAGCCTGCGCGCAGACTGCTGCAGAGGGACAGCTAAAGGAACAGGTGAGTGAGCAGAACGGAGAGCAGAGCCAGCGTTGGGACCGAGTGTAACAGTATCCCCCTCTTTACTCCCCTCTTTTTCAAGCCTGCGTGAAATCTTATAAGAAGAAGAGGAGCCTAGATGTTCTCTTTAGGCTCCCAAGATCTCTCCTCAGGGCCAAAACCTATCCAGTCCTACCTCTTACTCTCTTAGAGGCCAAGATATGTTTTACCTCAAAAACATCATCCTCAGAGACCGGATCAGGAGTGGTACCTGGGTCCTTAAAGAAGGAGCTCAACACTACTGGTTTGAGGAGGGAAACATGAAAAGAGTTAGGTACTCGTAGAGAATTAGGCAGTTTCAGTTTATAAGAGACCGGGTTGATTTGTCTCAAGACTTCAAAGGGACCAATGAAACGGGGACCCAATTTGTACGATGGTAACTTCAGACGGATGTACTTGGAGGAGAGCCATACCTTGTCTCCTGGACGAAAGATGGGAGCCTCCAAACGTCTTTTGTCCGCATGCGTCTTCATACGTTGAGAAGCTTTCTCCAAAGCCGACCTAGTCTCTCTCCAAATGTCCGAGAAATTCTTAGACAAGGTATCGACTGCCGGAACATCAGACAATCCCGAGACAGGAAGAGGAATTCCGGGTTGCAGTCCAAACACAATCTGAAAGGGAGACTTTCCAGAAGATTCACTTACTTGGTTGTTGTAGGAGAATTCCGCCCAGGGCAGCAATTCTACCCAGTCACTATGATGAGCGTTGACGAAGTGACGCAGGTATCCAGCCAGGATTTGATTGATCCTCTCCACTTGCCCATTAGACTGGGGATGTTATGCAGAAGAAAAATCTAGTTCAATTTTTACCATTTTACAGAGTCCTCTCCAGAACTTAGAGGTGAACTGAACGCCCCTGTCGGACACGATGTGGAAGGAAATCCATGTAGACGGAAGATGTGCTGAATGAAGTGAGTGGCCAGTTCTGGAGCAGACGGGAGGCCAGATAGCGGAACGAAGTGGGCCATTTTAGAGAAGCGGTCCACCACAACCCATACCACTGAGCAGCCAGAAGAAATGGGAAGATCCGTGATGAAATCCATCGCGATGTGCTGCTAGGGAGCGGACGGAATCGGAAGAGGCAGAAGCCTGCCGGCTGGTAGATGTTTAACAGTTTTGTTACGGGCACATGAAGGACAGGCTGCGATGAACTCCTGGATATCCTTGCCCATGGTAGACCACCAGTAATAACGGGAGATGAGTTGCTGCGTCTTTCTCTGACCAGCCAACTTAGAAGAATGACCCCAGCGCAGAACACGACTACGATCAGAGGCGGACACGAAAGTCTTCCCAGGAGGAAGCCGGGCCAGATCAGTGGAGGCAACAGAGACTAACTTAGAAGGTTCAATAATGTGCTGAGGTTCCTCCTCCAGTTCAGGAGGCAAGAAGGCTCTGGAGAGTGCGTCTGCCTTGATGTTCTTGTCCGCTGGACGGAAATGAAGTACAAAATTGAAACGGGCAAAAAATAATGCCCAACGGGCCTGACGGGGATTCAGTCTTAAAGCAGATTGGAGATAGGCAAGGTTTTTATGGTCGGTGAATATGATTACCTGGTGATGAGCTCCTTCAAGAAGATGTCTCCATTCTTGCAGAGCCAATTTGATGGCCAACAGTTCGCAATCACCGACAGAGTAGTTCCTTTCTGCAGGAGAAAAAACCTTGGAAAAAAAACCACACGAGATCATCCGCCCGGTAGACGACTTCTGGGTCAGAACTGCTCCTGCACCTATGGAAGAAGCGTCAACCTCAAGAAAAAATTGCTCACTTGAATTAGGACGATGGAGAACGGGTGCGGAAGCAAGGCTTTTTTGAGAGAAACAAAGGCCTCTTCTGCCTCGGAGGACCATTCCTTAGAGTTTACACCTTTCCGGGTTAAGGCTGTGATTGGAGCCACTCGGGTGGAAAAGTGTGGAATAAATTGCCGGTAGTAATTGGCGAACCCGAGGAACCTTTGTATGGCTTTTAGCCCAGACGGACGAGGCCAGTTGAGAACTGCAGACAACTTCTCCGGATCCATCTTTAATCCTGTGGAAGATACAATGTACCCAAGGAAAGGCAAAGAAGACTGCTCAAAGAGGCATTTCTCATATTTGGCATATAGCCTGTTCTCTCTCAGTCTTTGTAAGACCAGGCGTACTTGCCTCCGGTGTGACTCAAGTCAGCAGAAAAAATCAAAATATCGTCCAGGTAAACCACGACACAAGTATATAGCAAGTCCCTGAAAATGTCATTAACAAATTCCTGAAAAACCGCAGGTGCATTGCTTAGGCCGAATGGCATTACCAGGTATTCATAATGGCCGTCACGGGTGTTGAAGGCTGTTTTCCATTCGTCCCCCTCTCTGATTCGGATCAGGTTGTAGGCCCCTCTGAGGTCCAATTTGGTGAAGATCTTGGCCCCTCGGAGACGATCAAACAGCTCTGAAATAAGAGGTAATGGATACCTGTTTTTTTACCGTGATTTGATTTAGACCCCGATAGTCAATGCAGGGCCGCAAGATCCATCCTTTTTCTTCACAAAGAAGAATCCAGCTCCTGCCGGTGATGATGACTTTCGGATAAATCCTCTAGCCAGATTCTCTTGGATGTAGTCCGACATGGCCTGAGTCTCTGCCTGTGAAAGGGGATAAACTCTCCCGCGAGGAGGTGATGCTCCAGGAAGAAGCTCTATCTGACAGTCATACGACCTGTGTGGAGGTAGTCTCTCAGCCTCCTTTTTCCCAAAGATGTCAGAGAAGGACCAATAGGCGGAAGGCAACCCTGGCAGGGTATCAGGCTGGACTGGAGGTGAAACAGGTTGAATCCGGGTTAAGCAACGATTCATGCAGGTATCTCCCCAACGCAGAACTTCTCCAGTTTTCCAATTAAGGACTGGTTCATGCATCTGGAGCCAATGTAAACCTAAAAGCATTGGATGGGATAAACCGGGATATACATAAAATCGCATTCGTTCAGTATGCATTAGACCTACCCGGAGTTCCACCAACTCGGTTTGAAACTGGACGGGCTCGGGCAGCGGTTTGCCATCCACGGCGGACACCTGTAATGGATCAGGAAGACGCTGGACTGGTAAGCGGTAATGATCCACAACCGCCTGCTGGATGAAGTTCCCTGCAGCTCCAGAATCCAGTAGACAATGTTCGGAGAATTTTATTGCTCCATAGGACACGGAGACTGAGATGTGTAAAGAGGGAGAGGACTGTTCACTACCTAGGTTGGCCCCTCCTACCGGACCTAGGCACTGGAGTTTCCCGACTTTTTGGGACAGAAATGGATCAAATGTTCAGAACTACCGCAGTAGTAACAACTTCCCTCCTTGCGACGTGCCTCCCGGCGGCGGGTGGCCAAACTTACATGGTCCACCTCCATGGCCTCGGAGGCGTAGGGCGAAGTACCTGTTTTGTACAAACTAGAGTCCAGGTGATAGGACCTTTTGTCCCGCTTGATCTCCATGGAGCGCTCCTGAAAACGCAGGTCAATTCGGGTTGCCAAGGATATTAGCTCTTCCAAGAGGGTAGGTCTGTCCCGTCCCGCCAGCTCATCCTTGATTCTTCCGGATAGGCCTTCCCAGAAGTTAGCAACCAGGGCCTCATTGTTCCACGATAATTCAGACGAAAGGGTGCGGAATTTAACAGCATACTGAGCTACCGTGAGAGTACCTTGGCGCAGGCGGAGCAGAGCTGAGGCAGTCGAAGTGGTGCGACCAGGTTCATCGAAAGTCCTGCGAAAAGCCTCTAGGAAAGATTGAAGATCGTTAACCAGCGGATCCCCTCTCTCCCATAGCGGGTTTAGCCAGGCGAGGGCCTCTCCTCCCAGGTGTGACATGATGAAGCCCACCTTGGCTCGGTCAGAAGCAAACATATGCCCCAAGATTTCGAAGTGTAGAGTGCACTGATTGAGGAAACCCTGACACAGTGTAGGGTCACCCTGGAAACGGGTAGGAGCCGCCAGACGGGGACCTTGACTTGCCATGGGAACTGGTACCTGATTATTGATAGAAGAGTCAGGTGCAGACGAGGACCCCAAGGAATCCATGCGGGTAGACAAGCTGCGTAGATAAGTCGTGATCTTGTCCTGTTGAACTCCCAAACGGGTCACCTCCTGGCACAGATCCGTGGTCGGAGATCTCTGGGATCCAGCGGGTTCCATGGCCGGAGCAATCTGTAACGAATGGAAGCGGAGGCAGAGGTGGTGAAGTTCACATTCGTTTTTATTTTTTAATGTGGAACCTCGAGACCGCGGTCCGGGGTGCTCCGAAGGGGGCGTAACTAGTGAGCCCCGGGTACCCGTAGTAAGGCCCCTCGAACAGGACCAGAATGGAATACCCGGAGGACACAGGTGCTACCTCCAGTTAGACCCCGGACACGAGGCAGCTGTCCCAGAGGGACCAAAAGGGTAACAGGTATTTACAGAGTCCGTGGAGGGTTCTTGACGGAGAAGGGTAAGGTCCTGGTCCAGAACGGATGGTAGTAGGCTGGTTCCAGTGACCTTGTCACGGTCCACGGGTATGGATGGCTGATGGCGGAACGGGATGACACTTGCGCCAGTAATAGCCGAGATTGTCCAGGTTAGCCAGATACGGGTTAGCAATGATCTGAGGAGACAAACAGTATCAGCGAAGCACAGAGACTGCAGACGCAGCACAGACAGATCAGGAACAGAACCGGATGTAGCAATGATAGAACACGTTGCTCCGGCACTCCCCTAATGGTGGAGTGACCAGATATAGTACTGAGTGCGCAGCCATTGGTTAATTAGCTATTTCAAAAAATGCACGCTGCCCCTTTAAGAGAGACGGTGAGCGCGGCCTCGCGTTCTAAGCAGACTATCTGGAGGCCTGCCAGCAGCGTGCCAGGAAGTGGAGGAGGACACAGGACGCCGAGAAGCAGATGGGACAGGAGACCCCAGCCTGCGCGCAGACTGCTGCAGAGGGACAGCTAAAGGAACAGGTGAGTGAGCAGAACGGAGAGCAGAGCCAGCGCTGGGACCGAGTGTAACACATATTATTAGGATGAATTCTAGAGATTGTGGAAGAAAATTGTTATTACCACAAAATCGAAGACTATCTCCTTACCTCTCTTTGTAATGGATAGAAATGTATAATGCTTCTCCATCTGTGCTGGTCCACCACTAGTTCTGTATTGCAACTAACATATACAGAGGGCCGCTGTATTATTTTTTTGTATGTTGGAAGAGCTAGACCAAAAATTGATCTGTGTCATTCCCTAATCCAATTAAGGCATTAAAGTGGACATGATACTTGCTAAAAAAATGATTTCAATACCTTGGAAAAATCTATGAGCTACCCTGATTCTACCAAGTTTTATTCCCTTTTGCACTGCACTGCCACAGTGCAGAGATATTTACATTTGAGCCTTCCTGAGCGCAGTATGTGAAATCTCTGCTTTTGGAGCAACTGGCTGTTTTTGTCAAGTTTTCATTGCCGGTGTGCATATTTACCCCTCCCTCCCAGATGCAATCTTTCCCTCTGTAGCATCTGAGCATTGATAGTAATGTTGGTCTTGGCACAATCATATTGGTAATGATCGCAATGGTGGCATTAGTTCATCACTATATGGAGGTATTATGTGTTCATGGTGTGGTGGTATTATTTAACTTTATATAGTGATAATACTGCAATAAAAATGATGCAAAGTAAGATAAATACTTTCAAAATTAGAAGTGTTAGCAGTTTATCTTATTTAAGTAAAAAAATGCAAAGTGAATGAACAAAAGAGGAATATAAATCACATCAATAGTTGGTGTGAACTCCTTTTGATTTAAAAAATAGCATCAAAGCATTAAACCTTCTAGGTACACTTATGCACAGTTTTTGAAAGAACTCGGCAGGGAGTTGTTCCAAACATATTGGTGAACTAACCACAGATCTGTGGATGTAGGTTTATACATATCTTTCTGTCTCTTCATGTAGTCCCATATAGACTTAATGATGTTGAGATCAGTGCTCTGTGGTTCCATATCATCATTTCCAGGACTCCTTGTTCTTTTTTAAGCTTAAAATAATTATCAGTGATGTTGGCTGTATGTTTGGAATCGTTGTCCTGCCGTACCATGAATTTGAAGCCAATCAGATGCCTCCATAATGGTACCGCATGATGGATATTTGCCTGCCTGTATTTCTCAGCATTTTGAACACCATGAAATGGGCAACATTGAGGACCAACGTAACTTAGTGCAGCAGATGAAAGACATTATGCTAATTTCACTTCGAAATTGGAAGATATCAAGCAATTATATCAGCTCAATATTGGCAGCGATCCATCTACTATTTGGAGAAGTCTGGCCAGAAGTAGTTTTCACAGAAGAATTGGTGAAAAAAACTATACCTTTGACATGGAAACAAAACCAAGCAGCTCAACTATGCACACGCTCCCTTGTGAACAAGCTAAACGTGAAACGTGCGTCAGGGGTTCTGCAGCCGCAATCAGGTACGGTCTCCTAACAGCAGCTTACTATTTTCAACACTTTAAAAACTTTTTTGTGCATCGTTATGCAGGTTACTGCACATATTATAGCACTTGCTGCATGCTCTGCACTTGCATAGCAAACATTTAAATGCAGCTACCAGCAGCTTACTAGTTTCAACACTTTAAAAACTTTTTTGTGCATTGTTATGCAGGTTACTGCACATATTATAGCACTTGCTGCATGCTCTGCACTTGCATAGCAAACATTTAAATGCTAGCTTTATTGGTAGGAGGGCAATCTTTATATCCGTTTTAACCCTATGCTAACAGATATGTTTTGGGGATATTTTACTTAAAAATCTATGCACTGTGGTATATGTGATAGACATTAAATATACATAACCCCTTGTTTGTCAATGTGGCTTTAAGCATGATATACGGATATATTCACTATTGAACACTACCAACTGTACCTGTACCTGTTTTCTGTAGGCTTTTTTTGCATAATGTTGTCCCCCATTTGGATATTTTTATCCGTATATGTATTTTAAAAATGTTCTAAATAAAATTTGTATTTTTATAGTGGAAAAAGCTTCCTATGATTTTTTGAAATTTGTTGATATTTGGAAGCACTATTTTGGATCTAGGCAATAAATTTACTGTGATTTACATAAATATAGGAGCAGAGCTGCAGAAAATGGCAGTACATGCTATTGGTTGATGAGTCAAAATTTGAACAAAAAATTACAATTTTGGGTTCATGGCCAGAAAACTCCCCAAATCTCAACCCCATTAAGAACCTGTGGTCAATCTTCAAAAAGCAAGTGGACAAACAAGAACACAGAAATTGTAATAAGCTCCAAGCAATGATTAGACAATAATGATTAGACAATAATAGGCTGTCATCATTTGTTCAAGAACTGTTACCCAGCTGCCAGGGTGAATGGCAGAAGTCCTGAAAAATAAGGGTCAATGGTAAATATTGAGTCTTTACATAAACTTTTGCATTTGTCAGTATAAGTTTAAAAACTTATGAACTGTTGATAATTGTACTTCAACAACCATAGAAACATCTGGCTAAAACTCCAGACCAGACTGTATGTTGTTCTTGTTACACTGAGGAGTCTGAATGGCCTAAGTGTGCTACCTGCAGTGTCTCCCGACTTGTCTTGAATAGACCATATATGGCAGGTAATTGGTAGAAAATTCCAAAGGGAGTTGCCAGCTGTGGATCTTGATTATTTGCTCAAGTGCATTCAGCGTGGCAGAACATTCCTCAGGCAACCATTAATAACCTCATTGTTAGCAGCTGAGGCTATAAGAGCTGGGACTGGGATTTCTGTGCTTGGTGCTCACATTCGGTGTATATATATATATATATATATATATATATATATATATATTATATATACACTGCTCAAAAAAATAAAGGGAACACTCATATAACACATCCCAGATCTGAATAAATGGAATATTCTCATTGAATACTTTGTTCTGTACAAAGTTGAATGTGCTGACAACAAAATCACACAAAAATCATCAATGGAAATCAAATTTATTAATGAATGGAGGCCTGGATTTGGAGTCACACACAAAATTAAAGTGGAATGTAATGTCCTTAAAACAAGTCAAAATGATGCTCAATAGTGTTTGTGGCCTCCACGTGCCTGTATGACATCCCTACAATGCCTGGGCATGCTCCTGATGAGGCGGCAGATGGTCTTCTCAGGGATCTCCTTCCAGACCTGGACTAAAGCATCTGCCAACTCCTGGACAGTCTGTGGTGCAACTGTTGTGATCTGCTGTTCTAACAGTACCCCCCTTCTAAGAGGATCCTCCAGATCCCCTAGGACTTAGGCTTATCCGGAAACCTCTTGTGAAACGCTCTGACAAGTCTGGACGCAGAAACATCATCCGCCCTTACCCATGAGTTATCCTCTGGTCCGAAACCCTTCCAAGCGACGAGATACTGCAAACTCCCTCTATACCGTCTAGAATTTAGGATGCGAGAAATTTCATATTCCCCGTCCTTCACCATGGGGGGAACAGTGGCAGCGGAGTCTCCATCCGACACATCAGCTCTTTTCAACAGAGAAACATGAAATACCGGATTAATCTTCCAGGAGGTAGGAACCTCCAACCTAACAGCAGATTGGTTAACAACCTGAAGCACCTTAAAGGGCCCTACAAACTTGGGACCCAATTTTTTAGAAGGAATCCTCAACCTCAGATTCTTAGAGGATAACCAAACTATGTCACCAATAGCAAACAAAACCTTTTGCCGTTTCCTATCAAAGTACCCTTTAGATTTTCTGTTAGCCTCCTGAAGATTACCACGCACATCAGTCCAAACTCTCTCCAAATCACCAGAAAAATTCTCCTCTTCAGCCACGGCCGATACCAATTTGGAGAATGACCCAAACGACGGATGTCTCCTAGTACAACAAAAAAAAGGCGAACAACCAGCAAAAGAGGATGTATGATTGTTAAGAGCAAATTCAGCAAGTGGCAGAAACTCAGACCACCCCTCTTGTTGTCTGCCACAAAACAACGCAAGTGTGTAGCCCTGGTGGTAGGCACACGCAGTACCCTGGAGAGTGTATGGCGAGACAGCGGCTTAATGCTCAATATGCATTCACTCTACACACACTAGACACACCCTTAGGGTAGTGGAGTATACTCTAGGGAGTGGTCAAGAAGGTATGTGTAGGAGTGATTTTAGTCAGTCAGTCTAGTTCCTGTCTTCGGGCAGTAAGGACGTGGAGAGTCTGCGTCTGGACTACAGTGAGAGAGTCTGTATCTAGAGGGAGGAAGGAGTCTAGATTGCTATCTCATCAGCTTGGAAAGTGGAGTCTGGTATAGGTGTTGGAATACACCTTAGTCTGGTCAGAGCTGTGTCATCTCCTCAGCATACATTGAAGGAAAGAACAAGTTGTAACCCAGAAAGTCTTCAGCATTCCTGTCTAGAGGACGGTATCAGGTACAGTGACGTGCTCCTGCCTGTGATAACTGAGCATCTGTGGCTAACTTGATTGGAAGGAAAAGGAAAGAAGTGACTGCTCGACCCTTGGCTAGTAAGAGTGCTTATGTTACCAGCGTGGACAAGGCGAAAGGCAAGTGGATTTATAAGATTTGTGCTTAACGGATGGCAGAAGTCCAGCACGTTGTAACCGGTCACTGGGGACCGAAGAGTCACTGTTGTTTCAGGCACAGAGACAGGAAAACCAGGAATCTACCGGACCCTAGGTCGCGGCAGACAAGCCCCTTATAGTCAGTACGTAGCTGGGGTCAGGGGGAGTGAAGACTTTGGAGTTCTGCAGGACCACGTAAGGATTCAGCTCCTTCACAGGAAGGCCCCTAACACAAAGCTGACTGGGCAGGTACAGCAAGCATTGCTGAAGATTAGAGGGAACTACGCTTCAGGCTGGTTGTCCTCGTTATATTGGAGTTAAAGGAGGCCCTAACTTGTCCAGCCGCTGCCTCAAAATACACTCTCCGCGGATCAGCCTCCCTGGGACCTGCCTTATCATCTTGCAAGTAAAGGTATGGAAAGACGCTGACCGTGTGAGACTGTGTTCTTTAACCGCACTCGACTTCACTACTCACATAGACTTTGAGGGACCAGTCCCACCTGTAGGGGACCCGACATCTAGCTGCCTCACCATCCCCTCAGAGATCTACAGCAGCGCTGGTACAAATTACCAGAATACTACAGGTGGCGTCACGAACTGTACATAACCAATCCCCTGTAAATATATCCCCAACATACGCCAGACCGCCAGGGCCACAGACGAGCCACAGCTACCTGTGACAACAATCCCCATAGACTTCTACGGGCTCGGCTCTGAGTACCCCATTGCCCTGGTAACCCACAATTGTGGTGGCGGTCGACACAACAAACTTGGCGTCACGAACAGGATACGAAACTCGCGAAATTGCGAGCCCTGCGTGCCTAAGGACTTGTTTTTGTAAAAAGGACTGTTTGCACTTTTGGCGCCAAAATCGCCATTTTTGTCGCCATATTCGCGCCCTCAGGCGCTGGAGAAGAAGGTGGGCGTACCTTCGTGGGCGTCTACCCCCCTGTGGCGCGAAGAAAATGCCTGCCCTCTCAAAGTGCTACTACAACATGCGGTCCTGCCCTACAGCAAAGGAGGTCCGCCTCCTCTTCACCTTCCCTGCGAGGAGGAGGAGACGCAAACCCCACCTCCACGGAGGAGACCGGATGTCTCCGCAGAAAGGAAAGAAAATCTTCTGGAACATGATGGAGGCAGGACGTGCGCAGCCGAGTGGGGCAGCGGAGGAAGGCAGGCCCCGTGCCCCCGCCAAGCTGCCATCAGCATCGGAGACTTATGCAATCCTGCACCTGCAACAGGCGTTGTTAGAGCTTCAGGAGGAGAACGCACGCCTAAAGATGTTCCAACCTGGACTGGAGGAGATTGAGAGACGCCGCTGTAACCTGCTGAAGTGGCAATTGACGAACACGGCGTCCCCTCCCCTCAATGAACCCCCACGATTCCAAAAACCGAAGAGTCTGCTGCCCAAGGCGAAGGAGCAACCGGAGGCTGCCCCCGAAAGTACCGTTCCCGATCCCACTGGTGAAGCGGTGGATGCGGAGGAGGTTGAGGAGGTACAGCCAATCCCGGAACGCCCGCCCGGCCAAGAGGCCGCAGCAGATTATCGGTCCCCGGCAGGGACACCGGAGGGGTCCTGTCCGTCACTACCAGATGTGGACTGGGACGAAATGGCGCGCCTGGATGACGTCGCCTACACCGCCCAGTGGGAGCAAGAATGGCAGAGTCGTGAGGAGACGAAGAGGCGCCAGCAGGAGGAAGAGCGGGAAATCCAGAAGAACCGCCAGCGACAGTATGCCGAGCTGATTGCTGACAAGGAGACTGTCCGTCGCGACAAAGGTACCTTACGGGAACCGCGGCGGCGGGGGTGTGTGGCTGAGTTCCAGCTCCGGAAGGGCTGGGGCTTTATCCGTGAACCGGGCCTCTACCCAGCGGTCTTCGTTAGCAGGCGAGACGTGGAATCTCACTTGCCACAAGGCCATCCCGGGAGGGACTTAGTGAACGGAGATATAGTCACCTATACGCGGCATTGGGGAATGAAGGGGTGGTATGCCCTGAACGTCGCCATCGTCCGCGACCCCGTCCCAGACGCAGGTACCGTCACCATTACCACCGCGTCCCCGTTTCCAGCTCAAGAAGCATCCGGCCGTGCCCCAGCATCGCCCCCTGAAAAGTCATCGCAACTAGCGACCCAAAGTTCATCGCAAGTTAGAGCCACCTCCACATCGCCACATGCGACCCAGTCTAGATCGCAAACCCTGACGCGGTCTATATCGCTAACAGTAATTGAGACGCAATCGGTGTCATGTGGAGAGACTGTACCAGTTGCGCCCCTGGAGGTTCGCACCAGAACTGTTGCAACCCAGACCCTGATCGCAGCACATGATTTGCTGGTCTTGGGATCAAGGGCTCATTGCATCGTTCCAGCCCCCGGGGTGGAAAATGTAGTGGAAAAAGTATTTGCAGAAAATGAATAGATAAGTAAAGAGTTGGTGAGATCCCTATCGGATCTACCACAAGTAGAAAGCAGAAAGTTTAAAATGTTTTTGAAAAAGTTTTGCACAGGTTATATATAATGAATATATATTTCTAGTTATAGAATGCCCGGCTGGGTAATTGGTAAATGATAGATGATAATTGATAATTGATATATGATAAACCGTTGCACTTTGATAATGTGATTTATTATGTCTTTCTTTACAAATGGACTTTTGAGGTTAAGGACTATGCTAACCCGGAACTTTCTTGTACATAGTTGCGCTTCGGTGCCCTATCTTGGTTTTACAAAAACCATCCATAACTACCTCTGAAAAACAAAACCCGTATGGTGTGGCACTGAGTGAGGTCTGCAATCGGACGTCCTGCAGCCCACCCAGGACCCACGTTGAAGGTTTGGTGCGGGTCCTTCACAAGTATATTGTAAATTTATTTATTGAATGCTGATTGATATTTGTATTTTTGTATTAAAGTTTGTAACGTTCAAAGTATTCTTACCTCCCGGATGGGAAGATGTTATTGTTAAATGTTATTGCATAAACAAAATGTCTTTTGTATTTCACAGCCCGGGAGTGCTGTCGTTTACCATGGGGGAATGTGTAGCCCTGGTGGTAGGCACACGCAGTACCCTGGAGAGTGTATGGCGAGACAGCGGCTTAATGCTCAATATGCATTCACTCTACACACACTAGACACACCCTTAGGGTAGTGGAGTATACTCTAGGGAGTGGTCAAGAAGGTATGTGTAGGAGTGATTTTAGTCAGTCAGTCTAGTTCCTGTCTTCGGGCAGTAAGGACGTGGAGAGTCTGCGTCTGGACTACAGTGAGAGAGTCTGTATCTAGAGGGAGGAAGGAGTCTAGATTGCTATCTCATCAGCTTGGAAAGTGGAGTCTGGTATAGGTGTTGGAATACACCTTAGTCTGGTCAGAGCTGTGTCATCTCCTCAGCATACATTGAAGGAAAGAACAAGTTGTAACCCAGAAAGTCTTCAGCATTCCTGTCTAGAGGACGGTATCAGGTACAGTGACGTGCTCCTGCCTGTGATAACTGAGCATCTGTGGCTAACTTGATTGGAAGGAAAAGGAAAGAAGTGACTGCTCGACCCTTGGCTAGTAAGAGTGCTTATGTTACCAGCGTGGACAAGGCGAAAGGCAAGTGGATTTATAAGATTTGTGCTTAACGGATGGCAGAAGTCCAGCACGTTGTAACCGGTCACTGGGGACCGAAGAGTCACTGTTGTTTCAGGCACAGAGACAGGAAAACCAGGAATCTACCGGACCCTAGGTCGCGGCAGACAAGCCCCTTATAGTCAGTACGTAGCTGGGGTCAGGGGGAGTGAAGACTTTGGAGTTCTGCAGGACCACGTAAGGATTCAGCTCCTTCACAGGAAGGCCCCTAACACAAAGCTGACTGGGCAGGTACAGCAAGCATTGCTGAAGATTAGAGGGAACTACGCTTCAGGCTGGTTGTCCTCGTTATATTGGAGTTAAAGGAGGCCCCTAACTTGTCCAGCCGCTGCCTCAAAATACACTCTCCGCGGATCAGCCTCCCTGGGACCTGCCTTATCATCTTGCAAGTAAAGGTATGGAAAGACGCTGACCGTGTGAGACTGTGTTCTTTAACCGCACTCGACTTCACTACTCACATAGACTTTGAGGGACCAGTCCCACCTGTAGGGGACCCGACATCTAGCTGCCTCACCATCCCCTCAGAGATCTACAGCAGCGCTGGTACAAATTACCAGAATACTACAGGTGGCGTCACGAACTGTACATAACCAATCCCCTGTAAATATATCCCCAACATACGCCAGACCGCCAGGGCCACAGACCGAGCCACAGCTACCTGTGACAACAATCCCCATAGACTTCTACGGGCTCGGCTCTGAGTACCCCATTGCCCTGGTAACCCACAATTGTGGTGGCGGGTCGACACACAAGAACTGCTCAACATCCTGGTTTTTCCTTTCTGTCTGGCCATTAGACTCAGGATGATATCCGGATGAAAACGACAAATGAACTCCCAACCTGTCACTAAAGGCGCGCCAAAAACGAGCCACAAACTGAGGTCCCCTATCAGAAACAATGTCAGTAGGAACACCATGTAGTCTGACAATTTCCTTGACAAAGGCCTTAGCGAGAGTATTAGCGCAGGGCAGTTTGATGAAAGGAACCAAGTGACACATCTTGCTAAAACGGTCCACGACCACCCAGATGACAGTGAAACCCTCAGAGGGGGGAAGGTCAGTAATAAAGTCCATAGCCAAATGTGTCCAGGGTGCACTAGGGATCTCCAGAGGGCAAAGCAACCCCGCAGCAGGAGTATGTGAAGACTTAGATCTAGCACACACAGTACACTGACACACCCACTTAATGACTTCCTTCTGCCATCCAGGCCACCAAAAACTGCGACCCACAAGTCTCTTGGTCTCAGAGATTCCAGGATGACCTGCCAACCGAGACTCATGACACTCAATAAACAAATCTCTCCTAAAGGTCCCAGGCACAAACAACCTCCCATGGGGAGTGTTAGATGGGGCATTCTCCTGTGCTTTAAGAATTTCATCTTCCAACACAGAGTCCAAAGCAGCAATCACAACCCCTTCTTGTAAAATGTTCTCCTCCTCCTCAGTACCAATCATGGGAGAAAAACTGGGATATAAGTGACAGAAAAATTAAACCGCAAGAAAAACAGTGCCCATCTAGCCTGACGGGCATTCAAGCGTTTGGCAGCATCCAGATAGAGCAGATTTTTATGATCTGTGAAAACCTGAACGGGAAATTCAGCACCTTCCAAGAGATGCCGCCAGTGTTCAAATGCGAGTTTAATGGCCAATAATTCCCGATTACCAATATCATAATTCAGTTCAGTCTCAGAAATTTTTTTTGAAAAAAAAGCACAAGGATGCACTCCATCCGTGTTTTCCTGAGACAACACCGCGTCGACCCCCACAAAGAAGCATCAACCTCAACCAAAAACGGTTTAGTCACATCAGGCTGCATAAGGATGGGAGCAGAGCTGAACCTCTCCTTTAAAAACACAAAAGCTTCAATGGCCTCAGTAGTCCACTGAACCGCATTAGCACCTTTCCTGGTGAGATCGGTCAGTGGTTTGACAATAATAGAAACATTTTTAATGAATTTTCTATAATAATTGGCGAAACCCAAAAACCTCTGTAACGATTTCAAACCAATAGGCCTAGGCCATTCCTGCACAGTTTGAACTGTGAATAAATCAAAATGTCATCCAAATACACAACCACACTTTTGCTAATCAAAGGTCTAAGGATGTCATTAATAAGATTCTGAAAAAATGCAGGAGTGTTGGTAAGACCAAAAGGCATAACCAGATTCTCAAAATGCACCACAGGAGTGTTAAACGCAGTCTTCCATTCGTCACCCTCCTTCATGCGCAACAAATTGTATGCCCCCCGAAGATCAATTTTGGAAAACC
Source organism: Oophaga sylvatica (assembly GCA_033576555.1). Taxonomy (NCBI): domain Eukaryota; kingdom Metazoa; phylum Chordata; class Amphibia; order Anura; family Dendrobatidae; genus Oophaga; species Oophaga sylvatica. The sequence goes on along the minus strand of JARQOD010000003.1, from coordinate 472,476,726 downwards.
ACTTGGCCTCCACTAACTGGTTAAACAAATCAGGAATCAATGGCAGTGGGTAAGGATTGCGTACAGTAATTTTATTAATCTCACGAAAGTCCAAACAAGGACGTAAACCGCCGTCCTTTTTTTAACAAAAAAAAATCCAACAGCCACAGAAGACTTAGAAGGTCTAATGTGACCGGTGGCCAAGCTTGTTTGTATCTATTCCTCCAAAGCCTTTCTCTCAGGAATAGTCAAATTAAATAAACGACTTTTAGGAAGAGTCGCTCCAGGGACAAATTCAATAGTACAATCATAGTCTCTATGAGGGGGCAAAATCTGTGATTCCTTCTCAGAAAAAACTTTCCAAAAATCCTGAATAGGTACAGGTAATTCCCCTTTATCCACAGCAGCAATACGCCCGTTACAACATTTGTCATAACACTTGGGGCTCCAGGACTTAATTTCATTGGTAGACCAGTCCAGTACAGGATTGTGTAATTTTATCCAGGGTAACCCGAAAATCACTGGAGAAGGCAAATTATTCAAAACTACCAAATCCAAATTCTCTTGGTGAACACCATTAATAGTGAGAGGAAATTCACATATCTTGTGAGTAACATTCTTCAAGGGAGAACCATCAACAGAAACCACAGCAATAGGGGATGACAAAGGTTTAGGTTTTAATTTAAGTTTTTCCAAGAATTCCCCATCAATCACATTCAGAGTGGAACCACAATCGACAAATACCCGAAAATCCATTAATTCTTCCTGAGCAGCAGTAGTAGTGGCAGAAAGAAAAATGCCCTTAGTATTTAAACAGGCTATATGGGCAAAACTGACCTTTTTTTTTCTTTGTTCATACGAAGAACACAATTCTTAATGAAATGGTCAGATTTGCCGCAATAAAAGCACAAACCTTCAGAAAACCGGCAGTCTTTTTCCTGAGAGCGAGATGCCATCGCTCCGATCTCCATCGGCTCTCCAATGTCAGAACAGAAACTCTCAAGACTTGGAGCTGACATGAAAGAGGATTTACTCTCATTAACCCTTGCACGCAGTCTCCTATCCACCCGTATGGCTAATTGCATAGCCTCTTGCAAGTTACCAGGTATGGGATAAGCAATCAGCAAATCTTTAACCCCTTCACTTAGCCCTGCAAGAAATAAACTTTTCAAAGCTGTATCGTTCCACCCCACCTGAGTAGACCACCGACGGAAGTGAGTACAGTATTTTTCCACATTACCTGATCCCTGTCTCAAACGTCTCAATTCTGTCTCAGCTGAAACACGATCAGGATCGTCATATAATAACCCCAAAGCAGAAAAAAAACTATCCACTGATCTAAAGCATGGATCACTAGGTTGCAGAGAAAAGGCCCAGTCCTGAGGTTCTTTGCGCAAGAGTGATTTATGAACCCTATGCGCTGAGATTCATTACCAGAGGATCTGGGTCTCAAACGGAAATACAACAAGCAAGCATTTTTAACCCCTTAATCCCATTGGACATTATATTCCATCCATGTGACCTGGTACTTAATTTCCAAGGACGGAATATTACGTCCAGGGCGATCAGCTGCGCTCCCGAGGGGAGCGCAGCTGATCGCCGCCGGGTGTCAGCTGATTATCACAGCTGACACCCGGCACTATGTGTCAGGAGTGGTCACGGACCGCTCCCGGCACATTAACCCCTGGCACACCGCGATCAAACATGATCGCGGTGTACCCGGGGCACAGGGGAGGATCGCGCAGGGTGGGGGCTCCCTGCGCACTCCTCTGAGACCCTCAGAGCAGCACGATGTGTCGCGCTGTTCCGAAGGTCCGTCCTCCCTCCAGGTCCCCGGATCCAAGATGGCGCCGGGGTCCTGCAGGGAGGCGGCTTCCTCAGTGCCTGCTGAGAGCAGGTGCTGAGGAAGCCTGCAGCGATGCCAGAGCGATCGCTGGTGTGACAGAGTGCTGTGCACACTGTCACAGCAGCGATCTGCTAAAATACTGTGATGTCCCACCCTGGGACAAAGTAAAAAAGTAAAAAAATAAAAATAAAAAGTGGTAAAAAAAATCATAAAAAAAAAAATATTCCCCAATAAATTAATTTCTTCCTGTAAATAAAAAAAACAAAACAATAAAAGTACACATATTTGGTATCGCCGCGTCCGTAACGACCCCCCTATAAAACTGTCCCACTAGTTAAACCCTTTAGTAAACCCCTTAAAAAAAAAAAATAACTAAGCAAAAAATCAATGCTTTATCATCTTACTGCCCAACAAAAAGTGGAATAACACGTGATCAAAAAGACCGATATAAATAATCATGGTACCACTGAAAACATCATCTTGTCCCGCAAAAAACGAGCCATCATACAGCATCATCAGCGAAAAAATAAAAAAGTTATAGCTCGCAGAATAAAGCGATGCAAAAATAATGATTTTTTTATATAAAATTGTTTTTATTCTATAAAAGCACCAAAACATTAAAAAAATGATATAAATGAGGTATCGCCATAATCGTACTGACCTGAAGAATAAAACTGTTTATCAATTTTACCACACGTGGAACGGTATAAACGCCTCCCCCAAAAGAAATTCATGAATTGCTGATTTTTGTTCATTCTAACCTCCCAAAAATCGAAATAAAAAGCGATCAAAAAATGTCACGTGGTCATAAATGGTACCAATAAAAACGTCACCTCGTTCCGCAAAAAATAAGACCTCACATGACTCTGTGGGCCAAAATATGCAAAAATTATAGCTCTCAAGATGTGGTGATGCAAAAAACTACTTTTTGCAATAAAAAGCGTCTTTTAGCGTGGCAGCTGCCAATCACAAAAACCCGCTATAAATAGTGAATCAAACCCCCCTTTATCACCCCCTTAGTTAGGGAAAAATAATAAAATTAAAAAAATGTATTTATTTCCATTTTCCCATTAGGGTTATGGTTAAGGTTAGGGTTGCGGCTAAAGTTTGGGTTAGGGATGGCACTAAAGTTAGGATTAGGGTTAGGGTTGGGATTAGGGTTAGGGGTGTGTTAGGGTTAGGTTTGTGGTTAGGGTTGGGACTAGGGTTAGGGGTGTGTTGGGGTTAGGGTTGAAGTTAGAATTAGGTGGTTTCCACTGTTTAGGCACATCAGGGGCTCTCCAAATGTGACATGGCGTCTGATCTCAATTCCAGCCAATTCTGCGTTGAAAAAGTCAAACGGTGCTCCTTCACTTCTGAGCTCTGCCATGCGCCCAAACAGTAGTTTACCCCCGCATATGGGGCATCAGTGTACTCTAGACCACAAGAGTTATTGTGCAATTTGTCCTATTTCTTCTGTCACCCTTGGGAAAATAAAAAACTGGGGGCGACAAAATCATTTTTGTAAAAAAAAAAATGATTTTTTTTGTTTTTACGGCTGTATGTTATAAATTTTCTGTGAAGCAATTGGTTCTTCATAGCGCTCACCACACTTATAGATAAGTTCCTTGTGGGGTCTATTTTCCAAAATGGGGTCACTTGTGGGGGTTTCCACTGTTTAGGCGCATCAGGGGCTCTCCAAATGCGACATGACGCCCCCAGACCATTCCATCAAAGTCTGCAATCCAAAACGTCACTACATCCCTTCCGAGCCCAGACGTGCACCCATACAGTAGTTTTATCCCACATATTGGGTATCAGCGTACTCAGGACAAATTGGACAACAAATTTTGGGGTCCAATTTCTCCTGTTAACCTTGTGAAAATAAAATATTGGGGGCGAAAAAATCATTTTTGTAAAAAAAAAAAAGGATTTTTTATCTTTACGGCTGTACGTTATAAACTTCTGTGAAGCAATTTGGGGTTCAAAGTGCTGACCACACATCTAGATAAGTTCCTTGTGGGGTCTATTTTCCAAAATGGGGTCACTTGTGGGGGGTTTCTACTGTTTAGGCGCATCAGGGGCTCTCCAAATGCGACATGACGCCCCCAGACCATTCCATCAAAGTCTGCAATCAAAATCGTCACTACTTCCCTTCCGAGCCCAGACGTGCACCCATACAGTAGTTTTCTCCCACATATTGGGTATCAGCGTACTCAGGACAAATTGGACAACAAATTTTGGGTCCAATTTCTCCTGTTAACCTTGTGAAAATAAAATATTGGGGCGAAAAAATCATTTTGTAAAAAAAAAAAAGGATTTTTTATTTTTACGGCTGTACGTTATAAACTTGTGTGAAGCACTTGGGGGTTCAAATTGCTCACCAAAGATCTAGATAAGTTCCTTAGGGGGTCTAGTTTCCCAAATGGGGTCACTTGTGGGGGTTTCCACTGTTTAGGCGCATCAGGGGCTCTCCAAATGCGACATGACGCCCCCAGACCATTCCATCAAAGTCTGCAATCCAAAACGTCACTATTTCCCTTCCGAGCCCCGACGTGCGCCCATACAGTATTTTACTCCCACATACTGAGTATCAGCGTACTCAGGACAAATTGGACAACAACTTTTGGGGTCCAATTTCTCCTGCTACCCTTGTAAAAATAAAATATTGGGGGCGAAAAAATCATTTTTGTTAAAAAAAAAAGGATTTTTTATTTTTACGGCTGTACGTTATAAACTTCTGTGAAGCAATTCGGGGTTCAAAGTGCTCACCACACATCTAGATAAGTTCCTTGAGGGGTCTAGTTTCCAAAATGGTGTCATTTGTGGGGGGTTTCCACTGTTTAGGCTGATCAGGAGCTCTCCAAACACGACATGGCATCCAGCCAATTCTGCGTTGAAAAAGTCAAACGGCGCTCCTTCCCTTCCAAACTCTGCCATGCACCCAAACAGTGGTTTACCCCCACATATGGGGTATCAGCGTACTCAGGACAAATTTCAAAATAACTTTTGGAGTCTTGTTACCCTTGGGAAAATAAGAATTGGGGTGAAAAGATCAATTTTGTGGAAAAAATATGATTTTTTAATTTTACGGCTCTACGTTATAAACTTGTGTGAAGCACTTGGGGTTCAAATTGCTCACCAAAGATCTATATAAGTTCCTTAGGGGGTCTAGTTTCCCAAATGGGGTCACTTTTGGGGGGTTTCCACTGTTTAGGCACATCAGGCACTCTCCAAATGCAACATGGCGTCCAATCTCAATTCCAGCCAATTTTGGTTGGAAAAAGTCAAATGGTGCTCCTTCCATTCCGAGCTCTGCCATGCACCCAAACAGTGGTTCTCCCCCACATATGGGGTATCAGCGTACTCAGGACAAATTGGACAACCACTTTTGAGATCCAATTTCTCCTGTTACCTATGGGAAAATAAAAAATTAGTGACTAAGAGATAATTTTTGTGGGAAAAAAATAGGATTTTTTATTTTCATGCCCGGGCATTATAAACTTGTGTGAAGCACTTGGGGGTTCAAAGTGCTCACCAAAGATCTAGATAAGTTCCTTAGGGGTCTAGCTTCCAAAATGGGGTCACTTGTGGGGGTTTCCACTGTTTAGGCTCATCTGGGGCACTACAAACGGAACATGACCCCCATCAATGTTTGCATTCCAAGACGTTACTGCTTCTTTTCCAAGCCCTGCCGTGCGCCCAAACAGTTTCCCCCCCCACATGTGGGGTATCAGCGTACTCAGGACAAATTGGACAACATCTTTTGGGGTCCAATTTCTCCTGTTACCCTTGTAAAAATAAAATATTGGGGCGAAAAAATCATTTTGTTAAAAAAAAAGGATTTTTTATTTTTACGGCTGTACGTTATAAACTTCTGTGAAGCAATTCGGGGTTCAAAGTGCTCACCACACATCTAGATAAGTTCCTTGAGGGGTCTAGTTTCCAAAATGGTGTCATTTGTGGGGGGTTTCCACTGTTTAGGCTGATCAGGAGCTCTCCAAACACGACATGGCATCCAGCCAATTCTGCGTTGAAAAAGTCAAACGGCGCTCCTTCCCTTCCAAACTCTGCCATGCACCCAAACAGTGGTTTACCCCCACATATGGGGTATCAGCGTACTCAGGACAAATTTCAAAATAACTTTTGGAGTCTTGTTACCCTTGGGAAAATAAGAATTGGGGTGAAAAGATCAATTTGTGGAAAAAATATGATTTTTTAATTTTAACGGCTCTACGTTATAAACTTGTGTGAAGCACTTGGGGTTCAAATTGCTCACCAAAGATCTATATAAGTTCCTTAGGGGGTCTAGTTTCCAATGGGGTCACTTTTGGGGGGTTTCCACTGTTTAGGCACATCAGGCACTCTCCAAATGCAACATGGCGTCCAATCTCAATTCCAGCCAATTTTGGTTGGAAAAAGTCAAATGGTGCTCCTTCCATTCCGAGCTCTGCCATGCACCCAAACAGTGGTTCTCCCCCACATATGGGGTATCAGCGTACTCAGGACAAATTGGACAACCACTTTTGAGATCCAATTTCTCCTGTTACCTATGGGAAAATAAAAAATTAGTGACTAAGAGATAATTTTTGTGGGAAAAAATAGGATTTTTTATTTTCATGCCCGGGCATTATAAACTTGTGTGAAGCACTTGGGGGTTCAAAGTGCTCACCAAAGATCTAGATAAGTTCCTTAGGGGTCTAGCTTCCAAAATGGGGTCACTTGTGGGGGGTTTCCACTGTTTAGGCTCATCTGGGGCACTACAAACGGAACATGACCCCATCAATGTTTGCATTCCAAGACGTACGCTCTTTTCCAAGCCCTGCCGTGCGCCCAACAGTTTTACCCCCCCACATGTGGGTATCAGCGTACTCAGGACAAATTGGACAACATCTTTTGGGGTCCAATTTCTCCTGTTACCCTTGTAAAAATAAAATATTGGGGGCGAAAAAATCATTTTTGTTAAAAAAAAAGGATTTTTTATTTTTACGGCTGTACGTTATAAACTTCTGTGAAGCAATTCGGGGTTCAAAGTGCTCACCACACATCTAGATAAGTTCCTTGAGGGGTCTAGTTTCCAAAATGGTGTCATTTGTGGGGGGTTTCCACTGTTTAGGCAGATCAGGAGCTCTCCAAACACGACATGGCATCCAGCCAATTCTGCGTTGAAAAAGTCAAACGGCGCTCCTTCCCTTCCAAACTCTGCCATGCACCCAAACAGTGGTTTACCCCCACATATGGGGTATCAGCGTACTCAGGACAAATTTCAAAATAACTTTTGGAGTCTTGTTACCCTTGGGAAAATAAGAATTGGGGTGAAAAGATCAATTTTGTGGAAAAAATATGATTTTTTAATTTTACGGCTCTACGTTATAAACTTGTGTGAAGCACTTGGGGGTTCAAATTGCTCACCAAAGATCTATATAAGTTCCTTAGGGGGTCTAGTTTCCCAAATGGGTCACTTTTGGGGGGTTTCCACTGTTTAGGCACATCAGGCACTCTCCAAATGCAACATGGCGTCCAATCTCAATTCCAGCCAATTTTGGTTGGAAAAAGTCAAATGGTGCTCCTTCCATTCCGAGCTCTGCCATGCACCCAAACAGTGGTTCCCCCCCACATATGGGGTATCAGCGTACTCAGGACAAATTGGACAACCACTTTTGAGATCCAATTTCTCCTGTTACCTATGGGAAAATAAAAAATTAGTGACTAAGAGATAATTTTTGTGGGAAAAAAATAGGATTTTTTATTTTCATGCCCGGGCATTATAAACTTGTGTGAAGCACTTGGGGGTTCAAAGTGCTCACCAAAGATCTAGATAAGTTCCTTAGGGGGTCTAGCTTCCAAAATGGGGTCACTTGTGGAGGGTTTCCACTGTTTAGGCTCATCTGGGGCACTACAAACGGAACATGACCCCCATCAATGTTTGCATTCCAAAACGTTACTGCTTCCTTTCCAAGCCCTGCCGTGCGCCCAAACAGTTTCCCCCCCCACATGTGGGGTATCAGCGTACTCAGGACAAATTGGACAACAACTTTTGGGGTCCAATTTCCTTGGGAAAAATCAAAAATTTGGGACTAAAAAATCATTTTTGTGGAAAATTGTTTTTTTTTTCCACACCCAGGCATTATAAACTTTTGTGAAACACTTTGGGGTTCAAAGTGCTCACAACAGATCTAGATAAGTTCCTTAGGGGGTCTAGTTTCCAAAATGGTGTCACTTGTGGGGGGTTTCCACTGTTTAGGCGCATCAGGGGCTCTCCAAACATGACATGGCGTCCAATCTCAACTCCAGCCAATTTTAGTTTGAAAAAGTCAAACGGCGCTCCTTCCCTTACGAGCTCTGCCGTGTGCCCAAACAGTGGTTTTCCCCCACATATAGGGTATTGGCGTACTCAGGAGAAATTGCACAACAACTTTATCTGCCCATTTTCTCCTTTTACCCTTGTGAAAATAAAAAAAAGTTTGTAAAAGATCATTTTTGTGGCTAAAATGTTAAATATTAATTTTTTCCTTCCACGTTGCTTCAGCTCCTGTGAAGCACCTGAAGGGTTATTAAACTTCTTGAATGTGGTTTTGAGTACCTTGAGGGGTGCAGTTTTTAGAATAGTGTCTCTTTTGGGTATTTTCTGCTATATAGACCCGTCAAAGTGACTTCAAGTGTGAGGTGGTCCCTAAAAAAATGGCTTTGTAAATTTTGTTGTAAAAATGAGAAATCACTGGTCAACTTTTAACCCTCATAATTTCCTAACAAAAAAAAATTTTGGTTCCAAAATTGTGCTGATGTAAAGTAGACATGTGGGAAATGTTATTTCTTAACTATTTTGTGTGACATATTTCTCTGTTTTAAGGGAAAAAAAATTCAAAATTTGAAAATTGCAAAATTTAAAAATTTTCGCCATATTTGCGTTTTTTTCAAAAATAAACGCAAGGTATATCAAAGAAATTTTACCACTATCATGAAGTACAATATGTCACAAGAAAACAATCTCTGAATCGCGAAGATCCGTTGAAGCGTTCCAGAGTTATAACCTCATAAAGAGACAGTGGTCAGAATTGTAAAAATTGGCCCGGTCATTAACGTGCAAACCACCCTTGGGGGTTAAGGGGTTAAAAGAAAAAAAATCTTGTTGTTCACCAAAAAATAAATCAGGCAAACGTACCTTTGGCTCCACGAAATGTGCTCCAGAACAACTACTCACGTGTTGCTGGATCTCAGCCTCCTCCAGAGAGAGTCCCTGCAGGCGTTGAGCCAAATCCTGAACCGACACCATGATGAAAACTGAAAATCTTTGCTTAGAGATATTTTTAGGCTGGACTTACTGTTGTGATCTGCTACAAGCACTAAGGAAAGAAGGGAGGTCTGTCCCTACAATAGAACTAAGCTGGATCCCTACGATGTAACGGGGAACCTGATCCTGCGATCAGACCCGCTAAAGTCCTCAGCTAGTCTGAACGAAGACCTATAGAAGTGAGGGAGGGATCCCTACAAGGACTAGGGACTGGGAGAAAAGATGGGCACCTCCTAACAGAAGTTGTAGCAGAAAAAGGCAAAACAAAGAACATAGAACATAGAGGTCAAAGACCAAGCAAAAACTGTCTGAGTTAGGTAACAAAGCACCTGGCTAGTTATAAGCGTAATGTTACATGATCAGCAAAGCCAAAGGTGGAGCCGGATTAAATAGGCCACAAAGGTCATGTGACCAGCAAGATAAAAAAAAAACCTAACAGGAGAGTTCTAACAGGCAACGTGACTTTGGGATAAGCGAGACATGATGTCCCAGATGTGCTCAATCGATTCAGGTCTGGGGACAGGGGCCAGTCCATAGCTTACAATGCCTTCATCTTGCAGGAACGCTGACACACTCCAGCTACTGAGGTACTGGCATTGTCCTGCATTCAGAGGAATCCCAGGCCAACCGCACCAGCATAGGTTCACAAGGAGTCTTGGGATTCATCTCGGTAACAATGCAGTCGCCATCCTCTGGCAAGCACATGGAGGGCTGTGTGGCCCTCAAAAATGCCACCTACACCATTACTGACCCACTGGTCAAACGTGCTCTGAAGGATGTTGCAGGCAGCAGATCGCCTCCACGGTGTCTCCAAACTCTGTCACATGTGTCAGTGTGAACCTGCTTTAATCTGTGAAAGCACAGGGCGCCAGTGGTGAATTTACCAATCCTGGTGTTCTGTGGCAAATAGCCAACGCGCTCTGCACGGGTTGCTGTGCACAACCCCAATCTGTGGACGTTCGGGCACTCAGACCATCCTCATAGAGTCGGTTTCTAACCATTTGTGCAGACACATGCAATTTGTGGCCTGCTGGAGGTCATTTGCAGGGCTCTGCAGTGTCCTCCTGTTCCTCCTTGTCACAAAGGGTAGGTAGCAGTCCTGCTGCTGGTTGTTGCCTCCTACAGCCCCCTCCATATATTCCTGGTGTACTAGCCGTCCTGTTAGCACCTCCAGCTCTGACACATACCTGCACTGACACAGCAACCTTCTTGCACAGCTCGCATTGAGTGCCATCCTGGATTAACTGCACTACTGAGCCACTGTGTGTGTTGTAGAGTCCGTGCTTGATTACCACGACGAGTGAAAGCACAATCAACATTCAAAAGTGACCAAAACATCGCAGAAAGGCATTGGTCGAGATGTGGCTGGTCCCACCTTGCAGAATCATTATATTGAGTGTGTCTTGTAATTGGCAATAATTTTCTATCTGTTGTCTATCCATTGCACAACAGCATCTGAAATTGATTGTCAATCAGTGTTGCTTCCTAAGTGGACAGTTTGATTTTCACAGAAGTTGATTAACTTGGAGTTATATTTGTTGTTTAAGTGTTTTCACTTTATCATTTTTGAGCGTGTGTGTAATATACTATCAATATAATTATATTATATATATATAATATTACATAGTGGTGTGTATATATTAATATAATATATAATATATATATACACATATTACTATATTATCATCTAATTCTGTCCTGTCTGTAACAGAAATCCCCGTATCTGATTGGAATATGGTTGTTGCTGGGGGAGTGGTGCGGGCACGCCCCTTGGATACCGCGACCGCGGCCTTAGCAATGTCATAGGGACTGTCACAGAACCTGTGTTAGAGAGCAAATGGAGGGGAAAATGAGCAAATGGAGGGGAAAATAATTATTATGGCGTGATGGCACGATGTGTGTGGGCGGCGGTAGGTGCTGTCGCCGGCCCTGCATAGTTCACTCATGTTTACTAAACAAGTTCTGTCAGTAACAGTGTGATGTAGTTCAGTCACGTTTACTGGACAAGTTCTATCAGTCACATTGCTACATAGTTCAGTCACGTTCACTGAACACGTTCTGTCAGTCATGGCGCGCTGAACAGATACTTCTTTACTGTACGCTATCACGATTTACGCTTCCTGTCTTCCAATGGGTCGTAAGCGAAATTACGCTTCTGAGGATGACAGAAAAGCAGCAGCAGCAAGGCAATGACAACGTCGAAAGCAAGCGACACTTCAACAAACTGCCGCAGGACAAGCCCAGGATGCTGAATCTCCACCCATATACATATTCTAGAATACCCGATGCGTTCGAATCGGGCCACCATCTAGTATATATATATATATTATATATATATATATATATATATATATATATAACAATACAGACCAAAAGTTTGGACACACCTTCTCATTTAAAGATTTTTCTGTATTTTCATGACTATGAAAATTGTACATTCACACTGAAGGCATCAAAACTATGAATTAACACATGTGGAATTATATACTTAACAAAAAAGTGTGTAACAACTGAAATTATGTCTTATATTCTAGGTTCTTCAAAGTAGCCACCTTTTGCTTTGATAACTGCTTTGCACACTCTTGGCATTCTCTTGATGAGCTTCAAGAGGTAGTCACCGGGAATGGTCTTCCAACAATATTGAAGGAGTTCCCAGAGATGCTTAGCACTTGTTGGCCCTTTTGCCTTCACTCTGCAGTCCAGCTCACCCCAAACCATCTTGATTGGGTTCAGGTCAGGTGACTGTAGAGGCCAGGTCATCTGGCGTAGCACCCCATCACTCTCCTTCTTGGTCAAATAGCCCTTACACAGCTATTTGGTCTGTCCTGTATATGTGCTCAGCATGTCAGTTCTGGTAAAATAACAAGTGAATGCCGATGCATATTTACAGTGGGTGGTCCGATTTTTGTTAAATGGATTTGTTGTTCTTTCTGTCAATTGATAAATTATAAATTAAGTCCCCCTACTTCTTGTCAGTAAGTGTTATTTTGGATTGATGGTAGGACTCCACTTCCAAGAACATTTCCAAGAACAGATACAAAGGCATTATTTCTGACTTTTCTTCTGCTTTCATATAGAATGTACTAAAATCCTTATCAGCGTGATTTCTCCAGGACTCCTGTACATCTTTTATGAATTATGTTTTACCTCACTTTATCTTCTCCAAGCCCTTAATAGCCTGGAGCTTTCATTTTTGATGTTTCAATTCAGGGATGTTCTTAAGATTTTTTTTTTAAACATTTTTCATATTTTTGGTGGTGAATTCTAACAGCACTTCCTTTGAGTTCAAGTTGTGGATTGGCGAAAAAATATGAGCTTGCAGTCACGTTCTTTCTCTACTTTGTTGAGAGCTATGGGGTACACAATGATTTCATTGAAATAGTGTTAAAGGAGTGCTTTGCTGACATATTTGCCACCATTAATTTCCACAGTACTTTACAGACATCAGCATCATTATTGCCATTGGAACTCACAATAAAAATCCTCTATCAGCTCACCTTCAAATTGTGGAAGGAATCCGGAGAACCCAATGAAAATCCATGCAAACAGAGGGAGAAAATACAGACTCCTTGCAGATGTTGTCCTTGGTGGGATTTGACATATATTTATTTTTTAACCCCTCTCTGCCATCAGACGTACTATTCCGTCCATGTGACCCTGGACCTAATTCCCATGGACGGAATAGTACGTCATGCCCTTTAATGCGACATCGCGACTAAAGTTGCGGTGATCGCATTAAAATTCCGACGCCATCTTACCTCTAGGAAGATGATGTCGGCATCCCGGGCTGCGTCCTCCCCTCTCCGGCCTCCCGATCGCTGTGATTGGCTGTTCAATTCTGAACAGCCAATCGCAGCCTTTCTCACTGTTTCAGCCAATCAGATGGGCTGAAACAGTGAGATCCCAGGCTAGGATCGAGTACCGATGTACTCGATCCTAGGCCTGGGTCTAGCACTATGCAGACCCCCCTGGATTGGCGCGATCGCCGATCATATCGATCGCGCCAATCGCAGGGCACAGAAGCGGTATTACCGCGCTGTGCCCTGCCGGTTCCTGCTGGATCGGTGCTATAAAAGCACCGATCCTAGGCCGGAACATAGGACAGGCCTAGCAGGGCCTGCAGGAGCTGATTGGCGCGATCGATGTTATCGTCGATCGCGCCAATCGCAAGGCACAGCCGCGGCACAGGAGCGCTGTGCCTTGCTGCTGACATGCCGGATCGGTGCTGTAATAGCACCGATCCTGGCTGGACCGGTGTGTAAAAGCACCGATCCGGCTGTGGAGGCTCAGGACAGGCCCTGTAGGGCCTGCAGGAGCTGATTGGCGCGATCGATGACATCGTCGATCGCGCCAATCACAGGGCACAGCAGCGGTCTGATCGCTGTGTGACCGCGCTGTGCCCTGCAGGTGACCTGGCTGCTGCCCTGGCTGTGACCTGCCTAGGATCGGAGCTGTGAGCTCCGTCCTGGGCAGGTTGCCAGGGTAACCAGAAGAGCTCTGATTGGTGGGATCTTGTTATGATGGATCCCACCAATCACAGGTCACAGAAGCGAATTGACCGCTCTGTGACCTGTCTCACCTGGCTCTGACCTGTGAGTGACCGTTCTGCAGGGGTCCTCACACTTGCTGAGGATTCCTGCAGAGCGGTCATACAACAGATCTCTCCTGTGCTGGGCCTTGTAGTGCTGAAGACAGAAGAAAAGAAGACAGAAGAAAAGAAGACAGAAGAAAGAAGAAAAGAAGATAGAAAAAAGAAGAGAGACTACAACCGTAAGTGTTGATCCCTCTCTTCCTCCCTTCCCATCCCCCTTCCCCCTTTTTTACCCCCTCCACCCCCCCTTTGCGCCGCCTCCGTGCGCACACCCAGCCGCCGAGCGTTGATTGGTGACGCATTTCACCGATCAACACTCGTGCTCTCAGCCCCCTTTGCGCCACCTCCGTGCGCACACCCTGCAGCCGGCGAACTTTGATAAGTGACGCAGTTCACTTATCAGAGCTCGCGCCGGCTGTTTTCCTTTTTTTTTTTTCACCCGCCTTTGCGCCGCCTCCGTTTCCACATCTAGCAGCCGCTGAATTTTGATAAGTGACTCAGTTCACTTATCAGATCTCGTGCCGGCTGTTTTCCTGTTTTTTTTTCACCCCCTCCCTGCGCCACTCCCTTTGCGCCACATCTAGCAGCCGCCGAACTTTGACAAGTGACACAGTTCACTTATCAGAGCTCGCACCGGCTGTTTTCCTTTTCTTTTTTTTTTTTTTCCTTTTTCTTTTTTCACCCGCCTTTGCGCCGCCTCCGTTTCCACATTTAGCAGCCGCCGAACTTTGACAAGTGACACAGTTCACTTATCAGAGCTCGCGCCGGCTGTTTTCCTTTTCTTTTTTTTTCACCCCCTCCCTGCGCCACTCCCTTTGCGCCACATCTAGCAGCCGCCGAACTTTGACAAGTGACACAGTTCACTTATCAGAGCTCGCACCGGCTGTTTTCCTTTTCTTTTTTTTTTTTCCTTTTCTTTTTTCACCCGCCTTTGCGCCGCCTCCGTTTCCACATTTAGCAGCCGCCGAACTTTGACAAGTGACACAGTTCACTTATCAGAGCTCGCACCGGCTGTTTTCCTTTTCTTTTTTTTTTTTTCCTTTTTCTTTTTTCACCCGCCTTTGCGCCGCCTCCGTTTCCACATTTAGCAGCCGCCGAATTTTGATAAGTGACGCAGTTCACTTATCAGATCTCGTGCCGGCTGTTTTCCCTTTTTTTTTTTTTCACCCCCTCCTTGCGCCACATCTAGCAGCCACCGAACCTTGATAAGTGACGCAGTTCACTTATCAGAGCTAGGGCCTGCTGTTTTAGACTTTCCTTTTCACAGGCATTTTTTTCTCCCCATTTTTTTTTTCTTTTAGATTTTTCTTTTCAGCATAGTTTACACCAAGCACTATCCCCCCCCACACAGTTATCAATAAAGTACACCCAAGCACCACATTTACAAAAAAATGTCCCACCCGTCCCGTTCGTCCCAACAGCGCTATTCATTGGAGGAGGCATACGCTTTTCTTGCCTCCGACACTGATAGCGAGGGAGAGGATCCCACATTTCTTTATTTTTCAGATTCCTCTTCCTCCTCCTCTTCCTCTTCCCCCTCCTCATCTTCCTCCTCGGGTCCTGCGGAACCACCACGCAGACGCCCCAGGACAGAAGATGAGGCATCTGCCCCCATTCCAGAAGATGAAGCCGAAGCCGAACCAGCGCAACCCACTGCGGATCCCGTGTGGACCTCGCCCCCCGAAAATTACGAGCCACTGATTCCTGATTTTGTGGCAGAATCAGGAATCAGGTTTGACACCACTGGCCTCACAGAAATAGACTTTTTCAAAGTCTTTTTCTCTGAGGATTTTATTAACCACATGGTGGAGCAAACAAATTTGTACGCTCGTCAATTTTTGGAGCAAAACCCCCGTTCATCATATTCTAACTGGTCTCCTGTAGACGCAGTTGAATTGATGCAGTTTTGGGGCCTGGTCCTTCACACGGGGATCTTGAAGAAGCCAGAACTTCGGCAATATTGGAGTGTTGATATTTTATATAACGCTCCAGTGTTCCGAATGGTCATGGCCCGGACGCGTTTTGAGGCCATCCAGAAATTCTTGCATTATAACGATAATGCACAGTGTCCCGCACGAGATGACCCCAACTTTGACCGTCTGTTCAAAGTTCGGCCGGTCATCGAACACTTCAACAAAAAGTTTGCTGAAGTGTACGTGCCCAAAAGGGACATTTGCGTGGATGAGTCCTTGGTTCATTTTAAGGGACGGCTCGGATTCTGTCAGTACCTGCCCAACAAGAGGGCAAGGTACGGAATCAAACTCTACAAACTGTGTGAGAGTACCTCAGGGTACACTCACCGTTTTAGAGTTTACGAAGGAAAGGACACCAGATTGAACCCCCTGAGTGTCCTCCTGTCCTGGGAGTGAGTGGGAAAATTGTGTGGGATTTGGTTCACCCACTGCTGGATAAAGGTTATCACCTCTACACCGATAACTTTTATACCAGCATCCCACTCCACAAATCCCTCTTTGCGCGTGGTACCGCAGCCTGCGGTACCGTCCGCAAAAATCAGAAGGGCCTCCCGAAGACGCTGCTTGGGCAGATGCTCAGAAAGGGTGAGAGCAGAGCCCAATGTAGCGACCACCTTCTGGTGGTCAAGTACAAGGACAAGAGGGATGTCCTTCTCTTGACCACCATACACGGTGATGGCAGCGCCCTCAGCACTGTACGGGGTACCTCTACACAGGTCCACAAACCGGACTGTGTACTTGGGTACAACAAATACATGGGGGGTGTTGATCTCTCTGATCAACTCCTCCAACCATACAGTGCTTTGAGAAAGGCCAAGGTGTGGTACAAGAAGCTGTCCGTGCACATCGTCCAAATGGCAATGCTCAACGCTTTCCTGCTCTCACGATGTGCACGCCATACCAATACGTCGTACCTTCAGTTCCAGGAGGTAGTGATCAAGGCCCTGATGTTTGGCGCTCAGGAAGGAGAGGGCCCCAGTACTTCCGGAACTGAAGGTGCTCGTATTGTACCAGGCCAGCATTTCCCGGGGAGGTCCCGCAAACTGCAAAAAAAGGTAAGTCGCAAAAAAGGTGCCGAGTGTGTTACAAAAGGGGAATACGCAAGGACACCATTTATCAGTGCGACACCTGCCCCGAAAAACCTGGCCTGTGTATGAAGGATTGCTTCAAATTGTACCACACCTCCATGCACTACTAATTTACTTTACAGGAAAGATTAGTTCCAGAAGGGGGGCACATCTAGAGAAGCTTCTTGGGGGTCTAATTTCTAAAATTATGTCACTTGTGGTTTTTTTTTCCTGTTTAGGCACATCAGGGGCTCTGCAAATGGAACATGACGCCCGCAGACCATTCCATCAAAGTCTGCATTCCAAAACGTCACTACTTCCCTTCCGAGTCCCGACGTGTGCCTAAACAGTTTTTTCCCACATGTGGGGTACCAGCGTTCTCAGGACAAATTGGACAACAACTTTTGGGGTCCAATTTCTCCTGTTACCCTTGGGAAAATAAAAAATTGGGGACTAAAAAAAATCACTTTTGTGGAAAAAAAAAAATATTTTTTTTTTCACACAGGGCATTATAAACTTTAGTGAAACACTTGGGGTTCAAAGTACTCACCACACACCTAGATAAGTTCCTTAGGGGGTCTAGTTTCCAAAATGGGGTCACTTGTGGGGGGTTTCCACTGTTTAGGCACATCAGGGGCTCTGCTAACGGAACATGACGCCCGCAGACCATTCCATCAAAGTCTGCATTCCAAAACGTCACTACTTCCCTTCTGAGCCCTGCCGTGCGCCCAAACAGTGGTTCCCCCCAACATATGGGGTATCGGCGTACTCAGGACAAATTGGACAACAACTTTTGGGGTCCAATTTCTCCTGTTACCCTTGGGAAAATAAAAAATTGGGGACTAAAAAAAATCACTTTTGTG
The DNA here is from genome assembly GCA_033576555.1 of Oophaga sylvatica. Classification (NCBI taxonomy): domain Eukaryota; kingdom Metazoa; phylum Chordata; class Amphibia; order Anura; family Dendrobatidae; genus Oophaga; species Oophaga sylvatica. The sequence continues at coordinate 472,459,137 of JARQOD010000003.1, read as the reverse complement.
GAAAAAAAAATATTTTTTTTTTCACACAGGGCATTATAAACTTTAGTGAAACACTTGGGGGTTCAAAGTGCTCACCACACACCTAGATAAGTTCCTTAGGGGGTCTATTTTCCAAAATGGGGTCACATGTGGGGGTTTCCACTGTTTAGGCACATCAGGGGCCCTCTAAACGGACATGGCGTCGTTCCCAATTCCAGCCAATTTTGGTTTGGAAAAGTCAAACTGCTCCTTCCTTGAGCCCTGCCGTGCCACAAACAGTGGTTCCCCCCAAAATATGGGGTATCAGCGTACTCAGGACAAATTGGACAACAACTTTTGTGGTCTAATTTCTCCTCTTACCCTTGGGAAAATAAAAAATTGGGGACTAAAAACATCATCTTGTGGAAAAAATATGATATTTTTTCTTCACGCTCACATTACAAACTTTGCGTGAAGCACTTGGGGGTTCAAAGTGCTCACCACACACCTAGATAAGTTCCTTAGGGGGTCTAGTTTCCAAAATGGGGTCACATGTGGGGGGTTTCCACTGTTTAGGCACATCAGGGGCCCTCCAAACGCGACATGGCGTTCGTTCCCAATTCCAGCCAATTTTGGTTTGGAAAAGTCAAACGCGCTCCTTCCCTTTCGAGCCCTGCCGTGCGCCCAAACAGTGGTTCCCCCCACATATGGGGTATCAGCGTACTCAGGACAAGTTGGACAACAACTTTTGTGGTCCAATTTCTCCTCTTACCCTTGGGAAAAAAAAAAATTGGGGACTAAAACGTCATGCTTGTGGAAAAAATATGATTTTTTTTCTTCACGGCTCTACATTACAAACTTGCGTGAAGCACTTGGGGGTTCAAAGTGCTCACCACACACCTAGATAAGTTCCTTAGGGGGTCTAGTTTCCAAAATGGGGTCACATGTGGGGGTTTCCACTGTTTAGGCACATCAGGGGCCCTCCAAATGCGACATGGCGTTCGTTCCCAATTCCAGCCAATTTTGGTTTGGAAAAGTCAAACCGCGCTCCTTCCCTTTCGAGCCCTTCCGTGCGCCCAAACAGTGGTTCCCCCCCACATATGGGGTATCAGCGTACTCAGGACAAGTTGGACAACAACTTTTGTGGTCCAATTTCTCCTCTTACCCTTGGGAAAATAAAAAATTGGGGACTAAAACATCATGCTTGTGGAAAAAATATGATTTTTTTTCTTCACGGCTCTACATTACAAACTTGCGTGAAGCACTTGGGGGTTCAAAGTGCTCCCCACCACATCTAGGTAAGTTCCTTAGGGGGTCTAGTTTCCAAAATGGGGTCACATGTGGGGGGTTTCCACTGTTTAGGCACATCAGGGGCCTCCAAACGCGACATGGCGTTCGTTCCAATTCCAGCCAATTTTGGTTTGGAAAAGTCAAACCGCGCTCCTTCCCTTTCGAGCCCTGCCGTGCGCCCAAACAGTGGTTCCCCCCCACATATGGGGTATCAGCGTACTCAGGACAAGTTGGAAAACAACTTTTGTGGTCCAATTTCTCCTCTTACCCTTGGGAAAATAAAAAATTGGGGACTAAAACATCATGCTTGTGGAAAAAATATGATTTTTTTTCTTCACGGCTCTACATTACAAACTTGCGTGAAGCACTTAGGGGTTCAAAGTGCTCACCACACATCTAGATAAGTTCCTTAGGGGGTCTAGTTTCCAAAATGGGGTCACATGTGGGGGGTTTCCACTGTTTAGGCACATCAGGGGCCCTCCAAACGCGACATGGCGTTCGTTCACAATTCCAGCCAATTTTGGTTTGGAAAAGTCAAACGGCGCTCCTTCCCTTTCGAGCCCTGCTGTGCGCCCAAACAGTGGTTCCCCCCCACATATGGGGTATCAGCGTACTCAGGACAAGTTGGACAACAACTTTTGTGGTCCAATTTCTCCTCTTACCCTTGGGAAAATAAAAAATTGGGGACTAAAACATCATGCTTGTTGAAAAAATATGATTTTATTTTTTCACGACTCTACATTATAAACTTGCGTGAAGCACTTGGGGTTCAAAGTGCTCACCACACATCTAGATAAGTTCCTTAGGGGTCTAGTTTCCAAAATGGGGTCACATGTGGGGGGTTTCCACTGTTTAGGCATATCAGGGCCTCTCCAAACGCGACATGGCGTCCGTTCTCAATTCCAGCCAATTTTGGTTTGGAAAAGTCAAACTGCGCTCCTTCCATTCCGAGCCCTGCCGTGCGCCCAAACAGTGGTTTTCCCTCACATATGGGGTATCGGCGTACTCAGGAGAAATTGCACAACAACTTTATCGGTCCATTTTCTCCTTTTTCCCTTGTGAATATAAAAAAAAGTTTGTAAAAGATCATTTTTGTGACTAAAAAGTAAAATGTTCATTTTTTCCTTCCACGTTGCTTCAGCTCCTGTGAAGCACCTGAAGGGTTAATAAACTTTTTGAATGTGGTTTTGAGTACCTTGAGGGGTGTAGTTTTTACAATGGTGTCACTTTTGGGTATTTTCTGCCATATAGACCCCTCAAAGTGACTTCAAATATGAGGTGGTCCCTAAAAAAAATGGCTTTGTACATTTTGATGTAAAAATGAGAAATCGCTGGTCAACTTTTAACCCTTATAACTTCGTAACAAAAAAAAATTTTGGTTCCAAAATTGTGCTGATGTAAAGTAGACATGTGGGAAATGTTATTTGTTAACTATTTTCTGTGACATATTTCTCTGTTTTAAGGGAATAAAATTTCAAAGTTTGAAAATTGCTAAATTTTCCAAATTTTCACCATATTTGCGTTTTTTTCATAAATAAACGCAAGTTATATGGAAGAAATTTTACCACTATCATAAAGTACAATATGTCACGAGAAAACAATCTCAGAATCGCGAAGATCCGTTGAAGCGTTCCAGAGTTATAACCTCATAAAGAGACAGTGGTCAGAATTGTAAAAATTGGCCCGGTCATTAACGTGCAAACCACCCTTGGGGGTGAAGGGGTTAATTAGTGTAAGTGCTTTTGCATTAGGCAGTGCATTTTATGTAGCCCTGTGTTTGTTGTTCCTGTAGAATCTCAATGAGAAGAATCCTATATGTAAACTTCTATCTGTGGGGATATGTTGCCATCATCTGTTCACTTTGTCTAACTACATCAAAGCCTCCTTGAAGAAAAAGGTTTATGCTTAGATTTCTAGTTTGTGTCTTTCATTTATCCTATTATATTCTATTCTATAAATTTGGATATGATAATGTTTATGCAGACATATTACATGCATCTGCATCCAAAAAGTTTCCTGTGATTCCCCTTAACAGTATGCACTTTCATCTTCTCTATCTTGCTGAGTAAAACCATCCTATCACTTACAAAATATGATGATTCCATACGTACAGTATATTTAATATATTTTCTGTCTTTTTTCAAAGAATGCTTAGTAGTTTCAACAGTGAAAAGTGTAGACATTGCACATTTCTATAATTATTTACCTATTTTACATAGCACCAAGGTATATTAGCTCATTACGTTATTTTCTAATATAGCTCTATTTCCAGAAATGATACAAATAGGAGACCATCCTCTGAAAAGTCTGATTTCCCATGTCTACATCTACTGGTGTCAAAGTAATATAATATTGGATGGCAAGAGTGATGAGGGTGGATGCTGTGAAAATGGTATAGCAGGTTGGTTTTTCTGAATCTGACTAGTGCTACAATGCGTATCAAGGGCCCACAGGTGGAATTCATTCCAGGTGTCCTCTTACTGCTATTGTTAATAGAAGATATTGATGACCTGATATTGATGACTGATTTGGTGTCCTGTGATGATATCTACCAGCTGTCAAACAGCATTACATTGGTAGTGATGCCCCATCGATAATGTAGAGTGGAAGAGAAGAAGATGCTCTGTTAAGGTGAAGTCACCCGAAGAAGGAGAGTCACCGGCAGGAGCAGTCCAGAATCACTATGATTGTTGCTGGGTAGAACTTGCAGCAACATTTCTACCTCTTGCTCCTTTTCCTAATTTCTTCTCCATAGAATTTTATAAGTAGTAACTTTCATCTCCTATGGTAGTAATGGAAAAGTTTGCCTTCACTTAAGAAATATTTTAAGTGTGAATTGGAAGTGGGATAGATCATTCAAGGAGGAAAAAGAAGTAGAATTCTCTAATAAAGACCATGGTTCATCTTTATCCCCTTCCCCTTTGAGCCTGTTTTCACCTTCTTGACCAGGCCAAATTTTATTATTCTGACCTGTGTCAGTTTATGACGTAATAACTCTGGAACACTTCAAGATATTCCAGTGATTCTGAGATTGATTTTCGTGACACGTTGTACTTCATATTAGTGGTAAATTTAGGTCAATATTATTTTTGTTTATTTGTGAAAATATTGGAATTTTAGTGAAAATTTGGAAAATTTAGAATTTTTTTAAACTTTTAACTTTTATGTCCTTAAATCAGATAGTTATATCACACAAAATAGTTAATAAATAACATTTACTACATGTATACTTTACATAAGCATAATTTTTGAAACATCATTTTTTGTTGGGAAGTTAGAAGTGATAAAAGTTGATCAGCAATTTCTCAATTTTCCAGCAAAATTTACAAAACCAATTTCTGTTGGGACCACATCACATTTGAAATGACTTTGAGGGTCCTATATGATAGAAAATGTCCCAAAGTGAAACAATTTTAAAAATTACATCCCTCAAGAGCTCAAAACCATATTCAATACGTTTATTATCCCTTCAGGTAATTCACAGGAATTAATACAATGTGGAAGAAAAAAATGAAGCTTTACTTTTTCCCACAAAGTGTTGATTTAAGCCTCAAATTTAGAATTTTCACAAGAGTAACAAGAGAAAATGAGCTGTATAATTTGTTGTGCAATTTCTCCTGGGTATGGTGAATACCTATATATGATGGTGGAAAATGGTTGTTTGGGGGCTCGGCAGGGCTCAAAAGGGAAGGAGCACCATTTGACTTTTTGAACGCAAAATTGGCTGGAATTGATAACAGACACCATATCGTTTTTTCAGAGCCCCTGATGTGCATAAACAATGAAAAACCCTCACAAGCATCCCCAATTTGAAAGCTACACTGCTCAATGAACTTGTCTAGAAGTGTGGTGAGCACCTTAAAACCACAGGTGCTTCACAGAATTTTGGACTAATTTCCATGGCCCCTTCGTAGTCTGAAAATATCAGCTGTTGTGTTTTGGTAGCTGAGGAGAATAAGCAAAAACGGCAATACACCAGAGAGGCTGGTACCTATTGGATTGCAGTAACTGAACTAACCACACAACTAGAGGTAGCCGTGGAGCGTTCCTACGTTGATCCTAGACGCCTCGTCACAGCCTGAGAGATAACTACACCTAAAGGCAGAAAGATGAAAGCTATCTGCCCCGGAGCAGATCCCCAAAGAAAATAGGAAGCCCCCAAACATGTAATGGCGGTTAGACAAGAAGAAGCACGGACACAGACAGAAAATAGAATGAGCAAACGCTGGGGCCCAATCTGTCTAGACAGAAAAGTACAGGAAAGGATACTCACTGCAATCCAAAAAAACCCCTAAAAAATACCAACTCTTCTGATTGCAAAAACACCTGAGATCACACGATCTCTACCACCTAAATCAGATCTCTGGTGTAACAAAACTAAGCCACAGCCACTGAAAAAACAGGAAAAAGCAAATAACAGTGGCTTCAGATGAACTGAGAGGAGCACAAGCCCCCGGAGGGGACCTGGCTGACCTCCACAGAAGTGCAGGGAACAATGCAAAAAGCAAGCACAAAAATAAAAGCAGAAAATATCTTATCTGATAGCAGAAGATGCAGGCAAGACTCAGCAAACTTCCAAATGAACAAGGAACCACAATTGAGACAAGAACAATTGATCACCGGCAACCATCATGGGAGGGAACCTCCCTTATATCAGACCAGTCAGTGAACCCAGATTGCCATTCCTCACTGAAAGGTTCAGTACTGTCTGTAACCACCATTGGGAGCCTCTGCTCAGAAACCATCTCTAGCACATTCATAACAATCAGCCCTTGCAGTCTGCTTTAGCTTGGCTGGTTGTGAAATTTCTTTAAAATTAATTTTAAAAAATCAGCGTGGGGACCCCTCTATTTGTGATAACCAACCAAGGTAATGCTGACTGCTGAGGGCTGCTGCCCACAGCTGTCAACTTTACCTGAGCTGGTTATTAGTGTTGAGCGATACGATACTGCAAATATCGGGTATCGGCCGATATTAGCTGTATCGGGCTTTCGATTCCGAGTACCGATATTTTCGTCATATCGGATACCGGAATCGGATTTGTCACTGTCACTGTGAGTGTCCGTCGGTCGGGTCTGTCAGGAGTCAGCGGCACTTACCTGGCAGAAGATCTCCGGCGGTCACGTCCTGGACTGCTTGATGGCCGCCATTATCTTCTCCCTGGCGGTCACATGCAGTTTTTCGCGATAACTGCAGTGACTGCAGGGAAATCCCGGCCGTAAACCAGTCCGATGACGTCACCGCCGGGGAAGCAGGTAATCAGCTGTGCTGCGCCGGGATGACAGGCTCTGCCTGTCATTCTGATGTAGCAGAGCTGGATCGTCGTGGGACACTCGTTACTATGGACTGCGTCGGACAGGTGGTATACTGCTGTTTTTTTTTTTCATTTTTTTACAGGAGATCGATGGCGTCGCAGGATGAGACTGTAATAAAAGTAATGAAAACTGTGTTGTGTTTTTTATTAAATTAAAAAACTTTTTTATGAACATTCACCCGTCCGGGTACATCAACAATTTAACTATTTACATACAGGGACCCTGTCCGGGTTATTTATAATTCTTTGGCAGGGGTGTTCCAGGTACCACCTGGTACTCTTCTGATGCTTGCCAAACATCCGAGACACCAAGGACCACCAGGACCTGATGACGTCGTGTGGCCTGTACAGTCAAGTCGTGACCCGCTATCTGTGTCTGTGTGGCCACCTCTTTCATCTCCCTCCGGGTCTGGAGCCCTATGTCCCGGACTGAACGAACCCCAGGGGGCCTAACAAGCGCCGGGTACGGGCCAGCTATCATTATCATGTCCATAGCTGGGGCTGCTGAGGAGACCACTGAGGGAGGCTGGGGAGATTTACGGCGTGGGGTGGGCACTTGTGCAGAGGCCTGGATGTGGGAGGCTGAAGGCTCCGAGGGTCTCACAGGTTCCTGACACTCTGGGGAGTAGGGGTCGCACCTGGTAACATTTAGGGCATACCATCCATTGTAACCCCAGTGTCGGGTGTAAGTCGCCAAGTCTCCTGGCAACAGGTCCCTCCCCGGGTGTCCTTCTGGGAGGTGAGTCTCCACGTCCCGCCGGGTCACAAACACTTCTAAATAAAGTCCAGGCTCCTGGATGAAGCCCCAACCACCTTTTAACTTAAAGTTCCGTACTGCACCCTTATGCCGCGGCTCCCACAGGGTTCCTTTATCTTTTCTCATCCGGTCGTTATCTGCCCGGTCCTTCTCCAGGTGACGTTGCCGAAGCTTTTGGGATTCTCGCTGCTCCCTTTGTCGCTCTGCTTCCCGCTCCCGACGTCTCCACTCTTCCTCCTGACGCCGGTTGTAATTCTCCTCCACCAGCATCTCCATGTCTCCACCATCAAACTGCAGCTTACGATGTCCGGTTTGCGGCAGCTCTCCTGGCGCCCGACAGTCCTGGCGGCGCTCACCTGCGGAGGAAGCAGCCGGCTCTGGAACAGATGACAGTTGGGGCTCCGGTACAGACAGGTAGACCTCTGGTGCCTGCGCGGCCTCCTCCATGAGGACGGGTGTCGCTTCTTCTGTCTCAGCGACGGGGGCAGACAGCGGGATCTGGGGTGCTGCCGGTGCAGCGTTTTTTGCAGGAACGGGTGCCTCCACTGCGACAACGTCAACCGGATCACATTGCAAGGGCTGGGATGCCCGCACGGACTCCTCTACTAGAACGGGTGCCTCACCTTCCGGTAGACACTTCAGGTAAGAGGGATTGGCGCCGCTCCAAGTTTAGTTTTAGGGCACGCCAGCTGGCTTCCATCCTGGCGACCTCCTCCCGGTGCCGGGCCAGGCCTCTTAGGGTATCCTCCGCTTCTTGCAGCTTAGGAAGGTTTCCAGGCCGGGTGCCCAATGGTGGTTCCGTGGCGATCGGGTCGCTTCCGTGGGGGAGAGCTCTGACTGCTCCATCCGTTCACACTTCTGCTCGTGTCCATTAGCCATCTCTGCCAAGTCACATGTGTCATTAGCATCTGGAGAGGGCCCCTCTTTTGTAGGGAGGCGGGACCTTCGTGTTAGTTTCCGCACACTGAGGAGGATGAGGAGGCAGAACTGAAGAGCTGTGGGGCACGATCTTACATTGCAGTACCATTTACAGTGGTCGGCCATCGTTTTCGCGCCACTGAGTGAGTGTACACCCACGAAGAGCACGCCCTTCTTCTTCACCAGTGCCTCGTCGTGACGCAGATATGGCGGAAAAATGGCAAATACATTCTCTGATGATTTTAGCAATTCTCAAGCACAAAACCAGTTCAATTCAGGCACACAGGACTCGCTTATAGCGAGCTACAGAATCCTGTTCGTGACGCCCAAGTTGAGTCGCACAGAGCCAGAGGTTTTGGGGGTACTCGGCACCGAGCCCGTCGACTTCTATGGGGTATGTCACGGCTTTACCCGGCAATTGAATCAGAGTCTATTTTACTATGTAGAAGTGTATAAACTATAAATATATGTATATATATATGTCACAATGACATGTATATATATATATATATATGTATTCTATGTGTGTATATTTTGTGTTTACAACGAAAGAAAGGGTTTTTTTTGTTGCGATATTTTGTTCCCATAGACTTACATGGGACTTTCGGTATCGGAATCGGATATCGACGATATTTAGTGATATCGGCGATACCATCCCGATCCGATATTTTTAGATATCGAGCAGTATCGCTCAACACTACTGGTTATGCAGAAGAGAAGGCTCCCCATGCCATTTTGTTTAAATTGTTTATTTATTAAAAACATGTACAGTAAAGTACAGCCGCACTGCACTAAAGTTCAGAGTTTGTTCTGGACACCTAGTGTACAGTACCGAATCCTGCACATGGAATTTACACAGGAAGTGTATAGACTGCGCCTAATAAACATTTGGTAAAAGGCTGATTTGCAGCCAATCACCCAACTTTATGGGCGTTGGCTCTTCCTGCTCAATCATAGCCATAACAAGTATTGGCATAGCTGTGATTGGGCAGCGCAACACGTGAGCCAGCCTGCATAAAGGAAACCACGCTGCCATTATCAGCATTGTATGAGAGGAGAATAGAGTTTAGTACAGCCTAGGGCATACAGTCCCTATATTCCAATTTTACAGCCTGATTACAGCCTAGTACACAGTGAATATCCAGCCTTGTGTATAGTGTCCATCCAACCTGGTGCACAGTGCACTTCCAGCATTCTATATATGCCTGTCTAGCTTTGTGCACAGTGCACTTCAAGCATGGTATATAATGACTGTACAGCCTAATATACAGTTCACTTCTAAGTTGGTGTATAGTGCCCATCCAGCCTGGTGCACTTTGCACTTCGAGTGATGTAAAACAGAACAAAGTGATGTTACCACCACAAAAAAAGCGATAAAGGGTTACTGATATGAAAAAATGCAAAACTTTATTGAAACATGACATATATATACGATTAGAACATGTAAAGGTACAGGCAGGGACAGCAAGTATCAATGCAAGGTGCCCACACAACCTAAAAGGAAAGGTAGGCGGACTGGTCCCAGATCGCATAACAATATTATAATAAACAAGCAGCACTACATATACAATGTGTATATAGTTCTCAAAACACCTAAGAACAATAGCACGGAAAACCTAGTGTCAAAATAGTGCTGTTGCCGCGGTCACTGGAAAGAACCATGTGATCAGTGTCAAGTACTGCTGTAGAAAGGAGTGGAAAGAAACACCAGAACATATGCGAGACGAGCGAAATGTCTGTAGTGGGACCTGTGGGCAAAATGCCACCACAGCGTCGGTAAATTACCTCAATTGTCTGGTGTTAGTCTGAGAGCTGGGACCGGTGCGTCTGCCCCGACGCACGTTTCGGAATAGAATCCTTCGTCAGGACATATATATACGATTAGAACATGTAAAGGTACAGGCAGGGACAGCAAGTATCAATGCAAGGTGCCCACACAACCTAAAAGGAAAGGTAGGCGGACTGGTCCCAGATCGCATAACAATATTATAATAAACAAGCAGCACTACATATACAATGTGTATATAGTTCTCAAAACACCTAAGAACAATAGCACGGAAAACCTAGTGTCAAAATAGTGCTGTTGCCGCGGTCACTGGAAAGAACCATGTGATCAGTGTCAAGTACTGCTGTAGAAAGGAGTGGAAAGAAACACCAGAACATATGCGAGACGAGCGAAATGTCTGTAGTGGGACCTGTGGGCAATCCTTCGTCAGGATTCTATTCCGAAACGTGCGTCGGGGCAGACGCACCGGTCCCAGCTCTCAGACTAACACCAGACAATTGAGGTAATTTACCGACGCTGTGGTGGCATTTTGCCCACAGGTCCCACTACAGACATTTCGCTCGTCTCGCATATGTTCTGGTGTTTCTTTCCACTCCTTTCTACAGCAGTACTTGACACTGATCACATGGTTCTTTCCAGTGACCGCGGCAACAGCACTATTTTGACACTAGGTTTTCCGTGCTATTGTTCTTAGGTGTTTTGAGAACTATATACACATTGTATATGTAGTGCTGCTTGTTTATTATAATATTGTTATGTGATCTGGGACCAGTCCGCCTACCTTTCCTTTTAGGTTGTGTGGGCACCTTGCATTGATACTTGCTGTCCCTGCCTGTACCTTTACATGTTCTAATCGTATATATATGTCATGTTTCAATAAAGTTTTGCATTTTTTCATATTAGTAACCCTTTATCGCTTTTTTTGTGGTGGTAACATCACTTTGTTCTGTTTTAATCTATTTTTGCGATGGGTCAATTAGTCCGTTATTGATGGCTTTCACAGTGTGGTATATCATTTGGTTAAGCCAAACTATTTCCTTTTGTTTAACTTCGAGTGATGTGTATAGTGCCCATACAGCCTGGTGCACAGTCCACTTCTACTGTGATGTATAGTGCCTGTCCATTCTTGTGCACAGTAATCCTCCAGTGTGGTGTATAGTGCCCATCCAGCTTGGTGCACAGTCCACTTCCAGTGTGGTGTATAGTGCACATAAATATGAGGATTGCATCAGATAAGGGACGTGGTAGTGGTGCTGCTGCTGGTGATGGTGGAGCTGCTGCAGGAAGAGGCCATGGCTGTTCGGTGTCTGCTACGTGCCCAAGTGACAAAACACCTTCCTGTGGTGCACACAGGCATCTTTTTATAGGCCTGGGTAATGCTGGCAAAATAGTGAGGTCACAAGATGCTGGGAGACACTTAATATTTAAGACACCTCTACCTGTAAGGAGGTGCCTGAATATAGTGTAAAGTCAGTTGTCTGCATGCTTGCTAGTTGTCAGGTCCCCAGTACCCACCAGTGAGTTAACCTGTCCTGTACCTGTCTGCCATTACTTGCCTTGTGTCCCTGTATTCTATTCGTTACCACCAGCACCTTCCTGTCTGCATATCAGCTATGCCCACCTGCACCAGCCTGCCTGTATATCAGCCATGTTCACCTGCACCAGCCTACCTGTATATCAGCCGTACTCACCTGCATCAGCCTGCCTATATATCAGACTTGCCCATCAGCACCTGCCTGCCTGTACATCAGCCATGCCTGCCAGCACTTGCCTGCCTGTACATACTTGTCCACATCTGCTGTGTTTCCCAGCATTCCTGTCATATATCAGCCATTCTCATCTGCACCAGACTGCCTGTATATCAGGCATGCGTACCTGCACCATCCTGCCTGTATATCAGTCATGCTCGCCTGCACCAGGCTGCCTGTATATTAGCTGTACCCACCAGCACCTGCCTGCCTGTACATCAGCCGTGCCCGCCAGCACCTGCCTGCCTGTATACCAGCCAATCTCACCAGCTCCTGCCTGCCTGTACATCAGCCGTACCTGTCTACACCTGCCGTGTCAGTGGGTATATTAGTCATACCTACTTGCTCCTGCTGTGTCAGTTTATATGCCAGACAAACTTCTCTACACCTGCCATGTTTCCTAGTATTCTCGTCGTGCCTGTATTTATCAAGTCCATCTAGTCTTGGCTGTTCCATTTGCCTGCACCTTTTGGGGGTCAGCTGCTGTGCATCCAAGGTTTGTCCTGGAGTTACACCTGGCATCCATCTGTAACTAAGTCTAACTCTACCATAAGGGGTTCTATGGAACAGTCAGGTGTTTGCCTAGTCACACCACTCCAGGCTCCTCTCGGATTACGGCACAGTGATTCCACCACCCCCATTACAACAAATCTGTCAGCTGAGGGATGCAGCCTGCAGCTGTCAGCTTTACTTGCGCTTGTTAGCAAGAATAGACGGAACCCCATGCAATTTATTTATTTTATTTATTTATCGCACAGGCGCCGGCCGGTAAATACTCTCATCATAGTACGCCTGCTCTCGCTGCTATCAACAAGAACAGACGTACAATAATGACAGTAGCACTCTCCTAAGCCAACGCCTGTGACCAGCGGTAACCTTTTTTCCACTGGTCACAGCTGCTTGCTCACACTCTGTCATCTGAGCTGCCGGTCAGTTACCACGCTGTTACACAGATGACAGCATGGTAAACATCTGATTTTCGGACTCCTAATTCATTTGAATGGGTTCAGGGTCTCAGTTCGGGTACCAAATTTTTTTTGTAATGTTTGGCCTAACCCAACGGACCCAAACATGCATGGGTCTGCCCATCACTAGAAATTATATATTTTTACTGCAAAAATGTTGGTTTGGTCCCAAATTTAACATTTTCACAAGGGTAACAGGAGAAAGTGGACCATGCAATTTATTGTGCAATTTTTTCTCAGTAAGCTAATACTCCATATGTGGTGGAAAACTACTGTTTAGGTTCATGGCAGGGCTTAGAAGGGAAGGCGCATCATTTGACTTTTGGAGGGTAAAATTGGCCAGAATAGAGAGTGAATGCCGTGTCACATTTGCAGTGTCTCTGATATACCTAATATCACGAACACCGCACTGCACTTGCTCACTGAGCCAGTGCGCGTGTCCTGAATAAGACAGACTGCACACAAAGATACCTGTGGAGCGGGGCAGCAGCGGTGAAGATGCGTGCTTCAGACTAACAGGACCCTAAGCACGTGACTGCCAAGGGGCGGCACCGGCCACAGGTCTCTCAGAGGGAGCAGTAACAGACAGAGAATGCTTCAGGCCAGAGGACCTTAAGCACGTGACTGCCGGTGGGCGTGGCCTAAGCTCCAGAGAGCTATGAGCAGAAGGAAAACTCCTAGAAGGGTAACTACGGGACAGAGTTACCAAGGGGCATAGACAAAACGGATAGTCAGGATAGTCAGGTCATACACAGAGGGAGCAACGCAGTACAAGAGGAGCAGGCAGAGAATAACCAAAACGTAGCCAAGGGATCAGAAAACCAGAATGGGCAAATACACAGTACCAAGACAGTAGGCAAACTCACAACGAAGAGACGGACTGGGTCAAAACCAAACAAGCAACAAGATCAGGCACAAGGCACAGGCACACAGGAGGTCAACTAACTCAGCCGAGGGCAGGAGTATAACTGACACCAGACCTAGGTCAATTGGCAACCAAATAGCCGCCTTCTGCCAGAGAGAGGCTGAAACCATTAACCCCAGTCTGGCCAGGACGGGACAAAGACCAAACCCCGTCCTGGGTCATGACAGTACCCCCCTCTCAACGGGGGGCCACCGGACCCCCGGGTTTCTCAGGACACCTGGCATGAAAGGCCCGGACCAACTGATCCGCATGAACAGATCGGGCAGGAACCCATGACCGGTCCTCTGGACCGTAGCCTTTCCAATGTATCAGATACTGAAGAGCACGACGGACAAACCTAGAGTGAAGAATTCGTTCCACCTCGTACTCAGACTGCCCGTCTACCAAAACCGGTGGTGGGGAAGACAACGGTCCTTCCCTACAGGACCCCACAGGTTTCAAAAGGGCCCTATGGAAAACGTTGGGAATCCGTAGAGACGGAGGGAGACGCAACCGAAATGCCACCGGGTTAACTGCTTCCGTAATTTCATAAGGACCAATAAATTTAGGTCCAAGTTTCGCAGAGGGGACCTTGAGCCTTATATTCCTAGTAGATAACCATACCTTATCCCCAACCTGGAACACCGGCCCCACAGACCTTTTTTTGTCAGCAAAAAACTTATATTTAGACTGAGCCTTCGTAATGTTCCTTTGGACCTCCCGCCATAACTCCCCCAACCGCTGGATTGTCCCATCCGCCCCAGGACACCCAGAGTCCAAATGGGAGAACTCCCCAAAATGTGGATGAAACCCATAATTGCAGAAAAAGGGAGATGTGCCCGTAGACTGGTTAATGCGGTTGTTAAACGCAAACTCAGCCAAAGGTAACGCAGTACACCAATCATCCTGTCGGGCTGAGGTCAGGCAACGCAGGATTTGCTCTAGAGACTGATTGGTCCGCTCAGTCTGCCCATTAGTCTCTGGATGATAAGCGGATGAAAAAGACAGACCAATACCCAACCTCTTACAAAATGCCCTCCAAAATCTGGAAACAAATTGTACCCCCCTATCAGACACCACATTCAAGGGTACCCCATGCAACCGCACCACATGCTCAACAAACAATCTGGACAACGTTTCCGCATTAGGTAAAGCCGCCAAGGGTACAAAATGTGCCTGTTTACTAAACCTGTCCACCACTACCCAAATGACAGTGTTACCCTTGGAAGGAGGAAGGTTGGTGATAAAATCCATGGATAAATGGGTCCATGGTCTATCAGGAATTGGCAGTGGCACCAATTCCCCGGCCGGCCGGTTATGGGGGGTTTCGCACGGGCACATACCCCACAAGCAGACACAAATTCCCCAACATCAGAGGCTAAAGAAGACCACCAGAATATCCTAGCGATGGCCCTCCGGGTAGCCGAGATCCCAGGATGTCCACCCAGAACTGAGTCGTGGAATTCCCGAAGGATCCTGAGACGAAATTGAACTGGTACAAAAAGTTTATCCACTGGCTTAGCCGGAGGGGCAAGAGACTGAGCTTCCCGAATCTCCTGCTCCAACCCAGCAGAAACAACTGCCACCACCACCCCAGGCTGAAGAATGGAGGATGGAGATTCGGGGGGAGACACCGGATCCAGACTGCGTGACAAGGCATCAGCCTTGACATTTTTGGATCCTGGCCGAAAAGTGATGGAGAACTGGAATCGGGAAAAAAAAAGCGACCATCTTGCCTGTCTAGGAGTCAACCTTTTAGCAGACTCAATGTAAGCTAGGTTCTTGTGGTCCGTAACCACGGTAATAGGATGGGCAGCACCCTCCAAAAAATGCGTCCATTCTTCAAAGGCCAACTTCACGGCCAGAAGTTCTCGATTCCCAACATCATAGTTTCTCTCCGCAGGAGAGAATTTCTTAGAGAAAAAGGCACAGGGTCTCAAATTAGTCAAAGTGGCGGGTCCCTGGGACAACACCGCCCCCACCCCCACCTCCGAGGCGTCCACCTCAACAATAAATGGTTCAGACGGGTCCGGTTGAATAAGAACCGGAGCAGACATGAAACATTTTTTTAAAAACTGAAACGCCGCCACTGCTGCGGCTGACCAATTCTTGACATCAGCCCCCTTTTGAGTCAGATCTGTGAGAGGTTTAACTACCTGTGAGAACCCCCTTATAAACTTGCGATAGTAATTTGCGAATCCTAAGAAACGCTGCAGAGCCTTCAAATCACGAGGTTGTACCCAATCAACAATGGCCTGCACCTTATTAGGATCCATGCGATACCCCTCAGCAGACACAATGAACCCCAGAAAAGACAGTTCCTGAACGAAGAATGAACATTTCTCTAGCTTAGCAAAGAGACAGTTCTCCCGGAGCCTTTGGAGAACTGCCCGAAGATGATTATTGTGAGTTTGTTTATCAGGCGAGTAGATAAGAATGTCATCCAAATACACAACCATAAAACGCCCAATAAAGTCAGAGAACACATGATTAATAAAATTTTGGAAGACTGCTGGTGCGTTGGTCAGACCGAAAGGCATGACCAAGTTTTCAAACAACCCTTCAGTAGTGAGAAAAGCAGTCTTCCACTCATCTCCCTCCCGGACCCGGATAAGGTTATATGCCCCCCGCAGATACAATTTCGAAAACCACTTAGCCCCAGACAACTGGTTGTACAAATCAGGAATAAGTGGGGGGGGTAAGTATTTCTCACAGTTATCTTATTTAACTCTCGAAAATCGAGACATGGGCGCAAACCACCGTCTTTTTTCTTAACGAAAAAGAACCCCGCCGCCATGGGGGAAACAGAAGGACGAATGTGTCCCTTACGAAGGCTCTCGGAAATGTATTCTTTCATAGCAGCCCGCTCGGGACCCGAGAGGTTATACAAGCGGGCCTTGGGCAATTTAGTACCTGGAATCAGGTCAATGGCACAATCAAATGGGCGGTGTGGTGGTAAAACTTCAGCCTCTTTTTCAGAGAAAACGTCCGCATAGTCCTTCAGGTACTCCGGAATACCTTCCAGACCAACGGACGACACAGACACAGTAGCAAGACATCTTTCAGAACAATTAGATCCCCATTTAACAATATCACGGGAATCCCAGTCAATAATCGGGTTATGCCGTTGCAACCAGGGAAACCCTAACACCAGGCCAGCAGAGAGGTTATCCAAAACAAAACATGACATACGCTCCTGGTGAAGGGCCCCCACCCTGAGGGTGAATTCTTCAGAAACAAAATGGACACCGTCCTTGGTGAGAGGTGTAGAATCAATGGCCATTATTTTTATAGGAGTCTCCAACCTAACTGTCCCTAATCTACAGCTGGCCACCAGCTTAGAGTCAATCAGGTTCAACGATGACCCACAGTCCACAAAAGCTGAAGTAAGGAAAAAGCAGTTCTTCACACCAAGTTCCACCTTTAACAGTATCTTAGAAAATGAAGGAAAGGGTACCTGAGAGTCTGAGTGACCTCCACGATGATCACCCAGACTCAGTCGCTTGTTAGTCGGTGGGCAGGAGGGACAGTTACTTTTCCAATGTCCAGGATCACCGCAGTAAAAACACAGCTTTTCTAAGTGCCTCCGTCTCCTTTCTTTCTCTTTGAGGTCGATGGCTCCCATCTCCATGGACTCCAATACAGGACTGGCTCCCCTTCCACTGAAGAAAAATGGTGTCTCAGCCTGCATAACACCTCTCGCCCGCAGCCTGCGATCCATTCGGACGGCCTGCGTCATGGCGTCCTCCAGAGAATCAGGCGGAGGGTGGAGTGCCAAGGCATCTTTTCAGACGTTCAGACAGACCTCTACGGAACAAGCCCCGGAGGGCGGCATCATCCCAACAGACCTCAGCAGCCCAGCGTCTGAACTCTGAGCAAAACCACTCGGCTGAGTGCTTCCCCTGACATACACTCATCACCATGTCCTCAGTAGTGTTGAGCATTCCGATACCGCAAGTATCGGGTATCGGCCGATATTCGCTGTATCGGAATTCCGATACTTAGTTCTGATATTTTTCATATATCGTATACCGGAATCGGAAGTTCCCATAATTCTTTGAGAGGCAATGTGATTTTAGTCAGCCAATGAGGAATCTTATGAAGTGTGGGCACATCCTGTAATGCTGCGGTCATCTTAACTAATGGCATGGCTGTGATTGGCTGCTGAAATGATGTCAGAATGCACTATAAAAGGCGCCGCCTCCATTTTAGCGTCACTGTGCTGTGAACTCAGTTAGGACAGAACGCTGCTGTGCTGACTCTGAGGGACAGTTAGACATTGCGATTTTGTGTACTCTACTGTGCTTTAGGCAGGCTAGTTTACCAACCGCTGTGTAAAGCTTCCTTTTGCCAGTGTTGTTTTAACAGCTCTGTGAAGGTGTGTGTGTAGAGTGCAGGTGACGCTGCAGTTTGCTCTGCATCCACCGCTGTTTGTAGGCATCTGCAAGTGTCACTCACTGACTCTTTTTTTTATTTGATTTTGTGGAATTGGTGCAGCTCCTTTATATTTGCAAAAAATCTACTCTATTAGTGTGACGCGCTTCCATCCGTATACAATACAGTGGTTGCAAACACTATAGAAGTAGACAAAGGGGCCTTTCACAGCTACTGAACAGTAGTGTTTCAGTGTTCACTGTAGTCTGTGAGCTTTTCATTTTTTTGAGTGCAGATCACGCTCCAGTTAGTTCTTCAACTACTGCTGGTTGTAGTCTGCTGAGCGTGTGTCACTCCCTCATCCTTCACATTTTTCTCTAATTGGTGCTGCTCCATTATATTTGAAAAAAATCTAATCTATTAGTGTGACGCGCTTCCATCCGTATACAATACAGTGGTTGCAAACACTATAGAAGTAGACAAAGGGGGCCTTTCACAGCTACTGAACAGTTGTGTTTCAGTGTTCACTGTAGTCTGTGAGCTTTTCATTTTTTGAGTGCAGATCACGCTCCAGTTAGTTCTTCAACTACTGCTGGTTGTAGTCTGCTGAGCGTGTTGTCACTGCCTCATCCTTCACATTTTTCTCTAATTGGTGCTGCTCCATTATATTTGAAAAAAAATCTAATCTATTAGTGTGACGCGCTTCCATCCGTATACAATACAGTGGTTGCAAACACTATAGAAGTAGACAAAGGGGCCTTTCACAGCTACTGAACAGTTGTGTTTCAGTGTTCACTGTAGTCTGTGAGTTTTTCATTTTTTGAGTGCAGATCACGCTCCAGTTAGTTCTTCAAATACTGCTGGTTGTAGTCTGCTGAGCGTGTGTCACTGCCTCATCCTTCACATTTTTCTCTAATTGGTGCTGCTCCATTATATTTGAAAAAAATCTAATCTATTAGTGTGACGCGCTTCCATCCGTATACAATACAGTGGTTGAAAAACACTATAGAAGTAGACAAAGGGGCCTTTCACAGCTACTGAACAGTTGTGTTTCAGTGTTCACTGTAGTCTGTGAGCTTTTCATTTTTTGAGTGCAGATCACGCTCCAGTTAGTTCTTCAACTACTGCTGGTTGTAGTCTGCTGAGCGTGTGTCACTGCCTCATCCTTCACATTTTTCTCTAATTGGTGCTGCTCCATTATATTTGAAAAAAATCTAATCTATTAGTGTGACGCGCTTCCATCCGTATACAAATACATTGGTTGCAAACACTATAGAAGTACACAAAGGGGCCTTTCACAGCTACTGAACAGTTGTCTGCAGTGTTCACTGCAGTCTCTGAGGAATAACCACACTTAGGCCTTATAACTTTTCTGACTTTCTTTATCAATCTACCAAGATGAAGAAGGCAGGGAGTAAGGCACGTGGTCGTGGCCGTGGAGTTTCAGCAGGGAGAGGACGTGGGGATTCTGTGGCTGCTGCCGCACCCAGTGACACAGCATCCACCAGTTTTCCCTGTGGCGTTCCTTTATGCGCACTTTTGTAGGAGCTCAGCGTACCCCCTGCTGCGGGAAGAACAAATTGAAGCTGTTGTTGGTTTTGGGTGGCAGCCAATGCATCGACTTCAATTGCTTCCACCTCCTCTCAGGACCACAGCACTGTTGAACACCATCTGTCTCTTCACCGCCTGCCAAATTGCCCAGGCAGTAGAGAGTTCTGAACTGGAGCCAGCTGAGTCTCTGCTTCTGTTCTCAGAATCTGTTGGCTTGCAAACAGGGGCCCAGCCAAGCAGCATTCTGGAATGTGAAGAAGAGGGAGTATGCAGTGATGCGCAACAGCTGTGTCTCTCTGATGTGAAGAGGCGGGTGAGCCAGTGCCGATGGTCAGCACACCGCAGAACGCATCTGATGATGATGAGACTCAGGTGCCATTTTCTGTTGAGCAAGGTGCTGGCCAGACCACCAACAGCAGCAGGTGTTGGAAGAGGGTAGTGGAGATGATGAGGTCCAAGACCCAACTGGGTGAGGAACAGGAAGGTGTGGTAGCAGCTCTGAGGAAGAGATTGCCCCAACGGTCCCAAACAGTAGGAGAGGTAGGCTGCAGACTCGGTTGCCTGTACCCTCCAGTTTGGCACCCGTTCGTAGCAGTTCTCTTCCAACAGCCAAACCGGGCGCTCCCAGGACTTGCACTGCGTGGTCCCTTTTTTGACACACTTGAGATGATATTTGCTATGTCAAATGCAAGCTGTGTAATCAAAAAGTTAAAAGAGGTAAAAATATCAGTAACCTCAATACCACAAATATGTGGAACATGTACGGACAAAGCCTAGCTGGGGACAAAGACACATGGAGTGTGGCCAATACAGCACACCTACATCTTCAGCTCGTGTTGGGCCTTTCCCCAAAAAACACAGGGTTTTCGGCTTTCCCAGGTCCCAGGAAGAACCCTAAAACTTGCCGAGACCCGTTTTTCCCCCACGCGAAGTTCCCTGTCATCCCCCACTCCGGCCCCACAAAAACCATGGTAGACGGAATGGGATAAAAGAGGCCTATCGGCAAACCATCAAACGAGCACGGCTTGAATGCGGCATTGCAAAACCCTTTCCCCTTGAAATGCTGTCATTAAAAGGCTGGTGGGACTGACTTTCCCCCGACTTAATGTTTTTGGCAGCCCACAAACAATGTCCCAGCGATTTTTTTTTCAGGGGAACCGCCCCGGCTGCAAAAGCTTGTTGAGGGAAAAAATTAAACTGGCTCCGCCGTCAGTAGAAGGTCCCCGACCCGATGGGGGGCCGTACCAGGAGGGCGATCCTTTCCCTCACCCCATTGGGTAATGTTTTGGGGCCGGGTACGATCTTCGAGTGGGCTTTCGTGTTCGCCAATCCAAGGATTGCAGGAATAATTGTCCACATTGCCCCCCCCCTACTCCTTCCTCAAATCTGCGCAGGAGCCGTCACGTTACCCCACAGGGCCCGGAAACGCTTACCTGATCGACCAAATTTGAGCACAGCCGGGCCAAACGTCAACAGGCCGTCCTGAAATTAATTTACAGGGGGAAAACGAAGCCAACAGGCAGGAGCTTGGAACCCCTCAAGCAGGAGAGCGACGTGTGGTTTTTGCCAGCGAACTCAGCCGGCTTGGAGTGTGGACAAGGCCCCAAAAAATTGGGGGCCCGGGCCTTGGAACCTCATCAAAATCCATTTTGGACATGTCCCAAAATTGGCTTGCAGGTTTTTTGAGGGACTATGGGGGTTTGATGCACTGTGCAAAGGCCCCCCCTGGTGCGCCACTTGGCTTTCCCCGCATGGCCAGATGCGAAAAATTTGGTCTGCAACGCAGATTTCGCCTTCAAAACATGCTCTTGGTACCCCCCAGGGGGAATTCCACTTACTATTTGGGCGGTTTTTGTGGCCAGCCAGCAGTAAGGGAGTATCAGCTGATAGGCGCAATCAACTCGAAATTTGGTTTTTTAATTCCCCTACGGGTTTGGGCCTCTATGGGGGAATCTGAAATTTTGCGTGCGTTTGATGAGCCCCCGGATGCGATGCAGATGATGCACTGTCAGCCCTGATGCCCCTTTCGCCTGCTTCAAAAAAAAATGCAAGCAAAAAGGGTAGGGGGTTTTTTTTTGAGGTGGAGGATGAGGGTACAAATTCACACTTCGGGGAGTCAGCGCAACGTGGTTCCTCAAAAGGGTGGGGGTGTTACTTTGTGAGGGGGTGAGGGGAGTCAAGGAGGAGGAAAACATCCCCAGAGGGGGACACAACGCAAGTCAGAGTGAGCGGGGTGGGGTATGCGAGCAGTCGAGTGAGCCCCCTTTCGGGGACGCGTTTCTTGGCCCGTTGGGAGTCTGCAGCACAAGGTTGATTTCTGCGCGTGCTGAGAAACGACCGCCGCATCGCCCCTTTCCCCCCGTTGTTTTTTTGGGGTACCCCTCCTAGACCCTCGCTACCGGGGGAAAATTTTAAACCCATCACCGGAAAACCCGGGGGGTAAAATGCGGGAGTACCAAGGGGATAGGTGCAATCCATAATGTTCCATTCCAGCCGAGAACTGCTGCTGTAATGTTTAAAAGCACCTGTGCGTCGGGGCGTGGAACGCTCTGGGGAAAAGGAGCACAAGCAGCGCCTTGACGGGGAAGACCGTTGTTCCAAATGTGGCGAAGTTTTGGGGCAGCGCCCCCCCAATTTTCCCCTCCGAGAAGGGTCCGTCGCAGGAGGAACGTTTTTTAAATGGTGACAGACTACAGTCTTTCCCCTCAGTGTATCCAATGGCCTTCCCCATTCAAGTTTTGGGTCCAAGCGTTTAAGGCCCCCAGCTTAGCCATATGCATTGGAGGTGCTGGCTTTCCTGCTGCCTGATTATCGGGCCGTTTTTAGGCCGGGGGTTTTTAACAACCGTCCATGGCCCATCCCCGTAATGAGACCCCCGGTTACTTTTCTGAAAATGAACAAGGCATGGTTCGAAAAATTTTCTGTCCTTTTTAGATTAAATAACTGGGTGGAACGTTATCCAGTTCCGTTTTGTTCTCTTCTACCACCTGAACTCTACCCCTGGGTACAACATGCCATTTGCTCAAAGTGTCGTGTCCACAGACCAAAACACAACTTATTTTTTTTGGGGGGGGGTTTAGAAACGCCAGCGTTCCCCTGCTGTGTGTCCGACAACAAGTCTCCTTTCCCTAAAATGCACAGAAAAACCATGTCAAATTTTCTCCAAATGGGAAAAGAGCCCCCCCCCGATTTTTATGTTTAAAAACGGGAAAAATTTTAATTTTCCGGGGTGAATGATAAATTTTTAGACAATAGGGACAAAAAATAAATTTTTCAATTAAGACTGTTTTTAAGGCAAAAACTAAAAAATAGTTTACTTTTGAAATTAATGAAAAATAAATTTTTATACTTCAATTAATTTTTTTTTAAGGGGGAAATTTATCTGTCCCCTTAAAAAAAGCAGTCAATGGATGTACAAATCATAAAATCCTCACATCACATCAGATTTTTATTTATGACAGCTTTTAAAAAACCATATGATGCCAACTGTAACTTCAACCCTAATAATGGCCGCATCTAACCGGTAATAAAGGGCAAAAATAAAATTTTTAAATCATAAATGAACTGATTGACAATAGGTAGACATTCCCCGGAAGTGCTTTTTAACAACCAAACGATAAAATTTTAAAAGGTTATGGGGTTCCCAAAAATGATGTTATCAGGACAACGAGTAAACTTTACCAAAAAAGTCACGTGAACCTTTTGTTTTTTTGTCTTGTTTTGTTAAAGGGGAAAAAGGTTTTTTTTTGTTGGGGCATGGGGAGTAAAAAAGAAAAGTTTCTGCGTAAAAACCTGGTAAATCACATTTTATAGATTTTCCCCCACGGGACAGAAGGGGAAGGATGTTGCGGATAAACCCTTTGCGCAACCAGACATGCTTTTACCCCCTTAAACTGCCAAAGCAAAAAACATTTTGGAAGCCGCAGACTTTATTAAAGTACAGTATAAAACCCCTTTTTCCCCAAAGAGGCTGTCCACTGTTGATACGACAAGAAACCCCTTTTTTTCCGTTCCTTTCTTTCACCTACCCTTAAAGGAACCTTAAATTGTGACAAGTTTTATGTTTTTTTTAAAGGTTATTTTTTACGACATTATTGTGTCATCCCATTGATGGCCCTGGGGAAATTTCCCAACAGGGGTGTAAAAAGTAAGATTTTTTTTACTTAAATTTAAAAAGTCTGTGACGCACTCTAATTGAAGATGATGATGATGGTGCGATTAAAAAAATCCATTGTCTTCACTTTTTTTGGGTTTTTAAAAATAGGTTCCTTAAGCATTATTCATAAATACAAAAATGGTTTTTTATTTTAAATTTAACACTATTTTTTTAACCAATTTTTTGGGTGGTGTGTTTTTCCCCTTTTTTTGTTGGTTTTAAAATATGCGTTTTATTTTCAGTGTTTTATTTTTATTATTGAATTGGAAACATTTTATCTTGTACCGTGTTAGCCATTAGAAAAAAAAAAAAATTTCACTTAGAGCCCCATGGTTGATACCTTTTAATGGTTAATGAAAGATGGAAAAAATTTCAACTTTCGAGGCTATCAGCTTTCATAGGAAAACTAAAACAAAAAAATAAGTACTTTTTTTTTATACACACGGGGAAAAGGAATGTGAATAGGTAAAAAAAAAATGACGTGTACGAACTGTTTTTTTCACGAGGGAGAACATAAATATTGGAACAGTTCCCCAGATAAGGTAGAAATTTTATTCCCCTGATTGGGGTCGGTTTTTGTTTTAATGCCCCCCGGAGGGCAGAGACGCAAACCTTAATTATAAAGAATGACATAAATCCGTTTGGGGTTTTTCATTCCCATAAAAATTCAAAGGCATGATGAGCTTATATTTTGAAACCTTTTATCTTTGCATATTTTTAAATTATATTTTTACCAGTAATTCCATATCCAAAAACTTTTCCGGGGGTCAAAAGTTTTTGCCCGGAAATCCTTATTTTTTGTCTTATCTGTGGGGTGTAATTATCCGTTTCATTTTTTGGCCGGTCTAACCCCACTTGTCCCTCCTCACTTGTCTTACTTTCCGTGTCCGTTGTGTGAAAATTGTGATTCTTCCATTTTTTTTTTTAGTTTACCTTGGGAAAGCCTGAGTAGTCTGAAAGCTTTGAAAATTTTTTTCCATATTTTAATTTAAAACCTTTTAAAAAAATCAACCACAGAGGACTTCTCAGTTAAATTTTTTCTATTTGGAATTGAAAATTTCTTTTATTTTTCCCATAAACTCATTTATTCTTTTGAAGTACATACATTTGCAATGGCCACGTAAAAAGGCAATAAGTAATTTTGTGCCTACACCCCCCTGACCCTGGGCTTTACGCGCCCGTTGCTGTCAGAATGTTAGATGCACGATGAAAACAATCGTGATTGTTTGTGGGGTTCGTAAACGCCTGCTGTTTTCCCCGCTGGTGTCTGGCAAAAATTATGCTGCTAACTACAACTTCAACTTAAACACTCAACGGCCCCGCCTAACCCCCTTGCCCTGGGCTTAACAGGCCGTTGCTGTCAGAAAATGTTTTATCACAATGAAAACAATCCTGATGTGTTTGTGGGGGGGTTGAACGCCGCTGTTTCCCCTGCTGTTGTTGGCAAAAATTCTTGTTTAAACACTTCAACTTCAAACGGGGCTTTAATAGGCCTTGTACCCCTCCTTGACCTGGGCTTCAACAGCGCCAGTTGCTGTCAGAAAAGTTAGATGCACAGAGAAAAAAATCGCTGTGTGTTTGTGGGTTCAGTAACGCCGCTGTTCCCTGCTGTGTGTCTGGCAAAAATTACTGCTGCTAAAAACAACTTTTAAATTTTTAAAAATTTCCTACTAGGGGCCCGCCTACCCCCTCCTTGACCCCCGGGTTTTTAACAGGCCGTTGCGCCCGAAGTGTTAGATGCACAGATAAAAACATCGCTGATGGTTTGTGGGGTTCAGTAAGCTGCTGTTCACCGCTGTGTGTCCGGAAAAAAATTATGCTAGCTCCAATCATGGTGAAAAAAAAACCGAATTAAAGGTCTGTGTACACATGAATGGGGAAACCCGATTCTAATGTAAATTTTTTTTAAAAGTCCTTTCAAAACCTAAAATGTTAGTCTTTGTCACAAATCTTAACAAAATAAATGTGAATTTTATTACAATATGCACATTCGAAAACAAATGCAAACAAAAAACCCCATTAGCTATAGGATACTGATGGCAACCTTTTTCACTCCAAGCTTAGAAAATCCAACTCACTCATGAGACTCCAATTGGGCAATGTTGGAAGTGTTTTGGGGTTGAACTTTACAATGCTGCAGGGAGGTTTTTCATGTCTTGCCTTTAAAATAAAAAGGAAAAAGTAAAAATAATAACCAAGTTGATTAAGGGACGTGATGTACAGGGTAATATTGTGCAAACAAAGCATGTAGGAATGCCCTTTTTTTAAAATTTTTTTTTTTGGGTTTTTTTTAAAAAAATACTATTTGTTTGAAAGTTAAAGCCCAATCATAAAGGTCCTTCATGTAAAAATGATAACTTTTTAAAAAAAACTGATTACCTTGGAAAAGTCAATTTTGCATAGTCCCCAAAAAAAAAATAAACCTGAAATGGTGCTGAAAAAACGACAATGATAGAAACGTGAATGATAAATTTACAACTGAATAGGGACATCTTACAATGTCGATTAAAGTATTTTAAAAAAACAGCTGTGCCCCCCACTCTTTTTTCCCCTTTACTTTTATGTAATAGGGGCCTGCGTGTTTGTTTCATCAGGTGCTGTTTATAGTAAAGCAACGACAAGCCTTTGTGTTGTGGGGACGCTTGCGATGATGAACGACCCAAACCGGTGTTAGTCGGTCATAAAAAGTACGACGCCCAATCCAAAACCCTCACAGAGGAAGCCAGTCTGGCTCAAAAAGAGGCGCAAAAATACGCACGAAACCCTTTTTTAAAAAAGATAAAAAAAAGGTGTAGTAGAACGCACCTTTATTGAGGTACAGTATTACATGCCATTCCCATTGTGGCTATGCAGTCTCATCTTATAACTTATCTTGTTGTCATGTTTGCAAATCCACAGTCGGCTAAAATCTGTTTTCACTCTGCCTATGCCTTTTTAAATTTTCGTTTTTTTTAAAAAAATGTTGCACATATTATCAGTTTAATGAGGGGAATTTTAAAATTTTTTTAAAAAAAAAAGTAGTTTTTTTATTCACCAAATGTAAATTTTTTGAAGTCAAAAAAACTTTAATGTGATTTTTTTTTTTAATCAGCCATTCTTTGTCACACAAAAAAAGGGGTACATACTGTTACTTACCCCCTCTTTTTTGGGGTTTGATGTGTACTTGTAGCTTTTTTTTTAAACCGTAAGAGATTATTTAACCTTTTTAATTGTGGTTTGCATTGTTTTCAAAAGTTAATTATGGTTTATGTTTGTAAATTTTAATTTTAAAATTTTTTTTAATTAAATCATCTCTTTTGGTCCAAAAATTTATTTTCCTTGTTTGGAGTAAGACATTTTTAATTGACACGTAAAAGGAAAATATTTTATAGATTTAAAATCCCCTTGACCCCGGGCTATTCACCCCCCAGTTTTGCTCGGAAGTGCTTGCACATGAACACTTTTTCCCCCGTGTTACTGGGGTTCAGTAATGTCAGCTGTTCCCCTGCTGTGTGAACGGGAAAACGTCCGCTCCCCCCCCCCCCCCTGTTCTCTTCTACCCCGGGCTACAAAAACCCCCGTTGATCGGAAGTGTGTTTGAATTACACTTGCTCCTGTGTTACTGGGGTTCAGTAATGTCAGCGTTCCCCCGCTGGTGTACGGCAAAAAAACCTGCTCCTCCCCCCCCCCCCGTTCTCTCTCATCCCTGGGCTCAAACCCCCCGTTGTGTCGGAAATGTGTTTCACGTGAACACTTGCTCCCCTTTACTGGGGTTCGTAAAGTCAGTGTTCCCCTGCGTGTGTCGGCAAAAAGTCCTGCTGCCTCCACCCCGTTCTTTCTCTCCCGGGCTACAACCCGCCGTTGTAGTCGGAATGCTGTTTTCCAGCACATTGTCCGGTTAATGGGGTTCGTAAAATCAGCTGTTCCCTGCTGTGGAAGGCAAAAAAAAGGGCTGTCCACCTTTTTCTTCTCATCCCCGGGCTACAACACCCCGTTTAGTCGGAAAATGCTGTTAGCACGTCTCACTTGCTCCCCTGTTATGGGGTTCAGTAATTAACTGTTCCCCGCTGTGTGAACGGCAAAAAGTCCTGCTGCCTCCACCATGTTCCTTTTTCCATCCCTGGGCTACAAAAACCCCAGTTGTTGCTCGGAAGTGCTGTTAGACAGTGAACACTTGCCCTGTGTTTTCGGGGTTCAGTAAAATCAGTGTTCCCCTGCTGTGTGAACGGCAAAAAGTCCGCTGCCTCCACCATGTTCTCTTCTCACCCTGGGCTACAACACGCCCGTGAGCCGGAAAAGCGTTAGACTCTCACTTGTCCGTGTTACTGGGGGGTTAGAATGTCGCGTTCCCCTGCTGTGTGAACGGCAAAAAAATCCCCTGCCCCCCCCTGTTCTTTCTCACCCCCCTACCACCGCCATTTGGGCCGGAAGTGTTTGCACTTTTCATTTCCTGTGTTTCTGGGGTTCAGTAATGTCAGCTTTCCCCCTTTTCTGTGTGGGGAAAAATTTCCTGTCCCCTCCCCCGTTCTCTTTATCCGGGCTACAAAACGCATTTTTTGCGGGAAAAAGGGGTGTTACACATTAAAACTTTTTCCTGTTTTTACGGGGTTCGTAATGTAAAGCTTTTTCCCCCGTGTGTTAGGGCCCAAAAAACCCGCGCCTCCACCCTTTCTCTTCTCATCCCGGGGGTAAAAAACCGCCGTTGTAGTGGAAGGGTTAGCACAGTTTTACCTTGCTCCTGGTTCTGGGGTTCTTTAAGTAAAGCTTTTCCCCCTGCTTTTGAACGGCAAAAACCCCTGCTCCCCCCAACCTGTTCTCTTTCCCCCGGGGCAAAAACACCGCTTTGTGCTGGAAGTGTGTTAGCCATGAACACTTCCCCCGTTTTAAAGGGGGTTTTCAAAATTTTCAGCTGTTCCCCTGCTGTGTGAACGGAAAAAAAGTCCTGCTGCCTCCCCATGTTCTTTCTAAATCCCTGGGCTCAAAACCGCCAGTTGTTGCTGGGAAGTGCTGTTTCCCCACAGTTACACTTGCTCGTGTTACTGGGGTTCGTAATGTCAGTGTTCCCCGTGGGGGGGGGCCCCAAAAAGTCCTGCTCCCCCCACCATGTTCCCCTTCCCCCCCTTGGCACAACACCGCCATTGAGCTGGGAAAAGTGTTTAGCACATTTGAACACTTTCCTGTTTTTTGGGGTTCAGTAATGTAGCTGTTCCCCTGCGTGTGTGGGCAAAAAGCCCTGCTCCCCCCCAATTTTCTCTTCTCATCCCGGGGCTTAAACACCGCCAGTTGTTGCTCGGTTTTTGTCATTGGCCGGGTACTAAATCCCCGGGACGGTTTTAAAAGAAAAAACCCATCTTTTTCCCCTTCAGTGAAAAATTTTTTAACCTCAAAAGTTTCTGTCGTTTTCCCGGGGGGGTTTTGGACTCATGGTGTTGGAGTTTAGGTGCTTCCTATGGTGCGGGGGGGGATTTTGCAAAAAAAAGGCTGTTTCCGTTGGGGACAATAGGAAAATCACCCCTGTATTACTGTGGGGGGGGTTTTAACGGGGGCCCCGGCCCGGGGGGCCCCCTTGTCATCTTAAATTTCCAGGGGCCTTTGACCCGCCCGGGTTTCCGTTAGTCAGGGGTTTTCCGAGTGTTTGGACTAGGTCCCCTCCTCTGGGTTTTTTTCCGTTTTCCCAGCAAGTTGTCCCCCTTTGGGGTATTTTTTTTGGAGCGGGGGTTTTACCTCCTGTTTTGTAACCGTGTCCCAGTAACGTCAGTGGTCCTGGGTTGTGCCATTGGCTCTTTTCTTTGTCCCCCCCGGGTTTCCCAAAGCACAGTAAAGCTGGCCTCGTTTTGCATTGGCTCTTGTCCCTTTTTGGGCACCCGCCCGGGGTTTTCCAGAAAACCCTCACGGGGTTCCCCGCAGTGCCTTTGGCTAGGTCCCCCCAAAATTTTCGGTATCCGAGTTCCAGCAACGTTGCTGGTTTGGTAGTTTTGGAACAGGTACCCTGCTTAGTCCGTGCCCCAAAGAAACGTCGGGCTGGTCCCGGTTGTGCCTTGGTTTTTTCCTTCGTCCCCCCCCGGGGTTTTTTCCCCGCAAGCCCGTTGGTCCCGTTCTTGCATTGGTCTTGTCCTTTTTGCTCCCCCCCCCGGGGGTTCCATACGTAGGGGTTCTCCGCAGTCCCTTTTTGGCCCCAAAAGGTGCCTCCATCTCGGTATCCGATTTCCCAAAAAAACGTTGCTGGTCCTTGGTAGTGTTTGGAGACAGGAAATTTCCGGGTTAGTAACCGTGCCCTTTAACGTCGGGTCCTCGGTTGTGTTTTTGGGCCCTTTTTTCCCCTTCGGGCTCCCCCCCCGGGGGTTCCAGCACAGTCATGGCCTTTTTACTTGCATTGACTTTTGGGTACCTTCTGCTATTTTTAAAAAAATTTTGAAGTTTTTTAAAAAGCTTTTTTGGGAAATTCACTCTTTTTTCCCCAACAATAAAGGGTTGCGCCCCCGATGACCCCCCAAGAAGGACGACCAAAAACGACGAGCATCCCCCCCAAAACCCTAAAGACCATCACAAAGAAAAAAATAAAAGATTCCCAAAAGGGGGACAAAAAGGGGTTAAGAAAAATGCAAGATCAGAACAAGAATTTTAAAAAACAATAAGCGAAGAAAAAAAAGCAGAAAAACATAAAGTTAGACCAAAATAAGAGAAAAATATTTTTGGGCCCTAAATTCTAAGCAAAGAAGACTAAGCAGTGTTGGGGGGGTGAGCCCTTTTCCCCCTCGTGGTGCCCCTGGAAAAAAGCCTGCTGCTGCAGGCAAAAATGCACCGAAAAATCTGTTGAAATTTTTAAAACTTTGTGACAGAAAAAAGGGGGAAGGATGAAAAATTCAAAATTTTACAGATTAAAAATACAGGATTCTTTCACAAAAAAAATAAAGGGAAAAAAAAAGAAGTCAAAATGAAAAGAAAATTTTTAAAAAAAAGGGAAAATGAGTTTTGTTAACAAAAAAAATAAAATTTAAAGAAGTTTAAGGGAAAATAAAAAAGGGTGAAGTGAAGTTTTGATAAAAAAAATGAGCTGCTAAGATTATGAAGGAGGGAAGGTTTTTGAAAAGTTAAAAGGTGGAAGAGAGGGTTGGAAATATACATATTTGCCAAAAAAAAAACGTTAAAAACATTGTCAAAAATTAATTTTCAAACCCCAAAAAATTTTAAAAAAAAAAAATATATTTTTATATGCTTTCCCAAATTTTTTTTTTGGGTTAAACATCTTGCCTTTAATGTCTTCAACCTTCCCCAATAATTCTACTTTCTTTTTTTTGTTTCCTTTATGTACAATTAACCCCAAAAAGGCAGAAAGGGGTTTTTTTTTTTTTTCCTATTTTGTTCCCCTAGATTTTATGGGCTTCCCCGGTTTTCGGTATGGGATCGGCCCCATATTTTTTAATGGTTTTGGGGATTTCCATTCCGATTTGATACTTTTGGATACGGAAGTATCGCTTAAAACCCCGTCCTCGCCATAACAGATAAGTCTCTAAAAATTTTTCCCCGGGCCTCAAAAAAAAGCATCCAAAAGTCATTTTCCCCCCGGGGGAGTGGTAGGGAAAGGGGGAAAAAACCAGGCCCCGGGGGCTCCCTTAAAAAGGACATAATGACCCACCCCCGTTTTTCATCCCAAAGAGTGCGGTCTTACAGAAAAAAAAAATTTACAGGGCCCTCTTTGAAAACTTTAAATTCCTTTCTTTTCCCGGGGGAAAAGGGCCGGAATTTTTCCGGGGGCTCGGGGAAACTAATGAAAACTTTTGGGAACCCTGTCCCTGAGCACCGAAAATTTTAAAAGCCCCCTGCCAGTGTCGCCATCAGCTGCTGAACTGGCCAGAACTCGCTGTTCCTATTCAGTTTTGGACTTTCTGAGTCAGGTGCTTTCCTGCCGGGGAAAAGGGGTACATAATCCAAACCAACGGGAGAAAAAAAAAAAAAAAAAAAAATACCCCGGGGAATTTAAATTTTACGAACACCGCATGCACTTGCTCACAAAAACCATGCGCGTGTCCTGAAAAAAAAGACAACTGCCCCCAAAAAACCCCTTTTTGGGGGGGGGAAAGGGGGGGGGTAAAGAGCATGCTTCAGCTAACAGGCCCCTAAGCCGTGACCCAAAGGGGGGGGCCCCCCGGCCCCAGGCCCCTTAGGGGGCAGTAACGACAGAGAATGTTAGGCCAGGGGGCCTTAAAAGCACGGATGCCGGGGGGGGGCCAAAATTTCCCAGGAGCTATAAACAAAGGAAACCTGAAGGGTAACTGGGGGGGAAGAGTTCCAAAAGGGGCCCTAGCAAAACGGATAGTCGGGTTTTTCCAGGTTTAAAAAGGGGGAGCAACCTTTTCAAGAGGAGCAGCGGGAAAAAACCCCCAAAAAGTACCCCAAGGGTCAAAACCAGAACGGGAAAAACCCCCTCCAAGAAGTAGGCAAAAACAAAAAAGAGAGGGGGCCCGGGGGTAAAAAACCCCAAACAAAAAAAAAGATCGGCAAAAAGGGAAGGCCCAGGGGGTCAACAAAATCGTGGGGGCCCGGAGTTAACTGACACCCCTAGGTTAATTTGGGCCCAAAAAATAGCCGCCTTCTGCCGGAGAGAGGCTGAAAATTTTTAACCCCAGTCGGGCCAGGAGGGAAAAAACCCCCAAAACCCCCTCCGGGGTCTGAACCTAAACAGGGGAAAACCCCCCCAAAAAAAGTAAACCCTTTTGGGAAATTTTGGGCACCCCTAAAATTTATCGAGGTTGGGTGAGACTTAAATCAACAGGTCCTTCTAAGAATTTTTTTGGGGGGGCAGGTCTTTCCCTCATGAAGCGCGGGCCGGGGGTTTAAAGGGTTTCCCTCCACTGCGGCCCATAAAAAATTTGGGGAAAATCACGGCCGGGGGCCCCCCTCTCTCCACGTTTTTTTTCCCCATTTTTACTTTCCCTTTTCCGGGTTCCCGCATCCGCAGGTCCCTGCTCTCGCTGATTTTCCCCAGCCAACCAAGGGGAACCATTTCTAAAAGCTTCCAGTCCACCACCCTACGGGACCGGGGGCCAAATTTTTTGTTTGGGGGTTAAAAAACCGCCCCAAAGTTGTTGCCCCCTGCTCCCAGGAAATGCATGTTTCCCTTCGGGGCATCTCAGTAATAATGGCTTCTCTCTTTGAGCAGCCTTTTTTTCCCCTTTTAGGGCCCCCCCCCCGGTTTGTGGGTGGGTTATTTCCCCGGGTGCCCCCGTTCTTCCGGATTTGCTGCGGATCGGGGGTTTTTTGGGCCCCGGGGGCCCCCCCTTGGGCCCCCAGCCCACTAGGGGACAGGCCTTTGTCAGCCCCTGCTTCTTCCATCTTCTTTCCTTTTCCTTCCCCCAACCCCCACGGTGGGGGGCCCCGCCCCCCCAATTTTTTTGCCATTTCCATCTTTTGTCGGGTTTTTTGGGGCCTTTTTCTTCTAGGGAAAACCATTTTGTGTTTTAAAGGGGGCCCTTTGCTCTCATAAAAGGCATCGAAATTGCGCTACCCCAAATTTTCTGAAAGGGGGCCAGGGTGGTAGTGGGGAAGGGGGTGTAGTTTTTTCCCCCCCCTGCAAGATAAACCCCCGGGTCCCCTTTTTCCCGTTTAACAGGTCCGGGCAGCAGTAAAACTTACTTTAAACTGTAAGTCTTTCAAGTTCTTTCACCCCGGGGCCCCAATTTCCGGCTCCACAAAAAATTTCGAGCACAGTTTTTTTTCCCAAAATTTGAACTTTACTAAAAAAGGGGGGAAAATTCAAAACACTTGCGCAAGGTTTCAAAAAGGGCTCTTCTAATTTTTTCCCTCCCTTTCCCGGGGACCCTCTACCCCTTTCCCTTTTAAAAATTTTTGCTCTCTTTTTCCCCGTAATCCCCCCCTTTTCTTAGACAATCTCTGTCTCACCTGCCTTCAATATCCCAAAGCCCCCCGCCTCTTGCCCGGGTTTTCCCAAAGAGGGAAAAACCCCGGAACCCCCTCTCACACCCCCGGCCCTGGTCATAGCCCCCGGGCCCTTTAAATGCCCGGGGAGATTACCGGGGAAATTTTTAAAACCTTCTGTTTCCCCCCGCTAAAAAATTATTGGGGGGGAAAAAATTTTATTCCCCCGCGGGAAATTTTGGGCCCCGTACACTGCAAAAGTACCAAAACCTGGTTTAAAAACAACATACCCGTGCTTGTTGGGCCCCGCAAACTCCCCCCGATTTTAAAACCCAATAAGAACTTGGGGCTTAAAAAGGGGGGGAAGATAGGCACCCCCCCCAAAAATTTCCAGTGAGCGGGAAGGCTGCTATTAAAGCAACCGGGGGTTCCCCAAAAACACTCAGCAGTGCCAAGAGGTTGCCCCATCCAAATGCCGCATTGATTCGAAATTGAGCAAAGGACCCCTGAAAAGTTTTGAGTCTTTAATAAAAATACTTTTCGTGGCCAATTTCGGTTTTTTAAAATATTTTTTCAAGGGTTTTTAAAAAAGTTTAAATTTTTTGAGATAATGATTTTTGGGTAGTGTTGAGGATCGATATGCAAAATCGGGTATGGCCGAATTAGCTGAAACCCCCTTTCGATTCCAAAACCCCGATATTTTCGTCATATCAATTACCGGAACGGATTTGCACGTCCTGGATGTCCGTCGGTCGGGTCTTCAGGATCAGGGCACTTCCCTGGCAGAAGATCCCCGGCGGCACGCCCTGGACTGCTTTTGAGGGCCGCCATTATCTTCTCCCCGGGGGGCGGTCACATAAATTTTTTTTCCCCCGCGTTTAACGCAGTTGACGCGGGTAATCCGGCCGAAAACCACCCGTGACTCCCCCCGGGGGGGAAGCGGGGGAATAGCGTGCGCCCCGGGGGGTAAAGGGCCTCCCTGTCTTTTGGGATGTAGCAGAGCGGATCGCCCGTGGGAAAAACCGTTATATGGACTGGTGGGTAGGTGGTATCCCTTTTTTTTTTTTTTTTTTTTTTTTTTACAGGAGATCGGGGGCGGGGCAGGTGGACGTAATAAAAGAATGAAAACTTTTTTTTTTTTTTTTTTTTAAAAAAAACTTTTTTATGTTTTTTCCCCCTCCGGGTACATAAAAAATTTAAAAATTTTACATACGGGGGCCCGTCCGGGTTATTTTTAATTCTTTGGCAGGGGGTTTCCAGGTACCACCTTTTACTTTTTTGTGTTCCCAAAAACACCCGAGACCCCCAAGGGGCCCCCGGACCTGTACGTCGTGTGGTCTGTCAGAAATTTTCGGGGACCCCTATTGGGTCTGTGTGGCCCCCTCTTTACTCCCCCCCGGGGCTGGAACCCTAGCCCCCGGGCCTAAAAGCCCCCCCGGGGGGGGCCCAAACAGGGGGGGGGGTGGGCCAGCTTCTTATCATGTCCATAGGGGGGCTGTGGGGACCACTGAGGGGGCTGGGGAGATTTACGGCTTTGGGGGGGGCCCCTTTTTGGGGGGGGCCCCCTGGATTGGGGGGCTGAAGGCCCGGGGGTTTTAAAAAAGGTTCCTGCATCGGGGAGTGGGGGTCGCCCCTGGTTAACTTTTAGGGCTACCATTTTTTAAAAACCCCCCAGTGTCGGGTGAAGCCCCCGGGTTTCCCCGGGCAACGGCCCCCCCCCCGGGGTCCTTCTGGGGGGAAAAAAGCCTCCACGCCCCGCGGTTCACAAAAATTTCTAAAAAAAGTCCAGGCCCGGGGTGAACCCCCAAAACCCAACCCCTTTAAATTTAAATTTCCCCGATTTGCACCCTTACCCCGGGCCCCCCGGGTTTTTTTAAAATTTTTTCACCGGGTTTCCTTATCCCCCGGTCCTTCCCCAGGTTCTTTTAAAAAGTTTTTGGGGGTTTTCGTGCTCCTTTGTCCTTGCTTCCCGCCCAACGCCCCCCCCTTTCCTAAACCCGGTTGAAATTCCCCTCCACCAGCTCCCCCTTTTTCCCCCACCATCAAACTGCAGTTTTCAGGTAAGGTTGGGGGGGCCCTTCCTGGCGCCCCCCACCCTGGGGGCGTCACCGGGGAAAGGAAGCAGCGTTCGGGGAAAGATGACTTTGGGGCCCGGGTTACGGGCGGGGGGTTGTGTTGGTGCCTGCCCCGGGCCCCCCCCCTTTGGGACGGGTTCGTTTCTTCTGTCTCAGCGCGGGGGCAACAGCGGGATGGGGGGTGTCCCGGGGCGGGTTTTTTTTGCCAAAAAGGGGGTGCCCCCACGGGGACAAGGGAAAAACCCCGGTCCATTGCAGGGGGGGGGGGAGGGCCCCAGGGAAATCCCTACTAGAAGGGTGCCCCCCCTTTCCCCGGGACAGACACTTCAGGAAAGGGAGGGATTGGGGGCGCCCCAAAATTTTTTTTTAGGGCGCCAGTGGCTTCCTTGGGGGGACCCCCCCCCCGGGGGCCCGGGGCCCCGGCCCCTTGGGGTTTTTCCCCCGCTTCTTGCAGCTTAGGGGGGTTTCCCAAAGGGGCCGGGGGGCCCAAACCGGTGGTTCCGTGGCGATGGGGGTCGTTTCCCCTGGGGGGGAGTGGTAATTTTTGTTTAAAAAAAAAGAAGGGTTTTTTTTTTTTTTGCGAAAATTTTTTTATGACACATGGTTTTTCCGGTATCAGAAGGTTATCGCGAATTTAGTGATATCGGCGATCCCTTTTCGATACGATATTTTTTAGATTAGCAGTACGTCAACACTATTTTGGGGTATTCTTTGGCTGTAAAATTTAATCATAAAAATTAACAAAAATAAAAACTAAAAATAGATAAATTTTGAAGCCTTATTTTAAACGGTAAGGGTTTCACTTTTTTTTTTCCCGAATGAAAAAATTAACTTTTTGATGTTTTCTATTTTGGAGTGCCCCGTAGTTTTGCAATTTTTTCCCAAAGATTAATTCTATGTTTGAAGTTTTGGTGGTTTAAAAACAGGGAGAAATAAAATTAAAAAAAAGGGTTTTTTATGTGGGGGTACTTTTGTTTTTCAAAGTTCAAAACTGAAAAAAATTTGAAAATGAATTTTAATTAAATCTTATTTTCAGTTGGGTTAAAAATGTTCTTGAGTTATTAGTGTTTGGGCCCAATTTTTTTTTTAAAAACCCCTTACTCCCAGGGGACGATACCCGCCCAATGGAGGGGCCCCTAGGCGGGGGCGGGATGTATCTGGGATCACCGCTCCCCCCGGGGGGAGCCAGCCGATCGCCCCCCGGGTGTCAGTGATTACACAGTGACACCCTGACTGTTTTCAGGAGCGGCCGGACCGCCCCCGGCACTTTAACCCCTTGCAAAAGCGATCAAACATGAGGGGTTTATGGGGGCACAGGGGATCGGCAGGGGGGGGCCCCCTGCGCGCCCCCCGAGACCCAGAGCAGCGGTGTGACGCGCTGTTCTGAGGGCTTCCTCCCCCCCGGCCGGGACCCAAGAGGGCGCCGGGGTCCTGGAGGGGGGCTTCCTCAGTGCCTGCGGAGCAGGACTGGAAGCCTGCGCACCCCTGGCGATCGTGGTGGACAGAGTGTGTGCACACTGTCACACCGCGCTGATAAATACATGATGCCCACCCGGGGAAAAGAAAAAAGTTAAAAAAAAAAAATTTAATTTTTTAAAAAAAAACCCAAAAATAAAAAAAAAAATAATTTTTCCCAAAAAATTCACTTTTCTGTAAATAAAAAAAAACAAAACAATAAAAGTACAATATTTGGATGCCGGCCCTTTAACGCCCCCCCCTATAAAATTGTCCTATTAAACCCCTTTGGGAAACCCCCTTAAAAAAAAAAAAAAAAAAAAAAAAAGCAAAAAATCTACTTTATCAAACTCCCGAAACAAAAAGTGGAATAACCGCGATAAAAAAGACCGTATAAAAAATCGGTACCGCTGAAAACGTTCTTGCTGAAAAAAACGGCCCGCCATACAGCTCATCACGAAAAAAATAAAAAATTTTAAAGCTCGCAGATAAAGCGATCCCAATAATTATTTTTTTTTAAAATTGTTTTTATTTATAAAAGCCCCAAAAAGAAAAAATATAAAGGTTAAAAACCCAAAATGATCCCCCGAAAGAATAAAAATGCTTTATAATTTTCCACCGGAAGGTAAAAACGCCCCCCCCCAAATGAAATTCGAATTGCTGTTTTTGTTCATTTCCCTCCCAAAATCAAAAAAAAGGAAAAAAAAACGTCCGTGCTAAAAAAGGCCAAAAAAGTCACCTCGTCCGCAAAAAAAAAGTCCCCCATGCTCTGTGGGCCAAAATATGAAAAAATTTTTAAGCCCAAAATTTGTTGCAAAAAATTTTTGCAATAAAAAGGTCTTTTAGGGCAGCTCCCAAAAAAAAACCCTATAAAAGTAAATAAAAACCCCCCTTTATCCCCCCTTAGAAAGGGGAAAAAAAATAAAAAAAATTAAAAAAAATTTTTATTTCCATTTTCCATTGGGGTTAGGGTTGGGGTTTAAAGTTGGGGTTAGGGTTGGCCCCAAGTTGGTTGGGGTTAGGGTTGGGAATTAGGGTGTGTTAGGTTAGGTTTGTGGTTAGGGTTGGGAAGGGTTTTAGGGGGGGTTTTGGGGTTGGGGTTGGGTTTGGAAGGGGGGGGTTTTTTCCGCTTTTTAGGCAATCAGGGGGCTTCCAAAGGGGACTGGGGTCCTGTCTCAATTCCACCCAAATTTGCGTAAAAAAGTCAAACTTGTGCCCCTTCACTTTGAGCTCGCCATGCGTCCAAACATGTTTCCCCACTAGGGGGTATCGGTTTGGCCCCAAGGGTTATTGTGCAATTTGCCCTATTTCTTCTGTCCCCCTTGGGAAAAAAAAAACTGGGGGCGAAAAATCTTTTTTGTACAAAAAAATTTTTTTTTTTTTTTTCGGCTGAATTTAAATTTGTGAAGATTGGGGTTATGCACCACACATTTTGATAAGTTTTGGGGGGTTTTTTTCCAAAAGGGGTCATTGTTGGGGATTTCCATGTTTAGGCAAAACGGGGCTCTCAAAATGCGAAGGGACCCCCCCCGCCATTCCACAAACCCTGCATTCCCAAAACGCAATTTCCCCTCCGGCCCAAGTGTCCCCATACAGTAGTTTTTTTCCCCACATATTGGGTTGGTACCAGGACAAATTGGACAACTTTTGGGGAAATTTTCTCCTGTTCCCCTTTAAAATAAAATATTGGGGGCAAAAAAAAAAAATCTTTTTTGTAAAAAAAAAAAGTTTTTTTTATTTTTAGGCGTACGTTTAAACTTTGTGAAGCATTGGGGGTTAAAAAGTGCTCCCCACATCTAAAAAGCCCTTGGGGGGTTTTAAATTTGCCAAAAGGGGTATTTGGGGGGGTTTCCATTTTTGGGCATCAGGGGCTCCCAAAATTTGGACTTACCCCAACCATTCCATAAAACTGCAATCCAAAAGTCATATTCCCTTTCCCGACCCCTGACGTCCCCCCCATACAGTAGTTTTTTCCCACAAATTGGGTATGCCGGAACTCGGACAAATTACAAAAAATTTTGGGGTTCCAATTTTTCTGTTCCCCTTGTAAAAATAAAATAGGGGGGCGAAAAAAAATCTTTTTTTTGTAAAAAAAAAAAAAGATTTTTTATTTACGGCTGTACGATAAATTTAGGAAAAACCGGGGGTTAAAAGTTTCACCCCCCATCTAGATTTCCTTGGGGGTCTATTTTCCAAAATGGGTATTTATGGGGGGGTTCCATGTTTGGGCAGAACAGGACTCCCCAAAAAACGACTGGGTCCACATTTGCGTTGAAAAAAGTCAGACGGGTCCTCCCTTCAAACTTGCCTGCACCCAAACGGGGGTTTTTCCCCACATTTGGGGTTCAGGGCCTAGGACAAATTGCACAAAACTTTTGGAGTCTTGTTACTTTTGGAAAAAATTAAAAATTGGGGGGGAAAAGATTTTTTTTTGTGGAAAAAATATATTTTTAAATTTTTTAAGGCTACTTATAAATGTGTGAAGACTGGGGGTTTTAAATTGCTCCCCAAAGTCTAAAAAAAGCCCTTAGGGGGTTATTTTTCCCCAAATGGGGTATTGGGGGGGGGTTTCCAATGTTTAGGAAAATGGGGCTCTCCAAATGCAATGGATCCAATCTAAATTCCCACCCATTTTTGGTTGGGAAAAAAGTAAAAGGTGCTCCTTCAATTCCGGCCTGCGGGGCCCCAAAAAACGTGGTTCCCCCCCCCATATGGGTCAGGTACCAAAAAAAATGGAAAAAAGTTATGTGGCCCAAATTTTTTCCTGTTACCTTGGGGGAAAAAAAAAAAATTGGACTAAAGATAATTTTTTGGGAAAAAAAAATAGGATTTTTTTTTTTTCAGCCCGGGCTTTTTAAATTGTTTGAAAACACTTTGGGGGGTTTAAATGCCCCAAGATCTGAAAGTTTCCTTGGGGGGTTTAGTTTCCAAAATGGGGTCATTGTGGGGGTTTTTCCCCTGTTTAGGCTCATCTGGGGCATGCAAAAGGACATGCCCCCTCAAGTCTGATTCCCAAAAAATTTTTACTTTTTCCAAGCCCTGGTGCACCCAAACAGTTCCCCCCAAATATGGGGGACGCGTATCAGGACAAGTTGGACAACAACTTTGGGGGTCCAATTTCCTTTGGGAAAAATTTAAAAATTGGGAAAAAAAATTTTTTTTGTGGGGAAAATTGTTTTTTTTTTTTTTTCAACCAGGCATTTGCTTTTGGAAACACTTGGGGGTTCAAAGTGTTTAAAACAGTCTAATAAGTACCTTAGGGGGCAGTTTCCAAAAATGGTGTATTGTGGGGGTTCCCTGTTTAGGCGCCAGGGGCTCCCCAAACACGCCCAGGGTCCAATTCAATTCCCCCAATTTTTGTTTGAAAAAGTCAAACGGCGCCCTTCCCCTTACGAGTTTTCCCCCGGTGTCCCCCAAACAGGGGTTTTTTCCCCCCACATATTGGGTTTTGGGGTATCAGGAAAAATTGTTTTAACCCTTTCTGCCCAATTTTCCCCTTTTACCCTTGTAAAAAAAAAAAAAAGTTTTTTAAAAGATAATTTTGGGCAAAAAAGTTAATTTCATTTTTCCCCCCCGTTGCTTTAGCCCTGTTGAAGCACTGAAGGGTAAAAATCTTCTTAAATGGGGTTTTGAGTACCTTGAGGGGTGGCGTTTTTAGAATGTGTCCTTTTGGGAAATTTTTTTTTCTAAGACCCTCAAAAGGGCTTCAAATGAGAGGTGGGCCCTTTAAAAAAAAATGGCTTTGTAAATTTTGTTGTAAAAATGAGAAATGGGTAATTTTTAAAAATTTAAAATTTCCCAACAAAAAAAATGTTTGGGTTCAAAATTTGCTGAAAGTAAATAGAATGTGGGAATGTTATTTATTTAAATATTTTTTGTGATTATTTCTTGTTTTAAGGGAATAAAATTCAAAGTTTAAAAATTTCAAAATTTTAAAAAATTTTCGCCTATTTGCGTTTTTTTCAAAAATAAACGAAGTTTATCGAAGAAATTTTTCTTTAATGAAGTACAATAGTCAGAAAAACGCTAGAATGCAAAACGTTTTTAAGGTTCCCGGTTATAACCCCAAAAGAGGCAGTGGTAGTTGTAAAAAATTTTCCCCGGTCTTAATTGCAACCACCCTGGGGGTTTAAGGGGTTAAAAAGTCCCGCCTAAACCACAGAGGGGTTAAAACCTTTAAGCATTGCTGTAACAATAGGGTTAGAACATTATCAATCTTGTCTTTAAATTTTAGTGCTTTGGAAAAGATTTTCTAATGGAAATGATAACCAAGCGCAAACAAAAAGTAAATTAAAGTTTAAAATCCCATGACTATTTTTTTATTAACTCCTTAAGGATTTGGCGATTTTTTTTTTTTTTTTTCGTTTCGTTTTTTTCCTCCCTATTCAAAAGTATTATTTTTTTTTTTTTTTCTGTCGACTGTGTGTGAGGGTTTGTTTTTTTAAGCCCTGGATGTTTTATTTATGTTTTTTGGGGTGGTACAATTTTTGTCGCCCTTTTTTTTAATTTTTTTTCAAAAAAAATATTACTTTTTTTTTTTTTTGTGCATAGCTGTGTGAGGGTTTGTTTTTTAAGCCCTGGTATTTTTAAAATTTATGGTTTTTTTGGGTAGGTACAATGTTTTTTTTTGTCTTTCACATTTTTTGCAAGTTGCAGTTCCAAAAAAAAAGCCCCTTTGAGTTTCAAAATTTTTTTTCGGTTTCGCCCTTTACAGGCTAAAAATTTTTTTATATTTATGATCGAACTTTTAAAAAATTTTCGTGAAAAAATGTTATTTTTAATTTTTTTTTTTAGTTTTTAAAGGGAAAAAAGGGGGATTTGAAATTTTTTTATTTTGTTCATATTTTTGTAAAATTTTTTTTACTTTTAAACAGGAGTTAATTCCCCCCTTGGGATTGAGCCGCAACGATGATCGCTTTTTTATTAGCAAACCCCAGCATTGTGTACAGTATACGTTTTGGGAAAAATTTTTTTTTCCCCGAGAATTTTTTTTTTTTGGCCCCTTTTTTTTAGAGATTGAAAAAATACACCAAATCTTTTTTACCCTAAAGGTTATGGTTGTGTGAAACCCATTTTTTTTTAAAATACTGTTTTTCTTTTTTAAAACATTAGGAAACCAAAACAAAATACCCCGTCCAAAGTTTAAACCCCGGTGATTTTGGCCCGAAATGTTCCAGAAGTTGACACAAATGGTTTAAATGGCTACTAAAAGGTAACTCCTCACCGTGACGTTTGTTGGAATTGGTGTGCAAAAAAGCGAGTGAAGTTTCGGGGTAAAGACAGTTTTTTGCATCTTTCACCCGCCACTGACATTTTGGATTGTGGTCATGGGGAAAAGCAAAGAATTTGAAAAGGTCTACGGGAAAATGTTTTTAAAAACTGATAAAGCAAAAGGGATACAAAAAGAACCCAAATGAACTGTAAGGCCAGCAGCACATTCAAACGTGTTTTAAAAAAAGGGAAAAAAAAGGGGGATCTGAAAAACAAAACCCGGTCAGGTAGCCCAACAAAATTTTGTCCACAACCCCCGGAAAAATTGTTTGAGAAAGAAAAAAACCCATAAATAACAACGGAATACTGGCTTCTGAAAACAGTGGGGGTGGCTGTTTTTAGATGCACATAGGAGGCGCTTGAAAAAAATGGGCTGCTGGCGAGTCGCCCGAAGGGAAACCCCTTCTTGCAAATGCCCCCAAAGTATCTGCCTACAATCGCAAAAAAAGCCGGACAAGCCTCAAATTTTGGAACAAGGTAATTTGGGTGAGAGGGCCAAAATTTAACTTTTTGGGCCACAAACCCTAAACGTCATTTTTAGAGGGTCAAAAGGGGTTTTTGAAAGGAAACCATTCCCCACTGTAAAGCCGGGGGTTCAGATGTTTTGAGGAGGGAAACTCAAGTCCAGGGAAAATTGGTCAAAGTTGAAGGGAAGGGGGGAATACAGCTTTTTTTAGCAAATATGTGGCAAATTTTCAACATCACCCGGGGGAAACTGGGGCATGGGACGTACTTGGGGCGTTTTAAGACAATGTCCAAACACAAGGGCCCAAATCGACCCGTCATTGGCTTAGCAAAAAAAATTAAGGGTTTGGGGGGCCCTCTCAGTTCCTGACCTCAATATCATTGGCACTCTGGGGAGAAGCAAGCACGCAGTTCATGGGAAAACCCAGGAAATTTCAGAAAAAAAATGGGGGCTTTTGCCAAACGACGTTTATACAAATTATTTGAGTGAATACATGGTGGTTTCATATTTTGCATGTGTATGTTTGGTGTAACAGTTCCCCCAATGTTTTAACCTCCTTTTCTTTTTGAGCCCTTGAAATACTTTTAAACTGTGGAAAAGGATAGAGTGACAAAACGGGGGAAATCCAATGAAACAATTGCCCGGGGTTTGGGTATTAATAGGGAACTTTGGTTTGCTTTATCTTGAAATGAAATGGTGGAAAACAATTTCAAACTTTCCCAGATAGGGGTTAAGAAATCATTTTCTGACTGTGACTTTTTTCCTCTGACCATTTTTGTTTTTTCAAACTTATCACTTTTCCTCAGGGGCTTTTATTTCCCCCTTATTATTTTTCTAAAAACATAGCTAAGTGTCTGTATGATGCTGTTTTTGGTGCTCGAAAAATTTTTATTGTTGTTTTATTTGTGTTTTATCAATTTTGGTTATGCATGGCTCTAGGGGTTTTTGCGGGGTTTTTAGGTTCCAGAATGGGTGAATATTCTGTTTGAACCCACCACCCCAACCCCAAATTCGTTGCAACAAACAGTCAAGTGCGACTAGTGCTTTCAATTCTCTACAGTTCATTTAACCCCCTCTTTGCCTTTGCTTTCTATTCTGTCCTTGTGCCCGGGAAAAATTTCCCCTTGGACAGAATAGTGTTTGTGCAATCAGCCATGCCCCGGGGTGGCGCGTGTCGCGGGGGTGAAAGTGTTTTCCCACAGTGACCCCCGACAAAGTGCCAGGAGCGGTACGGACCGCT
Organism: Oophaga sylvatica; assembly: GCA_033576555.1. NCBI lineage: Eukaryota > Metazoa > Chordata > Amphibia > Anura > Dendrobatidae > Oophaga > Oophaga sylvatica. Next base: position 472,415,054 of record JARQOD010000003.1, on the reverse strand, counting down.
CCGGGCTCTTTAACCCCCAAGCATGCTATAAAAAAACAGATCGCAGCGCCTGGTGGCATGGGAGCATGCACAAAAGGGATTTGTCGCGTTTTTCCCAAGGGCCCCTCCCTGCAGGCCCCCAGTTCCAAGATGGCTGGGGGGGTCCTTCTGGGTCCGCAATGGGGGCTTGTCATGCGCTGGAGCGGGCCCCAGCAAGCCCCCTGAAACCCCTGTCGTTGCTGATCTGACACCGGCCTGAAAATTTCCCATCGCAATTGAAACCCCAGATTGTGGTCACACCCGGAACAATGTAAAAATGTAAAATAAAAAATAAAATGTGTAAAAATATTTTTAAAAAATCCCTAAAAAAAAAAAAAAAAATAAATTTCCTCAAAAAACACATTATATGTAAAAAAAAATAAAAGTACCATATTTAGTATGCCGTGTCAGAACAAAAGCTCTATAAACGGTCCCCCTTGTTAACCCCCTTTAGTAAACCCCCCTTAAAAAAAAAGAAAAGCAGGTAAAAAAATCAATGTTTATCCAAACTGCCGAACAAAAGGGATAAAAGAATCAAAATGCGGATATAAATAAAACATGGACCCCTGAAAACGTCTCTGTCCCTAAAAAAACCCCCAATACGCTCATCAGCAAAAAAAATTTTAAAAAAGTTATGCTCGCACAATAAAAAGGTGCAAAAAATTTGACATTTGTATTTTTTCGGAAATAAGATGCCCGGCCATTGAAGCACCCCAAATTTTTAGAAGGAAAAAAAGGGAAAAAAAAAATAATGGTCAAAAAGGGGGTCCCTCTTTCAGTCGAAATTTAGTTACCACGAACGGATCAGCCCGGTAGAGGTTTTTCACGGGGTGTTTGGTGCGGAGTGGGGCTTGTGGGGTGGCTGTTTTTGTGGGGTGGGTGTGTTCTGTGGGGGGGTTTTGGGACTGTGGGGTGGAGGGGGGCCTTATCCAAAACCGGTGGGGCGGTGCTCCCCCTGCAGCTTCCCGTGGTGCCGGTGGGTGGTGCGGGGGCAGCAGCGGGGCTCTGGCGCGTGGGGGGCCGCGGGATTTGTCTAGCCAAAAGCCCCCCCCTGCGAGGGTGGCCCCTCCTGGGGACCCAATTATCCTCCCGTGCGGTGGTGGGGTGGGGGGCGCGGGCCCCCTGTGCGCGTGGGGGGTCCACCGGCTTTCCCCGGAAAGCCCCGCAAACTGGAAGCGGTGCCCTCGGGGAAAAAAGTCCCTCCAAAGGCCCCCCGCTCGTGAAGTTCAAATCTCGCCGAAATTTGGGAGACGAGATCTCTGGAGAGACTCGTTGGCAGTTTGAAAATTACAAGCGGCGGCCATTTTCCCGAGGACTTCTTTCGGGGACGGCCCG
>JARQOD010000003.1:472386785-472413601 GCA_033576555.1 Oophaga sylvatica | reverse complement strand
GAGTGGCTCAATAATATTGAGGTCAGGAGACTGAGATGGCCACTTCAGAAACGTCACTTTATTATGCGGTAGCCAATGACAGGTTGACTTGGCCTTGTGTGTTGGATCGTTGTCATTTTGGAATGTCCAAGTACATCCCATGCGCAGCTTCCCGTCTGATGATTGCAAATTTCCCTCCATTATTTGCTGATAATGTGCTGCATTCATCTTTCCTTCAACTTTGACTGTTTCCTGTGTCTTTGTAGCTCACACATCCTCAAAACATCAGAGATCAACCTCCTGTGTGCTTTACAGTAGGAATGGTGTTCCCTTCATTATAGGCCTAGTTGACTTCTCTCCAAATATAACGTTTATGGTTGTGGCCAAACAGTTAAATTTTGGTCTCATCACTCATAATTACCTTGTTCCAGAAGTTTTGAGGCTTGGCTCTGTGCTGTGTTGCATGTTGTAGGCGAGATACTTTGTGGCATTTGCGCAGTAATGGCTTTCTTCTGGCGACTAGACCATGCAGCTCATTTTTCTTCAAGTGCCTCCTTATTGTGCATCTTGAAACAGCCACACTGCTAGTTTTCAGATAGTCCAGTATTTTGGCTGATGCTATTTGTGGGTTTTTCTTTGCATCCCTCACAATTTTCCTGGCAGTTGTGGACAAAATTTTTGTTGGTCTACCTGACCGTGGTTTTGTTTTTACAGAGCCCCTGATTTTCCATTTGTTAATCACAGTTTGAACGCTGCTGACTGGCATTATCAATTCCTTGGATATCTTTTTGTATCCCTTTCCTGTTTTATACATTTCAACTACCTTGTCCAGTAGATCCATTGACAATTCTTTTGCTTTCCCCATGACTCACAATCTAGAAATGTCAGTGGCTGGATAAAAGATGCAAAAGTCCATCTGTATCCCAGAAACTCACTCGGCTTTTATGCATACACACAAAATTACAAGATTACAAACAAACAGGTCACAGGTGAAGATATTACTTCTAGTAGCCATTCAAACCCATTTGTGTCAACTTCTGTGAATGTTATCAGGCCAAAATCACCAGGGTATGTGAATTTTGATAAGGGTCATTTGGATGTTTTTGGTTGTCATTATGATTTAAAAAGAGAAAACACAGTAGTTTGACAATAAATGGCTTCACCCAACCACTTACCATGAGTTGAGGTAAAGTTTTGGCTTTATCATTCATATTCTTTGAAAAAAGGCCAAGAAAGCAAAAATTCTGCTGGGGTATGTAAACTTTTGAGCACAACTGTATTACAGACGGACACACTGACACTGACATCTCCGATATCGTTTTTTCCCAAACCGGAAATATCAGGACGTGTGAAATGCTCCTTCAGATGATGAGGATTCGACCCCTGCACAAAGTATGATTCTTTTACCATTTTTATTATTTTGTTCATATTGAATCAAAGCAAGGTTCCAAATTCTGGAAGACTAAGTCTGCTACTTTCCAGCATTCAGGGATCACCAACCATATAATTTGTCTGGGGACTATTACTAACATTACCTATCTAATGCACATTTTTATTGCCCTATTTGTACAGGTAGTTATTGTTACCATTGCATACTAATTATTATTATTTATTTATATAGCACCATTGATTCCATGGTGCTGTACATGAGAAAGGGTTACATACAAATTACAGATATCACTTACAGTAAACAAACTAACAATCACAGACTGGTACAGAGGGGAGAGGACCCTGCCCTTTCGGGCTTACATTCTACAGGATGGGGGACGGAGACAGCAGGTTGGGGGATTGCAGCAGTTCCAGTGTTGGTTGAGGCGATATCTCCGGTAGTGGTGAGGAGGCAGCGGGGTCATTGCAGGCTGTAGGCTTTCCTGAAGATATGGGTTTTCAGGTTACGTCTGAAGGATCCGAGAGTGGTTGATAGTCGGACGTGTTGGGGCAAAGAATTCCAGAGGATGGGGGATATTCGGGAGATGTCTTGGAGGTGGTTGGGTGAGGAGCGAATAAGTGTGGAGGAGAGAAGGAGGTCTTGGGAGGACCGGCGATTACGTGATTACCTCACTCTAATTGGCACAAGTGCCCTTTCTGCTCTTATTTCAAGGTTTAAATGATACCCTTTTCATTCATTTCTTTATAATAATATTTTATTATATATTCTATTATGCATTTTCATTTCTATTTTATTTCATGTTGAACATAAGTCTATGTTCTTTCTCCTTTTTTCTTAGCTGTTTAGCACAATAGTATGTATTCATCTAGTTATCTATCATTCTACGAGTGTCACACAGGACCCGTTTCACTCTCTGCAGCATCCAGCTTATCCTATTGCTCCCCCACCCCAATTTTTTTTTTTAGCTCTAGTGTCTTATACCTTTTTTGAGTTTTAATTGTTATTAGTGATTAAACTTCCATGAAATAAATCTGTTTCTGTAAAATTTACCTTCCAGTGGGCACATGACAGGCGGAGAATCCAGTATGTGGTAGGCACTGAAGTAGCGGCTTGTACAAGAATTAGCTCTCTCTATTATGTAAACCTTCATTTACAAAGAGCTGAGATTGTGCCTTTCATCCAGTATTAGCCAGCGGAAATCTCTCTCTGATGAACTCCTGACCCTGTAGCAAGCAATTAAGATAATAATAAAATATACAAAATAAGTTAATAGATTAATCATTGGGATTATTATGTGCCTATTATTTTACATTTTTATTTTACATCTCCTTTAGCATCATGTGCTGACAGAGAAATATTTTATTTTCTTAATGACAGTAGAATCACGACATTTATTGTTTTAAAGCAAAATATTTATGCCCCAATTCATCAAGCAACTTTGTGGTGTAAATCTACTTGAAATGTAAAAATGGGTAAAAAAATTGAAACTTTTAGCATTTGATCTGCAGTTTCTTTTCAAAAGTTTGCAGAGTTTAATGAAAAGGAAGTGTGGCTGAGCGCAATTAATAAATTTATCATATTTTAATTCTAAAGTTTAGTTCCCTCAATGAGTATTTGGGACATTTTTTCTGTTACAATTCTTTCTGTGCAAAAAGCGCAGCAACTTACAACTCCAGGAAAGTGTTTGGGATTTTACTAAATCACATTCCCACTGTGTTTCTTTTAAGAACAAGTGGGTAAAAAATTAAGAAGTGGTTAATGTGTTTCTATTATACTTTTCCTCTCATTGTTCTACTTCTAGATTTGACTTAAAAATACTGAGGTGAGAAATTCACCAAATACTCAACATGTGCCTGTGGCCGTTAAGCCCGAGTCAAGCTACCGTACCATACAGAACCTGTCCAATATGCGCTTTGTAACTACTTTCCCACTGTTGGGTATTATTCTATTTGGTGATTTTCTTGCCTTGCTTTACTAATTGGATGCGTGGGGCTTGTGCAATTATGTTATATTTATGAGTGTTAACCCTGGTGCCTCTGTCTACTCCTGAAAGCCTTTATGTCACAGTTGTAAAACCATTGTCGGGGGGGGGGGTGGACTCTTCAGTGCAATCAGTACTTGCACTGGCAATTGCTTCATCCCTGGTGCATTCTACATCCGTCCCTGAGTTCAAAGGATTGGAGTCAGAGCCCAGAATAACTTCAAACAAATCAGATTTATTTTCCTCCGGAAACAGCACACCCAAGATACTATTAGCACGATTCACACAGTACCAGCAATACATCTTCTACAGCTCCACTTAGCTTCTTTAGCTGCACCAGAATGGACCAAAAAGTAAGAGCGGGACAAGGAGCCCAGTGAAAATGGCACTTCGATCTCTTTCCCTGGAATCGACTTCAGTCCAGACACGGAAATACACATTTACTAGGTCATCCACCCCCTTCTGGTTATCCTGCCTGTGTACTCGCTGGTGGCCACTTGACTACTTCTTCAGCACTCATACTTTTGCTGACGTTCCCACAGTGGCTCATCCACTGGCTTCTCTACTTCATCAGCCCCAGACTTTGGCTGACTGTTATGTTACGGTAGCTGAGGAGTGCAGGTAAAAAAGGCAATACACCAGAGCAGTTGGAATCTATGAGATTGCAGTACCCTGACTAACCACCACAACTAGAGGCAGCCGTGGAGCGTTCCTACGATGGTCCTAGACGCCTCGTCACAGCCTGAGAAACTAACTACACCTAAAGATAGAAATAGGAAAGCTATCTGCCCCGGAGCAGAACCCCAAAGATAATAGAAAGCCCCCAAACATATAATGGCGGTTAGACAAGAGGAAATACTGACACAGAAAGAAAATAGTATGAGCAAACGCTGGGGCCCAAACTATCTAAATAGAAAAGGACAGGAAGGGTACTTACTGCAATCCCAGAAAACCCTGAAAAACACCAACATACTAATTTCAAAATCACCTGAGATCACACGACCTCTACCACCTAAATTAGTTCTCTGGTGTAACAAAAACAGCAGCCACTGAAAAAACTGCAAAAAGCAAAAGTACAAAACACAGTGGCTGGACTAAACTGAGAGGGCAAAAAGCCCCCGGAGGGGACCCAGAAGGCCCCCACAGAAGTGCAGGACAAAATGCAAAAATATAGCAAAAACACAAAATAAGAAATTGTCTTATCTGATAGCAGGAGATGCAGACACGACACAGCAGGCTACAAGGGAAACTGGAAAGAAGGATTCAGACCAGAACAATTGATCACCGGCAACCCTGATGGGAAAATGATTCCCTTAAATAAGACCAATCAGTAACACCTGATTCCCAATCCTCACTAGCACCGCTTGTAACCACCAGAGGGAGCCTCTGCTCAGAACTCATCTCAAACCCATTCACAACAGTACCCCCCCTTGAGGAGGGGTCACCGAACCCTCATTTGAGCAACCAGGTCGGTCAGGATGAGTTCTATGATACGCACGGATAAGTCTCCTAGCATGGATGTCCGAAGCAAACACCCAAGAATTATCTTCCTGACCATAACCTCTCCATTTAACCAAATACTGGAGTCTTCGTCTAGAAAAACGAGAATCCAATATTTTCTCAACCACATACTCCAGATTGCCCTCAACCAAAACAGGGTCAGGAGGCACAGCAGCAGGAACCACTGGCTCAACAAACCTCTTCAACAAGGACTTGTGGAACACGTTATGGATCTTAAATGTCCCTGGAAGAAGCAAACGAAAAGAAACAGGATTAATAATCTCCATGATCTTATAAGGTCCAATGAACCTAGGCTTAAATTTAGGAGATGCTACTCTCATAGGAATATTCTTTGAGGACAACCAGACCAAGTCCCCCACTTTAAACCGAGGACCATCAGTCCTATGCCGGTTAGCAAACCGCTGGGCCTTCTCCTGAGAGAGGGACAACCTCTCCACTACCTGGTCCCAAATCTGCTGCATACGCTCAACAACAGAGTCAACACCTGGACAGACAGAAGCCTCCGTCTGTCCTGAAGAAAATCGAGGGTGAAACCCAGAATTACAGAAAAACGGAGACATCAAAGTGGCAGAGCTAGCCCTATTATTAAGAGCAAACTCAGCCAAAGGCAAAAAAGAGACCCAGTCATCCTGATCAGCAGACACAAAGCATCTTAGATAAGTCTCCAATGTCTGGTTTGTTCTCTCAGTTTGACCATTGGTCTGAGGATGAAATGCCGAGGAGAAAGACAATTGAACACCCAGTTTAGAACAAAAAGTCCTCCAAAATCTGGAAACAAACTGGACTCCTCTGTCAGACACAATGTTCTCAGGAATGCCGTGTAAACGAACCACGTGCTGAAGGAACAACGGCACCAATTCAGAGGAGGAAGGCAACTTAGGTAATGGCACAAGATGTATCATTTTGGAAAACCTATCACAAATTACCCAGATGGTGGTCATTCTCTGAGAAACAGGAAGATCGGAAATGAAATCCATAGAGATATGGGTCCATGGTCTCTTGGGCACAGGCAATGGCATCAACAAACCACTAGAGCGAGAGCAAGGCTTGGAGCGAGAGCAAGTCCCGCAGGACTGCACAAATTCCCTGACATCGCGAGACAAGGTAGGCCACCAAAAGGACCGACTAACCAAGTCTCTGGTACCAAAAATTCCGGGATGCCCAGCCAATGCGGAACAATGAATCTCAGACATCACACTCTTTTTCCATTGGTCCGGGACAAACAATTTTCCAACAGGGCAGCGCTCGGGCCTATCCTCCTGACACCCCTCCAGAGCAAGTCTCAAATTAGGCGAGATGGCGGAAAGAACTACACCCTCCTTCAAAATAACAGAGGGATCAGATAGCTCAGGAGAGTCCGCAAGGAAACTCCTCGAGAGGGCATCCGCCTTAACATTCTTAGTGCCAGGAAGAAAGGAAACCACAAAATTAAAACGTGTGAAAAACAAGGCCCACCTGGCCTGTCTAGGATTGAGTCGCTTGGCAGATTCCAGATAGACCAGATTCTTATGGTCCGTAAGGACCACCACCTGATGTTTGGCTCCCTCCAGCCAATGTCTCCACTCTTCAAAAGCCCACTTCATGGCCAATAACTCCCGATTACCCACGTCATAATACGTTCAGTAGGAGAAAATTTTCGAGAGAAAAAGGCACAAGGGTTACTTTTAGAGGTCTCTGGATCTTTTTGGGACAAAACGGCACCTGCCCCAATTTCAGAGGCATCAACCTCCACCTGAAATGGCAGAGAAACATCAGGCTGCCGTAGAACAGGAGCAGAAGTGAATCTCTGCTTAAGTTCCTGAAACGCAGAGACTGCCTCAGGAGGCCAATTCACCACATCAGAACCCTTTCTGGTCAAATCAGTTAATGGTTTAACAATAACAGAGAAATTACCAATAAATTTACGATAAAAATTGGCAAAACCCAAAAATCTCTGAAGAGCCTTTAATGAAGTAGGTTGGACCCAATCACAGATGGCCTGAACCTTGACCGGGTCCATTTCAATAACAGATGGGGACAAAATGAATCCCAGAAATGAGATCTTCTGTACGCCAAAAAGACACTTTGATCCCTTCACATACAGAGCATTCTGTCTCAAAATCTGGAATACAGTTCGAACATGTTTCACATGAGAGTCCCAGTCATTAGAAAAAATCAAGATATCATCCAAATAAACAATCAGAAACTTGTCCACAAAATCCCTGAAAATGTCATTCATGAAGGACTGGAAGACGGAAGGAGCATTAGTGAGCCCAAAGGGCATCACAAGGTACTCAAAATGCCCTTCAGGGGTGTTAAATGCCGTCTTCCATTCATCCCCGTGCTTAATGCGAATAAGGTTATACGCCCCCCTGAGGTCAAGCTTGGTAAACCAAGTAGCGTTTTTCACCCTGGAAAACAGGTCAGAAATCAAGGGTAACGGGTATTGATATTTCACAGTAATATTGTTCAAGAGACGATAATCAATACACGGCCTTAATGAACCATCTTTTTTGGCCACAAAGAAAAAACCGGCACCTAAGGGTGAAGAGGATGGTCTGATATGACCCTTCTCCAATGATTCCTTGATATAAGACCGCATAGCGTCATGTTCAGGTATAGACAAGTTAAAGAGGCGACCCTTAGGGAATTTACTACCTGGCACTAATTCAATAGCGCAGTCATAGCTCCTATGGGGAGGTAAGGATGCAGATTTACTTTCGCTAAACACATCAGAAAAATCAAACAAAAAGTCAGGAACATCCTCAGCCTGGGGGGAGGCAGAAAAAACAGGAGTGTTGGTATTAACACATTGGCAGCCCCAACTGGTTACAGACACAGATTTCCAATCCAAAACAGGATTATGAGACTGTAACCAAGGGAAACCCAGCACGATAATGTCATGCAGATTATATAGAACCAAAAATTTGCAGCACTCCTGGTGATCAGGTTCAACCCTCATTATCACCTGAGTAGAAAACTGGGGTTTATTCTCAGCCAAAGGGGTAGAATCGATCCCCAGTAGGGGAATAGACTTCTGTAGGGGTATCAAGGGAAATCCACAACGTTTAGCAAAATCATAATCCATCAGGTTAATAGCTGCTCCAGAATCAACGAAAGCCTGAGCAGAAAATGAGGACAGAGAGCATATCAGAGTGACAGTTAATAAAAACTTAGTCTGAACACTACCCAAGACAACTGAGCGTGCAAAACGTCTTCCCCGCTTAGGGCAGACTGAAATAGCATGAGAGGCATCACCACAGTAGAAACATAACCCATTGCGCTTTCGAAACTCATGACGCTGTGCCCCAGACACCACTCCATCACACTGCATGGGCTCAGCAGCTGGCTCACAAGGCAACACCACTCCACGCATACTTCTCCGCTCACGCAAACGTCTGTCAATTTGAATCGCTAATGACATAGAATCATTGAGACCAGAGGGGACAGGGAATCCCACCATAACATCCTTTACATTATCCGACAGACCCTTCCGGAAAAGGGCCGCCAAAGCGTCGTCATTCCATTTGGTCAGGACTGCCCACCTACGGAATCTCTGACAGTATAACTCAGCGTCATCAAGCCCCTGATTTAATGCCAACAAGGCTTTTTCAGCTTGATCAGTGATATTAGGCTCATCGTACAATAACCCCAAAGCCTGAAAAAATACATCAACATCACTCAAAACAGGATCCCCAGGTGTCAGGGAAAAAGCCCAATCCTGAGGATCGCCGCGCAGGAGAGAGATGACAATTTGAACCTGCTGCGCTGCGTTTCCTGAGGACTTAGATTTTAAGGCAAGAAACAATTTACAATTATTTTTGAAATTCTGAAACTTAGCTCGATCCCCTGAAAACAAATCTGGCATGGGGATCCTAGGTTCCACAACAGGCAACCTAGCAAGATATGCAGCAATACTCTGAACCTCAGTGGCAAGCTGATCCACACGGCCAGACAACTGTGCAAACTCCATTGGGAGAAAAGATCCTCCCCAGCACCCAGAGATACAGAGGGAAAAAAAAAAAAAAAAAAAAAAAAATGCAACAAACAGAAAAATATCTCTGACAACTTTTCTTCCTTCAAAATATATTTTTTTTCCCTTCTGTGAGTACCATACAATTTTTATGGCCGGTGATACTGTTATGTTACGGTAGCTGAGGAGTGCAGGTAAAAAAGGCAATACACCAGAGCAGTTGGAATCTATGAGATTGCAGTACCCTGACTAACCACCACAACTAGAGGCAGCCGTGGAGCGTTCCTACGATGGTCCTAGACGCCTCGTCACAGCCTGAGAAACTAACTACACCTAAAGATAGAAATAGGAAAGCTATCTGCCCCGGAGCAGAACCCCAAAGATAATAGAAAGCCCCCAAACATATAATGGCGGTTAGACAAGAGGAAATACTGACACAGAAAGAAAATAGTATGAGCAAACGCTGGGGCCCAAACTATCTAAATAGAAAAGGACAGGAAGGGTACTTACTGCAATCCCAGAAAACCCTGAAAAACACCAACATACTAATTTCAAAATCACCTGAGATCACACGACCTCTACCACCTAAATTAGTTCTCTGGTGTAACAAAAACAGCAGCCACTGAAAAAACTCCAAAAAGCAAAAGTACAAAACACAGTGGCTGGACTAAACTGAGAGGGCAAAAAGCCCCCGGAGGGGACCCAGAAGGCCCCCACAGAAGTGCAGGACAAAATGCAAAAATATAGCAAAAACACAAAATAAGAAATTGTCTTATCTGATAGCAGGAGATGCAGACACGACACAGCAGGCTACAAGGGAAACTGGAAAGAAGGATTCAGACCAGAACAATTGATCACCGGCAACCCTGATGGGAAAATGATTCCCTTAAATAAGACCAATCAGTAACACCTGATTCCCAATCCTCACTAGCACCGCTTGTAACCACCAGAGGGAGCCTCTGCTCAGAACTCATCTCAAACCCATTCACAACAGCTGACGTTTCCACAGTGACTCATCCACTGGCTTCTCTATTGCTGCAGATACCATACACACTTCCCTCTTCATATGTCAACTATGCGGCCCTGGACCAGGGCATCCGAGCAGTAACAGGGTCCACCCCCGACTGACTCTCTCCAGGAAATCCCTCACCCTAGCTCCCAGCCAACACTTCTCTAATTAACTCTCTAGTGTCCTACCAGTCTGCTCTACTATGAATGTGCTCAGCGCCCCCATCTTGTGTCCTTCTTATTAACTGTACTGTCCCTAACTTGTAAATCAGAATATGGCAATAAACACACATATACAGATACGAACACATGGGACATACAAGTAAGGCAACATGAACAAGCAAACAGTAATATCAACATTTACAGGGATAGGTCCTGACCCTCTTACATACCCCCTTCCTAAAACCTTTGCCGCCCCCAGCAATATAAAAGCACTACTAACATTTTGATGGAAAAGACAAATATTCTATACATTTTTTTTTAAAAATGCAACATTTCTTTAATAATGAGAGGTAGAAAAACTTGTAAGGTAACGTCCATACATGTACAAAATCTTCTTGCTTCAGAAAAACAAAAATGTACTTCTCCTTCCCTTCCCATGAGGGGAGCACAACAAGCACCACACAAAAAAAAAAAACTTTCAAAACAAGGTCCTGTAGACAGTCATAGGCTCTCCATGAACAGTCCCTGAGAGATACAACAGTGCACTTGGAGGGAAAAGAGGCCAAGGGAGTTCAACGGTGCACATCCTGCGCTGTATCTTTGCTTGCAGCCTGGACCTTGGTGCGGGTCGAAGAGGACGCTGCAGCCGCAGAGTCTCCATGCTGAGCAAAGGGATCCAGAACAGAAACATCCCCAGTTGCCTCTGTTCGTGGGCCTGTATCACCTCCGGAGGGTTCGCTCTCCCCGGACACAGAATGACCGCCACAGCATAGTAGCCATGGGAGCAGTACTCTTTGAAGAAGGAGACACAATCTCCCACTTGCAGGGCCCTTCCGTGCTTGATGGAAGCGTCATTCACGTAGACCTTATTGCGTGTGCCTTCATCCTTGATAAAGCTGTAGCCATGCTCAACATTTGTATATACCAGCTGACCGTAGATGCGGCAGGCTGGCATTGCCACCTCCCCCTTCTGGTGGAGGAGGGACCATATTTCTCACTTCTTGGTCTTCTTTTGGGCAATGATGTCTGATATCCAGACAGACGGATAGACGGAGGACCGGAGCCCAGCAGTTTCAGGGGACTTCTGGTGGGAGCACGGGGGCTCGGTGACGCAGTCCTTGGCCTCGTGTCGGCACAGGGGGACACCATAGGAGCTACGTGGTCCGCCACCGGCTGAGATTGAGATGAACTCACCTCCATTGATTTCGCTGCTCCACTCTGGCTTGCTCTCAACTCCTCCAGATATTGTTGCCAGCTGGAGACCAGGGTCTCTTCCAGCTCCGTGACCTCCTCCTCCTGGGTGGACTCCTCCGCTTCATCGTCATTTCCGAAATTGGTTTCTGGAGTGTGCTGTGATTCTTCTCTTCGCTGTCTGGCAGGTACAACTTCTGGGTCCGTTGGTTCCTCGGGGTGAGCAACTGGTGATTCATCCTGCGGTGCCTCCCAAAAAGGCCTGTGCTGCAGGCAGACGCACCTCCGGACTGTCGTCAGGCTCCGGTTCAGCAGGCCTAGCCGTCATGGGCTCCATCTCCTGTTGCAGATCTTCCCTATGAGTAAGTGCCTGGTGTTCTTGCATTTCCTCCCAACTGCGGGTAAGATGTCTAGCCTCTCCTGCACGTCGCCACCGCCACTCCGTCCGCCTGATGCCCCTGCAGCCGCACCGGTACATCATGTCCGATGTCTCGTGTGTTACTGACGCCAGACCGCTGCGCTCAGCACATTCTGCAGGGCCACTCCCGTTCCAGGGCAGGGCTCTCACCGGCCTCTCCACCCATTTTCCAGCATTAGGTAGGAAAGGGCGAACGTCCATTTGCACATACCACTCCTTCCTGGGGCGGACATTGTCGACAGCTCTTGTTTGGCGCCATTCGGACGCTGCCACGCCCACGAAGCGCACCTTGTTGACAGGAACAGTCCGTTTTGGCGCCACAGTTCTCCATCTTGGTGGTCGCCATCTTGGGGTCCGTGGAATCTTGTCCCAGTTCCTCCTCAATCAAATCCGGTACTTTAGTCACATCCAATTTGTAAAATCTTTGTCACATTCCTCGATCTGTACTGTACGTTGCAGGTTATTGCATTCAGTTTAGCTCTTCCCATATACTACATCACCGCTACGGTTTCACCGCCATATGGGGCAGCGAGATCCTGCCGAATATGCCACATGTAAAACCATAATCGGGGGATGGACTCTTCAGCACAATCAGTACTTACTGCACTGGTAACTGCTTCATCCCTGGTGCGTTCTACATCCGTCCCTGAGTGCAAAGGATTGGAGTCAGAGCCCAGAATAACTTCAAACAAATCAGATTTATTTTCCTCTGGACACAGCACATCCAAAATACCATTAACACGATTGACACGGTACCAGCAATATATCTTCTACAGCTCCACTTAGCTTCTTTAGCTAAACCAGAATGGACAACAAAGTAACAGCGGGACAAGGAGCCCGGTGAAAACAGCACTTTGATCTCTTTCCCTGGAACCAACTTCAGTCCAGACATGGAAATACACATCTACTAGGTCATCCACCCCCTTCTGGTTATCCTGCCTGTGTACTTGCTGGTGGCCCACTCGACTACTTCTTCAGCACTCATACTTTTGCTGACGTTCCCACAGTGACTCATCCACTGGCTTCTCTCCTTCATCAGCCCCAGACTTTGGCTGACGTTTCCATAGTGACTCATTCACTGGCTTCTTTATTGCTGCAGATACCACACACACTTCCCTCTTCGTGTGTCAACTACACGGCCCAGGACCAGGGACATCTGAGCAGTAACAGGGTCCACCCCCGACTGACTCTCTCCATGAAATCCCTCACCCTAGCTCCCAGCCAACACTTCTCTAATTAACTCTCTAGTGTCCTACCAGCCTGCTCTACTATGAATGTGCTCAGTGCCCCCATCTAGTGTCCTACTTATTACCTGCACTGTACCTAACTTGTAAATCACAATATGGTGTAACATTCTAGGGGGTTTAGCTCTAGGATCGCTGTCTGGGTAGACAGAATGGCATGAAAACAGTTCATTCAGACAGCAGTTCTGGTGCAAAACTGGCCGCAACCAGCTTTATTAAAGTCCACAGCAAACAGATAAAACAAAGCATAAACAGAAAACCTGGGCTTGTCTAGCCACTAATTACACTTAGATAGATGGCCCTCTCTATCCGGGACCCAGACTCTACCAGTCTGTGCCCAAAACAACACATATCACATATGTTACCAGTTTGGAGCTTCACAGATACTCCTCCTTGTGTCTGAAGGCACCTTCCATGTCCAGACTTGAGAGAGATCCACTCCTATTCAGCCGCTCTTCACACGGATTCACACTGAGACTACTCCTATGTCCGGGGTCCTTCCTGCACCCAAACTGAGATAGCTCAAACACTCTTGGAGACTGCTTCCTTGTGCCAGGACACCTCTCTGTGTCCAGGCTAAAGACAGCTCTAACACTCTTGGAGACTGCTTCCTTGTGCCAGGACACCTCCCTGTGTCCAGTCTAAAGACAGCTCTAACACTCTTGGAGACTGTTTCTTGTGCCAGGACACCTTCCTGTGTCCAGGCTAAACTAGCTCTAACACTCTTGGAGACTGTTTCTTGTGCCAGGACACCTTCCTGTGTCCAGGCTAAACTAGCTCTATGATTGTGTTTGCAGACACCTACTTCTGGTCTCCTAATTAAGACCTGAGTGATTTCAGGCCTGAGCTGCAACTGTGTGTTGAATGTGAGGTGTAGTGACCTTTCTCTACCACTAGGTTTACAAAGCCACACATTTCCCTTATACCTAGGTGAAATGTACACCCCATTCAACACATATTCCTTCACTGTCTCACAATGGCAATAAACACATATATACAGATACGAACACACGGGACATACAAGTAAGACAACACGAACAAGCAAACAGTAATATCAACATTTACAGGGCTAGGCCCTGACCCTCTTACACAGTCATTACTTTTTATATTTTATATTGTATTCTTATAAAAGTTGAATCTTTTACTCAATGGTGTACTCCTCATTTTCCTAAAATTTTCTAGTTTCTTGGAGTTGGTGTATATTTTCAATCTTGGGTGGACCACCATTGTGTGGTGCCCCCTCGCATATTATATGCAACTGAGGCCTTTGTTGACAATAACTTTGTCTGTGTTCCACACAGTTTTCTCAGTGATCCAATGGATTTTCATGCACGCGATCGTGCCTCGCGTGTCAATTAAATGATTCTTTTCAGGATAACACAGAGGGGTGTTCTGATGGATCTAACAGAGATACACAGGAAATTGTAAATCAGTTTAAGGACCTACTGAGAAAATGTAAAGAAAGAACCTGGCACTCAACTTTGTGGTAGAGTATAGATGATTTATTCAATCCCAAATAGTGGTACGACAAAAAACGTTTCAGTCATACAAGAGGACCTTCATCAGTTAAGTGAAAATATACAATACATCAAGTAGGACCATGGGAAAAGAAAATAATAACAACACACAAATAAAATATAACTAAAGTATATACAAAAAATATATCATATGGCAAGATACTTGATCATAGAGAAGCTGATGTGAGGAAGAAGATGAAGGCACAATCGTAGCAAGTGGTAGAAGCTAGTAGACATGACGTACCGTACTCAAAAAGTTGTTGTGGGACGACAAGAGAACAGCCACAGTCAAAAGTTTGACTAATTGTATCAGAAATAATGCCTACAATATAATGAGAATAGGTGCATGGTATGAAAATAGTTATCATATAGATGAATGGGCGCAGTGAAAAATATTGAAAACATACCCGTGGGCAGCGTTAAAGTAAATTCATTCCGTCTGAGCTAAAGTATCAGCAGTTACTAACTAAGGAGAAAAGAGGAAGGATATATCCAAAGGTTCTCCTGTAAGAGTATGTCACGGTAAAATAGACGGGTGTTACCTGAAAAAATGTTGGTGCAAACGCGGCATCCACTGCTGGTCTGAGGCATGTCAAAAAAGTGCCCGGGTATAAAGGGGAAGGGGCGGGAGATGTAATTACTGCACCTAGCAGTGTATCGGCTCTGCGAAGGGCAGAAGCCATCCTGTGTTGCAGGGGACTGGCGTGCGTTCCACCGCTACTGCCCAGAACCGGAAGTGATGTAAATAAAATGTCTGAGCATTCCAAGAATGTCTCTTTGTGTTCCATCGTTACTGCCCGGAACTGGAAGTGATGTTAACGGAGTGGTTGTGTGTTTCAAGAACGCCTCCTTGTGTCCCTCAGGGTCATATTGATCAGCATAGAAGGGACACTGAGAGCTGCAAATGTAGTAAGTTTTCTAAGGACGCTACAGACTACGAATCCAGTCAAATGTACCGATGGCAAGACAACTTTCCCGCCAGACGACCCCCTCCCCGCAGTCAAAGATCCTTAACCGACTACTCTACATCGGGCTCAGAACAAGAAAGTTCTCTTCCCTCTACCTCGGGACATTTTTTTAGGTCAAAGACGACGTTTCCCAAAAAGAAGACCAGATGGGACGGCAGACGGAAGAAACAACTCGGACCAAATGCGAATCACGAGATCCCAGGTACCAAATCATTGGTAGAAAATATTTCCTCCAGATCCCTGGGTATCGTAGAACATAGCATTTTGCAGAAGGGTCTTTCCTTCTGTCCTTCCTACAAGTTTAGGACTTTCGAACTTGAAATGGACTTACAATGTTTTTTCCGCCTTCTTAGATTAAAAGTCCATTTCTCAACAATACCCGTTTTGGACCCTACTCTCTCCTTCACTAGTAGTAATAATATTATGTCTATCTCTAATTTGGGTCTCAAAAATAAGAGTAGCTTTCATCCACCCCATGGGTCGCATGCAGTAGAAACGTTCATAGATTTTGTACAGAACTCCTTCCACTCCATACGTGAGGACATTGAAAAAGGTAGACTCTTCTACCCATCTAACCTTTCCCCCATCGAGCACCAAGCCCTTAAATCACTGCAAGGAGATAATAATTTAATTATTAAACCTGCCGACAAAAGCTGCGCCCTTGTAGTCATGGATAAATCCAACTATCTTTCCGAAATCAATAGGCAATTGGAAGATATGTCTGTCTACCTTAAACTTTCCAGGGACCCCACCCCTGAGATTCGCACTAAAATCAATGTTATTATACAAAAATACTCCCATCTGGGAGTCCTTGACTCCAAAACTTGTGACTACCTGATCAAGAAGAATCCTATTGTACCGGTATTTTACACCTTACCAAAAATACATAAAAACTTGCAAAATTCTCCAGGGAGGACCATAGTGGCCTCAACAGAATCTGTCCTTTCCCCTATCTCTATCTACCTAGAGAAGGTACTTACACCTATCATCCAAACTTCACAATCCTTCCTCCTTGACACAGGGGAATTCCTCAAAATAATAAGAGAACAAAATAGGGTACCCCCGCATACTATATTAGTCACATTGGATGTCAAGGACCTCTATACGTCCATTCCCCATATAGAGGGTATCAATTCCGTTCATCATCTTTTAACATCTGTGGACATGGATGTCTATTGTTTTATTTAACAATTTTTTTCTTTTCCAGGACACTTTTTTCCTCCAAGTCTGGGGCACCACAATGGGCTCCAATGTACCACCCCCTTACGCAAATTCATATATGGCGGATTTTGAGGGCACAGTCAGAATCAATCTTTGATCAGTAACGTTCTCCTATAGAAGCGCTACATTGATGATGTCTTCTGCCTGTGGGGGGGCTCATTGGAGTCCTTACAAGAACTTTTTATTTTTTATTTTTCTCAATGATTCCTGGCCAGGGATAAAGTTTATAATGACTCATGACTTACATTCGGTCATCTTCTTAGATACCATCATTCTGAAGGACTCAGAGGGTTTTCTGACCACTGACCTTCACATTAAGTCTATTGATAGGAACAGCATATTACACTACTGAAGTTTCCATCCCACCTCTGTTTAACGTTCGATACCAACAATCCAATTCCAACGGGTCACGCGCATTGTTTCCGACAACAATTTACGTGTCCAACGTCTTCATGACATGTCATCCAAGTTTTTCAGAAGAGGCTATCCCCTGTCTGTCCTAAAAATCCATCAACTAGCACACACAAAAGGAATCCCGGTAAACGCATTCCCTTTGTGCATTCATATCATCCATGTTCCTTCATCCTCCATAAAACCATCCAAAAACATTGGCATTTATTATCAACCGCACATTCCAATATCCCGGAGTTTCAGGAACCTTTCCTACCATGTTTCTAAAGACCCTCAAATTTGAAAGATAGCTTGGTACGAGCTGACATTGGCTCAATCCAACCACGTAGACAACTTTTTTAGCCAGGTCTAAAACAAGGACATTTCCATGTTTACATTGCGCACAATGTAGCAATGTCCAAAAGGGAAGTACCTTTCAACACACATGATCAGGCAAGAGTTTTAATATCAAACATTACTTCACATGCGAAACATCCTTTGTCGTTTATTTAATTAAATGTCCCTTTGGTTTCCTCTACATTGGGGAAACCACTCAGCCTGTACGAGATAGAATATCTAAACATAAGTCTACGATTCGTTGTAAGAAGATGCTTCTTCCCATCCCTAATCACTTCCATTCACAGGGACATTCAGTTTCGCAATTGAAGTTTCAAGCTATTAACTCTGTACCCCTGCTAAGATGGGGTGGTGACAGGATTTCTCTTTTAAAAAACCGTGAAGCATACTGGGATTCACACTTTGGAAACACTTGCTCCCAAAGGACTCAACAGGGATTATGATTTGTTGGCATTTGTATAATTTTATGCATTATGTATATTGCCATGTCATGTAACCTATAATATGATTTGTTATATATCCAACATAACTAATATTTTCCTTTCTGTCTCCCTAGAGTTGTCTGTACTGACTTCTGGACACAGTCTCTCACAAGCTTTTGTTCCTCTCTGAATAGTACACTACCGGCTTCACTTCGTTCTTGACCCCCTTTCGACTTAATCCTGTCTAGTCACACTTTCTATAAAGGAATTAAAAGCTCAAAATTTCAGCAACAGTGGATACAAAAACCACAAAATACAAAATCTCTCACAATATCATGAAATCAGCAATAGAGAAAGTTTAAAACATAACTTTTAATGTTATCTATATAAAAGCTACCAAATGAAAAAGTGAAAAGTGCAATTTAAAAATTCACTCCATCAAATCGTCAGAGACTTATATGCACTAGAGTCTGCATGCGTCCAATATCAAGCCCCAGTACACACATACATGTGACCAATCTCAATCCTGAGAGAAAAATATTTTTTGACTGGACAACATTATCTATTAGATCACATATATTGACAACAAGTCATGCTGATAAGTGGCCTTCTTTTTAAGGGGTATATCAAACCCCTGCCCTGTACTGGTCAATTAGAAAAATATAACACTTATGCATAGGGTGCTGATGTCATACTTCTAAAATAATGACAATGTTTAACATGAAATAATATGGAACAGTCTCACCCATATTTGTTGCAGATGTCAGATGTGTCTTTCTTTTGAAGTCTGGTAAGTCAGGATTGGCAAGGAAATCTCATCCTATTATGCCCTATCAGAGCTGACATATCCTGACCCCATGACTCCTGCCCTTACAAGGACAGTCCACAACTGACCCCCAGATGAAAAAGCCCTATTGTGTCCCTGTGCATCCCGATGCGTTTCATCACTAGGTGACTCTTCAGGGGACCTATTAGCACATCTTGCGCATATTTTCAAAATATAGACCTTCCGGGCTGCCTCTATAATGATTGTGTATCATTATAGAGGCAGCCTGACTTACCAGACTTCAAAAGAAAGGCACATCTGACATCAGCAACGAATATGGGTGAGACTTAAAAAGAAGGCCACTTATCAGCATGACTTGTTGTCAATATATGTGATCTAATAGATAATATTGTCCAGTCAAAAAATATTTTTCTCTCAGGAGTGAGATTGGTCACATGTATGTGTGTACTGGGGCTTGATATTGGACGCATGCAGACTCTAGTGCATATAATCTATGACGATTTGATGGAGTGAATTTTTAAATTGCACTTTTCACTGTTTCATTTGGTAGCTTTTATATAGATAACATTAAAGGTTATGTTTTATACTTTCTCTATTGCGGATTTCAGAATTATAAGCTCACCTGAAAAATAAGGTTCTTACATTATAACATGATTTTCCTAACTTTATGACTACATGTCCCACCTCATATGGATTGTGTGGTGCGCTAGTGATATTTCCTCCCCCATAGGATAGCGGTGAATAATATGATCCACATAATGTACACAAGTGGGACACAAGGAGGCGTTCTTGAAACGCACAACCACTCCTTTAACATCACTTCCAGTTCCGGGCAGTAACGGCGGAACGCAAGGAGGCGTTCTTGGAACACTCAGCCATTCTATTAACATCACTTCCGGTTCCGGGCAGCAGTGGTGGAACGCACGCCAGTCCCCTGCAACGCAGGATGGCTTCTGCCCTTCGCAGAGCCGATACACTGCCAGGTGCAGTAATTACATCTCCCGCCCCTTCCCCCTTTATACCCGGGCACTTTTTTGACATGCCTCAGACCAGCGGTGGATGCACCAACATTTTTTCAAGTAATACCCGTCTATTTTACCGTGACATATTCTTACTGGAGGACCTTTGGATACATCGTTCCTCTTTCTCCTTAGGAAGTAACCACTGATACTTTAACCCAGACGGAATGAATTTTCTTTAACGCTGCCCACTGGTATGTTTTTAATTTTTCACTGCGCCCACATATCTATATGATAATAACTATTTTGATACCATGCACCTATTCTCATTATATTGTAGGCATTATTTCTGATACAATTAGTCAAACTTTTGACTGTGGCTGTTCTGTTGTTGTCCCACTACAACTTTTTGAGTACGGTATATCATGTCTTCTATTTTCTACCACTTGCTATGATTGTGCCTTGATCTTCTTCTCACATCAGCCTCTCTATGATCAAGTATCTTGCCATATGATATATTTTTTGTATATACTTTGGTTATATTTTATTTCTGTGTTGTTATTATTTTCTTTTCCCATGGTCCTACTTGATGTATTGTATATTTTCACAGTAACTGATGAAGGTCCTCTTTTATGACCAAAACGTCTTTTGTCGTACCACTATTTGGGATTGAATAAGTCATCTATACTCTAAAACAAAATTGAGTGCCAGGTTCTTTCATTATGTTGCTATGGTTTGGGAACCTACCTTGGCACCGGTGTTCGGCTGTGCACACGTTTATCACATCTACTGAGAAAATGCACCCGAATATGGTGGAATCATGCATTCCTCGATAAGTATATACAGAGGGACCTTATACCTAGGGGTCTGCGTATACAGGTCTTTCCATCATTTCCGATACAAGATGAGACCTTTATTGATAAATAGGAAGAATTGGCAAATACATGCTCCGAGGGGTTTATGGAGTTACGAATCAGAGGTCACTTGAGTCCCTTGAATCTGAAATGGAGAGCCTACAGAGTTCCCTACAAAGTGATATGACCGGTGATGCCCTAAAGAAATTCAATGAGGAGATGGATGCCGAGTCTCAGAAAATGGGCTCAGGAAATCAAGGCTACTAAATCAAAAAGATTTAGACGGGATGTCCAAGATAATCAGGCATCAAGGATATATAGATGGTGCAATACATATAATCATTTCAGACCCCGCTATCAGAATTCTTCGTATTCGAGGTCTAGGTCAGCATCTATGAGATCCAACAGATCTGGTAGCGATGATAATCTGCCCAAATCTTCTCACCAAGGTGGTCTATCTACCTCTGAACTTTCCACTAAACGGATCATCACTCGACAAACTTCTAAGAACGTGAATTTTGGGGCAAGTCCTCTTCGATGGATTCCAAGGGGGGGGCTTCAAGTACTAAACCCTTCATCACATGTCCTTACGGACACACAGTTGGAAGTTTTAGGTAATGGATTAATTTTTTCTCCTACTAGCTCTTTCAATTATTTCACAGCCTTGAAAGATTTACAGCTGTTTTCCCGCAAATTGCTGCTGAAAAAACTACATAGCTAGAATTTATCACATGAGACCATCAGTGAGATTGAGAGTGAGGCACTACAAAACCTGGAGGATCTCCTTGATGATCAGGCCAACCAACAATCGAGTAGGTTCCCATCTTCTTTACTGCCAAGATCCACAAGGATTCCCCCCTTGTCCCTGTGTCCCGCAATAGAAATTTTTACCAAACTTGTGTCAGAGTACTTTAAGAAATTATCTACAAAACGTAGATTAGATAATTTAACTTATAAAGAACGCCAGTCCCTGACACAACTACAATCGCTTTCAGATGTTGTATTTAAGCCGGCGGACAAGGGGGAACATCGTGGTCTGGCCTAATATTAAATATGAACGTGAGGCCTTTCGCCAACTTAGAGACCCCAGTACTTACACTAGACTGTCTTTCAATACCGTGTCCTCCTTCTCAATCGATCTCCAGTGAATTCTTGCTGTGGCATTTGAAAGTGGCACTATTACTAAGGATGTTCCTGATGGCCTTATAGTTAAATTGCCCAAAATCCCTACTTTTTATTTATTACCTAAAGTCCACAAGGATGCCCTTGACCCCTCTGGGCACCCGATAGTCTTGGGGATGGGTGGTCTGTGTGACCTAATTTGTAAGTTTATTGACTTTTATCTTAAACCTCTGGTGGAAATGTTATCTTCCTTCATACGGGACACTACGGATGCCCTGGCATGGGTTGATGGCATCCCTGTGGACAACTGCAGATGTTGAAAGTTTATACACCTGTATTGACCACTCTCACAGCCTCGATGCAATCCTTCTCTTCCTGAGAGCCTCCGGCCTGGACGGCCATTTGTGTGAACTTATCCTCAAGCTGATGCACTATGTCCTTACCCACAACTTCTTTGTATTTAAGGATAATTTTTATCTTCAGATACGCAGCACAGGCATGGGCACGGCCTGTGTGCCTACATATGCAAATCTCTTCCTGGGATCCTGGAAGAGATTCCTTTTTGGTGATGGGGGTGCGCTGGCTGCTTCCCATGTGCTGTGCTGGCATAGATACATTGATAATATTTTATTTCTGTGGGACTGGACGGTGCTCCAGATCGAGAAATTTATGACGGACCTAAATCAAAATTCATATAATACTCGTCTCACTTACATTTTTTATTATAAAAAATTAATTTTTTGACATTGCTCTGGAGGTGGACATTCATCAACACATCCAGACTAATGCATATAGGAAACCTATGTTCATCAATGCTTTAATCCATGCCACATCTACCTATACTCCAGCCACTATCATGGCCATCCCGGTCAGACAGTTTCTTAGGATGAGGCAGATTTGTTCATCTGATGGAGGATTTGAGGCACAAGCCTTAGATTTGAAAACACGCTTCCAAGCACGTGCATATAGTCGCAGATGTATCAAACAGGGATATGATAGGGCCAGAAAGACTCCTCGTAGTAGTCCCATAAGCGCACTTTGAGTAGTAGTAAGGATGTACCTATAAGGTTCATCTCTACGTATAATCATGAATGGGAACATATGCGCCAAATTTTGAACAAACACTGGGTGATACTTAGGGCTGAACCCTCCTTGGGCACCGTACTGGGAGACTTTCCCTCAATGACCTCTAGGAGGTCCAAGAATTTAAAAGATCTGTTGATCCTGAGCCACTATACCCCGGCTTTCCTAAATCCATTTGGGTCCAGAAGCCCTGCCCCTGGATCAATACCTTGTGGCCACTGTGTTGCCTGTGCAAATGTCCTACTCTGTTCTACCTTCCAATCTTCCAATTTAACATTCAACATCGCATTTCTTGTGGCAATACTAATGTTATCTATTACACCACATGTGGGTGCTCCAAAATATATATTGGTCTCACTACTAGAGAATTGCGGGTACGAGTACGTGAGCATGTGCGGGACATTTGCGTGGCCAAGACAGTGGTTGATCCCTCTGACCTCAAGACTATTCCTCGCCATTTTTGGCAATACCATAATTGTGATGTTAAGACCTTTGTGGTCAGAGGGATTGATATATTACATATGGGTATCAGGGGGGCAATAACAAGAAAATTCTGGCCCAAATGGAGACAAAGTGGATAGTGACTTTGGATACCATGACCCCTAGGGGCCTTAACCCCTTCATGACCCAGCCTATTTTGACCTAAATGACCTGGCCATTTTTTGCAATTCTGACCAGTGTCCCTTTATGAGGTAATAATCAGGAACGCTTCAACGGATCATAGCGATTCTGAGACTGTTTTTTTGTGACATATTGGGCTTCATGTTAGTGGTAAATTTAGGTCGATAATTTTTGCGTTTATTTGTGAAAAAAATGGAACTTTGGCCAAAATTTTGAAAATTTCGCAATTTTAAAATTTTGAATTTTATATCTTTTAAACCAGAGAGTTATGTGACACAAAATAGTTAATAAATAACATTTCCCACATGTCTACTTTACATCAGCACAATTTTGGGAACATTTTTTTTTGTTAGGAAGTTATAAGGGTTAAAAGTTGACCAGCGATTTCTCATTTTTACAGCAAAATTTACAAAACCATTTTTTTTAGGGACCACCTCACATTTGAAGTCACTTTGAGGGGTCTATATGGCAGAAAATACCCAAAAGTGACACCATTATAAAAACTGCACCCCTCAAGCTACTCAAAACTACATTCAAGAAGATTATTAACCCTTCAGGTGCTTCACAGGAACTAAAGCAACGTGGACGGAAAAAATGGACATTTTATTTTTTCCAACAAAATTTTTCTTTTAGCATAAATTTTTTCATTTTTGCATGGGCAACAGGATAAAATGGACCCTAAAATTTGTTGGGCAATTTATCCTGAGTACACAGATACCTCATACGTGGTCATAAACCACTGTTTGGGCGCACGGCAGGGCTCAGAAGGGAAGGAGCGCCATTTGACTTTTTGAATGGAAAATATGCTGGAATATTTAGCGGTTGCCATGTCGCATTTGGAGAGTCCCTGTGTGCCTAAACATTGGAGCTCCCCCACAAGTGACCCCATTTTGGAAACTAGACCCCCCAAGGAACTTATCTAGATGCAGAGTGAGAACTTTGAACCCCAGGTGCTTCACAAATTGTTCCGTAAAAAAAAGAAAGTACTTTTTTTCACAAAAAAATTTTCTTTTAGCCTCAGTTTTTTCATTTTCACATGGGCAACGGATAAAATGGATCCTAAAATTTGTTGGGCAATTTCTCCTGAGTACACCGATACCTCATATGTGGTCAAAAAACACTGTTTGGGTGCACGGCAGGGCTCAGAAGGGAAGGAGCGCCATTTGAATTTTTGAATGGAAAATATGCTGGAATATTTAGCGGTTGCCATGTCGCATTTGGAGAGTCCCTGTGTGCCTAAACATTGGAGCTCCCCCACAAGTGACCCCATTTTGGAAACTAGACCCCCCAAGGAACTTCTCTAGATGCATAGTGAGCACTTTGAAGCCCCAGGTCCTTCACAAATTGATCCGTAAAAAAAAGAAAGTACTTTTTTTTTCACAAAAATTTTCTTTTAGCCTCAGTTTTTTCATTTTCACATGGGCAACAGTATAAATTGGATCCTAAAATTTGTTGGGCAATTTCTCCTGAGTACACCGATACCTCATATGTGGTCATAAACCACTGTTTATATGAAAAAATAACCGTGTGCACAACCAAGAAGGTGCCAGAGTAGGTTCCCAAACCGTATCTAATAGAAAATGAACTCGGCACTCAACTTTAGTATAGTGAGAATAAAGATTTTTATTCACAGTAGTAACACGAAACGTTTCGGTCCTATATCATGGACCTTCATCAGTCACAGATACTACTGGGAAGGGGGTTGATCCACATAGGGAAGAAAGAAAGGGCTGGATATAGCCTGTGTTGGTGGGGTGAGATGAGGAAGAGGACAATGCCTCTATTGCACTAGTAACCTGTTGTGAAGGAGTCCGGTAGTGAGGATAGGTCTCTGCATTGGACGCGGCACTCAGACTAGCGGTGGACACCGCGTCCAATGCAGAGACCTATCCTCACTACCGGACTCCTTCACAACAGGTTACTAGTGCAATAGAGGCATTGTCCTCTTCCTCATCTCACCCCACCAACACAGGCTATATCCAGCCCTTTCTTTCTTCCCTATGTGGATCAACCCCCTTCCCAGTAGTATCTGTGACTGATGAAGGTCCATGATATAGGACCGAAACGTTTCGTGTTACTACTGTGAATAAAAATCTTTATTCTCACTATACTAAAGTTGAGTGCCGAGTTCATTTTCTAATAAACCACTGTTTAGGCGCACGACTGGGCCCAGAAGGGAAGGAGCGCCATTTGACTTTTTGAATGGAAAATTGGCTCCAATCCTTAGCGGACACCATGACGCCTTTGGAGAGCCCCTGTGCGCCTAAACAGTGAAAAAAAACAACATGTGACACCATTTTGGAAACTAGACCCCCAAAGGAGCTTATCTAGATGAGTAGTGAGCACTTTGAACCCCCAAGTGCTTCACAGGAGTTTATAAACGCAGAGCAGTGAAAATAATAAAATCATTTTTGTTTCTCAAAAATCATTTTTTAGCCCACTATTTTTTATTTTCCCAAGGGTAACAGGATAAATTGGACCCCAAAAGTTGTTGTCCAGTTTTTCCTGAGTACGCTGGTGCCCCATATGTGGGGGGGAACCTCTGTATGGGCGCACGGCAGGGCTCAGAAGGGAAGGAGCGCCATTTGACTTTTTGAATGGAAAATTAGCTCCAATCGTTAGCGGACACCATGTCATGTTTGGAGAGCCCCTGTATGCCTAAACTTTGGAGCTTCCCCACAAATGACCCCATTTTGGAAACTAGACCCCCTAAGGAACTTATCTAGATACACAATGAGCACTTTGAACCCCCAGCTGCTTCACAGAAGTTTATAACGCAGAGCCGTGAAAATAAAAAATCATTTTTTTTTCTCAAAAAATGATTATTTAGCCCACTATTTTTTATTTTCACAATGGTTACAGGAGAAATTGGACCCCAAAAGTTGTTGTCCAATTTGTCCTAAGTACGCTAGTACCTCACATGTGGGGGGGAACCACTGTTTGGGCACACGTCAGGGCTCGGAAGGGATGTAGTGACGCTTTGAAATGCCGACTTGATGGAATGGTCTGTGGGCGGGCAGAGCCCCTGATGTGCCTAAACAGTAGAAACCCCCCACAAGTGACCACATTTTGTAAACTAGACCCCTCAAGGAACTTATCTAGATGTGTGGTGAGCACCTTGAACCCCCACGTGCTTCACAGAAGTTTGTAATGCAGAGCCGTGAAAATAAAAAATCATTTTTTTCCTCAAAAACTGATTTTTTTAACCCGCAATTTTTTATTTTCACAAGGGTAACAGGAGAAATTGGACCACAAAAGTTGTTGTAAAGTTTGTCCTGAGTACACTGGTACCCCATATGTGGGGGGAACCACTGTTTTGGCTCATGGGAGAGCTCAGAAGGGATGAAGCGCCATTTTGGAATGCAGACTTGATGGAATGGTCTGCGGGCGTCATGGTACGTTTGCAGAGTCCCTGATGTGCCTAAACAGTAGAAACTCCCCACAAGTGACCCCATTTTGGAAACTAGACCCCGCAAGGAACTTATCTAGATGTGTGGTGAGCACTTTGAACCCCCAAGGGCTACACAGAAGTTTATAATGCCGGGCATGAAAATAAAAAAATCATATTTTTTCCACAAACATGATCTTTTAGTCCCCAATTTCTTATTTTCCCAAGGGTAACAGGAGAAATTAGACCCCAAAAGTTGTTTTCCAATTGTCCTGAGTACG
>JARQOD010000003.1:472300328-472386685 GCA_033576555.1 Oophaga sylvatica | reverse complement strand
AGATTATGATGAAAAAACGTTAGGTGTTTCCATTATTTTGTCCAACCACTGTATATTTATATATATATATATATATATATATATATATATATTAGCTTTGTCGCCATAAAAGGAAGGGGGCCCAGACACATTTCTTGCACAGGGGCCTCAAGCTGTCAGTGTCCGCCCCTGCAAGAATGGCTAAGAGGCAAGCAGTTGAATATTCTACGTAAAGTGGATTTTATGATCTCTGATCTGGGTTCATTTCCACTTGCGATGAAATCGGACGAATGCAATCCAATAAAAAATCGGATTGCATTTGGACCAATGCTATTCTATCATTGTGTGTTCATCTGCACAATCTAACGGGAAAAAAGTTGCAGCATGCTGCGATAGTAATCGGAAATCAAATCGCATCCCGCAATAGAAGTCAATGGGTGCGAGAAAAAAAATCGCACAGCACTCGAACGATGCAAGTGCTGTCTGAGTTTTACACACCCATCGCATTTGAAAAGCTGTCAATTCATCTCCCGCGTACCGTAAAATCACAGCGTGACAGATTAGAATGGAATAGATACATACACATAGGATACATAAATATATAGATATCAGTGTCAGCGAGGGCCGCCTAATAACATGGCCACGGACATGATCATAGTGGTGGGCAAAACCCAAAATTCAAATGTGCATGTTTGAAATGGCACTGTAAAGGGATGGGGAATATGTATTCCACTATCTTGCTAACTATTTGGCATGATCCTCAGTGAACTGAACCATCGTACGACCAGCTCTACCCTTTCCTAGTGTATTCTCACCCATCCCTGCAGTCTGTGAGCCCTCGCGGGCAGGGTCCTCTCTCCTTCTGTACTTGTGTGTCCCTTGTCCAGCACATGTTTATTGTACCTGTCTATATTTTTCCCCTTTTCATATGTAAAGCGCCATGGAATAAATGGCGCTATATAAATGTATAATAATAATAATAATAATAATAATAATAATAATGAGGGACAGTCCTCCCAAATGTAGGAGTGAGAGCCCTCACAAATGTTAAAGGAAAAACTAAAGCCAAAATGCTCCACGTGAACATATGCTAAAGGGGAGATATCATTTTTTTTATTTAGCATTATATACATTTAATTATGAAGGAAAAAATATTTCTTAGCATTTTTCCCTTTAAAAAAATTTTTTTGGTTTGGTACATTGTCTTATTGATGCCTCTCCATTACTAACCTTGGGGCTTGATGTCACCTGACAATACAAAGGTGACATCAACCCCCAACTATCACCCCACTTGCGACCACTACAGGGCAAGTAGCCGGAGGGGCAGTATCCATGGCCCTTCCTAGGCTATTAATATCAGCCAGCAGCTGTCTGAATAGCCTTTGCTGGTTATTAATTATAGGGGGACGCTACATTATTTTATTTTTAGGGTCCCACATTTTAATTGCCAGTAAAGGCTAAGTATACAGTTGTGAGCTGATGGAGGACAGTATCCATGGCCCCTTCCTAGGCTATTAATATCAGCAAACAGCTGCCTGCATAGCATTTGCTAGTTATTAATTATAGGGGGACCTTACATCATTTTATTTAGGCTCCCCCATTTCAATTGCCAGTAAAGGCTAAGTATACAGTTGTGAGCTGATATTAATAGCCTGTGAAGCTCCATGAGTATTACCCCTTTCCCACGCTATAAACATCGGCTCCCAGCCATCGGCTTTCCCTCTGCTGGTTAAGAAAAATACGCCATTTTTTTCAGAAAAATTATCTTTTATTAATTA
The DNA here is from genome assembly GCA_033576555.1 of Oophaga sylvatica. NCBI lineage: Eukaryota > Metazoa > Chordata > Amphibia > Anura > Dendrobatidae > Oophaga > Oophaga sylvatica. The sequence continues at coordinate 472,384,928 of JARQOD010000003.1, read as the reverse complement.
AATACATGTATAGTAAGCTGCACACACACTACACTAATTGTATATGTAACTGACATCTTTATATCTGTCTATTCTATGTGTATTTACTGTATGTAATCCATCTCTTCTATCCTGTCAGCTCCTGCTGTGATTTTACAGTACGTGGCTGCTGAATTTCCAGCTTTTCTTCTATATGATATATATATATTGTAAGGTTTTTACTCACTCGGCTGCTTCAGAGGTAAATCAGGAGACACTTTCTTATGCAAAAAGTCCTTAGGTTTATTGCTTCATAAACCACATAGTAACAGGCAATACAAATCTTCAATGTTTCAGCTCCTACCTGGAGCCTCACTCCTCAGTCACAGAGTCCTCTCTGTAATGTCCCACATGGAAGTCTGTCCACACTGGTAGACTCCCACACACTCTCACCCAGGTGTCAAGCACACTTCTGTTACATAGGTGTAACCCCACCCACCGATGAGGTCAGAATCACATGGTTAGGTCACCTGGTCATGACCTCATCACAGGTCCTTTTCCACAACACACTATTACATACAGGTTTTATCCCGGGTATACAGACACATACCCCTTAGGTGGGTTTGTAGGTGACTGGACCCGCCCAGCTCTCCAAGTCACCTGGAAGCCTCCCAATGTATAGCACAACTCTCAGCAGTAGATCTGCTGAACAAAACACGCCCAGGCTTCCATCACAGGGCCACCCACCTCTGCGATACATACCGTCCATCCATGACATGCCTCCATGCATATCCCGAGGAGCATACACAGTGCCCCCTAGCTGCATCAGGGGTCACTACACCACAATATATATATATATATATGTATGTGTGTGTGTCACTGACATCTATATATCTGCCTATCCTATGTGCATATATCTATTCTATTATAAACGCTGTGATATTACTGTATGCGGCAGATGATTTTCAAAGGACATTGGTGTGTAAAAATCGGACAGCACTCGCATGGTCCGAGTGCTGTACGATTTTTTTCTCGGACCCATAGACTTGCATTGGCGAGTCTCGGATGAGCCTCGGTGCCAATAGCAGCCTGCTGCGATTTTACACGCACGTCAAATACGCCTCAGAAAAATGCTGATGTGAGCTGAACTATAGATTAACACTGGTCCGAGTGCTATGCAATGTTTTCTTGCATAGCACTCGGTTGTATGACTCCGGCCTTACAGATATTATTTGTTTGCAATGACTGCCTGAAAATGTTGTACACCAAAATGCTAAGTTAAGATTACCATCTTTTTTGTCCAGGCCATTTCATTAGTTTTTCTTTTATTTTTGTGTGGAACTACAATTCAAAAGATGTCTGATCTTCATTAGTTGATATTCAGTAAATGCAAAAGTTATTTCATTGACCAATATGGGTTTTTCTTATTTTACCAGTAGGGTACCAACAAATTTTAGATATCTACAGTACATACAAAGTGTGTATATATCTAAAAAGCCATAATGATTTTTTTCTCTTTTCATTATACAATGGATAGCCTATATTCGATAAACCTGGTATTGTTGTGTCTTTTCTGGCTGAAGGCGCATTAGAGTAATATCATGATAAAACGTATTTCAAACAACTATAAGATTTTTGGTATGGTATCCGAGCTCTATATGGTGATATATATATGTTATTTTAATTGAAACATATATTTTCATTTAGTGCCGTTTATGTCAGTGCCATTGCAAATTATTGTTAAAAATGAAGTCTTTGCCACTAATTGGATCTTTAGAAAGTCTATAAATGAATTAACCTATGTAGAGTAAGGCGGGTCTAGAATCCTGTGTGCACACTGAGAGTAGTCAGCTGCACACAGCACATGGCTCCACACACAACAATCCAGCATTGTTCACAGCATGTGTGATTCAGTAAGAGCATCATCCAAGTCCATAAGAGGCAAGCTGTGCTCTGATCCTCTTTATAGCCATGTAATGGGATTTCACAAGCATGCGGGATACAAGAAAAAAACACAATAGCTTCATTTTTATTGCTATCCTTAAACCAGTTTTTACATCACTTTAAAGTTCCGATGTATTTATTTGAACATCACCCATTGTTATATACCTATTCATTTTTTTAAATAGAAGAGGACACTTTAACTCAAAATATTGGAACAAATAGTTTTTTGAAAATTGTGCCATATTTGCCACTGCTCCCATTAGCTTTTAGCAAAATAAAGCATTACCATTTGATGGAGTTGATCAATATTCATTGCTTAGACCTCATTCAGATTCCTGTGTTCTACGTGTGTGTTCCACGTGTGTGTTCCATCCATGGTTTGCACAGAGAGAACACATACTGTACCTAATATAGTCTGTGCAGAAATCAGAGACATGTCTGTTTTTTTATCAGCGTAAGATCATATTTTTAGTCCAAGTGCTAGCCGTCAAAAAGTCGGATTGCACTGAGACCAATATTTAGTGATGCAGTGCAGATTATTGATTTTTTTCACTGACTGAATCTGTATGTGAAAAAAAATTGCAGCATGCACTAGTTTCTCCTGAAAATCAGATGAGACTCAACCATTCAAGTCTATGGGTGCGAGAAAAAAATTGGATGCATTAGGGAGCCACAGTATAGCATCCGATTTTTCCAAAATTATTGCAATTCTATAAATTGGGAAACTGTAGATAGTCTAGTAAGATATTAATAGCTGCTGTAAAGGAACAGATTGCAAACAGACTGCACATGGATTGCACATGACTGACAAGTGAGAAAAAATTGTCCCACTTTTATGGATGAAACGCTGAACTATTTTTTTATATGGTCATGTGAACCTAGCCTTACTGATGAAAATCACCCTTTTAATCTGTGGGCCTGTGAATTATCATGAACAGCACTCAGATGACATCACTGCATATTCTGTGTGGTAGGCGGGTGTCACACTTGCATGTGTGATGCGAGAAACTCACGCGAGTCTCTTGCATCAATACCCGGCATTGCCGCCGGCACTCAGAGCGGAGTGTGCGGCTGCATAGAAATACATGTAGCCGCATGCTCCAGTCCGAGTGCGGCGACCGTGTCGAGTGTTTATGCTAGAGACTCGCGCGAGTTTCTCGCATCACACACGCAAGTGTGACACCGGCCATAAAGAGAGGCTAAAGAGGATTAAGAGATGTTTTGTAATTTATTTATCCATATGTGATAAACAACAATGAAACACTGATGATAAAAACTGACACTGACCAGAGATGAGTGGATCTTTTAAAATTCGAGTTTGCCATAAAATTTTCCTCAAAAATTTGATTTTCAATAAATAAATTTCCGCAATTCTAGATACTACAAAGTTTGCAATTGTTCGTAAAATACACATGGGGGAGAGGAAAGAGAGGGAACCCAGCTGACCATAAGAGCTATTTACTCTGCAGAATAGAGAGAGAGAACACCGCTGACTATAAGAACTCATACTCTACATGAGCGAGAGCGGACCCTGCTGATCATAAGGGCTTACACTCTACAGATGAGAGAAAGAGGACCCCACTGTCTATATGAGCTCATACTCTACATGAGCGAGAGCGGACCCTGCTGACCATAAGGGCTTACACTCTACAGATGATAGAAAGAGGACCCCACTGTCTAAAAGAGCTCACACTCTACATGAGTGAGAGCGGACCCTGCTGACCTAAGGGCTTACACTCTACAGAGGATAGAAAGAGGACCCAACTGTCTATAAGAGCTCACACTCTACATGAGCGAGAGCGGACCCTGCTGACCATAAGGGCCCTTTCACATGTCCTGATATTTCCGGTACTGGAAAAAAACAGAACCGGAGATATCAGTGTCCGTGTGTCCATGTGTGTAATACGTGCGGCACGTGTGTGGCAACCATGTGCCGCATCAGTACAACACGGACTGCCGCCAGGAAAGAAGCGCTATTGTAAGCGCTGTTCCCCGGTGGCAGGTGCTGAACTCGGCTTTCATCCATTTTCCCCTGCTCTGCCGGCGATCAGGGCGAGCAGAGGAGAATGAATGAATGAGACGCTGTGGCAGTAGGCTCAGTGAGTAGCTGTGACATCACTGAATCTGTTCTCGCTGCCAGCATGAACTCATGTGATCTCACGACTATGGGAAAATGCAAATGATGAGGTCACGGTAGTTCAAGCTCTGTCACAGTGACCTCATCACTTGTATTTTCCCATTGTCCTGAGGTCACAGGAGTTCATGCCGGCAGGGAGCACAGACTCAGTGACATCACTGCTAGTCACTGAGCATGCGACCGCAGCATCTCATTCACCAGTAGTTTACAGCAGGGATGGTCGCATTTAGCACCACTCCGGTTGTAAACTGAATATTCCACCGATATGGATTACGCCATGGGACAGAATGCTGGACAGGTATGGTATATTGCTGCTTTATTATTTTATTTTTACTACAGAAGATTGAGGCCATCGCTTGGATCAGCAGTACAATAAAGATGGGAAAACTGTGTGGTGTTTGATTTAATTAAAATACTTTATTCTGGCTGTGTGTTTATTTAACCCCTTACCAACTATAGGATTAGTAATGGATAGGTACGTTATTGACACCTCTCCATTACTAAGCCTGGGCTTGATGTCACCTTAGAATAGAAAGGTGACATTAACTCCACAAACATTAACTCCACTTGCCACCACTACAGCTCCAGAATAGGCGCATCTAATAGATGTGCCTTTTCTGGGCAGCTGCAGGCTGCTGTTTTTATGCTGTGGGGCCAATATCCATGGTCCCTTAACAGCCTGAGAATAGCAGCCCGCACCTGTGAGTTTTGCTGGGTTGGTTCAAAAACATCGGGGGGAACCCATGTCGGGTTTTTCATTCATTCATTCCCCTCTGTTTGCGCTGATCGCCGGCAGAGCAGGGGAGAATGGATGAAAGCCGAGTTCAGCACCTGCTGCCGGGGAACAGCGCTTACAGTAGCGCTTCTTCCCCGGCGGCCGTCTGTGCACACGGAGGACATCAATGTGTGTTCTCCATGTGCATGTGTGAGGGACGTTTTGCTGTCCGTGATGACAGCAAAAAACAGACATGTAATGGGTCTACGAGTCTACGTGTCTCCGGTAAGTGTGAAAACTGTCACCAAACGTACCAGAGACACAGAAAGGGGCCTAAGAACTTACACTCCTCATGAGAGAGCACCCTGCTCACCATAAGAAACTACACTCTACATGAGAGAGGACCCTGATTACCATAAGAACTTACACTCTAGATGAGAGAGGACCCTGCTTACCATAAGAACTTACACTTTTCAGGATAGAAAGAGATGACCCAGCTGACCATAAGAGATTTAACTGTACAGGAGAGAGAAAGAGAGGACCCTGTTGTTCATAAAAGCTTACTATCTACAGGCGAGAGTGAGGACCCCACTGATAACACTGGTCAACACAAAAAAAATCATCATCAAAGGTAATATGTCTGTTTTATGGCGTTTGATGTGCTGATCCAAAAATATGCTTAGTTTTGCTCTATCACAATAAGTTTCTGAGATAGAAGTATTTTTGTTATTATGTTATTTCTGAATTTTCAATGTATGCGGCTTTTCCTATGTTATTCCCATTTCATTGCTGGTCTTAATTGTGAATTTTCTTACAGTGACAACATCAGTAAAGGTTTTAGTGAGTTTTATGGTAAGGAGTATTGACAGTGCAGTCAACCAATGACTGCTTCTGTTATGGGGAGGAGCTAACTGTTATGAGGCGGTAAGATTTGAGTCATTCAGAAAAGGATGGTGATGGCAGCAAGGACTGGTATGTGAGACTGACAGGAGACAGGCCTCTACCGGGATCTGAGCCCTGCCACAGGGAGATAGTCGCCATTATGAGAGGATTTTCACTGCATTTCTGGGAAGTCTGTTACAGGTCTGTGAGAGTCAGAAATCTTACATGTTTCGGTGACCAAATACTTATTTTTCACCATAATTTGCAAAATAAATCTTGCCAAATCAGACAAGGTGATTTTCTGGATTTGTTTTCTCATTTTGACTCATAGTTGTGGTCTACCTATGATGTAGATTACAGGCCTCTCTCATCTTTTTAAGTGGGAGAACTTGCACAGTTGGTGGCTGACTAAATACTTTTTTTCCCCACTGTATGGTATATACAGTCATGGCCAAAAGTTTTGAGAATGACACAAATATTATATTTTCACATGATCTGCTGCCCTCTGGTTTTTATGTGTGTTTGACAAATGTTTTTTTATCACATACAGAAATATAATTGCAAACATATGAGTAACAAAAGCTTATATTGACAGAATGAGTTAATGCAGCAAGTCAATATTTGCAGTGTTGACCCTTCTTCTTCAGGACCTCTGCAATTCTCCCTGGCAAGCTCTCAATCAACTTCTGGACCAAATCCTGACTGATAGCAGTCCATTCTTGCACAATCAATGCTTTCATTTTGTCAGAATTTTTAGGTTTTTGTTTGTCCACCCGTCTCTTGATGATTGACCACAAGTTCTCAATGGGATTAAGATCTGGGGAGTTTCCAGGCCATGGACCCAAAATCTCTATGTTTTGTTCCCTGAGCCATTTAGTTATCACCTTTGCTTTATGGCAAGGTGCTCCATCATGCTGGAAAAGGCATTGTTGATCGCCAAACTGCTCTTGGAGGGATGGGAGAAGTTGCTCTTGGAGGACATTCGGGTACCATTCTTTATTCATGGCTGTGTTTTTAGGCAAAACTGTGAGAGAGCCGATTTCCTTGGCTGAGAAGCAACCCCACACATGAATGGTTTCAGGATGCTTAACAGTTGGCATGAGACAAGACTGGTGGTAGCGTTCACCTTGTCTTCTCCGAATGAGGCATTTTCCTGATGTCCCAAACAATCGAAAAGGGGATTCATCAGAGAAAATAACTTTACCCCAGTCCTCAGCAGTCCACTGCCTGTACCTTTTGCAGAATATCAGTCTGTCCATGATGTTTTTTCTGGAGAGAAGTGGCTTCTTTGCTGCCCTCCTTGAGACCAGGCCTTGCTCCAAGAGTCTCTGCCTCACAGTGCATGCAGATGCACTCACACCTGCCTGCTGCCATTCCTGAGCAAGCTCTGCACTGCTGGTAGCCCGATCACGCAGCTGAAACACTTTTAAGAGACGGTCCTGGTGCTTGCTGGTCTTTCTTCCAGTTGGAAGAATGTCTCAAGTGGGGTACCACAAGGCTTGTTTTGGGCCCTGTATTGTTCAACATATTTATCAGTGATTTAGATGAAGGAATTGAGGGTAAACTGATCAAATTTGCTGATGACACAAAGCTAGGAGGGGTAGCTAATACTAGAGAAGAGAGAGAGTGGATTCAAAAAGATATAAATAAACTGGAGCAGTGGGCAGCAACTAACAGAATGGATTTTAACAGGCAAAAATGCAAAGTACTACATCTGGGCAATAAAAATGAAAAAAACATAAACAAAATGGGAGGAATAGTGCTAAGTAACAGCACATGTGAAAAAGACTTGGGTATACTAATTGATCACAGACTTAACATGAGTCAACAGTGTGATGCAGCAGCAAAAAAGGCAAATGCAATTCTAGGATGTATCAACAGAAGCATACAGTCTAGATCACGTGAGGTCATTATTGCCCTCTACTTATCTTTGGTCAGACCTCATCTGGAATACTGTGTCCAGTTTTGGGCACCACATTTTAAAAAAGACATCAACAAACTGGAGCAAGTTCAGAGAAGAGCCACCAGAATGGTGACAGGTCTGCCAACCATGTCCCATGCGGAACGGTTGAAGGATTTGGGAATGTTTAGCTTGCAAAAAAGAAGACTGAGAGGAGACTTAATAGCTGTCTACAAATATCTCAAGGGCTGTCACATTGTAGAAGGATCATCTTTATTCTCATTTGCACAAGGAAAGACTAGAAGCAATGGGATGAAACTGAATGGGAGGAGACATAGATTAGATATTAGAAAAAACTTTTTGACAGTTAGGGTGATCAATGAATGGAACAGGCTGCCACGAGAGGTGGTGAGTTCTCTTCAATGGAAGTCTTCAAACAGAGGCTGGACACACATCTGTCTGGGATGATTTAGAGAATCCTGCTTTGAGCAGGGGGTTGGACCAGAAGGCCCAGGAGGTCCCTTCCAACTCTACCATTCTATGATTCTATGATTCTTGGGCGCCCTGGAGCCTTTTTGGCAACAATGGAACCTCTCTCCTTGAAGTTCTTGATGATGCGATAGATTGTTTACTGAGGTGCAATCTTTCTAGCTGCGATACTCTTCCCTGTTAGGCCATTTTTGTGCATTGCAATGATGACTGCACGTGTTTCTTTAGAGATAACCATGGTTAACAGAAGAGAAACAATGATGCCAAGCACCAGCCTCCTTTTAAAGTGTCCAGTGGTGTCATTCTTACTTAATTATGACAGATTGATCGTCAGCCATGTCCTCATCAACACCCACACCTGTGTTAATGGAGCAATCACTGAAAAGAGGTTAGCTGGTCCTTTTAAGGCAGGGCTGCAATGATGTTGAAATGTGTTTTGGGGATAAAGTTCATTTTCTAGCCAAATATTGACTTTGCAAGTAATTGCTGTTAAGCTGATCACTCTTTATAACATTCTGGAGTATATGCAAATTGCCATTAGAAAAAGTGAAGCAGTAGACTTTGTAAAAATTAATATTTGTGTCATTCTCAAAACTTTTGTCCATGACTGTAGAGTGTTGTGAATGTTTTGGAAATGAATTCTGAGCAGAAGCTCCCTCTGGTGGTTACAAACAGTACTGAACAATTCAATGAGGATTGGCAATCAGGATTCACAGACTGGCTTGATATAAGGGAGGTTCCCTCCCATCATGGTTGTCGGTGATCAATTGTTCTTGTCTCAACTTTGGTTCCTAGTTCACTTGGAAGCTTGCTGAGTCTTGCCTCTTCTGCTGCTTTCAGATAAGATATTTTCTGTTTTTTTTTGTGCTTACCATTTGCATATTTCTCTGCATTTCTGTGAGGTCAGCCAGGTTCCCCCCCCCCCCCCGGGGGGCTTGGGCTCCTCTCAGTTCCGCTGGAGCCATTGTTATTTGTTCATTTGCCTTTTCCAGTTTTTTCAGTGGCTGCGGCTTAGTTTTGTTACACCAGAGAACTGATTTAGGTGGTAGAGGTCGTGTGATCTCAGGTGTTTTTGCAATCAGTAGCGTTGGCATTTTTTAGGGTTTTTTTTGGATTGCAGTGAGTATCCTTTCTATCCTTTTCTGTCTAGGCAGATTGGGCCCCAGCGTTTGCTCATACTATTTTCTGTCTGTGTCTGTATTTCCTCTTGTCTTACTGCCATTACATGTTTGGGGGCTTCCTATGTTCTTTGGGGATCTGCTCCGGGGCAGATAGCTTTCCTCTTTCTATCTTTAGGTGTAGTTAATCTCTCAGGCTGTGACGAGGCGTCTAGGACCAACGTAGGAACGCTCCACGGCTGCCTTTAGGTGTGGTGGTTAGTCAGGGTACTGCAATCCAATAGATTCCAACCTCTCTGGTGTATTGCCGTTTTTGCCTGCTCTCCTCAGCTACCAAAACATAACAGTAGAAGCTTACCCTCTTTCCTGACCTTTTGGCCAGTTAGCGTCTCAGAGACTGCCCCAAAGGATAGGTTCCTCTTTACTGTGACTGGGTTTACCTGATTAACCACTTAACGACAGCCGAAACGCCTTTTAACTGCCGTCATTAAGGGTACTTAAAAAGTGAATATCGCCCCCCAGAAGCGCATTTTCTCCGGGGTCTCGGCTACTGGGGGTAGCCGAGACCCCAGAGAACATGAATCGGGTCGGTTTTTACCGACCCCGATGTTGCGATCGCCGTTATTAACCCTATAACGGCGATCGCAACAAAAAAAAATGGTGTGCCATTTAATTTCTCTCTCCTCTGATGTGATCGGACATCAGAGGAGAGAGAAAAGGGGTCCCTGATCCCCCCCCTTGTGGCCCCCGATCCCCTTCATGTGGCCCCCAGGCCCTCCATTGTCCACCGGTGGGCGCCGCCATCTTTCAGGCCTAGAAAATGGCGGGCGCATGCTCAGTGCGCCTGCCGCGATGTGCTGGGGGGGTTTGGGCAATTTTCTCTGTGGTCTCAGCTGCCGAAGGTAGCCGACACCCCAAAGAACATGATCCGGGTCGGTATTTACCGACCCCGGTGTCGCAATCGCTGCTATACTTAGTAACTCTAACATGACCCCCATCAACGTCTGCATTCCAAAACATTATTACTTCCTTTCCAAGCCCTGCTGTGCGCCCAAACAGTTCCCCCCCAACATATTTGGTATCAGCGTACTCAGGACAAATTGGAAAACAACTTTTGGGGTCCAATTTCCTTGTGAAAAATCAAAAATTTGGGACTAAAAAATCATTTTTGTGGAAATTTTTTTTTTTTTTCACACCCAGGCATTATAAACTTTTGTGAAACACTTGGGGGTTCAAAGTGCTCACCACAGATCTAGATAAGTTACTTAGGGGGTCTAGTTTCCAAAATGGGGTCAGTTGTGGGGGTTTTCCACTGTTTAAGCACATCTGCGGCGCTGCAAATGGAACATGACCCCCATCAACGTCTGCATTCCAAAATGTTATTACTTCCATTCCAAGCCCTGCCGTGCACCCAAAAAGTTTCCCCCCCACATATTTGGTATCAGCGTACTCATGACAAATTGGACAACAACTTTTAGCGTCCAATTTCCTTGTGAGAAATCAAAAATTTGGGACTAAAAAATCATTTTTGTGGAAAATTGTTTTTTTTTTCACACCCAGGCATTATAAACTTTTCTGAAACACTTGGGGTTCAAAGTGCTCACAACAGATCTAGATAAGCTCCATAGGGGGTCTAGTTTCCAAAATGGTGTTACTTGTGGGGGGTTTCCACTGTTTAGGTGCATCAGGGGCTCTCCAAACGCGACATGGTGTCCAATCTCAATTTCAGCCAATTTTGGTTTGAAAAAGTCAAACGGCGCTGCTTCCCTTCCAAGCCCTGCCGTGCGCCCAAATCAGTGGTCCCCCCACATATGGGGTATCAGCGTACTCAGGACAAATTGGACAACAACTTTTGTGGTCTAATTTTTCCCTTTACCCTTGGAAAAATAAAAAATTGGGGACTAAACTATCAGGTTTGTGGAAAAAATATGATTTTTTATTTTCACGCCAGGGCGTTATAAGCTTCTGTGAAGCACTTTGGGTTCAAAGTGCTCACCACACATCTAGATAAGTTCCTTAGGGGGTCTAGTTTCCAAAATGGGGTCACTTGTGGGGGGTTTCCACTGTTTAGACACATCAGGGCCTCTACAAACGCGAGATGGCGTCCAGCCAATTCGGCGTTGAAAAAGTCAAACGGCACTCCTTCCCTTCCAAGCTCTGCCATGCACTCAAACAGAGGTTTACCCCCACATATGGGGTATCAGCATGCTCAGGACAAATTGCACAAAAACTTTTGGGGTCTTGTTACCCTTGGGAAAATAAAAATTGGGGTGAAAAGATCATTTTTGTGGAAAAAATATGATTTTTTATTTTCACGGCTCTACGTTATAAACTTGTGTGAAGCACTTGGAGGTTCAAAGTGCTCACCACACATCTAGATAAGTTCCTTAAGGGGTCTAGTTTCCAAAATGGGGTCATTTGTTGGGGGTTTCCACTGTTTAGGCACATCAGGGGCTCTCTAAACGCGACATGGCATCCAGCCAATTCTGCGTTGAAAAAGTCAAACGGTGCTCCTTCCCTTGCGACCTGTGCCGTGTGCCCAAAAAGTGGTTTACCCCACAAATGGGGTATCGGCATGCTCAGGACAAATTGCACAAAAACTTTTGGGGTCTTGTTACCCTTGGGAAAATAAAAATTGGGGTGAAAAGATCATTTGTGTGGAAAAAAAATTTTTTTTTGATTTTCATGGATCTATGTTTATAAACTTGTGTGAAGCACTTGGAGGTTCAAAGTGCTCACCACACATCTAGATAAGTTCCTTAAGGGGTCTAGTTTCCAAAATGGGGTCACTTGCTGGGGGTTTCCACTGTTTAGGCACATCAGGGGCTCTCTAAACGCGACATGGCATCCAGCCAATTCTGCGTTGAAAAAGTCAAACGGCGCTCCTTCCCTTGCGACCTCTGCCGTGCGCCCAAAAAGTGGTTTATCCCCACATATGGGGTATCGGCGTATTCAGAAGAAATTGCTCAACAAATTTTGTGGTTCATTTTTTCTTTTAACACTTGTAAAAATAAAAAAAATTGGTTCTGAAATAAAGCTTTTGCAAAAAAAGTTAAATGTCAATTTTTTCCTTCCACATTGCTTCAGCTCCTGTGAAGCACCTGAAGGGTTAATAAACTTCTTGAATGTGGTTTTAAGCACCTTGAGGGGTGCAGTTTTGGAATGGTGTCACTTTTGGGTATTTTCTATCATATAGACCCTCAAAGTGATTTCAAATGTGATGTGGTCCCTAAAAATAAATGGTGTTGTAAAAATGAGAAATCGCTGGTCAACTTTTAACCCTTATAACTTCGTAACAAAAGAAAATTTTGTTCCCAAAATTGTGCTGATGTAAAGTAGACATGTGGGAAATGTTATTTATTAAGAAATTTGTGTGACATATCTCTCTGATTTAAGGGCATAAAAATTTAAAGTTTGAAAATTGCTAAATTTTCAAAATTGTCACCATATTTCCATTTTTTTCATAAATAAAAGCAAGTCATATAAATTTTTTTTTACCACTAACGTGAAGTACAATATGTCATGAAAAAACAATCTCAAAATCAGCTGGATTCGTTAAATCGTTCCAGAGTTATAACCTCATAAAGTGACAGTGGTCAGAATTGTAAAAATTGGCCTGGTCATTAAGCTGCAAAATGGCTCTGTCACTAAGGGGTTAAGGATCCAGTATTTCAGCAGAGGTTTACCTTGGTCTCCACAATTTATGACACAAGGAGGATGCTAATTGGTTACTGGTTTGTTACACTCCTACTTTTGCACTTTACTGCACTTTGCACTTTGTTCTATGTTGTGTTAGGATTTTTAAAATAGTACAATAAAAGTTATTTTTTAGTTTCCAACTTGCTTTGATGACTTCAGTCTTATGGCTACCACTTACTCACATCACTGTCACTGATTTATATATATATATAAAAAAATACAATACTCACCTCTCCTCCTCATAACCCCACTGCTCCAGGCTCTGCAGAGCGTCTCAGCAGCTCCACTGCTCAGCACACAGCATGGTGTGCGATGAAGTGACATAATCTCGCACCTGCTGTGTCAGAAGAAGAGGGGAATGATTGGGAAGGTAGAGTCATCTGAAACTCTCTCCTCCATATTGCTTTAAACTGTATGGGGATATAGTTGAATGTCGGGGGGAAGGGGCGGCACTGACTCACGGCCCCATAGCAGCCACGTGGTGTGCTGCTATTAGAGGCACGCCAGTGGCTGGGGGCCCTAGGCAGCTGCCTAGTGTGTCTCCCCTAATGCTGGCCCTATATATGGCCTCCATTGTGATTATGTCATCTTTTGGCCTTACCCATTGGACCCATTACCCATTGGACACCTGATGTCAAGTTTACTCTGTCTGCCCACCAAGAGAGGGAATTTTTTCCCTTCTAAATGTCCTCTTAGAATTTCCAACTGAAGCCATCTCATGTGGAATTGTGCAAATCTTACTGCTGGGATCCAGGATGTCAGGCATCCTAACAGGTACATTGCTTTCCATAGGGTCATTCTTGGATAATCTATTGCTGTCAAGGCAAGGTTCACAATTTTGTCTATTTTGTTCTCGGGTAAGAGACAGATCTGGCGTTCGAAGTTTAGAACCAGGCACGGGAAGCATTGTATCCTCTATGGTTTTAATCTTGACTTGAGATTGTTCACCATCCAGCCAAGATCCTCTAGGATGATTCTCCCATCTTTTAGCTGTGCTGCACAATGGTCTTCCGGTTTTCCCACTATAAGGAAGTTATCCAGGTAAGGGAAAACAATTGCCAAGGTAGGCCGTCACCTCTGATATTACTTTGGTGAAAATCCTCGGAGACACAACTTGAATGGAAGAGCTCTGTATTGATTATTTTTGACCTGTCCCTGAATATACAGAGCTACTCTCAAATATCGTTGATGATCCGAATGGATTGGGATGTGGTAGTATACATCCTTTAAATTGATGACTGCCATCAAACAGTTATTATATAACAGCTTTATAGCTGTAATCACCGATTCCATCTTGATGGAGCGATTTACTATCCTCTGGTTGGGTTTCCTCAGATTGACGGCAGTTCTGAAGGAACCATCCGTTTTTTTTAGCAAAAAGAGGGCAGAATAAAATCCCCTTCCCTTTTCTTCTTTCAGGATCTCACACAAAACCTGCTTTCCTAAAGACCAATGATCTCTACTTCCAAGGCTAAATGTTCTTCCGGTGACCTCCTGTGGGGTGTCATTATGATGGTCTGACCTAGCAAATGAACAGAGTTTATGTTCAAACCTCCATTACAATATTTAATACCCAGCAACTTGGGAAGATGTTCTCCCAGGCCTGGATAAAGAGGGAAATCCTTCCCCCTACTGCTGACCTGGTATCATTGGGAGGGCTTTTTAGAAGATGAAGAGGGGCCACCGAACATAAAACCAGTCTCCTTTCTGCCCTTAAACTTCCAATTCCTTCTTTCCCTGGAGGACGTCTCCTATTGAATTTTTTCCTCCGAAAGGAAGAGTCCCTCGCATCAGTAGGGAAGTTGGAGTGGTGATCATGGTGCCAAGGACCATGTCAGACCTGCGCAGGACCTTTACTTTATAAATTGTGCTTTAAAATACTTCTTCACTTTTTCTTGTCATGTTCTTTTTAATCTGCAAAATTCTGCTCTGTTGAATACATATTAATTTGTTTGTTTTTTCAGGAGACGATGGCTTCAATGGAATGGGTGTTATGTGAGTACTATTTTTGTATATTATTTTCTGTATTTTACAGGAGACGATGGCTTCAATGGAATGGGCATTAGATAAGTATAACTGTGTTTTTTTATATCAAATAAAGGACTTTATTTTGGCTGTGTGTTTATTTACAATATAAATGTAGAAGTACTAATAGACGTCTTCTAGATGCCTCTTTGTTACAAACCTATGCTCTTAATGTCACCGGACAATACAAAGGTGACATCAACCCCACAAATATTAACCCCACTTACCACTGCCACAGGGCAAGAGGTAAGAGCCAAGCAAAGCACCAGAATTGGTGCATCTAATACATGCTCCATTTCTGGGGCAGCTTCGGGGGCCAATATCCGTAGCCCCATACCGACCTGAGAATAAAAGCCTCCAGCTGTCTGTTTTAGCTTGGCTGGTTGTCAAAAATGGGAGGGACTATCCTGCATTCCAACATTTCATCAATTTTTATTTTATTATTCTGTGCACCATGAATAAATGAGCATCAACATCTCTGGGCATGGATTTTTTGACCTTGAGATTGTTGATATTGTTCAACATTTTGGTTCTGAAGTAATCAGATTGTTCTCTTCCACTCTTTCTGTACTCCATTCGTCATGTGACATACACAGGCACACAATGCAAAGACTGAGGCAACTTCTCCCCTTTTATTTGGTTTCAGGTGTAATTTTTATATTGCCCACATCTGTTACGCGCCACAGTTGAGTTTGAATGAGCATCACATGCTTGAAACATAGTTGTTTACCCACAATTTTGGAAATGGTGCCAACAATTTTGTCCTGCCCATTTTTGCCATTTTGTTTGAAATTATGTCCAATTTGCCTTTTTTTCTCTGTTTTCCTATACATACAAATTAAATGAACATGTCCATAAAAAAACATGTGTAATTGCAATAATTTTCTTTTGAGAAATACTTCATTTTCTGGAACAATTTCAAGGGTACCAACCAACAGTTTTGGCCATGACTGCATATATTTCTAAAAAACTACATCTTATAAATTTGTATATATACAAAGGATGAATGTCTTCTCTTTTTGTTGAGAATATTTACAGCCTCTTTTATGGCTGTGGCCTAGAATATGTTGTCATTCCAGATGTTTTGTCTGGTGACCTGTTTTTTTTCAGCTTTTAAGCTATAAGCATCTGTTAGAGCAGAGAGTCTGCAGTTTTCCGACTAATCCAATGAGATCTATGAGACAGATCCTGTGCTAAATGATGTGTTCAGATTTCCATCTTACTAGAACATTTATCAATGAATTAAGAGTGGTGAAGCAATTCGGCATATTTTACTAATTATTATGCTGTTCAAATATAGTGATTGTTTTATTGCAAATTCAGATTTTTTTCTGCTTCTCTGAAAACACAAAGCTTTAGGTGACAAGTAAAGATGAGCAAACTTGTTCGGAAAAAGTTTGGCAATTTCAAATTTGGCACTAACATTGCGCATTCGGATTCATGCTCGGATTCCAGAGCATTTTTACTCAAAATCAGCAAAATTCAGCCAAATCTCATAAAATCATCGAGTTTCCACTCACGTTTTTTTTTAGGACTTTGGCTAGGATAGTGGTGCTGTATGATGAGCTGGGAATAAGGGAGGTGTTTGATGAGGGGTGGGGGTGGGAGAGTGGTGGACTGTATTATTATTTTTTTTAATTAACTTAATGTGTGTTGATTCCGGCAGGCAATCAGGGCGCAGAAACCATCCACAATGTCTAGACACGAGGGCTTCTGTCTTTGGCTGCTGAAGTCACATGTTACTCCCCATATAAAAAACAGACATCTTGTTTTTGCTCTTTTTTGTCAGTGTAACAGCGCAGTGTAGCTGCTCCTGCTGCAAGTAGTTAGATAGTTCAGATAGTTAGGATCCTGTGTGAAATCGACCTTCCAGCATCTAAATTGTTTCCACTAATAGTGTGGGCCAGCCAAGAGTCCACATTTCAGAATCTAAATCCTTTCTGCTAATAGTGTGGGCATACACTAGGCCACATTTCAGAATCTAAATAGTTTGTGCTAATAGTGTGAGCCAGAGATCAGGCCACATTTCAGAATCTAAATCGTTTGTGCTAATAGTATGGACCATAGACCAGGCCACATTTAAGAATCTATTTTTTTTTCTGCTAATAGTGTGGTCCAGTGAGGAGTCCACATTTCTGAATCTAAATCCCTTCTGCTAATAGTGTGGTCGAGCGAGGAGTCCACATTTCTAAATCTAAATCCTTTCTTCTAATAGTGTTGGCCATGCACCAGGCCACATTTCAGAATCTAATCATTTGCGCTAATAGTGTGGGCCAGACACAAGGCCACATTTCTGAATCTAAATCTTTTCTGCTAATAACGTGGTCTAGACACCAGCCCACATTTCTGAATCCAGACACACTAAGCCAATAAATAATGATTGTTAATTTATTGACAGGTAACTGACAGGTCTTGGCCTAGGGTTGTGAAACAGCTGGTTAAAAGAGTTAAGTATGCATCCAACATGAGTGGGAAAAAGCGAGGTCATTGTGGAAGGGGGAATATGCTTGGTGTTCATGGTGTACATGGGTTAGGTAGTAGTAGTTTTACTGAATGTTCAACTGAACAAACTGTCTTGTCCTATCTAAAGATAACTGGCAACATCTGTTACTGGATGGGCTATTTTTTTTTGGCAGCCGCACAGCAGTACACCTTGTAAATGGCCAGAAAGAACATGTGCTTCAATGGATGGCAAGTGCTACATCAAGTAGCCTCTCCTCTTCCTCCACCTTAGCATCACACACAGTACAATCTTCCATGGTGGCACCACATTTACCCTTGTTTCCCCTGTTTCCCAACTCTCCAACCACCCATCTGACTGTGAGGAACCAAAGATGGGCGAGTCTGCAGAGCTGTTCAATTTTTGTTCCATGAGCACCAGAGGTTTACAGAATCAAGAGGAGAAAAAAATCTGCACCGATGCCCAAAATTTTTTTCAGTTGGATCCAGGGCCGTACAAAGTAGGGTCCGAGCAGAATCCAGACCCTTGTCGCCAGACGTTAATCACCAGGGATGAAGGTGATCCTGATGAGACCCAGATACCTGAGGCATACGCGGACTATACTGTGCTTTCAGGGTAGGAAGAGAAGGAGGGTAACTCTCAGGGCGAGGAGTATGAGAACAGAGAGGTTGACAATGAGGTTGTAGATCTCACCTGGTGTGAACCCAGAGGAACGCAGCTGAGTAGCTCAGCAAAGGAGAAGGAAGATGATGAAGTTACGTTCTGGATTGCTGCACACATGGAGAGATGCAACCACAACAAGCTCTACATCCTCAGCCACAACTCTGGCTGTGGCCAGCAGCGGTCACTGGTCTGCAGCGTGCAGGGACAACAATGTTTGTCTAGCCTGGGCCTTTTTTGAGACTGCAAAAGATAACCCAACCTACCTTATCTGCCAACTTTGCAAAAAACGACACAGTAGAGGCAAAAATTTCAATAACTTGACTACTACATGCACAAACCATATAATCACAACTTTGACCTAATGGTGAAATAACCCCTACCTCTTGGGGGAATGGCATCCCTTACACAAATATAAATCATAAGCAAATTTACCTAAATTTTGGTAATAAACAGGAATGCTGAATGTAGAAAATAGCAAATTTTTATTGACAAAATACATTAAAATCCAAAAATAGAAACAAGTTTGAATCATAGAATCATAGAATCATAGAATGGTAGAGTTGGAAGGGACCTCCTGGGCCATCTGGTCCAACCCCCTGCTCAAAGCAGGATTCTCTAAATCATCCCAGACAGATGTCTGTCCAGCCTCTGTTTGAAGACTTCCATTGAAGGAGAACTTACCACCTCTCGTGGCAGCCTGTTCCACTCCTTGATCACCCTGAAACAACAGCAAACCAGGGACATATCATCATAGACACCACAAAATACCTAATTGCAAAGCCATCTGTAGCTAAGATTTGAAGCTATCAGGCTTATATAATCCAGGAACAAAAGGCAGGTAATCAATGTCAGAGTCAGGTACTACGTCAAAAATCTGAAGGCTACTCCATCATATAATAAGTGAAAGTGCCAAGTGCTTAACATGTAAACTACTCACTCAAATTGCAAAGTGCCCGAGAACTACTGAACATATAATGATAATACAACAGGGAGGCGAAGAAGGATTGCGAAACGCGCGTCGGGGTAGTAGGGATGCCAGGACATCCACGTGCAGCCTCAGGTAGCTATTTGACTGATATTTCATCAGGAATTTGCAGGCACTAATTATCATTATATGTAAAGGGCTTTGAGGACCATCATATTGTGTACTGGGGCTCTAAGGCCATCATTCTGTATATACAGAGCTGTGTGGGAACTCAGAGGACATTATTTGTTATAAATGGGGACATTATTAGTTTGGATAAGGGCTCTCAGGTTCCTTTATTTTTTTTGTGGAGGGGACATTGTTAACTTTAAGTGGACACTTAAGGGTATTTGTTGCTGGCAGGGGGCACTTGGGATATTATATCCTTCAAAGGAGCATACAGGCCTTTGCACAGTAGAGGCATTAAAATACTTTATATGGGACACTTTAATTTTTTGGTGGAGGGAGTAATTGTAATGACACAATTTTTTAAATATTGGGGTCAGTGTTCTATACCGCAGGTGCACGCAGAGTGGGGAGTTATTGTAGGTTGGGAATAGATGGAGATGTCAAATGTATTTATGTTGTAATGTGTGCAGACGAATCGTGGCTAGAGAAGTGGTAATAGAGATCTGGGCCAAATGGAAAAGATGTGAAACGTGAACAACCCAAATCAGAAAGAATGTCATCTGTAAGTTACTATATATAACTAAACTGTAATCACGTGTATGTTCTGCAGGACTGGTATCTACCAATATATGGTTACTAGAGTTGAGCGATACTTTCCGATATCCTAAAGTATCGGAATCGGAATGGTATCGCCGATATCACTAAAATATCGGCGATACCCGATACCGATACCGGAAGTCCCATGTAAGTCTATGGGAACAAAATATCGCAACTAAAAAAACCCCATTCTTTCCTTGTAAACACTAAATATACACACATAGAATACATATATATATATATACATGTCATTGTGACATATATATATACATATATGTATAGTTTATACACTTCTACATAGTAAAATATCCTCTCATTCAATTGCCGGGTAAAGCCGGCTTCAGTGAAAAGACAGAAGCACCCGACATGAAATGACACTTGGTGTACATAGGGTTAACCATGTCTTTTCATGTCGTTTGCTATCTGATTTGCACAAACAATTAAATCAGACTATGTGTGCAAAATTTCACACCTGTAGGGGTTAATTAAAGGTGTAAATTCGTTGTAAAAAAAACGGACTTTTTTGCTACGAATTTACACCTTTAATTAACCCCTACAGGTGTGAAATTTTGCACACATAGTCTGATTTAATTGTTTGTGCAAATTAGATAGCAAAGGACATGAAAAGACATGGTTAACCCTATGTACACCAAGTGTCATTTCATGTCGGGTTCTGCATTTTCACAAAAGCCGGCAATTGAATTAGCGGCTATTATACTATGTAGAAGTGTATGAACTACAAATATAAATATATATATATATGTGTCACAAATTCAATGACATGTATATATATATATGAGGTGTAAAATTGCTGAAAAAAAATGCGTGGGCTCCCGCCCTATTTTCGCAACCAGACAGACAAAGCCAGTGAGTGGGGGCAGATAATAATAGCCCAGAGAGGGACCATTATTTTTGCCCCCCCCCCGGCTACTAACATCTGCCCTCAGACACCCCAGGAAAGACAAATCTATAATTAGATTCGCCCTTTCTGGCACTTTGCCCGTCTATTCCCATTGCCCTGTAGCGGTGGCGAATGGGTTAATATGGGGTTAAAGCCACCTTGCTATTGAAAGGTGACCTTAAGCCAGGTTAATAATTGAGAGCTGTCAATTAGACAACTATCAATTATTAATCCTATTGCATGAAATAAAAATAAAACACACACACTTTAATTAAAAATCATTTTAATGAAATAAAGACACATGTTTTTGACCATCTTTTATTTTACTGCAAAAAACCATTTCCTGTAATAAAAATAAAATAAAAAAGCAAAATTATTCTTACCTATCCCATGCACAGTCAGGTCCCACGGTGTAATCCTTCAGAAAGGGTTAATGTTTACTGCAGGGACCGCAGCTAATGCTGCAGCCTCACAGTAAACCCCAAATGAATGAGTTCCTCTCCTGCCTGACAGGAGAGTAAAGGCTGGGTGTCACATAACGATACACCAGCGATCCCGACAACGATATGCACTTGTCAGGATCGCTGGTGTATCGCTACATGATCGCTGCTGAGCTGCCAAACAGGCAGCTCAGGCAGCGATCTGGGACAGCGACACTGCGGGTAACATCGCTTAAGGGCCCGTCTCACATAGCGATATCGCTACCGAGATCGCTGCTGAGTCACTAGTTTTGTGACGCAGCAGCGAGCTCACCAGCGATATCGCTGTGTGTGACATTCAGCGACGATCAGCCCCCCTGCCGGGTATCGCTGATCGTCGCAGAAATGTCAGGACCTTTTTTTGATCGCTGTTTTCCCTCTGACAGGCACGCATCGCTGCGTGTGACAGGCGGGAGACCAGCGATCCGCTGGTAACCAAGGTACACAGCGGGTTTCCAGGCACCGCGCAGCGCTTGGAAACCCGCTGTGTACCTTGGTTACCAGCGGATCGCTGGTCTCCCGCCTGTCACACGCAGCGATGTGTGCCTGTCAGCGGGAAACCAGCGATCAAAAAAAGGTCCTGACATTTCAGCGACGATCAGCGATACCCGGCAGGGGGGCTGATCGTCGCTGAATGTCACACACAGCGATATCGCTGGTGAGCTCGCTGCTGCGTCACAAAACTAGTGACTCAGCAGCGATCTCGGTAGCGATATCGCTATGTGAGACGGGCCCTTAAGTGGAAAGCTTAATTGATTGCTTTCCACTTTCACTTCAGGTCAGCCAGGGACACAATCAGTGACGTCAGAGAGAACTGATTAACAAAAATAGGGGTTCCCTTCGAAAAAAAAATGGCGTGGGGTCCCCCCTATTTTTGTTAACCAGCCAGATGAAGCAGACCGCTGAGGCCTGGATTTTCAGGCTGTTAAGGAGCCAAGATCCATGGACCTTGCCAGCCTGATAATACTAGGCCACAGCAGTCTGCATATCTTGGCTGATTAACAAAAATAGGGGATCCCCTCGAAAAAAATTGGCGTGGGGTCCCCCCTATTTTTGTTAACCAGCCAGATGAAGCAGACCGCTGAGGCCTGGTTTTTCAGGCTGGTAAGGATCCAATATCCATGGACCTTGCCAGCCTGATAATACCAGGCCACAGCAGTCTGCTTAGCTTGGCTGGTTAACAAAAATAGGGGATCCCCTCGAAAAAAAAAACGGCGTGGGGATCCCCCCTATTTTTGTTAACCAGCCAAGTAAAATGCAGACTGCTGCGGCCTGGTATTAAAAGACTGTCAAGGCCCATGGATTTTGGCCCTCAACAGCCTGATAATACCAGGCTACAGCAGCCCCACATTTGGCGCATCAAAAGATGTGCCAATTGTGGCACTTTACCCGGCTCTTCCCACTTGCCCTGTAGCGGTGGCAAGCGGGGTAATAAGGGGTTAATGTCACCGTTGATTGCACGGTGACAATAAGCCCGGTTAATAATGGAGAGGCGTCAATAAGACACCGATCCATTATTAATCCCAAAGTTATTAAATGTATAAAAAAAAGACAAAGCAAGAAAAAAGTATTTTAATGAAATAAAAGAGACAACACAGTTTTCATTAATTTTATTACTCTCTCATTCCTGCGACGCCATCGATCTCCTGTAAAAAAAGAAAAAAAAACAAACCAACAGTATATCACCTGTCCGACGCAGTCCAAAGTAACGACAGTCCCACGACGATCCAACTCTGCTACATCGCAATGACAGGCAGAGCCTGTCATCGCGACGCAGCACAGCTGATTACCTGCTTCCCCGGTGGTGACGTCATCGGACTGACTGCTTTACGGCCGGGATTACCCAGCAGTCACTGCAGTTATCGCGAGAAACTGCATGTGACCGCCGGGGAAAGAAGATTGCGGCCATGAAGCAGTCCAGGACGTGACCGCCGGAGATCTTCTGCCAGGTAAGTGCCGCTGACTCCTGACAGACCCGACCGACGGACACTGACAGTGACAGTGACAATCCCGATTCCGGTATCCGATATGACGAAAATATCGGAACTCGGAATCGGAATTCCGATACAGCCAATATCGGCCGATACCCGATATTTGCAGTATCGGAATGCTCAACCCTAATGGTTACTCTAAGGTGGGAATATTGCTCTTTTTAGTAGTGTTTTTTTTTAACTTTTTTATTTAGTAACAGCTTTATGTGTTTCAGTCATTATGTAGTAGAAGGTGTATGGTAGTATCATTGGTGTTTGTATAGAGTGTTTTGCTATGCAGAGGTAATGGTCTTATTATATTATGTATTCGCTGTGTAGTGGTGATGGGAGTGGGCATTGTGTAGCAGTATTGTTTGGTCTTTTATAGTAGTAATTTTGATAATATTGGTCATTGCATTGTGTGTTTTGGTTAGCAACAGTGATATACTGTAATTTATAAATGTATAGATGCTATCTTAAATGGCCATGGGGGGTCTAATGGGGAAACATGCACTTTGGTGCTTAGGCCCCTAATCTTTTAGGACCTTAGCAACGACCCTGCCATCATACTGTGTGTTTACATGTCCGTGTTTCTGGAGTTGTATGTATGTTTGAAGGTAAGCTCAGTTATAGTACCATTTCTAAGTGCGACGCCTGCTAGGGCAGGAGGGTACTCCGTCCGGGTCAGACAGTTCTTTGAAGAAGTCACGGGGCCATGACCCGGTCCGTGGCCCTGGGCGTGCAATAAAAATGAGGGGGAAAAGTTTATACGGGATTAAGTTCGTGATGTCACCCGTGGTATTCGGCAATAGATGGCAAGCGCTGCGATTCAGGTCCACTGGGGCAGTTGATGACGCAGCAGAGATGTTACAGCTCTCCACGGGTAGAGTTAGGCCCCAGGGCAGTTATAGGGTTAATTTGATGATGGTAACGGTTGTAGTGCAGTTTAGGTGATGCAGTAAATTAATCTGAGGACACAGCAGGGTACAGTCTTCACACTTTACTCACAGTCTTTAGGTTACAATCACCAGCCGGGTGCGGTGTCCTCCGGGTCGGTGGTCTAGCCAGCTCTCGGGTAGTTTGGGGTACACCTTACCGGGACCCCCTTGTGTACCTACTCCAGTCTCTCCCTGCGCTGGCTAATGCCTTTCCTGCCCTGCGCCTCACACACAGTGTTCCAAGCCAGCAGCCTCAGATTACCTTTTCGGCAAATGTGTGTGGATTTGGCTGTTGCACATACATTCACAACAGCCTCCGGATTGCTAGCTGAGTCTTCTAGTTTCTCCACCAGTCTGGGGCTGGTCCCCCCCCACTGCTACTTGGTCCCTCCGTCCGACTACGGTCAGCCTGGATTCGGGCGCCACAGGTGGATTCCTTACTTCCCTGGCCCCTAGGACCACTTCCTCCTCAGGAGCTCCATTCTCACCTCTGCTCCTCTCAACTCCTCTCACTTCTCTCTTCCCAACTGTCACACTCCCTTACCGCCTGAACTGAGGCACCTCCCCCCTCCCTTGGGGTGGTGTGTGGTGTTGGTGTAATGTATGTAGTACAGTTCATATACGTCTTGTGCTTGGGTGCGATGAAAACACAGGAGTCACAGGTTTGATATAGAAAAGTCCTGTATTACTTCATACAAGTTGGCAGAAATAGTCACACAGTTTGCAGACACAGAAACAGGAGACACAGCAGGCCAGAGTAATCCAAGCTCAGCAATCACTCTCCAATACAGATTCAGGATCTTCTTCTCTGTTACCGTAAGTCCATGCAAACGTGGGTCTTTCAAAGAGCAGGGTTCAGAGTCCACAAGTGCTTCAGAGTTCCTCAGTAGGAATAGCTGGAGTACAAGGTCCAAGGCTTACAGGAGTCAAGTCACAGGTTCACTGCAGGCTAGATTCTGAAGCACTGATTGCTCAGCTGTGGCTGCTTAAGAAGCAAAGGAGAGAATCAGGGCGGGAACATGCAAGCTGGAAACTCCATTTTGACTGAGGGCAAGATAGCTGCAGCAAGACAGAAAGTAAAATGGCTGACGAACAAACTGAGTTTCAGGAATATATACATAGAACCTTACATTACTCCCCCCTTAAGGACAACGTCCAGATGATCTCAGACCAGGCTTGTGTGGGTACCTCTGATGAAACTGATGGAGCAAGCGAGGAGCATTAACGTTATTGACCGGTTCCCATGAGTTGTCCTCCACTGGGTAGCCCTGCCATTTAATCAGATATTGTAACTGTTTTCTATACAACCTGGAATCTAAAATCCTTTCCACCACAAATTCTTCCTGACCATCGACTAGCACTGGGTCAGGGCAAGGAGAAGAACGTCCAGGAAACGTATTGGGTGTCGCAGCCTTTAGTAGGGATACATGAAAGACAGGGTGGATTCTCATAGTTTTGGGCAGTTGAAGACGACAAGCAACGGCACTTATAATTTTACTGATTTTATAGGGTCCAATGTACTTATGTCCCAACTTAGACGATGGAATCCTTAACTTAAGATTTCTGATTGACAGCCAGACCAAGTCTCCTACCTTGAAACTGGTGCAGGTTTACGAAATTTATCTGCTGCTTTCTTGTACCTTTCTTGAGCCGATTCCAGATTTTCCTTTAGAAGATCCATATTCTTCTGTAAAGACGTGATTCTTTCAGCCACTGCTGGTAAAGGCGTTTCTATGGGAAATCGTGGTAGAATGTTAGGATGATAACCTAGATTAGAGTAAAAAGGAGACTGTTTAGTGGAGGCACTCTGAGAGTTGTTATACGAGAACTCAGCTAATGGAAGTAGATCCACCCAATCATCCTGTAGGTGGCAGATAAAGCAGCGGAGATACTGCTCCAGGGTTTGATTGGTTCGTTCGGTCTGTCCATTAGTCTGGGGATGAAAAGCAGAAGAAAGGTTTACTTTAATGTCCAATGCTGCACAGAAATTTTGCCAAAACCTAGAAGTGAATTGCACCCCTCGATCCGAAATAACCTCATCCGGTACTCCATGTAAGCGAAACACATCTTTAATCATCAAATCTGATGTCTGTTTTGCAGTGGGTAAGCCGACACAAGGGATAAAATGAGCTGCCTTTGTTAGACGGTCAACCACCACTAGAATGGTGTTCTTCCCTGAGAGGTTGGTAACTCCACAATGAAGTCCATAGAAATGGATCCCCACGGGCGGGACGGGGTGGGAAGAGGCTGTAACAGACCAGTTGGTGAGGAGCGAGGTGTTTTGCATCTTGCACAGACCTCACATGAAGTGACATAATTCAAAACATCCTTCCTGCAAGTGGGCCACCAAAAGAAACGAGAAAGAAATTCCTGTGTCTTTAGAATTCCTCTATGCCCAGCTATCTTGGAATCGTGAATGAGTTGCAATACTCTTAATCTGACTGTTTCAGGAATATACAGACGTTGTCCCTGAATCCACACACCATTCTTAAAGACAAGACTTACGTCCCTTGGGGGTTGTGCCAAAAAGGAATCCGCATGGTATGCTTCCTTGATGTCCTTAAGTAGGTCTTGATTATGAATTACTCCTAGGAATCTAGAGTCAGGAAGAATAGTCTTAGGAGGAGTAATTGGACGTGTCTCTGCTGAGTAAATCCTAGAGAGTGCATCAGCCTTTCCATTGCGCGATCCTGGTCTATAAGAGATGATAAAATTAAATTGGTTTAAGAAAAGATTCCAGCGAGCCTGGCGAGGAGTCAGGCACTTAGCCGACCTGATAAACTCAAGGTTACGATGGTCTGTCAGGACGACTATTTGCTGTGCAGCTCCCTGAAGAAGGTGTCTCCATTCTTTGAAGGCGGCAATAATGGCCAACAACTCTCTATTGCCCACATCGTAGTTCCTCTCAGCCGAAGACAACTGCTGGGAAAAGAAGGCACAGGGATGCAAGACATTCTTCTCACCTGTTCTCTGAGAGAGTATAGCTCCAACGGCACAGTCTGAAGCATCCACCTCTATTATGAAGGCAAGCTCGGGGTTGGGATGTACTAGGATAGGTGCAGTGGTAAATTTATCTTTTAGACGGGAAAATGCTTCCTGGGCTTGGGGAGTCCAGGAAAACCTAGACTCTTTCCGGGTAAGTTGAGTGATAGGTGACACTACCTGTAAGGTTCTATGTATATATTCCTGAAACTCAGTTTGTTCGTCAGCCATTTTACTTTCTGTCTTGCTGCAGCTATCTTGCCCTCAGTCAAAATGGAGTTTCCAGCTTGCATGTTCCCGCCCTAATTCTCTCCTTTGCTTCTTAAGCAGCCACAGCTGAGCAATCAGTGCTTCAGAATCTAGCCTGCAGTGAACCTGTGACTTAACTCCTGTAGGCCTTGGACCTTGTACTCCAGCTATTCCTACTGAGGAACTCTGAAGCACTTGTGGACTCTGAACCCTGCTCTTTGAAAGACCCACGTTTGCATGGACTTACGGTAACAGAGAAGAAGATCCTGAATCTGTATTGGAGAGTGATTGCTGAGCTTGGATTGCTCTGGCCTGCTGTGTCTCCTGTTTCTGTGTCTGCAAGCTGTGTGACTATTTCTGCCAACTTGTATGAAGTAATACAGGACTTTTCTATATCAAACCTGTGACTCCTGTGTTTTCATCGCACCCAAGCACAAGACGCTATATGAACTGTACTACATACATTACAAGATTCTGAAGACAAAACGTTAGTGTCTGCTGGGTCTGGAAGGCTGTGTCTGCTGTACTGTGGATATCAGACGTCCGGTTGTACTTTCTGTGATGACAGTGGTTGTGACTTCTCACAACCATTCCAGGTGAGCAATTCCCTTAAGTTTTTTCTTTTTGCAGTGTTACCACAGGTAAACACTATTGTTTTTTTTTTTTTCCTTTCTTTTCTCTTTTTTGTCTGCTGTAACTCTGGATATCAGATGTCTGGTTGAAACTTTCTGTGATGATAGTGGTTGTGACTTCTCACAACCATTCCAGGTGAGCAGTTCCCTTAATTTTTTTTTCTCTCTGCAGTGTTGCCACAGGTGAACACTATTGTTTTTTTTCTCTCCTCTTCTTCCAGTAATCCTGTCTTAAAAGATCTGGAAAATGGAGGCCCGCATAAAGGAACTTTGCGGAGTGACTGATAATATCCTTGCAGATTTGCAGAATATAAAGACCCGTTTTACAAATCTACAGGACCTCAATAATCACAATTTGCAAGTGGTTGGACAGACTACCCAGGATTTGCGAGCCAGGATTGAGGTTCTAGAGGGGCGAGTCCAGGCTCCTGCCGTAGCCCCGAGTGCTGGGATTCCCAAGTTGCCCCCTTTTCGTTTTGGCGGTGAACGTGAGAAATTCAGGGGATTTATTAATCAATGCAATCTTTTTTTTTCTGCACATGCTTCACAATTTCCCACTGAACGATCTAAGGTGCTTACTATAATTATGTTGCTTACCAACAAGGCTTTGATGTGGGCAAATCCTCTGATTGAGACTGAGGATGATTGTTTGAATCACCTTGATGATTTTATTTCAGCCATGGGGCAGGTGTTTGATGACCCCAATCGAGGTGTAACAGCTGAAGCAGCCATGTTAGCTTTGCGCCAAGGTAAGCACTCGGTAGCTGAATATGCCTTGGATTTCAGGAGATGGGCCCTTGATACCACCTGGACAGTTCCGCCAAAAAATCTATTTTTCGAAAGGGGTTATCTCCACTGATTAAGGATGAACTTGCTCGTGCCGACCCTCCCACTGCGTTAGGTGACTTTATTAACTACTGCATCCGTATTGATACTCGTCTGACTGAACGCAGGCAAGAGAGATGGTTCGAAAGCAATCGTACTAACCTTTTCCTACCTTCCTCTCCAGCTAAGGAACCTTTGAGTAGGATTACACGGGAACCTGAACCTGAACCCATGCAGGTAGACTCTTTACAACGACGGGTTAGTGATGCACGCAAGGAACATCGTTTTAAGGAGAATCTATGTTTCTATTGTGGTAAGTCAGGGCACTTCATTATAAACTGCCCCAGCCGTTCTCGTAAGACTACTGCAGCACTCATTCATTGTGAGTGTTGCGAGAGGGGATCTGTCAGGTCCGAGCCTCAGGCTCCAGAGAGATCTGCAGCAACAGATCTTGATTTCTCGGACTTAAACTCCGTTACCTCTGAGGACGTTGACTGTGTAAACGCTGCCATTTTTCAAGTTTCCTCAGCGGTGTCCCAGCTGAGTTGTAAGAAAAACAATTCTCATTGCTTTCTTTCCATCAAACTCTGGGTTGACTCAGCTTGGGTGTCTAGCTCTGCTATGATCGACTCAGGGGCAAGTGGAAATTTTATGGATGTCTCCTTTGCTCTGAAACAGGGAATACGTTCAGTGAAGAAGGCTACTCCAGTACAGATGGAAACTGTGGATGGCTCCCTGCTGACCTCTGGACCAGTGGATCAGGAAACAGAGCCTTTGAGGGTTCTTATGGGTAAAGATCATCAAGAGAAACTGTCCTTTATGCTTATCTCTTCTCCCCACTTTCCCATTATTCTAGGGCTACCATGGCTGCAGGCTCAGAATCCTACCATTAACTGGGAGACCAAGGAATTACACTTTCCAGAGAAACAGATGAGTCCAAAAGTTTCAGCTTGCTCTGTTCCTAAAGGAATCATGTCAGTCCCTGAACTACCAGCTGTATACCAGGACTATGTGGATTTATGTGACAAGAAGAACGCTGACCAGCTTCCTCCTCACCGTCCATATGATTGTCCAATTGAATTATTGCCTGGAGCAGAGATACCTTTTGGTAAGATCTACCCCCTGGCGGGGCCCGAGCTAAAGGCTTTAAAGGATTACATAGATGAAAATCTAGCCAAGGGCTTCATACGCCCCTCTTCATCTCCTGCAGGTGCACCCATCTTCTTTGTAAAGAAGAAAGATGGATCTCTGAGACCATGCGTAGACTATAGGGAACTCAATAAGGTTACTATTAGAAACCGTTATCCATTGCCTTTAATCCCTGAGTTATTGGAGAGAGTGCGACATGCCAAAATTTTTTCTAAACTAGATCTTCGTGGGGCCTATAACTTAGTCCGTATTAGACCTGGGGATGAATGGAAGACTGCATTCAGGTCACGCTATGGACACTTTGAATATCTAGTTATGCCTTTTGGTCTGAGTACCGCCCCAGCCACTTTCCAACACTTGGTGAATGACATCTTCAGGGATCTCCTAGATACATTCGTGGTAATTTATTTGGATGATATTCTAATTTTTTCTAACTCCACAGAGGAACATCATGGACATGTGAGAATGGTCTTGGAACGTCTAAGACAAAATCATCTTTACATCAAACTTGAAAAGTGTGAATTCCATAGGACCGAAATTCAATTTCTGGGGTATGTACTGTCTACACAAGGAATTAGTATGGATGGAAGCAAAACCCAAGCCATCAAGGATTGGCCAAGTCCTAGAAATGTGAAGGAGGTACAGCGCTTCATCGGGTTTGCCAACTTCTATAGACGTTTCATTAGAAATTTCTCTGAGGTAGTGTCACCTATCACTCAACTTACCCGGAAAGAGTCTAGGTTTTCCTGGACTCCCCAAGCCCAGGAAGCATTTTCCCGTCTAAAAGATAAATTTACCACTGCACCTATCCTAGTACATCCCAACCCCGAGCTTGCCTTCATAATAGAGGTGGATGCTTCAGACTGTGCCGTTGGAGCTATACTCTCTCAGAGAACAGGTGAGAAGAATGTCTTGCATCCCTGTGCCTTCTTTTCCCAGCAGTTGTCTTCGGCTGAGAGGAACTACGATGTGGGCAATAGAGAGTTGTTGGCCATTATTGCCGCCTTCAAAGAATGGAGACACCTTCTTCAGGGAGCTGCACAGCAAATAGTCGTCCTGACAGACCATCGTAACCTTGAGTTTATCAGGTCGGCTAAGTGCCTGACTCCTCGCCAGGCTCGCTGGAATCTTTTCTTAAACCAATTTAATTTTATCATCTCTTATAGACCAGGATCGCGCAATGGAAAGGCTGATGCACTCTCTAGGATTTACTCAGCAGAGACACGTCCAATTACTCCTCCTAAGACTATTCTTCCTGACTCTAGATTCCTAGGAGTAATTCATAATCAAGACCTACTTAAGGACATCAAGGAAGCATACCATGCGGATTCCTTTTTGGCACAACCCCCAAGGGACGTAAGTCTTGTCTTTAAGAATGGTGTGTGGATTCAGGGACAACGTCTGTATATTCCTGAAACAGTCAGATTAAGAGTATTGCAACTCATTCACGATTCCAAGATAGCTGGGCATAGAGGAATTCTAAAGACACAGGAATTTCTTTCTCGTTTCTTTTGGTGGCCCACTTGCAGGAAGGATGTTTTGAATTATGTCACTTCATGTGAGGTCTGTGCAAGATGCAAAACACCTCGCTCCTCACCAACTGGTCTGTTACAGCCTCTTCCCACCCCGTCCCGCCCGTGGGGATCCATTTCTATGGACTTCATTGTGGAGTTACCAACCTCTCAGGGGAAGAACACCATTCTAGTGGTGGTTGACCGTCTAACAAAGGCAGCTCATTTTATCCCTTGTGTCGGCTTACCCACTGCAAAACAGACATCAGATTTGATGATTAAAGATGTGTTTCGCTTACATGGAGTACCGGATGAGGTTATTTCGGATCGAGGGGTGCAATTCACTTCTAGGTTTTGGCAAAATTTCTGTGCAGCATTGGACATTAAAGTAAACCTTTCTTCTGCTTTTCATCCCCAGACTAATGGACAGACCGAACGAACCAATCAAACCCTGGAGCAGTATCTCCGCTGCTTTATCTGCCACCTACAGGATGATTGGGTGGATCTACTTCCATTAGCTGAGTTCTCGTATAACAACTCTCAGAGTGCCTCCACTAAACAGTCTCCTTTTTACTCTAATCTAGGTTATCATCCTAACATTCTACCACGATTTCCCATAGAAACGCCTTTACCAGCAGTGGCTGAAAGAATCACGTCTTTACAGAAGAATATGGATCTTCTAAAGGAAAATCTGGAATCGGCTCAAGAAAGGTACAAGAAAGCAGCAGATAAATTTCGTAAACCTGCACCAGCTTTCAAGGTAGGAGACTTGGTCTGGCTGTCAACCAGAAATCTTAAGTTAAGGATTCCATCGTCTAAGTTGGGACATAAGTACATTGGACCCTATAAAATCAGTAAAATTATAAGTGCCGTTGCTTGTTGTCTTCAACTGCCCAGAACTATGAGAATCCACCCTGTCTTTCATGTATCCCTACTAAAGGCTGCGACACCCAATACGTTTCCTGGACGTTCCTCTCCTTGCCCTGACCCAGTGCTAGTCGATGGTCAGGAAGAATTTGTGGTGGAAAGGATTTTAGATTCCAGGTTGTATAGAAATCAGTTACAATATCTGATTAAATGGCAGGGCTACCCAGTGGAGGACAACTCATGGGAACCGGTCAATAACGTTAATGCTCCTCGCTTGCTCCGTCAGTTTCATCAGAGGTACCCACACAAGCCTGGTCTGAGGCCATCCGGAGGTTGTCCTTAAGGGGGGAGTAATGTAAGGTTCTATGTATATATTCCTGAAACTCAGTTTGTTCGTCAGCCATTTTACTTTCTGTCTTGCTGCAGCTATCTTGCCCTCAGTCAAAATGGAGTTTCCAGCTTGCATGTTCCCGCCCTAATTCTCTCCTTTGCTTCTTAAGCAGCCACAGCTGAGCAATCAGTGCTTCAGAATCTAGCCTGCAGTGAACCTGTGACTTGACTCCTGTAGGCCTTGGACCTTGTACTCCAGCTATTCCTACTGAGGAACTCTGAAGCACTTGTGGACTCTGAACCCTGCTCTTTGAAAGACCCACGTTTGCATGGACTTACGGTAACAGAGAAGAAGATCCTGAATCTGTATTGGAGAGTGATTGCTGAGCTTGGATTGCTCTGGCCTGCTGTGTCTCCTGTTTCTGTGTCTGCAAGCTGTGTGACTATTTCTGCCAACTTGTATGAAGTAATACAGGACTTTTCTATATCAAACCTGTGACTCCTGTGTTTTCATCGCACCCAAGCACAAGACGCTATATGAACTGTACTACATACATTACACTACCTCAGAGAAATTTCTAATGAAACGTCTATAGAAGTTGGCAAACCCGATGAAGCGCTGTACCTCCTTTACATTTCTAGGACTTGGCCAATCCTTGATGGCTTGGGTTTTGCTTCCATCCATACTAATTCCTTGTGTAGACAGTACATACCCCAGAAATTGAATTTCGGTCCTATAGAATTCACACTTTTCAAGTTTGATGTAAAGATGATTTTGTCTTAGACGTTCCAAGACCATTCTCACATGTCCATGATGTTCCTCTGTGGAGTTAGAAAAAATTAGAATATCATCCAAATAAATTACCACGAATGTATCTAGGAGATCCCTGAAGATGTCATTCACCAAGTGTTGGAAAGTGGCTGGGGCGGTACTCAGACCAAAAGGCATAACTAGATATTCAAAGTGTCCATAGCGTGACCTGAATGCAGTCTTCCATTCATCCCCAGGTCTAATACGGACTAAGTTATAGGCCCCACGAAGATCTAGTTTAGAAAAAATTTTGGCATGTCGCACTCTCTCCAATAACTCAGGGATTAAAGGCAATGGATAACGGTTTCTAATAGTAACCTTATTGAGTTCCCTATAGTCTACGCATGGTCTCAGAGATCCATCTTTCTTCTTTACAAAGAAGATGGGTGCACCTGCAGGAGATGAAGAGGGGCTTATGAAGCCCTTGGCTAGATTTTCATCTATGTAATCCTTTAAAGCCTTTAGCTCGGGCCCCGCCAGGGGGTAGATCTTACCAAAAGGTATCTCTGCTCCAGGCAATAATTCAATTGGACAATCATATGGACGGTGAGGAGGAAGCTGGTCAGCGTTCTTCTTGTCACATAAATCCACATAGTCCTGGTATACAGCTGGTAGTTCAGGGACTGACATGATTCCTTTAGGAACAGAGCAAGCTGAAACTTTTGGACTCATCTGTTTCTCTGGAAAGTGTAATTCCTTGGTCTCCCAGTTAATGGTAGGATTCTGAGCCTGCAGCCATGGTAGCCCTAGAATAATGGGAAAGTGGGGAGAAGAGATAAGCATAAAGGACAGTTTCTCTTGATGATCTTTACCCATAAGAACCCTCAAAGGCTCTGTTTCCTGATCCACTGGTCCAGAGGTCAGCAGGGAGCCATCCACAGTTTCCATCTGTACTGGAGTAGCCTTCTTCACTGAACGTATTCCCTGTTTCAGAGCAAAGGAGACATCCATAAAATTTCCACTTGCCCCTGAGTCGATCATAGCAGAGCTAGACACCCAAGCTGAGTCAACCCAGAGTTTGATGGAAAGAAAGCAATGAGAATTGTTTTTCTTACAACTCAGCTGGGACACCGCTGAGGAAACTTGAAAAATGGCAGCGTTTACACAGTCAACGTCCTCAGAGGTAACGGAGTTTAAGTCCGAGAAATCAAGATCTGTTGCTGCAGATCTCTCTGGAGCCTGAGGCTCGGACCTGACAGATCCCCTCTCGCAACACTCACAATGAATGAGTGCTGCAGTAGTCTTACGAGAACGGCTGGGGCAGTTTATAATGAAGTGCCCTGACTTACCACAATAGAAACATAGATTCTCCTTAAAACGATGTTCCTTGCGTGCATCACTAACCCGTCGTTGTAAAGAGTCTACCTGCATGGGTTCAGGTTCAGGTTCCCGTGTAATCCTACTCAAAGGTTCCTTAGCTGGAGAGGAAGGTAGGAAAAGGTTAGTACGATTGCTTTCGAACCATCTCTCTTGCCTGCGTTCAGTCAGACGAGTATCAATACGGATGCAGTAGTTAATAAAGTCACCTAACGCAGTGGGAGGGTCGGCACGAGCAAGTTCATCCTTAATCAGTGGAGATAACCCCTTTCGAAAAATAGATTTTTTGGCGGAACTGTCCCAGGTGGTATCAAGGGCCCATCTCCTGAAATCCAAGGCATATTCAGCTACCGAGTGCTTACCTTGGCGCAAAGCTAACATGGCTGCTTCAGCTGTTGCACCTCGATTGGGGTCATCAAACACCTGCCCCATGGCTGAAATAAAATCATCAAGGTGATTCAAACAATCATCCTCAGTCTCAATCAGAGGGTTTGCCCACATTAAAGCCTTGTTGGTAAGCAACATAATTATAGTAAGCACCTTAGATCGTTCAGTGGGAAATTGTGAAGCATGTGCAGAAAAAAAAAGATTGCATTGATTAATAAATCCCCTGAATTTCTCACGTTCACCGCCAAAACGAAAAGGGGGCAACTTGGGAATCCCAGCACTCGGGGCTACGGCAGGAGCCTGGACTCGCCCCTCTAGAACCTCAATCCTGGCTCGCAAATCCTGGGTAGTCTGTCCAACCACTTGCAAATTGTGATTATTGAGGTCCTGTAGATTTGTAAAACGGGTCTTTATATTCTGCAAATCTGCAAGGATATTATCAGTCACTCCGCAAAGTTCCTTTATGCGGGCCTCCATTTTCCAGATCTTTTAAGACAGGATTACTGGAAGAAGAGGAGAGAAAAAAAACAATAGTGTTCACCTGTGGCAACACTGCAGAGAGAAAAAAAAATTAAGGGAACTGCTCACCTGGAATGGTTGTGAGAAGTCACAACCACTATCATCACAGAAAGTTTCAACCAGACATCTGATATCCAGAGTTACAGCAGACAAAAAAGAGAAAAGAAAGGAAAAAAAAAACAATAGTGTTTACCTGTGGTAACACTGCAAAAAGAAAAAACTTAAGGGAATTGATCACCTGGAATGGTTGTGAGAAGTCACAACCACTGTCATCACAGAAAGTACAACCGGACGTCTGATATCCACAGTACAGCAGACACAGCCTTCCAGACCCAGCAGACACTAACGTTTTGTCTTCAGAATCTTGTAATGTATGTAGTACAGTTCATATAGCGTCTTGTGCTTGGGTGCGATGAAAACACAGGAGTCACAGGTTTGATATAGAAAAGTCCTGTATTACTTCATACAAGTTGGCAGAAATAGTCACACAGTTTGCAGACACAGAAACAGGAGACACAGCAGGCCAGAGTAATCCAAGCTCAGCAATCACTCTCCAATACAGATTCAGGATCTTCTTCTCTGTTACCGTAAGTCCATGCAAACGTGGGTCTTTCAAAGAGCAGGGTTCAGAGTCCACAAGTGCTTCAGAGTTCCTCAGTAGGAATAGCTGGAGTACAAGGTCCAAGGCTTACAGGAGTCAAGTCACAGGTTCACTGCAGGCTAGATTCTGAAGCACTGATTGCTCAGCTGTGGCTGCTTAAGAAGCAAAGGAGAGAATCAGGGCGGGAACATGCAAGCTGGAAACTCCATTTTGACTGAGGGCAAGATAGCTGCAGCAAGACAGAAAGTAAAATGGCTGATGAACAAACTGAGTTTCAGGAACATATACATAGAACCTTACAGTTGGATGCACATATGCGAGCAACGGGTAGTGCCCCCTCCTTACCCGAGAGCTGAGTACCACACCTCTGGCTGAGGTGCATTACTTCTGTGGCAACTGGGCCCTCAGGGACACCACATACCCCCCGTAAAACACAGCACATCCTCGGGCTAGAACAGAGTAAAACAGGTGTTAAAACATGCAAATAATTTTTCTGAAATGCATTTCAACAGGGTAAACAGTTAAATAGATAACTCTTTCTTCCCTTTATGGGAGGTACTTTTTACTTGAAAGTTGCATATAAATACCGGAAATATAAAACATAGCATTACTCTAAATAAAAACTTTCTCAATATCAAGTTCCACAGGTTTCAGTGAGATCCTGAACCGGGGTGTCCTTCTCACCGTCCTCAGTGCAATATGGGGGAACCCGTCTGAAAAACCCCAACGTAGGCCCTGGGCGTGGTTACAGGGTTTAGCCGGTCAACTCGTTGGACCAATTTTCGGCCACGGCAGACAGTTTTTGTTCTTTGGTCTGCTGTAAAATGTAGAATTTCCCACTCACACTCTAAAGGTTTGCTGTAAAACCAACAAGGACCGCATTAGGTGCTAACTATGTACAAGAAAGTTATGGTCACTGGTCACTCACCGTCCATGACCGCATTGTCTTTAAACTTAACAAACTTGCCTAAGTAACCATTTTTCTTTACTTTTTTCTTCCAAAGCAGTTCCTGGTACCTACAGCCTCCTGCTCATGGAAGTTCTTCCTGCATCACGCCGGGTGACTCAAATGGAGCAAGTCCTGCAGCCGGGGTCTGAGTTGCCTGTGTCCGCACTGCAATTTTTGCTGATTCAGGGATGGATGCAGCTTCCGGGTTGAAACTGATGGTCTTCATCGCCTCTCTGGCACTGCACCCACTGGCATGGGAGCAACACGTCCCCACGTGCACCATTTTACATTGAGGGCATACCACCCCCTTTCGCCCACATGCCAGGTGTAGGTCTTGAGATCCACCGGGTACAGGTCACGATCAGGGTGCCCCTCCAGTAGATGCGACTCCACATCCCAGCAAGTCACAAATAATTCTAAGGCCAATTCTAAGTCAAAGGAGACTACTGTGTCTTGCCTCTGTGGACCCCTGTTGGCGGATCTAGCCTTGCGGGCCTGGGCCTTGGCCTTCATGTTATGGTACTCCATTGCTTTCCACATGGCTTTGCGCTCCTGCTCTTCTGCCTCCAACCTGGGCGCCCGCTGCCGGTAGTAGTCCTCCCAACTGAGAGTCTCTACCCGGTTTTCTGCCACCTGGGTCTCCTCCAGGAACCCTATCAGCTCCGTCCCCGGGTGTTCCCAATGGAAAACTACTTTTTCCCTGTGCACCATCTGGGGCATGAGTTCAGGCTGCAGCTGAACCGCCAGCCTTTCCCCGGTGTCTGACGTCCAGTGCCAGGCTAAATGTTTAAACGCCTGGCCGGGTTTGAGGGCTGTCAGGGGATTTAAGGACCCAACCAGGTTTCCTCCACCACCGGGGCAATGTTGTTACCTTTGCCTTTTTCCTCTCCAGTCCCGGACTCCTCTGAGGTCGGGGATGCAGGTCGCGAGGCCGCCCATTGGTAAGACACCTTATCTAGCAGGGCCTCCTTCCATTTTAACACATTCAAATTCGTGTTGGCTTTCATGAGCATTTTTACTCAAAGTCGACAAAATTCGGCCACAGTTCGGTAAATCATCACATTTCCACTAATGCTTTTGTTATTACTTGGGCTAGGATAGTGCTGCTGTATGATGAGCAGGGTTAACAGGGGATGTGTTTGCTGAGGGGAGGGGGTGAGGAGAGGTTAGATGAGTGGTGCGCTTTTTTTTTTCACTTAACTTTATGTTTGTTTATTCCGGCAGCCAATCAGGGCACAGAAACCATCCACAACGTTATGACACAAGGTTTTCTATGATCGGCTGCTAAAGTCATTGTTCCTGGCCATATAAAAAGCGGACATCTTGTTTTGTTGGTGTCGTTGTCCCAGTGTCACAATGCAGAGAGGTCGCTCCTGCGCTAGTGTTGCTGAAAGTTAACTTGTCAGTTAACTAAATAGGATCCTGTCCTATGTGAAATCTATCTTTCAGCATTGAACTAGATGTGCAAAAACTGTGTGGCAGTCTCCGGAAGCCTCATTTGCTACTTCAAATAGTTTGTGATAAAACTGTTTCAGTGGCAATTCAGAAGGCCAGATTTCCACTGAAAAATCGTTGGGCCTAATATTGGGGTGCAGCCTGGAGGGCCAACTAGCTAATCAAAATCGTTTGTGATAAAACTGTGCTTCAGAGACAAATCAGAAGGCCAGATTTCCACTTAAAAATCATTGGGCCTAATATTGGGGGGAGCCTGGAGGGCCAATTACCTAATCCAAATTGCATGTGATAAAACTGTGTTTCTGTGTCAAATCAGAAGGCCAGGTTTCCACTTATAAATCGTTGGCCCTAATATTAGGGTGCAGCCTGGGGGGCCAATTAGCTACTCCAAATTGTTTGTGACAGAAATGTGCTTCAGTGGCAAATGAGAAGGACAGATTTCCATGTAAAAATCGTTAGGCCTAATATTGGTGTGCAGTCACAAGGCCCAGTTAGCTAATCCAAATAGTTTGGGTTAAAACTGTGTTGCAGTGAGGAATCGGAAGACCACATTTCATTACCAAAATCATTTTGACTAATACTCTGGTTCAGGCACCAGACCTCATTTCATAATCCAAATAGTTTGGGATAATAGTCTGGTGTAGACATCAGTCCTCATTTCATAATCAAAATCATTTGGGATAATAGTCTACTACAGGCACCAGACCTAATTTCATAATCAAAATCTTTTTTGATAATACTGTGTTTCAGTGACAAAGCAGAAGGTCAGATTTCCACTTAAAAATCATTGGGGCTAATAGTGGGAGTCACCCATGAGGGCCAATTAGCTACTCCAAATTGTTTGTGATAAAACTGTTTCAGTGGCAAATCAGAAGGCCATATTTCTCCTTGAAAGTCATTGGGCCTGTTATTGGGGTGCAGCCTGCACGGCCAATTAGCTACTCCAAATCATTTGTGATAAAACTATGTTTCAGTAGGAAATCAGAAGATTTCCACTTAAAAATCGTTAGGCCTAATATTGGGATGCAGCCTGGAGGGTCAATTAGTTACTCCAAATCGTTTGTGATAAAACTGTGTTTCAGTTAAGTAATGCAAACACAATAAGCAGTGAATCCTAAGCCCCAACTTTGGCTGTGACCAGGACCAGCTGCGAGTGTGCAGTTCGCAGGGGCATCAAGGCTTTTTTGAGAACTCAAAGGATGACCCAACTCAGGTTATCTGGGAAAATTGCATAAAAAACTCAGTATGGGGAAAAATTGCAATAACTTGACTATTACATGCATGAACCGCTACATGCACCATCAACTTGAATTAGTCTGGGAATCTCACTGCGCTAAAGTGCTTAGCCAACCACCGGCCATCCATCAACCACATCTGCTGCTTCATCCTCCTACGTCACTGTGCCAAGTGTTCTCACACAGGTCTCTGGCCGCAGTTCATCCACTTGGGGTGAGTTACGAAAGTGGACATGACTGCTGTTTTTGTGTCGCCTAGCACAACACATATTTCTCAATTTCACCATAAAATCTCCACCTGCACCTCACTCACAGTCCAGCAGTTTGTCCTGTTCTCTGTACTCTACCCTCTCTCAGCACAGCAGCTAGCCCTAAAGCCCACAGTTGTGGTCACGTAAATTTTTTTTCTCCTAGACATGTCAAAGCTTCTCAAGAATCACATCTTTTTTAAAATATACAAACAATGTATTTAAAAGCTCATTTTAGATAGAATACAGATACTATTCTGTTATATATTATATATATATATATATAATATATAATATAAGAAAACTGAGTCTGTTTAGACGCTACCATGTAGACATTTGTCAGGGAAGAAGAACCTGATTGACAGATTTCGGGTCTCGCCCTACTAATCCCTTCTGAGAACCTTCATAAATAAGAAAGCTTTTTATAGTGCTTTTGCATGTTGCATGTTTTTTTGTTACCTGATGAAGGCTGCACTGTAAAAATAGCAGCCAAAAAGCGGCTTTACAGAGTGGGCACAGATTAAGGACCTCTTCACCCCTCTGGACAGTTTTGAAATGGCTACTAAGATGGTTTTTGCTGAAGATGCTGTCATCAGCATCACTATTCCGGTCATCCACATGTTGGAGAACACTTTGAATAGTCTGCGTGGGGAGGTGGTGGTCCCAGAGGAACAGGTGGAAGCAAAGAAGGATTCGGTAGGGATAACAATATCTCAAATTTCCGGACTGTCATCTCATAGGCGGGTGCCATGGGAGGGTGGCTTACAGCGATTGAGGGGGGCTCATGGTACCCGACAAACTGTTAGTGAAGGTGCAGTAGCCGAGGAACAAAGTTAGGAGGACAAGGTGATGGACGTGCAACAGTCAGGAGATGAAGAGGATAATGGTCCCCTCTCTGTTGTTCGTGGTTGGGGGAGGGGATGGAGGAAGCAACCTTGAGAGTTACCCTGCCACCAACACACCATGGACTTGGGCCTCATGGAAGCATAAGACACATGAGCGCTTTCTTGCTGCACTATCTTCAACATGATGCCAGTATTCTTAGGGTTAGAAATATTTCTCACCAATTGCAAGAGTAAATTTAGCCAGATGCTTCCCCCTTCCTGGAAAGGGATGCGCACATTCTGGAGTATCAAAACATGCTTGTAGACAATCTTAAGAGTGGCTTTCCCAGAAACAGCAGTGAGGCACACAATGTGCACCCCAGTTCTAGACGTCCAACCCCAGGAACGTCAAGGCGTTATCGTAAAAACATTAGCAGCAACAGCAGTGTAAGTGGCATAAGCAATTTCTTTGAGTCTTTTAACACATTTTTTAGATCAGCCCGTGCAATATCAATGTCATCAAGGGGGGTTTGGACCCTTTTGCATTTTGGTCTTCAGAAATTGAAGAGTGGCCAGAGATCGCCTTTCACGCCTTGGATGTTTTGTCATGCCCGGCCGCCAGTGTTCTCTCAGAACTTGTCTTCAGCAGACTAGACAATAGTGTCATTTTTAGTGTCATGCATTGATCTTGCGTTATTACAATCTGTGCCATTCGTGTGGTGTCTTTTGTGCCTGCTTTTGCTACAGCTGTTGATGTTACAAATATTTTTTTGAAATGTGGTGACTCAAATTTGGGTCTCCATCTGGTGGGTTGCCTGTGGTGGAAGGTGTGTCAGAGGCATATTATAATATTTCTACTTTGTGGAAATTGATGCCACTTTAGTGGTGTGTGACAATTATTTTTGAAATGTGGAGACTCCAAGTTGGGACTCCAGCTGATGGTTTGCCTGTGTAAGTGGGGCTCTCAGACAGTCAGGTCTGCACTTACTTTCAGTCAACTACCTGTATTACTTTCATTACATTTTTCTACCAATAGTACTGTATGAAACTAACGTTTGTGCTATATGAGTGGGGCTGGGAAAAAAAAATTGGAGGTGTTGCAAGAGGTATCAGGTCTCCCAGCTAAGAAGGCTTACACTGCTCCCTTAACCTCCAGGTCCTCATTGAAACTTCAATTCCAAGCTGTAAATGCTGGGCAAGACCCTGATACCTCATGCATGGTCCATGGCTGACTGCTTCTGTGCTATTATAAAAGGTTCTACTGTGGGTCAATTGATGCCGCTTTTCATGGTGTCTGCCCCTAATTTTAGCTGTTTGGGAAGCCTTTTGCCACCTCTTAAAGTGTTATGTATACGTTTGGCTTGACCTCCCATTGATTCTAATGGGGTTTGGGTACGGTCGTCTAACCATTTGGCAAACATCTAAACATTTGGCAAATTGAACCGAACCTTGAAAGGTTTTCTTATCTCTAGTCTTTTCCTATGGCAAGTTTGCAAACATATAGCTCACCATATATGTAATCTCCTTTTCCATATTGTAAAAAACAAATTTCTGTGAAATCACCTTAAAGATTGCACTTGGAATATGCAAATTATCTCCCATGAGCTTCAATTCCTGGTTTGACGATTTCCTCCAAGCAGCTCGATCCAGCTACACCCAAAGATTCTCAGACTCGCGGCGACTCTTCACTCTTTCCAGAATGCACAAGTAATATGCAAATTATCTCCCATGAGCTTCAATTCCTGGTTTGACGATTTCCTCCAAGCAGCTCGATTCAGCAACACCGAAAGATCCTCAGACTCACGGTGACTCTTCACTCTTCCCAGAAATATGCAAATTATCTCCCACAAGCTTCAATTCCTGGTTTGACGATTTCCTTCAAGCAGCTCGATCCAGCTACACCTAAAGATACTCAAACTCGTGTTGACACTTCACTCTTCCCATAATGCACCAGAAATATGCAAATTATCTCCCACTAGCTTGAATTCTTGGTTTGACGATTTCCTTCAAGCAGCTCAATCCAGCTACACCCAAAGATCCTCAGACTTGCGGCGACTCTTCACTCTTCCAAGAATGTTCCAGGAATATACAAGATATCTCCCACAAGCTTTCAATACAGGCCTTTCTATTTGCAGCATGGAGAGATTTATATACGGGGATACTGGTGTAATATTTATCGCTGTATGCGTGGTATCCTTGATGTAAAAATGAAGTTATTAGCTCCCACACAATTTTACCAGGGATGCCAATTGTCTGGGGTCAGTTTGGTGGGTTTATTTGGTGGTTCCTACCTTCATACAGTATATTAGAAAGGTGCACGTGTACCTTGTTGTGCTCTCACTCATTTTATATAATTTGACACCATATTTGTCTTGCTTGGAGTGGATGAATTGGCAGAATGACAGATGCCCCTTGAAACTCATCAAGGACATGAATCTTTTAGGAGGGAAATTATGGGTCACAATTTGTTCAGGTGACCATAGTTGGGGTCATTTCTTAGAGAGGTTTGGGATTTATTGCTAAAATCAAGGATTTTCATCAAGGCTTCA
This sequence comes from Oophaga sylvatica, assembly GCA_033576555.1. Classification (NCBI taxonomy): domain Eukaryota; kingdom Metazoa; phylum Chordata; class Amphibia; order Anura; family Dendrobatidae; genus Oophaga; species Oophaga sylvatica. Next base: position 472,341,519 of record JARQOD010000003.1, on the reverse strand, counting down.
TAATGGGCTCAGGTGGACATTTTTAGGGATCCATGAACAGGAATGAAAGACAGTGGGTTTTTGGGAAATGTATTACTGGGCATATAAGTTTGTTTGGTGGGCAATTATTTGTAAGGCTTCTGGGTAACAAATTTGGGAAAAATATGTTACATCAACTTTTATACGAGGGGCTGCTAAAAAACGGGGAATTTGCAGGGAAAATGAACTGTCAGGAAACCTCAGTGAAGGGGGACTGCGGAACCTGACCCTACCTCTGATGTTTCAGCAGAGACAAGTGATTCTTCCACCATCGGTCTGTGGAATATCATGGAGTAAGGGGAGTCGTCACTGTTTGAAAACATTTCTGCTTCAGAGGCAGATTCCGTTTCACTCCAGGAACTGCCAGAGAAAAGCACTGTCTACGCTTACTCGACGGTAAATATTCTGCAGGCCATTTTTTTTTTATGCTAACTAAAAAAAATAAACATAATCTAACACATCTAGTCCTAAACCAAATTTAGCCCTAATATATATTTTTATTTTATTATTTTTATCTTTTATATATACTTTTTTGTAACTTTTAAAAAAACCCTAATCCTAAGCCTAACCCTAACCCTACGTCTATGCCAAACCCTAACCCCAGTCATAACCTTAACCCTAATATTTACCTTAATAATAAAATACAAAAATAATAATCTGACTAGGGGATGATCCATGTGGTGATTAAAAGATTAGGGCAGGAATTATGGGAATTGATATAGCAATGGTAGTTTTTTTTCTTCACTGACAGGACAGCACTTGAGCGTAGTGTATCTCTCTTCTCTCCCAGAAGGGGAGAATAGAGAGTGTAGGGATCTGTACTCACTCGGCTGCAGTTGAGGCAGGCACAGGAAGCGGTATTACTGGAATGTCCAAGCAAGTTTATAATATTGCATAAACTGCTCTGGATAGAAAAACAGCCTTTTCCGGCACAATGTGAAAACTAGTGATGAGCGAATTTGTTCGGAAAATGATCGCCAAACATAAATTTGGCACGAATACGGCATATTCTGATTCGTGATCGGAAATCCGAGCAAAATTTTATGTAATCGGGAAAAATCGGTAACATTCGGTAAAAGTGCAGGAAAATATTTGCATTGCCACAAAAATATTTTCAGCACTTTAGCAACAATAATGATGGTGTATCATGAGCGTTTGGCACGTGTTTGATGATGGAAGAGGGTTTTCAGAGCCTAGAGGCACGGCGTTCTTCTAAGCACAGCAAAGCAGTCATTTTGTTTTTCCTAACTTTATGTGTGCACATTGGGCTAGCCAATCAGGGCGCAGGAAACACCCACAATGTCCTGACACAATGGCTTGTGTCAATGGCTGATGAGTCACTTTGAAATTGTTTGGAGCATACACTCAGTCTTATACAGGCCTTTATTGACAGGCCTAAAAAAATTCTTCTGTTACTAATGTCATACAGTAGAGGACATGTGACTTTGAAATTGGTTGGAGCATCTAGTCAGTCTTATACAGGCTTTATTGACAGGCTCAAAAAATTCTTCTGTTGTTAACGTCATACAGTAGGGGACATCACTTTGAAATTATTTGGAGCATGTAGTCAATCTTATACAGGCCTTACTGACAGGTCCAAAAAAATTCTTCTGTTACTAATGTCATACAGTAAGGGAAATGTGACTTTGAAATTGTTCGTAGCATCTAGTCAATCTTATACAGGCTTTATCGACCGGGCCCCAAAAAATTCTTCTGTTACTAACGTCATACATTAGGGGATATGTCACTTTAAACTTGTTTGGAGGCTATCTTCTAGATTATGTGAATCTTTGGCATCCAATTTCTCATGGGCATCTTTTATACCTAGCTTGGGACACGCATCTGTTACACCTATCTTCTGAAGAGCATCAAACTCTCTCTGGTAATTGGTGTTGGGTAGATGAGTAATAGTTGGAGGCTGGATCCTGGATCTTGTACTTCCCATAGCCGCCCTGTTATTTATCCTGTTGTGCATTCCCATTCCCACCCCAAAAAATTCTTCTGTTATTAACGTCATACAGTAAGGGACATGCCACTTTGAAATTGTATGGAGCATCTACTCAATCTTATACAGGCCTTATCAACAGGTCCAAAAAAATTCTTCTGTTACTAAAGTCATACTAAAGTCATACAGCAGGAGAGATCTCAGTTTTAAATTGTTTGGAGCACATCTTCTTTGTCATGCAGGTCTCATCCACAGAGAAAAACTTTTTTTTTCTGTGACTAACTCGATTCAACACGCCATATTTCACCTTCTCATTTAGTGCCACTGAGATTCAGCTGTGCAGAGGTGGTGCAGAGTAAAAAAATCTAATTTTTAGTTGCTAATACTGTGCTCTTAGCACACTATGTGAGCAACATGACTGGGAAAAAGCGAGGTAGTGGTGGAAGGAGGATAAGGCACGGTGCTCGAGGTCTAAATGGGGTAAGTGGTAAAATTGATGCCACTTTATTGGTGTCTGACACTAATTTTTTGAAATGTGTACACTCTTTGTTGGGTGTCCATTTGCTGGGTTAGCTGTAGTAGAAGATGCGTCGGTCCCTATTATACTATTTCTACTCTCTTGAAATTGATATCACTTTGTTGGTATCTCCAACATGGTTAGAACATACAAACTCTTTGCAGATGCTGTCCTTGGTGGGGTTGGAACACAGGGCTCCAGCGTTGCAAAGGCTGCTAATGTTTTTGCGTTGATGACTCAACGTTTCTGTGGAAGCCTATGACTGTGATGCAAACTGTGTGTGTCACTGCTTTCTTGAGGAAAACCACTGTCAATATTGTCTTCAAGCATATTTTGATACTGCAGAATGGGCGCGTCCCTTTTTCAGTGGGAAGACAACTAGCAAAATGTACTTTTGTATCATGGATAGAACACACGGGCACCAAGAAGTCAGCACTATTTTGAATCATAACTATACGGGTAACAATCATGTTGCAGATAGTGCTACATGAAGGCGCACATGGGCCGGTCTCTTTCATGAGGTCCAACTCCACAGTGTGTTGGTGGTGAGATAACACTCAAGCTTTTTCCTCCATCCCCTTGTGGCAACCATGGACAACAGAGAGGGACACATTATCCTCTTTATCTCCTAACTGATGCGCGTCCATCACCTCTTCCTTCTCGTCCTTTTCATGGTCCTTCTCCATTTGTTTCTCCTTTATTTGATCCTCCCATGGCAACCGCCTGTGAGATGACAGACCTGAACTTATAGATATTGTTAACCCTAAAGGCATCCTCCTCTGCTTCCGCGTCTTCCCCCGGGACCACCACCACCTCCTCACCCAGACTATTTAAAGTGTGGTCCAGCATTTAAATGACAAATAATAGTGATGCTGATGATGGCATCGTCAGCGCTAACCATCTTAGAAGCTATTTCGAAAACATCCAGAAGGATGCAGAGGTCCTTCATCTGTGTCCACAATGCAAGTGTGAATTGTGCCACATCTGTACTGTGATGTGCCAAGCTATGCAAAATGTCATACTGCACCAGGTCTCGGCACTACTGCCACAGTTGCTGCAACATGTGCAGAGTTGTATTCCACTAGGTGGTCACTTCGCATATATATGGAATGGTGAAAGTGAACACACAACGATAGTGTGTTCTACAGCAGCGCAATGAGTGCATCCATGCTGGGACAGTGGTGTAGGAATTGCTGTACCATCAGGTTGAGATTGCAGTACACTGCTTAAAACACTGCCTGATTGCAGTGAGCCATGGCTGTGCAGTACAGAGGTGGGGGGATTCCCACTACATTGTTGTAACTTGTGTTTCATTAAGGCAGAGGTTGAGGGCACAGGTGGAGGCCCTAAAGGAGGTGGAGGAGGCAGAAACATTGGAGGAAGTATTAGATACAGAGGTTTGTTCCGTAAGCCCTAGGGATTCCAAGACTTGGTGTCTAGTGATACCTTGCTCTCTAGTGCTTTAAGTTTCCATCCCCTAGTGTGTAGTAGTTTAGTTCTCCAGCTCAAGCAGTTTAGTAGTTTAGTTCTCCAATCCATGTTGTCTAGTAGTTTAGTTCTCCATGTTCTGGTGTATATTTGTTTAGTTCTGTAATCATAGTTGTTTAGTAGTTTAGTTCTCTAACCTCTGTTGTCTATTAGTTTAGTTATCCATTGTATGGTGTGTAGTGGTTTAGTTCTACAACCCTAGCAGTTTAGTTGTTTAGTTCTCCAACCCCTGTTGTCCAGTAGTTCAGTTATCCATCTTATGGTGTGTAGTGGTTTATTTTTCCATCACCAAGCACTCTTCAAACCTTGGGGATTGCAAAACTTGTGGAGCAGCTCCTTCATTGACTGCCCCTATAGCCACCTGAGTCACCCAGTGTCCAATCATCTAGCTGTAATTCCCCTGTCCATGCTTGCTGATCCAGGTGTCATTGTTGAAATGCACCCTGGCAGACATGGAATTTTTCAGGGAATGGGTGATGTTGTCTGCGAATTGTTGCTATAGCGCAGGCACATCTTTCTTAAAGAAGTAATGGTGACTGGGCAACTGGTATTGTGGGGACTGTGACGACCTTCAGCTTTCGGAAATCGTTTATATCCATAAAATGTAAAGGCTGCATTTCTGTGGCCAACAGATTGGAGCGGCCTTGTAATAATCACAGAGATCACAGGCCATGAGTCATAGAGAAACAAGCGCTGTGATCTCAGTAGCGAATAGCTCTCAGCTGGCCCCTAACATCTAGACAATGACACGATTGGGCCACGAATCATCCGAGTAGGCCGCAGGCTGATCACAATAATTAGTTCACAGAAAAGTAATAGTGAGCGCATGGCTTATCCACGTCCAGATTACAACACATGGAATATGCGTATATCCCACTGTACGATCACTGCTAACTCCACGATAACCCTACACTCCGCGCTGCCAATGACAATCCTGTTTTTAACGCAATAAATAAACGCAGGCCGATTGGACTTCATTCTTCTTTTGGGGTTCACACCATCAGGATGTTCCATCCACTCTCCCCAGAGTAGCAGGCATATACCGGCCCCTAGGTTCACCCAGCCACTTCCTTGACCACTTTTATGCGTTGTGGCCACACTTCATGTCCTCAGAATTGACAATCCTGATCCTGGGAGACTTCAACAGCTCCACCTCTCCAACTGGACCCCATCTTCAATCTCTAGCCAATTCTCGTGGCCTCTCGCAACTTTCAAACTCTGAGACACACAAAGACGGTAACACCCCTGATCTGGACTAAAGAAAGAGGAGGAAGGAGGGCACCATCCAATATAAAAGAGAAGTGGTATATCTACCTGGAGTATGTCAAAACAAGACTCAATGAAAAAAGAAAAAAGAAACATACTATGCACCAGGGATACCACAAATGACACAAATGTCATGTTTTATTCAAAAAGACCTGAGAAAATGCACACCACAAAAGTTAAAAACACTTAAAAGCAGGACAAAAAGTCAGAGCATGAAAAGTAACAAAAGACAAGTGCACAAAATAACAATCAACATACAATTATGCATAGATAGCGCACTGCTCTTTGTATTTCCGGGCATAGCACCACGTGCAGTCGCTCTCAGCATCCTATTTGTCTCCGACTTGAAAACTATGCAGCTGCTGTGAGTACTTTATTATAACTTTTGCATAAATATGTAACTAGCCTGTTCAACTGCTACCTCCCCCGATGAAGCCGCAGATGTGGCGACACGCGTCGGGCTTAGCCCTCCTGATATTTTTGCCTGGTAACACTCTGGTCATGCTTTAAGCGTGGGACTCCCTGTATTGAGCCCTGTCATCTGGCTCTTTGCATAGGCTCAATTGGTGGGTGGTAACTCTCTCCTCATTACTTATGTTCCTAGTATACATACATCTGCTGGGACATATCGAGAGTGGCTCCACAGGTATTTAAACATCTCCATTCATTGTATTGGATATGTTTCATCCATAGTCAAATGATGTATTTACTCTTTATGACATTTGTATTGCTTTTTCTCACAATTGACCTTTTGGGGGTAGACCCGTTACTGTTACTGTGCTATTGCCAGCATTGTATTATTTTTGTGCACTATCTATGCATAATTGTATGTTGATTGGTATTTTGTGCACTTGTCTTTTGTTACTTTTCATACTCTGACTTAATACATAACTATTTGTCAGGCATTTTCTCTCTTTGGGGGCTTACACCCTATTATGGGGCTTTTTGTCCTGCTTTTAAGTGTTTTTAACTTTTGTGGTGTGCATTTCCTCAGGTCTTTTTGAATAAAACATGACATTTGTATCATTTGTGGTATCCCTGGTGCATAGTATGTTTCTTTTTTTCTTTTTTCATTGACCCCTGATCTGGACTATGTTTGGTTCAGTTCAATCTCCTACCAAGATGACTCACCTCTTACCCTTTGTCCCCCATGAAACTAGGAGTATAACCACAACTTAGACATTTTTAGATGATCCCTAAAAGCACATGTGTTTAGGGTGGCCTATCACATCGTTTTTATATATAGCTTATTTTCTATGTCTCTGAACATAATTCACCATCAAACTCAACCGTACCAAAAGGCTCATGTAGCCTTTATCTACCCCCCCTTTTCCTCAAGATGGTAGTACCATCATTGTAAATAAACACTGTAATTGTTGTCACCCCCACCTCATTGTAGATTGTAAGCTCTGAAGAGCAGGGTCTTCATTATTTTTGCTTTGCTTGTTTGATTATCTTAAACTTGGTAACTTTTGACTGTTTTAAATGAACTTCTGACTCGAAAAGTTATGCGTTATGTGTTTGTGATATATAAAGTTTATTATTATTAGTAGATTCAAGATGGTGAAATTCAAACTGCTAACTGTGCCATGTGTAGGAGTGAAGAATCTTTTATGTGAGCACAACTGCACAAACGAGGGTTTGCTGCTGTGTCGACACACGGTGGAGTAGGGTGAACACGACAAGCTGCTGGATTGTGAGAGAGGTGCAGGCGGGGATGTTACGATGGATTGAGAAAGATGGGGTGTGCTTGGTATTTAAGATCAGTCAAAAACAGCAGACATGTCCAATTCCGTATCAGCTAACAGGCTCAATCACCGCAACAGTAGGGGGCAAACAAGTGGAGGTTCTTTGGCCGGAGACCTGTGTGACAGCACTTGCCACGGTGAGGGAGGAGGAAGAATCAGAAGATGCGGTTGATGGGGTTGACGGTGGTTGGCGATACCAGCTAGTCTGCATTTTAGCACAATGGCATTCCCAGATTAACGCATGTTGATCACACATGTGGCAGGTCATGCATGTAGAATGAAATGATTTCATTTTTGTTACTCTACTAGGTTATTTTTAAAAAAGTTGACAGAGGACATGATTTTTTAGATTTTTGCCAATCTGAAAAAAAGACCCAAGCTAGGCAACTGCAGAATTGTGAACGCTGCTGTCCACTGCCAGAGTTGGGCATTAGGAATGGATGCATTGGTTGACGTGGTTGCATAACTCTGTATCTAAGTAACCTACTCATCTTCCTCCTCCTCTGCTGAGCCACTCAGCTGCATGCTTCTGGGATATACTACCTCATTGTCATCCTCTCTGTTCTTCCACTCCTTGCCATGAAAGTCGGCCTCCTCCTCATCCTGCCTTGACAGCACAGTACAGTCCACGCGCGCCTCAAATATCTGAGTCTAGTCTCAAATGGATCACCTTCACCCAACAGGGTTAACGTCTGTTAAAGAGGGTTTGGTTTATGCTCTGTCAAAACTTTGTCCAGCCATAGATCTAAGTCAGAAAAAATTCGGCCATTGGTGCAGATGATTTCCTCCTCTTGACTCTGTGAATCTTTAGAGCAGACCTCTGATACCCATGGAATAGAATGTATGAATAGCTCTGCAGAATGAGCCATCTATGGTTCCCCACAGTCAGTTCGACACTTGGAGAGTTGTGATGTGGGGGAAAAAAGGTTAATTGGGGTGCTACCACTGAGGTCTGTACTGTGTGTGATGTTAAGGTGGAGGAAGAGGAGCAGAGGCCACTTGATGCAGTGCTTGCCATATACTGCAGCACATGTACTTTCTGGCCCTCATCTACAAAGCATACCATTGTACAGCTACCAAAGAAAGCAAGCAGAGTTGCCTGTCCAGTAACAAAAGTTGTAAAAATGCTGCACAAAGTCTGACTGCAGCAAAACAAACTGACTTCTCATCCCTCATATCATACCTGTCTAACAACCCTCAACAGCTATTCAGTACTTTCAATTCTTTCCTGCATCCACCAGTTCCCCCTCATTCTCCTCTCATCTCAGCTAAATACTTTGCTTCATCACATGTGAACTTGACACAATAACGTCCCACTTCATTCTGAAGTTTAACACAGTCTTCATCACAAGCATAACACACCTCTTCAAACTGTCACTAACAACTGGTGTCTTCCATCCTGATTGAAACATACCTTGATCACACCCAACCTCAAAAAGCCCACCCTTGACCCATCCTCTGTGTCTACATATCGCCCATATCATTTCTCCCCTATGCCACCAAACTACTGGAACAACATGTCCATTTTGAACTGTCTTCCCACCTCTCCTCTTGTTCTCTCTTTGACCGCTTACAATCTGAATTCAGACAGCACCATTGCACTGAAAGTGCCCTGAGTAAAGTCACCAACAACCTACTAACTGCCAAATGAAAGCGACACGAGTTTGTCCTCCTCCTTCTCCAGGATCTGGCATCTGTCCTTGACACAGTGGACCATTCCCTCTCACTACAGACTTTCTGATCTGTTGACATTACAGACTTGGCCCTTTGTTGGATCTCCTCATACTTAACAGCCAGGACATTCAGTGTCTCTCACTCACACACCACCTCCTCTTCTCACCCCCTATATGTCGGTGTCCAGAAAGGTTCAGTTGTAGAACCGAGAACTTTGCTTAGAGGGCGCACTCGCGCACTCCCTCCCTCTTAAAGGGACCGCCCGCATCAACTTAAGGTATTCCCAACCTGTAACTAGGCGACACCTTCTACTTAAGGCTTCTCCAATATGGAGGTGCCTGAGCTACATTGTTAGTTTGCCTTGCATGCTTGCTAGTTGTCAGGTTCCCCAGGTCCGTCTGTCTGCTTGTCTACCCTGTACCCATCTTCTCTTACTTGTCTTTACCCTGCTGCTCTTACTTGTCTGCGCTTTTCTGTTCATCAGGCGGTCCAGATCGCACCTGCCAGCACCCATCTGTCTAACACTTGGTCCAGACTGCACCTGCCAGTGCTTTTCTGTTCCTCTGCCGGCCCTATCTGCATCTGTGGTTCCAGAGTCCCTACAGTGCCTGCCTCAACTTTTTATCCCTCCTTTGGGCCTTAGCAGCTTATCTGCTGTAGGAGGTCAGCTGCCACTTTCTGTAGGTCAGCCATGTAGTAGCACCTGGTGCCACCTCTTTGTACCTCCTTGGGTCGCTGTTTTTGCCTGCTGCCACTTGTCCGAGTAGGGATATTTGGTAGGGCACCTAGTTACGCCCCTTCCAGGCTTTCAGATGGATACGGAACAGTGATTCCACCACCTTGAACATTACAGTCTCCTGCTGGGTTAGCTATAGTGGAAGAAGAGTCGGTCCCCGCTATACTAATTCCAATTTATTGCAATTGATGCCACTTTGTTGGTGTCTGCCACTAACTTTTGTAAATGTGTAGACTCCTGGTGGGTTCTCCTTCATGCATGTTGCCTGCAGCAGTAGGCCTCCGAGACCGTCAGTCCTCCACCTCCTTTGACTCAACTACCCGTGTTACTATCCTTAAATTTTTCTGACAATGGTAATCTAGAAAACTGATATTTGTGGCACCTGAGTGTGGCTCAGCATGAAAGCAGGTAGAGGTGTTGAATGTGGTATCAGGGGTCCCAGCAAAGGGGCAAACATTGATCCTTCACTAACCTCCTCTTACTGTGACGTTCAATTGAACGTTGTAAATGCTGTCCAAGACCTCGAAACCTCATGCCTGGCTGATTGCTGCAGTGCCATGCTAAAATCTGTACTGTGGGTGAGGTGAAGCCACTTTTCTGGTGTCTGTCCCTCATTTCACGTGCTCTGGCAGCATTTAGGGTTGTTCTAAGGTGTTGTGCATGCGTTTGTCTTTGCCTCCAATTGACTTGAATTAATCAGCGAATATTGCAAATTCGGAAACGTAATCCGGACCGAACATTGAAATATTCACTCATCTCTAACGAAAACAAACAGAAAATAAACAGTCCATATAGCACTGCAGATACGCCTGCTCAGGTCAGTGTCTTCAGCAACACACACATGGAGGTCTCCACACCTCCAGCCACAGACATTGAATGAGGCAATTGGCCTTCATTTTATTAGCCAAACCATGGCCCTGGGGTGGGGATATGTGAGAGGTCATTCGCACCCATCTCTTATGACCTCTCGTAAAACCCGACCCTGGAGCGGCCCAAACAGAACTCTCAGCACTATACGTGCTAGAGCATATTTCCGAGCTCACATCACCGCAGCTAATAGCCGCGATAACACATATGTCTCCTCAAGGACTTGTCCGGTGGCCATCTTACATACTCTCCCCCTCTGCCCAAAGCTGGGGGGCTTGGCACCTTCTGCCAACAAACAATGAATCCTCGACAGAGCATCAGCATTTCCATGCAGTTTCCCTGACCTATGCTCCACATGAAAGTTAAAATCCTGAAGTGCTAGGAACCACCTGGTCACTCAGGCATTGTTCCCTTTTTTCTCCATCATCCACTTCAGTGGGGCATGGTCTGACGACAGTTTGAACTTCCTGCCCAAGAGGTAGTACCTTAGAGAGTCCAACGCCCATTTGATGGCTACTCATTCCTTCTCCACTACAGATTAATTTTTTTCACAGGATGACAACTTTCGGCTGAGATACATTATGGGGTGCTCTTCCTCGTTCACCTCTTGGGACCAGACTGCTCCCAGCCTGATATCCGACTCATGCATCTGGACCACAAAGTCCTTGGAGAAATCTGGTGTTACCAGCATCGGCTGTTTGCACAGGGCCAGCTTCATTTCCTGGAAGGCCGTCTCAGCTTCTGGAGACCACTTTGCTATAGCCGACTTTGTCCCTTTAAGGAGGTCTGTCAGAGAGGCAGCTACCATGGCGAAGTTTGGAATAAACCATCGGTAATAGCACACAATGTCCAGGAACACCCTCACCTGCTTTTTTGAAAGGGGTTGTGGCCAGCCCTGGATCACCTCATCTTTGTTTATCTGGGGCTTTATTTTGCCCCTGCCTAAAATATAGCCCAATTATCTTGCTTCCTCCATTCTTAAGGCACATTTTTTCTGGTTTATGGGAAACCCTGCCTTCCATAGAGTATCAAGTACGGCCAGAACTTTGCTCAGATGGCTCCCCCAATCCTGGCTGAAGTTCACAGTGTCATCCAGGTAGGACTCCGTGTACCTTTTGTGGGGCCGGATCTGGTCCATGACTCTCTGGAATGTAGCTAGAGCGCCTTGTAACCCAAATGACATCCTTGCGTAATGGAAGCACCCATCTGGCATTGAAAATGCTGTCTTCTGCTTGGCATCTTGGGACATAGGGATTTGCCAATACCCTTTTGTGAGGTCAAGGGTAGTAAATATGTACGGAGCCAGCCCCAGCTTCTCAATTAGTTAATCGATCCGGGGCATTGGGTAAGGCCTCTTTCACACATCCGGTGTGCGCCTGACGGCGCCCCCGGCATTTAGCCGCAGAGCCGCATCAGAAAACCTGATGCGCCGCATGCGTTTTTTTGCCGGATGGTTTCTGATGCCCGGAGACATCAGGGGAATCCGGCAAAAAAAAAAAAAACGTTACATGCTGCGTTTTGTCCGGCCGCCAGAATGTACATTTCCGCCGCATCCGGACAAAATCGCATACGACGCATTGACATGCGGCGCCATCCGGCGCTAATGCAAGTCAATGCAAAAAAAACCGCAAGCGGCGCATCAGGTTTTCTGATGTGGCGCTGCGGCTAAATGCCGGGGGTGCCGTCAGGCGCACACCGGATGTGTGAAAGAGGCCTAAGCATCACACTTATAGACTTCGTTCAGCTTATTATAGGCATTGAAAAACCACCATTCCCCATCTGGTTTCAGCACCAAGACTATGGACTAGACCAGCCACTCTTGGACTCCTCGATGACTTCCAGGCTCAGCATCCGCTTTACCTCCTTCGAGATTACCTCTCAATGAGCTTCCGGAATCTGATATGGCTTCACCCGGACATGAGGCTCCGTCAGGACCTCATGCTCTATAACCTTCGTACACCCTGGAAGTTCTGAGAACAGGTCTCTGTTCCATTGCAGCAACTCCCGGCACTGCTGCTTCTGTGAGCGGGATAAGGTGTCTGCCACCTTGACATCCTCTGCACTGACATTGGACTTGGCCAGCAGGCAAGTGGCTTCCTCAGGTTCTCTGTCTTGACATGGTTTGATTAGGTTTATGTGGTACACCTGGTAGGACTGCCGCCTCCCCGGTTAGTGGATTTTGTAGTTGACCTCCCCAACTTTCTCCACTACCTATAAGGACCCTGCCACTTGCCAGGAATTTGGTCTCCACCATGGGTACCAGCACCAGTACCCGATCACCAGGGTTGAAGTGTCTCATTCTTGCCGACCTATTGTAGACCCTCAACTGTGCCTCTTGTGCTTTGAGGAAGTGTTCTCTCATGAGGGGCATCACCTTGGCAATCCTCTCTTGCATCTGGGCCACATCCTCGATTACACTCCGGTAGGGTGTAGACTCTGCCTCCCACGTCTCTTTTGCTATGTTGAAGAGTTCACATGGGTGTCGACCATACAACAGTTCAAAAGGGGAGAACCCAGTAGAGGCCTGCGGTACTTCTCTGATGGAGAATAGAAGGTACGGTAGTAGACAGTCCCAGTCCTTTCTGTCTTTATCTACAACTTTTTTCAACATGGCCTTCAAGGTTTTATTAAACCTTTCTACCAAGCTATCCATCTGTGGATGGTAGACTGAGGTCCGGAGTTGTGTGATTTGCAGGATTCTTCACAACTCCTTCATCACCTTTGACATAAACTGGGTCCCTTGATCCATCAGGATCTCTTTATGCAACCCTATTCTAGAGAAGACAACTCTCGGGCGATACACTTGGCGGAGGAGTTACGTAGTGCAATGGCCTCTGGGTATTGTGTAGCATAGTCCAGTATCACCAGGATATACTGATGTCCTCTGGCAGATTTGACCAGGGTCCCACTAGATCCATGGCTATATGATCAAACGGTTCCTCAATAATGGGCAGATTCACCAAGAAGCTATGGAAATGGACCACTGGGAAGTCAGCTGGCAGGTGTGACAGAACCTACAGAAATTCACAATATCACGGTGACAACCGGGCCTGTTAAACCTCTGGAGAGTCCGTTCCTGTGTTTTCTGTACACCCAGGTGCCTACCTAACCCATTTGTATGGGCCATGTCTAACACTCTCTGTCTGTATGGCCCTGGCACCAGTAACTGCTCAATTACCTCCCCTCTCAGCTTGGTGATGCGATATATCATCTCCCCATTCATGGCAAAATGTGGGTACCGAGTGTCAGCCCCCGGCTCTTGAGTAACAACATTAAGTATCGTTACATTATCAAACACCCCTTTTTAGAGTTGGGTGGTCCCAAAGTTTCCCCCGGACACCTCCAGCTCAGGGACATTGGCCTCAGTGAATGCTGCCTCATCCTCATCGCCAACGAGCACACAAAACAGAAACCTGTCATATGCAGCCTGCGACAAGGTTTCTTTGGGAGAAACCTGGCTGTTGTCCGGACAACCAAACATCCTCCCTTTTCCTCACAAGTCTCAAAATAGCGCAAAGTCAAGCCCTATTATCACAGGGTGCAATAGATACTTGACCACGCCGACCTCATGGGACTCGGTGCCACAGTTTGTTTTTATGACCACCTGGGCCACAGGGTAGTCCTTCGCATCGCCATAGGTACAGCGGACCCCCAGCCTCTTCCAGGAATCAGCCGATGTGGAATTGTGGCCCTCACTAGGGTTAACAAACTTCCTGAGTCCAGCAAACCAGTCACTTGCACCCCGTTTACTGTCACGAGGCATGCCTGCGGCCACTCCTCCCGCTTGGAGAACAGCACTGCAGGCCGTATAGGCAAAATACGAGCTGCGCCATCCTGTGCTGCAGTCCATTGGCTCAGTGGTCATGGGTTAATGGGTGGCTATGTGGCCAGGGTATGACACTTCCAACAAATTACACTATGGGAAGAGACCTTGACCACTAACTCCGGTGCTCTAGGACACCCCCCAGTGTGGCTCTAGCTCCCCTCTTTTGGGTGTAACTCCACTTTGGGAACCCCAGTATTGGATGCTTCAACCCCTTGCTTCCCCAGTGACCTCTCGACTGCCTGGTACCTCTCCACCAAGCTCACTAGGGCATCTGCATTACGGGATCTCCCTGGGCAACCAAGGATTGCACCAGCCTGGGCAGGGAGTATACTAATCTGTCCATGACACCCTTCTCCACCATCTGTCCTGGGGAATAGGATTCCGGTTGCAACCATTTTTGGACCAAGTGTAGATCGAACATTTGTGACCAGGGAGGTTTGTCACTGTGATATGCCCACTTGTGCACCCGTTGCGCCCTGACAGTCAAAGTCACTCCTAAGTGTGGCAAGATCTCAGCCTTTAACATGGCATATTCTTTTGCATCCTGCAACACCATGTCATAACACGTCTTCTGTGGTTCACCTGTCAAATATGGCGCCAGAACCTCGTTCCACTGCTCCGGAGGCAATTTCTTCAGCTCCGCCACCCTCTCAAAAAATGCCAGGAACGCCACGATGTCATCCCCTGGAGTCATCTTTTTCAACACTCTTCTTACTGTTTTCCTTACGTAAGAGTCATCAGTCGGTTTTTGGGCTGGGGTGCTCGTCCTGCCCTGGATGGCGGTCGCCATAAGCTGACGTTGCTCCTGCTGGCTCTGCAGGATCTGCTGCCGCTGCTCCTGCTGGCTCTGCTGCTACTGCTCCTGCTAGCTCCTGCAGATCTGCTGTAACAACAGCCTGTTGGTCTCCTGCTGTTGCTGCTGTGCTTGGACCAGCAGTTCCTTCATGTTGTCAAATTTCCCTCCTGCAGCTGCTTTCACCCAGGACATGTGGTAACGGCAGTCACACTGCCTCTTGGGATTGATGCCTGTGCTTCTAGCACTGTAGGGATCTGTACTCACTTGGCTGCAGTGTAGGCAGGCACAGGAAGCCATATTATTGGAATGTCCAAGCAACTTTATTAAACTGCATAAACCGCTCTGGATAGAAAAACAAATGAACAGCTTTGTCCGGCACAACATGAAAACAAACAGTCCATATAGCACTGTGGGTATGCCCGCTCAGGTCAGTGTCTTCACCAACACACACATGGAGGTCTCCACACCTCCAGCCACAGACACTGAATGAGGCAATTGGCCTCCATTTTATTAGCCAAACCATGTCCCTGGGGTGGGATATGTAAAAGGTCATTCCCATCCATCTCTTATGTCCGCTCATAAAACCTGGCCCTGGAGCGGCCCAAACAACTCTCAGCACTATACGTGCTGGATCATACTTCCGAGCTCACATTACAGCAGCTAATAGCCGCAATGACACATATCTCCCCTCAAGGACTTGTCCAGAGGCCATCTTACAAGAGCCACAGCCCAAGTGCTGTCCTGCGCTATATATATTTGGAGATTTTGATGACTGCGATAGCATCTATAACAGTGATCAAATGTCAGGACTCAGGAACCAATAACAGTAGTTCCCGAAGTTGCTAGGTGCTGGGCTGCAGATCTCGGCGGGCGCACAGTGCATGTGCTTGCCAGTTTGCTTAATGAAGAGGAGAGCCAGAGAATGGTGTCACCAGGTACTGTGGACAGCTTGGGAACATAATTTCTCTCTCCTTTAACATATTAGATCATGTCAGAGGAGAGATCAATGATTTTTAAATGTAACTTCACTTTTTATAGCGTGATCGCCGTTATTCGTTGAACAACGGCGATCACGTGATCAGGGACCATAAAAACTGGCACTGATTATGTTCTCCAGTGTATCAGCTGCCCCCAGTGGCTGAAACCCCAGAAATTTTCTGACTCTGGGGGGCGCTATTCACTTATTTCTAAGTGCTGTTAAAAACACAAGATGAAAAATAAGGACCTTTTACTGTAGCCGTTAAAAGGTGTATTGGTGGTGGTTAAGCGGTTAAAACAACAGTCCTTTTCAGGTTAAATATTTTCCTTTCTGTAGTAAAACTCCTTTTGCCTACACTCACTGGAGGGAAAGTTTAGAATTAAAAGCATCTAGGCAGGGTTTAATATTACTATTGCAGTACTTGTCTATTTCTGCTGCTACACAGTTAAAACAACAGTCCTTCTCAGGACTAAACCTAGCTAATCTAAAATGTGCAAGGCGTTCAGTAAGAGGTGGGAAAGTGGATGTGCTGTTGATGGTGCATGCAGAAGTCAAGGCTGTGGGCCAGGTAAAACTGTGCCTGCTGCAGGAACACAGCAAACATGCTCATCCATGAAACCTAGCTTCCTAACCCACTTTACAGGGGGCACAGGAAACCACTCTTGAAGCCAAAATAGTGTGAACAGGTGGTTGGCTGGCAGATAATGCTTTCAGTGTGATTTCAAGCTCCACCCTGTCTTCTGACCATGTAATCCTCACCATCATCCACCTTCCTCCCACCATGGCGAGTCTCAGGAGACAATTGATCCCACACTTGGAGCTCCTTATATTCCACTAGCAAATGAACACGTTCTACGCCCGGGTGGCAAGTTTTTTGATAGGTCCTTCATATTGGTCTCCCACTCCTGGTAAATCGTGCTGCACCCCCATCCTACCTGGCATCATGCCTCCCTACTGGATCAACCTCATCCTTCTATATTCCCCTATCAGGTATGCATGGTACCCCTCATCCCCCATACTGGTATGATGCCCCTCACCCAATCGTATCATGCCCCTACCCTATCTGGATGCATGGTCCTCACCATCCACTCCATCATACCTGTATGCATGGTTCCCCTCAAATCGGACATGGTCCCCCTCCAATCTGGTATGCAAGTCCCCTCACCACGGATCAATATCCTGGTATAATGGTCTCACTCCTATCCTGTCAGTCCACTGTCTGCTCACCCAATCCTGGTATGCATGGCACCTCACCCCATCTGGATACATGGTCCCTCACCTACTGTATGCATGCTCACCTCACCCCAATCTGGTATGCATGGTCCCTCATCTCCATCCTGGTATCATGGACCCTTACCTCCCAATCTGTATGCATGGTCCCTCACCCCCAATCCTGGTATGCATGTCCCTCACCCTGTAAGCAGGTCCCCTCATCCCCAACTAGTTGCATGGTCCCTCACCCCCAATCCTAGTATGCATGGTCCCTCCCCCATCCTGGTATGCATGTCCCCTCATCCCCTAATCTAGGATGCATGGTCCCCTCACCCCCACATCCTGGTATGCATGTCTCCTCATCCCATCCTGATATGCATGGCCCCTCACCCCCAATCTGTATGCATGGTCCCCTCACCCCCCAATCCTGGTATGCATGGTCCCCTCACCCCTATCCTGTATGCATGTCCCTCACCCCATCCTGTATGATGTCCCCTCACCCCAATCCTGGTATGCATGGTCCCTCTCACCCCATCCTGGTATGCATGGTCCCCTCACCCCCCAATCCTGGTATGCATGGCCCCTCATCCCCCCAATCCTGGTATGCATGGTCCTCTCACCCCCTATCCTGGTATGCATGTTCCCTCACCCCCAATCCTGGAATGCATGGTCCCCTCACCCCCAATCCTGGTATGCATGGTCCCTCACCCCCAATCCTGGTATGCATGGTCCCCTCACCCCTATCCTGGTATGATGGCTCCCTCACCCCCAATCCTGTATGCATGGTCCCCTCACCCCCAATCCTGGTATGCATGGTCACCCTTACCCCCAATTCCTGGTATGCATGGTCCCCTCACCCCCATCCTGGTATGCATGGTCCCTCACCTCCCCATCCTGGAAATGCATGGTCCCCTCACCCCCAATCCTGGTATGCATGGTCCCCTCACACCACCCCCCCTATCTGGTATGCAATGGTTCTCCCTCACCCCCCAATCCTGGTATGCATGGCCCCCTCACCCCCTAATCCAGGTATGATGGTACCCCTCACCCCCCTATCCTGGTATGCATGGTACCCTCATACCCCATCCTGATATGCATGGCCCCTCACCCCCAATCTGGTATGCATGGTCCCTCTCACCCCCCATCCTGGATATGCATGGTCCCCTCACCCCCTATCCTGGTATGCATGGTCCCTCACCCCCCATCCTGATATGCATGGTCCCCTCACCCCATCCTATCGGGTATGCATGGTCCCCTCACCCCCTATCCTGGTATGCATGGTTCCCCTCACCCCCTATCCTGGTAAGCATGGTCCCCTCACCCCCCAATCCTGGTATGCATGGTCCCCTCACCCCCTATCCTGTATGCATGGTCCCTCACCCCCCAATCCGGGTATGCATGGCCCCTCACCCCCAATCCTGGTATGCATGGTACCCCTCACCCCCAATCCTGGTATGCATGTCCCCTCATCCCCAATCCTGGTATGCATGGTCCCCTCACCCCCCAATCCTGGATATGCATGGTCCCCTCACCCCCAATCCTGGTATGCATGGCCCCTCACCCCCAATCCTGTATGCATGGTCCCCTCACCCCCTATCCTGGTATGATGGTCCCCTCACCCCCAATCCTGGTATGCATGGTCCCCTCACCCCCAATCCTGGATTGCATGGTCCTCTCACCCCCCAATCCTGGTATGCATGGTCCCCTCACCCCCAATCCTGGTATGCATGGTCCCCTCACCCCCAATCCTGGTATGCATGGTCCCCAACCCCCAATCCTGTATGCATGGTCCCCTCATCCCCATCCTGGTAATGCATGGTCCTCTCACCCCCCAATCCTGTATGCATGGTCCCTCACCCCCCATCCTGGTATGCATGGTCCCCTCACCCCCAATCCTGGTATGCATGGTCCTCACCCCCATCTTACATGGTCCCCACCCATCCTGGTATGCATGGTCTCTCACCCCCCTAATCCTGGTATGCATGGTCCCCTCACCCCCAATCCTGGTATGCATGGTCCCTCACCCCCCAATCCTGATATGCATGGTCCCTCATCCCCAATCCTGGTATACATGGATCCCCTTCACCCCCAATCTGGTATGCATGGTCCCTCACCCCCAATCCTGGTATGCATGGTCCCCTCACCCCTATCCTGGTATGATGGTCCCCTCACCCCCCAATCCTGATATGCATGGTCCCCTCCCCCCAATCCTGGTATGCATGGTCCCCCTCACCCCCAATCCTGGAAATGCATGGTCCCCCTCACCCCCCAATCCTGGTATGCATGGTCCCCTCACCCCCCAATCCTGAATGCATGGTCCCTCACCCCCAATCCTGATTGCATGGTCCCTCACCCCCCAATCCTATATGCATGGTCCCCTCACCCCCCAATCCTGGTATCATGGTCACCCTCACCCTCCAATTCCTGGTATGCATGGTCCCTCACCCCCCAATCCTGGATATGCATGGTCCCCTCCACCCCCAATCCTGTATGCATGGTCCCCTACCCCCCAATCCTGGTATGCATGGTCCCTCACCCCCCAATCCTGTATGCATGGTCCTCACCCCAATCCTGAGCATGCCCTCACCCCCAATCCTGATATGCATGGTCCCTCACCCCCAATCCTGAATGCATGGTCCCCTCACCCCCCAATCCTGATATGCATGGTCCCTCACCCCCAATCCTGATATGCATGGTCCCCTCACCCCCAATCCTGGATATCATGGTCCCCTCACCCCCAATCCTGATATGCATGGTCCCCTCACCCCCAATCCTGGTAATGCATGGTCCCTCACCCCCCAATCCTGGTATGCATGGTCCCCCTCACCCCCCAATCCTGATATGCATGGTCCCTCACCCCCCCCCCAATTCTGATGTGCATGGTCCTCTCACCCCCCAATCCTGATATGCATGGTCCCCTCACCCCCCAATCCTGATATGTATGGTCCCCTCACACCCCAATCCTGATATGCATGGTCCTCTCACCCCCCAATCCTGATATGTATGGTCCCTTCTCTCCCCCATTCCTGATATGCATGGTCCCCTCACCCCCCAATCCTGATATGCATTGTCCCCTCACCCCCCAATCCTGATATGCATGGTCCCCTCACCCCCCAATTCTGATATGCATGGTCCCCTCACCCCCAATCCTGATATGCATGGTCCCCTCACCCCAAAAATCCTGGTATGCATGGTCCCTCACCCCTCAATCTTGGAATGCATGGTCCCCTCACCCCCCAATCCTGATATGTATGGTCCCCTCACCCCGAATCCTGGTATGCATGTCCCCTCACTCCCCAAAATCTTGGAATGCATGGTCCCCTCACCCCCAATCCTGATGTGCGTGGTCCCCTCACTCCCAATCCTGATATGCATGGTCCCCTCACTCCCCAATCCTGGTATGCATGGTCCCCTCACCCACCCAATCCTGTTATACATGGTCCCCTCACCCCCAATCTTGGAACACATAATTCCCTCACCCCCCAATCCTGATATGCATGGTCCCCTCACCCCCAATCCTGATATGCATGGTCCCCTCACCCCCAATCCTCATATGTATGGTCCCCTCACCCCTAATCCTGATATGCATGGTCCCCTCACCCCTCAATTCTGATATGCATGGTCCTCTCACCCCCAATCCTGATATGCATGGTCCCCTCACCCCCCAAACCTGATATGTATGGTCCCCTCACACCCCAATTCTGATATGCATGGTCCTCTCACCCCCAATCCTGATATTTATGGTCCTTTCTCCCCCCATTCCTGATATGCATGGTCCCCTCACCCCCCAATCCTGATATGCATTGTCCCCTCACCCCCCAATCCTGATATGCATGGTCCCCCAACCCCCAATTCTGATATGCATGGTCCCCTCACCCCCAATCCTGATATGCATGGTCCCCTCACCCCCCCAATCCTGGTATGCATGACCCCCTCACCCCTCAAACTTGGAATGCATGGTCCCCTCACCCCCCAATCCTGATATGCATGGTCCCCTTACCCCCAATCCTGGTATGCATGGTCCGCTCACCCCAATCTTGGAACGCATAATTCCCTCACCCCCCAATCCTGATATGCATGGTCCCCTCACCCCCCAATCCTGATATGCATGGTCCCCTCACCCCAATCCTGATATGTATGGTCCCCTCACCCCTAATTGTTATGTTTCGGTAGCTGAGGAGTGCAGGTAAAAAAAAAGGCAATACACCAGAGCAGTTGGAATCTATGAGATTGCAGCACCCCGACCAACCACCACAACCAGAGGCAGCCGTGGAGCGCTCCCACGTTGGTCCCAGACGCCTCATCACAGCCTGAGAAACCAACCACACCTAAAGATAGAAATAGGAAAGCTATCTGCCCCGGAGCAGAACCCCAAAGATAATAGAAAGCCCCCAAACATGTAATGGCGGTTAGACAAGAGGAAATACTGACACAGAAAGAAAATAGAATGAGCAAACGCTGGGGCCCAAACTATCTAAAAAGAAAAGGACAGGAAGGGTACTTACTGCAATCCCAGAAAACCCTGAAAAACACCAACTCTACTAATTTCAAAATCACCTGAGATCACACGACCTCTACCACCTAAATTAGCTCTCTGGTGTAACAAAATCAAAACAGCAGCCACTGAAAAAACTGGAAAAAGCAAAAGAACAAAACTCAGTGGCTGAACTAAACTGAGAAGGCAGAAGCCCCCGGAGGGGACCCAGAAGGCCCCCAAAGAAGTGCAAGACAAAATGCAAAAATATAGCAATAACACAAAAGAAGAAAAAATCTTATCTGGTAGCAGGAGATGCAGACACGACACAGCAGGCTACAAGGGAAACTGGAATGAAGGATTCAGACCAGAACAATTGATCACCGGCAACCCTGATGGGAAAATGACTCCCTTATATAAGACCAGTCAGTAACACCTGATTCCCAGTCCTCACAATCTTCACTAGTACCGCTTGTAACCACCAGAGGGAGCCTCTGCTCAGAACTCATCTCAAACCCATTCACAACACCTAATCCTGATATGCATGGTCCCCTCACCCCCCAATTCTGATATGCATGGTCCTCTCACCCCCCAATCCTGATATGCATGGTCCCCTCACCCCCCAACCTGATATGCATGGTCCCCTCACACCCCAATCCTGATATGCATGGTCCTCTCACCCCCCAATCCTGATATGTATGGTCCCTTCTCCCCCATTCATGATATGCATGGTCCCCTCACCCCCCAATCCTGATATGCATTGTCCCCTCACCCCCCAATCCTGATATGCATGGTCCCCTCACCCCCCCAATCCTGGTATGCATGGCCCATCACCCCTCAATCTTCGAATGCATGGTCCCCTCACCCCCCCAATCCTGATATGCATGGTCCCCTTACCCCCCAATCCTGGCATGAATGGTTCCATCACCCCCCAATCCTGGTATGCATGGTCCCCTCACCCCCAATCTTGGAACGCATAATTCCCTCACCCCCCAATCCTGATATGCAGGTCCCCTCACCCCCCAATCCTGATATGCATGGTCCACTCACCCCCAATCCTGATATGCATGGTCCCCTCACTCCCCAATCCTGGTATGCATGGTCCTCTCACCCCCCAATCCTGGTATACATGGTCCCCTCAACCCCCAATCTTGGAATGCATGGTTCCCATTACCCCCCATTCCTGATATGCATGGTCCCCTCACCCCCCAATCCTGATATGCATGATCCCCTCAGCCCCCAAACCTGAAATGCATGGTCCCCTCACCTCCCAGTCTTGGAATGCATGGTCCCCTCACCCCCCAATCCTGATATGCATGGTACTCTCACCCCCCAATCCTGATATGCATGGTCCCCTCACTCGCCAATCCAGGTATGCATGGTCCCCTCACCCCCAATCCTGATATGCATGGTCCCTCACTCCCCAATCCTGGTATGCATGATCCCCTCACCCCCAATCCTGATATGCATGGTCCTCTCACCCCCCAATCCTGTTATGCATGGTCCCCTCACCCCCCAATCTTGGAATGCATGGTCCCCTCAACCCCAATCCTGGTATGCATGGTCCCCTCACCCCCCTATCCTGATTTGTATGGTCCCCCTCACCCCTATTAAACTGCACACATACCCAAAAAAAAACCATTTATACTCACCTTTCTTCCCTGTGCTCCAGTGCCATCCTGTTCTGCCGCAGGCGCACTTTCGCTCACTCCCCAATCCTGATATGCATGGTCCTCTCACCCCCCAATCCTGATATGTATGGTCCCTTCTCCCCCATTCATGATATGCATGGTCCCCTCACCCCCAATCCTGATATGCATTGTCCCCTCACCCCCCAATCCTGATATGCATGGTCCCCTACACCCCCCAATCCTGGTATGCATGGCCCCATCACCCCTCAATCTTGGAATGCATGGTCCCCTCACCCCCCCAATCCTGATATGCATAGTCCCCTTACCCCCAATCCTGGCATGAATGGTTCCATCACCCCCCAATCCTGGTATGCATGGTCCCCTCACCCCCAATCTTGGAACGCATAATTCCCTCACCCCCCAATCCTGATATGCATGGTCCCCTCACCCCCAATCCTGATATGCATGGTCCCCTCACCCCCAATCCTGATATGCATGGTCCCCTCACTCCCCAATCCTGGTATGCATGGTCCTCTCACCCCCCAATCCTGGTATACATGGTCCCCTCACCCCCCAATCTTGGAATGCATGGTTCCCATTACCCCCATTCCTGATATGCATGGTCCCCTCACCCCCCAATCCTGATATGCATGATCCCCTCAGCCCCAAACCTGAAATGCATGGTCCCCTCACCTCCCAGTCTTGGAATGCATGGTCCCCTCACCCCCAATCCTGATATGCATGGTCCTCTCACCCCCAATCCTGATATGCATGGTCCCCTCACTCGCCAATCCTGGTATGCGTGGTCCCCTCACCCCCAATCCTGATATGCATGGTCCCTCACTCCCCAATCCTGATATGCATGATCCCCTCACCCCCAATCCTGATATGCATGGTCCTCTCACCCCCAATCCTGTTATGCATGGTACCCTCACCCCCCAATCTTGGAATGCATGGTCCCCTCAACCCCAATCCTGGTATGCATGGTCCCCTCACCCCCCTATCCTGATTTGTATGGTCCCCCTCACCCCTATTAAACTGCACACATACCCAAAAAAAACCATTTATACTCACCTTTCTTCCCTGTGCTCCAGTGCCATCCCGTTCTGCCGCAGGCTGGGGGAGGAGAGCGGTGCCGGAGTACGCGCATGCCCATACCGCGCTGTCTGGCGCCATATTGCTGAAGACACACTGTAATTGTGTCTTCAGCAAAATGGCGCCGGATAGAGCTATGTGCATGCACGATTCAGAAGCGCACTCCTGGTCTCCTGCCCCGGCGAAAACAGAAGCGCCGCGGCAACGCTCCTCCCGGTCAGGTAAGTATGTAAGTATGGCGCCGGAGATCACGGTATGCATCCAGTGTCTACACGTACCGCGATCTCTGGCGCCATACACAATCCTCACCGCTGGATGTCATCTTCTGTCTGGAGCCAGACTGCGCAGGCGTGTCTCTCTTGCGCAGTCTATAAAGCCTTCGGACAGAGGGACACTTACAGCGTTATATTGTAGATTTATTAATTTTGGTCTTTCGCCCTACGTGTTTCAAGAGGGACATGAGGAGCTCGGGTGTAGTGATGTGCAAAAATTTGTGCAGCCACGGTCAGAAGAAGACAACAGTGGGAAACGGCAATTACTGTCTCAAGAGGTAGATAATGATGAGACACAGTTGCTACAAAGTCATATTGTTAAGTGAACAAGTCAGGAGAACCAGAGTGCAGAAGTGGAGGACAATGAAGTCACTGACCAAACCTGGGAAGGTGCCATGCAGAGCGAGACTACCAGTGCAGAGGGGGAGGGATCCACAGCATCACAAAAGGCAAGAAGAGGCAGTGGGGTGACCAGAGAGAGAAAGTGGGCAACTGTTCCCAGATCAACCACATGTGGTAAGTTCCCAGGTCCTCCATGTCTGATGTGCTATATCAGAGCACGTCGTCGGCAACATCTGGAAGCTGGAAGCTCTGCAGCACTGCCTCAGGGAAGAGGCAACAGGCTCTGCAGAAGCTAATTTGTCTAGGAGACAAAACACACACCACAGCAGAGTTAGTGAAAGTAATAACAGATCAGACAGATCTGTGGCTGTCGCCACTGAATCTACAACCAGGCATGGTTGTGTGTGATAATGGGAGTAACCTGCTGGCGGCTGTGAAGCTTAGCAAGGTCACACACGTACCATGCTTGGCCCAGGTGCTCAACTTGGTAGTTCAGTCGTTTCTGAAAACCTACTCAGATTTGCCAGAGCTTCTGGTCAAGGTACAACATGTCAGCGCCTATTTCCGATAGTCGGCTACAGCTGTCGCCGCTCTTGCTATGCTACAGCAGTGCATGCAAGTGTCAGCTCACCAACTGGAGTGCGACGTGACTATGAACTCAAACTCCACATTGCATATGCTGGAAAGGCTTTGTGAGCAGCAGAGACCAGTTGTGGAATACCAGCTCCAACACAGGTGGAGACAGAGGAAGACATGAGACAGGGAGATACTACTTAGCCCAGCCTCATCTCATCTGCTTAGTGCAGATTCAGTAACAATGAGGAGATGAAGGCTTAGGAAGATGAAGAGGAATTGGCTTTAGGGACGTTGGCACATATGGCAGACTTTATTTATCGCTGCTTTTCCCATTTTCCCGTGACCCTCGCGTTACTTTCACCTTGCTCAAGACAGTACTGGTTGTTCACCTTGCTAGACCCATGCTACAAGCAGAACTTTGCATCTCTTCTTCTTAAGGCGTAGAGGTCTTGTAAAATGATGCTATACCAGAAGGCGATTGTAAAAAATATGTTGAAAAAATTCCCATCAAACAACGCTAGTGGCAGGGGGCAAGCTTCCTTGAGCAACCAAGTAGGAGAGGAAAGGGAGACACACAGCAGAGGCAAGGGTACACTGGGAAAAGGTTGGGCCAATTTTATGACACCAGCGCAGGATCCAGAGCCTGATGAGCTGGTATTTGTAGCAAAGAGATAAAAGTTTTTAAAGATGATCAAGCAATACCTGGCGGACACAATCAGTATATTCCAAAATTTCTCTGTGACCTTCAGCTATTGGGTCTCAAAGCTGGACACCTGGCATGAGCTGTCCCTGTATGCCTTGGAGGTGTTGTGCTGCCCTGCCTCTAGAGTCTTGTCTGTTTTTAGTGCCACCAAGTTGGGGGAGGGGTCATAACAGACAGGCGTTTTCGCCTGTCAACAGAAAGTACTGACATGCTTACTCTGATATAAATGAACAAAGACTGGATTAAACCTGACTTTTCCCCACCACCAGATGACAGGAGCACATAAAGTGGTTTTAATTTATAATATTTAAATGAAGCCCGCTATTTGCTGCCTTCCAGAGTCCATGGATGACCCTCCTTATAATTTTTCCTGGCTTTCCAATTTGTGCAAAGCCTTTATGAGTGTAGAAGTAACACATGAACACTTTCGTAATTTTTTTATGAGTCACTACATGGCAATTTGAACAGAATGTGTATGAGGCCCTCCTTTATGTCTAGTAAAGGGTGTATCCGAGTCCCTATAAATCCCTAATTTTTGGCATTTCTTGCTTCCTTTATAAATTACACTGAAAATTCCCATTTTTAAATAAATCAATTTTGGTTTACTTAAATTATAATTTTTAAAAAAATCCTTTTTAAATTTTGCCTTATATACAGTATAAGTCACTATAAAGAATAAAAATATTTCTTAACATTTTTATTTCTGTAAACTGGGACATTACATCGCTCACCATTGTGCAGCTCCCTGCTGTGAGTAACAGTCCATCTTAAGTCCCCGTCACACTAAGCGAGATCGCTAGCGAGATCGCTGAAGCGTCACCGATTTTGTGACGTAACAGCGACCTAGCCAGCGATCTCGCTTAGTATGATACGCAGCGACGATCAGCCCCCTGCTGGGTATCGCTGATTGTCGTTGAATGTCCTGGACCATTTTTTCATCGTTGGTCTCCCGCTGGCCAGCGTGCATCGCTGCGTATGACAGCGGGAGACCAATGATCAGCGAGCTGGGAGCTGGTATCCAATGTACATATCGGGTAACTAAGCACTGCGCGGCACCTAGTTATCCAATATGTACCCTGGTTACCAGATCCCAACTTCTGTAGAGTGCTGAGAGCCGGTATCTAGGGTACATATCGGGTAACTAAGCACCGCGCGGCACCTAGTTACCCGATATGTACCCTGGTTACCGGCTCCCAGCTTCTGTAGAGCGCTGAGAGCCGGTATCTAGGGTACATATCGGGTAACTAAGCACCGTGCCTCACCTAGTTACCCGATATGTAACCTGGTTACCGGCTCCCAGCTTCTGTAGAGCGCTGAGAGCCGGTATCTAGGGTACATATCGGGTAAGTAGGCGCCGCGCGGTGCTTAGTTACCCGATGTGTACATTGGATACCAGCGTGCTCGCTGGTCCTGATCGCTGGTGAGTCTACCCATGTGACAGCTCACCAGCGATCAGCTAACGATGTCCCAGCGATCCCATCCACGTCGGATTGTTGGTGGGATCGCTGGGACATTGAAGAGTGTGACGTGACCCGTAGCAGAGGGGGCATAGTCATGCCCCCTGTTCTCTACAGAGATACAGCTAATATCAGGAGACTGGCTGATAGTAGCAGCATGGAGCTGCACACTTCTGTAATGTCCCAGATGGAGGGATAACCAGTGAGGAGCAGCTCCTGTCACACCAGCCAACTAATAATGTCTCTCTGTCTGTAGTCCAAGGTGAGGGAGCATAGTGGAGACATGTTCTTCTCACTGCCAGTAGCCCTGCAGTAGTCCAGAAGGAGAAATGATCAAGGGGCTGGCTGCTAGTAGAAGCCAGGGGAGTGAGTTGGGTAGGCTATGCATCCTTACATCAGACTGAAGACAAGGTGACATTATCAGGTGGCTGGCTGCTACTAGAATCCAAAGGGGGGCAGACTACACCCCCTCTCACCCTGGACTGCAGACAGAGAGACATTATCAGGGGGCTAGCTGCTACTAGAAGTCGGTGGCAGGTCACACCCCCACCACACCCCCTCACCTAGATCTGTAGACAGGGAGACATTATCAAGGGGCTAGTGGAGCAGTAAATGCCCCTCACCCCTCCAACAGGGACATTTCAGAAGTTTGCATCTTCCTGCAATTACTATCAGCCAGTCTCCTGAACACAGGGGGATGACTACCGTATATACTCATGTATAAGCCGACCCGTGTATAAGCCGACCCCCCTAATTTTGCCACAAAAAACGTGGAAAACTAATTGACTCGGGTATAAGCCGGGTGTATAAGTTGCCATCCTGCTCTGTGCTCCCCCATCCAGCTCTGTGCGCCCCCATTCTCCTCTGTGCTCCCCTCCTACTGCTCCATTATCCTGTCCTGCTCGTGCTTTCCATCCTCCCCTGTCCTGCTCCGTGCTCCCCCATCCAGCTCTGCACTCCCCCATTCTCCTCTGTGCCCACCCCCGTCCTGCTCCGTGCTCTCCGTCCTCCCCCCGTTCTGCTCCGTGCTCTCCGTCCTCCCCCGTCCTGCTCCGTGCTCTCCGTCCTCCCCCGTTCTGCTCCGTGCTCTCCGTCCTCCCCCGTTCTGCTCCGTGCTCTCCGTCCTCCCCCATTCTGCTCCGTCCTCCCCCGTTCTGCTCCGTGCTCTCCGTCCTCCCCCCATCCTGCTCCGTGCTCCTTGTCCTCCTCCATGTCCCCCCATCCTCCTCCATCATACTCACCCTCCCCGTGCCATCGCTGAACGTCCTGGCCAGCAATCCTGCGTTCTCCCCGGCTTCCTGCAGCTCTCCAGCGCTGAGCGGTGACGTAATACCGTTCATTAAGCCCATGAATATGGAGGCCACGCCCATGGGAGTGGCGTTGCGTCCATATTACATGACCTTAATGAGCGGTATTACGTCACCGCTCAGCGCTGGAGAGCTGCAGGAAGCCGGGGAGATCGCAGGATTGCAGAGACGTTCAGCGATGGCACGGGGAGGGTGAGTATGATGTCCCAGCCACCGGCTCCTGCCGCCGCATCCCCTCCCCCGCTGGTTTCTGCCCTATGACTCGTGTATAAGCCGAGGGGCATTTTCAGCACAAAAAAGGTGCTGAAAATCTCGGCTTATACACGAGTATATACGGTATGTCCCCTGTTCTCAGACTGGCTGTTATTCACAGGGGGAGATGCACACTGGTGTGTGACTGTAATGTCCCTGATGGGAGGAGGGAGTAGTGAGGAGCAGCTTCTGTCATCCTGAATTACAAGTGTTCTAAAGATAATAAAAGTGCACTGGGCTTCTCATCTTTATATTTTATGAGGGCAAGGACAGCACAACATTTTTTTTTTATCACCCGGGAAGTAGCCAGTTAATTTATGGTCTAAATATATATAATTGTTCTTAAAACTGTCTGTTAAATTGGCTCTTTAAGTTTATATAGCTGTGGAATAGTACAAGGCATAATCAAGACTGTACACAGTTGCCCCTTTTTATTGTACCTGCAGATTTTACTGAATCAGGAAGTTTGTACTGTATTAAACAAAAGTGTTTGTCACTTCCACATGATATCTGGAGACACTGCACACTACAGGTTGACTCAATATTGGCCTCATCATTTCTTACTGTCCGTTAAAGCAAGGTGAATTATCCACAGTAAATTAATTTGATTTGTTATCAGTTTCAGTTTTTTCAATTTTTTGTCCTGTAAGAAACTGCCAAATTCCTTCTCTGTAGTTCTCATTTCCAAGTCCATAAACATAGGCATTCACTGCTGGAGACATCTTCGCCAATAGAGCAGGCATCTGTGAAGAGACAGGTGTATGCATGTCATCAGAACTAGCAAGTGAATTTAATGTTTATATGTGTTAACATTAATCATATAATTCCTCCACTAGTTGAGTGCTGTTATCTGCAATTTATTGACTTGGTAAACTTATAATAGAAAGCACAAACCCATGTTGGCTTCATAAAATTAATATTGAGAAGGGTTATAATTTATAGCAATGATATCAATTGTCTCAGTTGATGGAAGTTGCAGTTTAGATACTGCAGTGTGGTTCTTGTGGCTCTAATAAAAACCTTCAATGGGCACATCACTCAACCATTATCAATGGTGCCTGCTCTGAGCTGCACTTTGAGCATTCTGAATTTAACCCCTTCATGCCAAGGCCAAATTATCCTCCCCTTCTTCCAATAACCATAACTTTTTTATCTTTCCATCCACATAACCATATGAAAGCTTGTTTTTTTTGCACGACAAGTTGTACTTTTGAAAGACACCATTCATTTTATTATGTAATACACTGGAAATCAGGAAAGAAATTCCAAATATGTTGAAATTGCAAAAAAAGTGAACAATATGATTTTCCAGGTCAGTACAATTACGCAGATCCCAAACATGTATATATATATACATTTTTTTTTTATTTCAATGGTTAAAAAATGTTTGGAAATTTGTAAAAAAAAAAAAAAAACATGTTACTTGTGTTGCAATTTTCCGAGACTTGTAACCATTTTCAATTTGGGGCTATGTGAGGGATTTTTTTTTATGCCGTGAGTTGATGTTTTTAGTGATACCATTTTGGGGTAGATATGATGTTTTGATGGCCTGTTATTGTATTTTATTATAATGTAATTCTGGTGTTTTGATTTTTCTTCTCATTACGCCGTTTACTGATGGGATTAATTAGTTTATAGCTTGACAGATAGGACATTTATGAATGCAGCGATACCAAATATGTGTATAACAAATTGTAGAAAAGAAAACTGGCAACAAATCCCCAAAAAGCTGCCACTTGATTATACCTCCTGAGACAGCACAAAAACACAGTTCAAATGAGGAACTCGGGTGCACACCAGAAAAAAGGTTAAACATATGTCCAGAATAAGCAAAAAAAGGTGGCACTGTAAAATATTCTTTTATTTCATATTCTTAAAACATTGCAGCGAGAGAATGGTTTGGATGCTTCATGGGACCATCATGTCTCATGAAGCGTCCAAACCATTCTCTCGCTGCAGTGTTTTAAGGATACGAAATAAAGAATGTTTTACACAGACGGTGAGTGCCACCTTCTTTTTGCTTATTCTGGCCAAATATGTGTATATTTTTTAATTGCTTTATTTTAATGGGATGTGTGTGATTTGGGGAGTGTGATTTGAACTTTTAGTTTTATTACTTTTTTGACATTTTTAAAAACTTTTTTAAATTTAAATTGTATTCAGCACTGCTATGTATAGCAAAAATCTTGGATACCCATGAATGCCAGCTAACCGCACAAGCCCCTTTTCCCCACATGAGTCATCAATACATCCATAGATCTACAATTCTAGGTTACTAAAGAAAACGAAAAATGAGCCGAGTATGACTTGAATAACGTGCATGATGTAAAAGCATGTCCACACTGGCCATAGAACAAGAAAAACAAGAAAAGACAATGTGTGCATATACCTAGTGAAAATAAATATGTAAAAAGCAAGTGCATTGAATAATTAACATAGGGTACTTAGTAAACACTATTTTTGATCAAAAAAGCATAAACTGTCCCACGCGACAAGGTGTACCCCATTGGGACAGTAACTACACTCTCTAATGTTAAAACCTACCTAGTATGAATAGTAGCAAGAGTCACCGGGTTCCAACCGGACACCAGCTTTGAGGGACTACATATGAACTACATATGAAATGAACTCGCACTCAACTTATGTGTATGAGATATAAGGTTTTTATTCACAGTAGTACGAAACGTTTCGGTCCTATCATGGACCTTCATCAGTCACACAAATACTGCATAAAGGTTAATCCACAATGGGAAAAGGAGAAGCTGGATGCAGCCAGTGGTGGTAGAAAAGAATGAAGCCAAATGTCTCTATTTGAGCGATATCTGTGGGATAAAGTCAGTGGTGAATGTGATCTCTGCATGGGACGCGGTGTCCACTATCCTGTGGGATAAAGCCCAGTGTGAATGTGATCTCTGCATGGGACGCGGTGTCCACCGCAAGTCTGAGACTCAGACTTGCGGTGGACACGCGTCCCATGCAGAGATCACATTCACCGCTGGACTTTATCCCACAGGATATCGCTCAAATAGAGACATTTGGCTTCATTCTTTTCTACCACACTGGCTGCATCCAGCTTCTCTTTTCCATTGTGGATTAACCTTTATGCAGTAGTTTGTGTGACTGATGAAGGTCATGATATAGGACCGAACGTTTCGCTACTACTGTGAATAAAACCTTATATCTCATACACATAAGTTGAGTGCCGAGTTCATTTCATATTTAGTTACGGTGTGGGACCTACTCGGGCACCTCTCTTTGGCTGTGCACACGTTACCTTTTACATATGAACTACACACCTCAGTGAAAAGGGGACCACACCCTATTTGTACTAAATACAAAAATACTAAAGAAAAACAGAAAACTGAGCCAGAGTATGACTTGAATAACATGCATGATGTAAAAACATGTTCAGTCTGGCCATAAAAACAAACAAAACCGAAGAAAAGACAATGTGTGCATATACCCTAATGAAAATAAATTCGTAAAAAAGCAAGTGCATTGAATAATTATCATAGGGTACTCAGTAAACACTGTTTTTGATAAAAAAAAGCATAAAACTGTCCCATTGCGACAAGGTGTACCCAATTGGGACAGTGTCTACACTCGCTAATGTTAAAACCTACCTAGTGTGAATAGTGGCAGAGAGTCAGTTTTATGGTTTTTTTTTTAATCAAAAACAATGTTTACTAAGTACCCTATGTTAATTGTTCTATGCACTTGCTTTTTTACGTATTTATTTTCATTAGGGTAATTGTATACATTGTCTTTTCTTTGGTTTTGTTTGTTTCTATGGCCACATGCTTTTACATCATGCGTGTTATTCAAGTCATACTCCGCCTCAGTTTTCTGTTTTTCTTTAGTATTTTGTATTCAGAACAAATAGGGTGTGGCCTCCTTTTCACTGAGCTGGGCAGTTCATATATAATCCCTCCAAAGCTGGGTGTCCGGTTGGAACCCGGTGACTCTCTGCCACTATTCACACTAGGTAGGTTTTAACATTAGAAGGTGTAGGTACTGTCCCAATGGGGTACATCTTGTCGCGGTGGGACAGTTTTATGCTTTTTTTGGTCAAAAACAGTGTTTACTAAGTACCCTATGTTAATTATTCAATTCTAGGTCACTGCAAAGTCCCTGGCAGCCCAGCTCCACCCTCTCTTAAACTCCTGACCCAGCTGCTCCACTCCTCACATCTTCCAGGGGCTTTTCAGTGATGTAGAATTGTAGTTCTGATTATAACTCATGCAGGGAAAATAGACTTCCTTTTCCTACATAGAGCTTAGAATGATTCACATAGTCTGTTTTTAATCATGCAGTGTCTTAGACCTAATGGAAAATAGAAGGATTAGCTGGGTAGAAAGGCAAAATGAGCAACTAGCAACTGTAAGTACACAGTGCTATATAATATGATGATTACAATATACACTGCTCAAAAAAATAAAGTGAACACTGAAATAACACATCCTAGATCTAAAAGAATGAAATATTCTCATTGAATACTTTGTTGTGTATAAAGTTGAATGTGCTGTCAACATAATCACACAAAAATCATCAATGGAAATCAAATTTTTTAACCAATGGAGGCCAGGATTTGGAGAGACCCCAAAATGAAAGTGGAAACAAGTCAAACTGAAAATCAAAACAAGACAAAATTAAAGTGGAAACAAGTGAAAATGATGCTCAGTATTGTGTGTGGCTTCCACATGCCCGTATGACCTCCCTATAATGCCTGGGCATGCTCCTGATGAGGCAGCGGATGGTCTCCTGAGGGATCTCCTCAAAAGACCTGGATTAAAGCATCCGTCAACTCCTGGACAGTCTGTGGTGCAATGTGATGCTGGTGGATGGAGCGAGACATGCTGTCCCAGATGTGCTCAATTGGATTCAGGTCTGGGGAGCGGGAAGGCCAGTCCATAGCTTCAATGCCTTCATCTTGCAGGAACTGCTGACACACTTCAACCACATGAGGTCTGGCATTGTCCTGCATTAGGAGGAACCCAGGGCCAACCGCACCAGCATATGGTCTCACAAGGGGTCTGAGAATCTCATCTCAGTACCTAATGGCAGTCAGGCTACCTCTGGCGAGCACATGGAGAGCTGTGCGACCCTCCAAAGAAATGCCACCCCACACCATTACTGACCTACTGCCAAACAAGTCAAGCTGAAGGATGTTGCAGGCAGCAGGTTCATACTCAGCACATGTGACACATGTGACAGAGTCTGGAGACACCGTGGAGAGTGATCTGCTGCCTGCAACATCCTTCAGCATGACCGGTTTGGCAGTGCGTCAGTAATGGTGTGGGGTGGCATTTCTTTGGAGGGCCACACAGCCCTGCATGTGCTCGCCAGAGGTAGCCTGACTGCCATTAGGTAACAAGATGAGATCCTCAGACCTCTTGTGACACCATATGCTGGTGCGGTTTGCCCCGGGTTCCTCCTAATGCAGGACAATGCCAGACCTCATGTGGCTGGAGTGTGTCAGCAGTTCCTGCAAGATGAAGGCATTGAAGCTATGGACTGGCCTGCCCGCTCCCCAGACCTGAATCCGATTGAGCACATCTGGGACAGCATGTCTCGCTCCATCCACCACCGTCACGTTGCACCACAGACTGTCCAGGAGTTGACGGATGCTTTAGTCCATGTCTGGAGGAGATCTCTCATGAGAACATCCGCAACCTCATCAGGAGCATGTCTAGGCGTTGTAGGGAGGTCATACAGGCACGTGGAGGCCACACACAATACTGAGCATCATTTTCACTTGTTTCCACTTTAATTTTGTCTTGTTTTGATTTTAATTTCGACTTGTTTCCACTTTCATTTTGGGGGTCTCTCCAAATCCAGGCCTCCATTGGTTCAAAAATTTGATTTCCATTGATGATTTTTGTGTGATTATGTTGACAGCACATTCAACTTTGTACAGAACAAAGTATTCAATGAGGCTATTTCGTTCATTCAGATCTAGGATGTGTTATTTGAGTGTTCCCTTTATTTTTTTGAGCAGTGTATTAAAAGGATATAAAGGAACTGATTTAAAACCTGTCGATGCTGAAGATAATTGTGTGGTGTCTGATCATGGTGCTTCTGTTAATCTGTGTTGCCATGTGCACACCACCTCCTGCAGGATTATCATTGGTAAAATGGTAAAAGCTGTCTTCTAAATGATACATTTTAAAATAATATGTCCGATTATTGTCTTGCTTTGACCCTATTTTTCTGGCCAAACTTCTGCAAGAAATGGTTATAGATAAAGGGCATCTGTCACCAGATTTTTGCTACCTCATCTGAGAGCAGCATGATGTAGAGAAAGAGACTCTGAGTCCAGCGCTGTATCACTTAGTTTACTGAATGCAGTAGTTGTGACACAATTACAGTTCTTAGAAGTAGCAGAACTCAGAAAGCAGACCTGGCCACACTTCTGCTTAGCAGTTTTCTGTGCACACTGTATCTTGAGAGTATGATACTAATCAGTGGTGAGGGAGGAGCTGAATCAGGATGCATCTAGTCCACAGTGATAATCTCCTGCTGATAAAACACTCGTTATATAGAAGAAACCGCACCCACAGCCTAATAAGTCTTACATCACTAAAAACAATGTTTCAGACCCTTCCTCATGCTGCTCTCAGATTGCATAGCAAAAACCTGCTGACATATTCCCTTTAACTGTTGGCAACACCTCCACCCTAATATTTTGTGTGTGTGTGGTGAGGACGGGGGATTTAACCAAAACCCCATAGTTGAAAATAGAACCCCCTTTATAGTGCCTCATTTGAGACGAATGAACAGATTTCATGCAAGTTGAACTTGTGGCAAATTTTCTGAAACTTAGAGCACACAGCAAATTTGAACAATTTGTAATTTGATTTGCGTTAATAACAAAAAAAAATGCCCACTGCCTTTCTTTACACATTGCAGAAGACTGCATCAGCCACAGAAGGTTTACTTGACTTGGCACAACCGTGCAGCCTTCTCATAATACATATAAACCAAAAAGAAAAAGGAAGCAAAATGCCCTAAAAGTACAACATTTATTGAAGCTTAATAGTTAAAAAATAATTAAAAATGATGCAGGGACACAAATGCAAAATAAGTCACTTATTAAAGGGAATACGCCGTATGTAACACCAAATACCAGTAGGAAAGCACATTGGATACTAAACTTGATTCAGGCTCTCATTAGGCTTGTATAAAGATTACAGATGTATAGAGTTATGACAAACTTCCCAATATATATATATATATATTATTATAATAAGCCTATGAACTATGTTCCACCCAGTAATGGGTAAAAAAAGACCAAGAAGAGTGAAGGATCAGCACTTTCAGAAAATATGCATAAAGTACTTAATCATAAAAAATAGGTTACATATTGCACCAATGCCCAATATTAAAAAACTGCTTCCTAAAGAAAAAGTGCACTAAATAGTGCTACACATTCCTTATGTACCGTAAATATATTAGGTGAGTCACCTTTAAATGCAGCATAGAGATAGGAGCAATAAAGAAAGCAATATATGATCTCCATTTAGTGCATATATATCAGATAGGTGAATAGCCTATAAACAAAATGTACAGGTTCTACCATCAAGTAAAGTGCTAACACATTCCTTGTATAAATGTATTAGGTGAGTCACCTTTAAAATGCTGCATAGAGATAGGAGCAACAAGGAAAGCAGTATGTGATCTCCCTAAGACTCTCTCTCCTAAGACACTCTCCTCTAAGAAAAAGCTAAACGCGAAACGCGCGTCGGGGTCCGTCACCCTCTTAAAGGTAATATGCCAGATTAAATTACCCTACCTGCACTTTCTGTGTTTTGCTTCACTAGCTTCTTTACTTGATACTACAACCTGTACATTTCTTTTATAGGCTATTCACTTGACTATCTGATATATATGCACTAAATGAAGATCACATATTGCTTTCCTTATAGCTCCTATCTCTATGCTGCATTTTAAAGGTGACTCAACTACTCACAAAGTGCTACACATTCCTTATATAAATATATTAGGTGAGTCACCTTTAAAAACTTTCCTGTGAGGGAACATCTAAAGATTCTTCCCCTAACCATCCCCAAACCCGTAGAAAAGTGATCAACTCATTGTTTTTTCAGTTGGGTTCCAGAAGAAACGTCGGGTGGAAACTCACCCAAGAGAAACCCTAAGAAATAAATACTGATGGCCAAATAATTTTGAATCTTAGTAAATATGCATTGAAACATAATGAATGGGTATTATTAAATAAATTTCTAAAGTATGCCCCTAACTCTAAATTCAACAAATTTCAGGCTTTTATCGGAATAAAACTTGCGATTAAAAAACATTTCCTTAAAAAAATATCTAAATATATATATGAAAGGACAAATAAAAACCTGTTCCAATAATAAACCTACAGACTCTAATAGTTATATTTCCATGGATAGCTGTCACCTACCTAGTTGGTTGATTAATGTACCCCAAAGCCAATATATGAGGTTGCATACAAATTGCTCTAGTACTAGACATTGTGATAAGGAATCACGGATACTTACAACAACATTTTTAAGTAAATGATATGATCAAAAACTCTTTGTTGAAGCTAAAAGTAACGAAGAACAGATCACCAGGTTGGACCTTCTATTTAATGTCAAAGAGACGAATCAGATAAAGAAAGATTCTGTGGTTGTCCCCATCATTACCTAGCATAATTCAAATAGATATATCTAAAACAATTTGTCAAATGACACTGGGATATTTTGAAAGATGGCAAGATCATTGGTGAAAAAATGTCAAATCACCCTAGATTAATATTTAAAAAAGCTAGCGATTTGGATAATATGATTGCCCCGACAGTGCGTGATCCCCATACACACAAAAAAACAAATTCGTTTTTTTAAGCAAGATCTAAAAGGTTTTCCATGCAGGAATTGCAAGATGTGCAAAATACTACACACTAATAAAAAGTCTGTGATCACTAAAGGGGATATAGAATTTCACATTTCACATTTTATATTACCTGTACGTCCCAATGGGTTATTTACACTATAAAATGCCCCTGCAACAAACTGTATGTGGGGCAGACAAAATGCCCCATGAATAAGAGGAATCAATGAGAATCTTTGCAATATAAGAAAAAATGTTTTTTACTTTTCAGAATTTTATGGGGGTTCACTACAGGGCATTGATGTAGTAGGTATTCAAATTATCCAGAAACATTGGCATAAATGAGATTTTATTAAGTAAATGTCAAGCTCAGTGAGCCGCTGGATTGTCCAATTGGACACGTTGAGACCAAGAGGTCTAAATAATAAAATTAATCTTTTTGCCTTTTGATAACTAACACCTGATTTGGACCATCATGGGTATTTAAAATCACCATGGTTAACAAAGGACCTTCCCGGAAGAAGAAATCGATAGATTTCCGAAGTGCGTTGGGTTTGTGGTCCTTCCTGCGCACCATGGCGATCATGTGAACATCACGTGACCGTGGATGTCACACAAGTCCTGCAAGTACCAAAGTTTCTCTCCAGGTACAGCCGCACTCAAGGCTTTAAGCACCTGTCACCGGCACGGACAGCACTCCAACATTTCACTAACCCTGCACTGCTTTTCCATACTATTTCATCCGTGACACCAGCATCTACGAGACCACAGAAAACCTCCCGAAGGCAGTGACACTACCGTAATTGAATGAATTGAAACACGATAATCCAGCACTCAGAGTTTCAACATTGTGACTTGCTGTTTATTTTATTGGCATACTATGTAATATGGTGTTTGCACTGGGTCTTATTTGCCCATTATAGAGCTTCACCGCAACCAGGAATTTTAGAGATATAAGGTACTCCTACTACGTTACCAGTCTCTATAGATCTGATCAAAATATTAATATCACCAGGTATACCTGATAATCTTGCCCCTTCCTTTTCCCTTTCTTTTTGGTTTGACACTATTGTTTACTAAATCCTTTAAGGTTTCACTACCTAGTGTATATTGAACCATAGCGCAAATAATATTTTTTCTTTTTGCTAGCTCCTCCTTGACTTATGTAGTTATTGGTCTTATTTTCAGCTGGTTCATATTGCATATACAAGCACCACTATCTAGATACAGTTATCATACCTCTAGAATCTCCTACCTAACCGCGGAGGTTGGCACCCTAGATTAGACGAAATGACGCACTGCTCAACAATGAATGGCCCTACCTTGATGTTCACTCTCTTTGGAGACACAACATTGTAAATAAGTAACAACAAATACAGCTCACATTGTCTTAAGGATGTACCAATTATTTGTAAATTATAATGAAAATAAGGGATACAGGATAAATATAGATTATAAGTGTTCTAATAGATACTTGGATGTGGATACCACAAAAAGAAGAGAAAAATTATCCCCAAACCACATCATAGGAACCCGAAAAAGATAAAGTGCTAATAACAAGGGGTACTTTTCTAGTTGACGTACTTCTCAAGTACATAACCTGCTTGTCCCGAGTGTTTCACCCCATCATACTCAGGGTTCATCAGGGGACCAATTTAATCATGGAACCAAATAGAAGGAGAGGCGCTAATGATAGAGGATATAGCTTCTGCGACCACCATATGATGTACTGTAGTTACAGCACAGCTCTCGGTTTTAATAATATGGTGCCTGGCTCCCATCTATCTGTGGACTGGACAGTCTAGAGGGCATGCCTAGATCACAGCTGAGGCAGCCACAGTGCGAGAAAAGCAGTCAGACACATCGCAATCTCCTATGTAAAGGGGCTGCCGTACTTGAGGTATGTAATTGTGTATTCCAGCAAGTGAAAATGGCAGTCCCCAGCGGCTGCAGAATAAATTAGTAAGTAAAGAAATACATGTTAAAACAGTACTTGGCATTTTGTTTATAAAATAAATTATATCATCAATAATTAGTAATACAAAACTAAAAATCGTGACACATTCCCTTTGAGCAAGACATACTGTTGGATTACATTAAAGGGAACCTGTCACATTTAAAATACAGTCCCATCTGCAGGCACCATGTTATTGATCCAGTGACGTTGAGTACATTGATATATGATTTT
The DNA here is from genome assembly GCA_033576555.1 of Oophaga sylvatica. Taxonomy (NCBI): domain Eukaryota; kingdom Metazoa; phylum Chordata; class Amphibia; order Anura; family Dendrobatidae; genus Oophaga; species Oophaga sylvatica. Next base: position 472,301,297 of record JARQOD010000003.1, on the reverse strand, counting down.
GTAAAAAAAGATTTAGTATGACGTGAGTTTCAATCATTCAAATCTTTGCTCTTTCTGGAATTGTTTTGGTCCAGTGGGCGGTCCTATCAGTGATTCTCAGCTTTTGTTGTATAAGTATACTTATGGAGCCAGTTATCAGTCTCTGATAGAACCGCCCACTGGGCCCAAAATCTCAGAAAGAGCTGAGGATTAAGTGAATAAAACGCAGGTTGTACTGAATCTTTTCTCACAAAACTATATATCAATCTGCTCAGCTCCCCTTACTGTGTAATATAATGACTGCAGATTGGACTGCATTTTCATGGTGATAGGAGCCCTCTAACTAAAAGCTTAAGAAGTATATATCACATGGACCATATCTGAAAAGTGTGAGTAATTTGTGCTTTATACTTAGCATTTCCTAATTATACAAGACGTTAGACTAGGAGATCAGCTCTATATCCTTTCATCTCATACACCGAGAAATCTAAGCTGGGTATCATGGTTCTCTCTCTAGGATGATTATTGCTTATGATTGGGCAACTCATACAAGCAGAAGATGTACATGCCCATGATGAAAAACTAATTACCATGTTTTAAAGACTAAAAGATGCACCAGACCATAACACACACCCCAAATTTTGAAGAGAAAAATAGGAAACAAAATGTGTGTCAAATGGCTGTCCCTTCTTATAGTCCAAATTTAGCTTACCAGAAGGGCGACGGCAATGGAGTGGGGTCTCAGGAAACAAGTTTGCCACTGCAGGAAGTGGGACTATGCTGCGGGCCCTGGGCTGGGAGGCGACGGTGTCCCGGCGGTGGGCTTCATGAAAATGTTGGCGTTGCAGGCAGGAGCAGAGTCAGTTTGCCAAATTTCCTCACTAGTGAATATTGCACAACTCAACTGTGAGTGGTATTATTGAAAAGCGGACGTGTTTAGGAACTGCTGAAACTTGGCAACAAAGTGGCAGACCATAAAATGGTACAGAG
>JARQOD010000003.1:472277641-472300228 GCA_033576555.1 Oophaga sylvatica | reverse complement strand
AAAAAAGTAAAAAACACAGACTGAGTGAACACTGAAACACAACTGTCCACAATCTGTGAAAGGCTCCTTTCTGTACTTCTATAGTGTTTGCAACCAATGTATTGTATACGGATGAAGCGCGTCACACTAATAGATTAGATTTATTTTAAATGTAATGTAGCAGAACCAAATTGGAGATAAATGAAAAGGATGAGCCACTGAGCCACGCTCAGCAGAGTACAAGCAGCAGTGTTTTGAACAAGTAACTGGAGCGTTGGCACTCAAAAAAGTAAAAAACACAGACTGAAGTGAACACTGAAACACAACTGTCCCACAATCTGTGAAAGGCTACTCCTTTGGTTTACTTCTTTTGTGTTTGCAACCAATGTATTGTATCGGATGGAAGCGCGTCACACTAATAGATTAGATTTTTTTAAATGTAATGTAGGCAGAACCAATTGGAGATAAATGAAAAGGATGAGCCACTGAGACACGCTCAGCAGAGTACAAGCAGCAGTGCTTGAACAAGTAACTGGAGCGTGATGTGCACTCAAAAAAGTAAAAAAACACAGACTGAAGTGAACACTGAAACACAACTGTCCACAATCTGTGAAAGGCTACCCCTTTGTGTACTTCTATAGTGTTTGCAACCAATGTATTGTATACGGAGGGAAGCGCGTACACTAATAGATTAGATTTATTTTAAATGGAATGTAGCAGAACCAATTGGAGTAAATGAAAAAGGATGAGCCACTGAGACACGCTCAGCAGACTACAACCAGCAGTGGTTGAAGAAACTAACTGGAGCGTGATCTGCACTCAAAAATCAAAACCTCACAGACTGCAGTGACACTGAAACACAACTATTCATATCTGTGAAAAGCTCCTTTCTGTACTTCTATAGTGTTTGCAACCAATGTATTGTATACGGATGAAGACGTCACACAAATAGATTTGATTTTTTCTAATATAATGGAGCTGCACCAATTCCACTAAATAAATAAAAAAAAAAAAAAAAAGTGACACGTGCAGATCCCTACAAACAGCGGTGGATGCAGAGCAAACTGCAGCGTCACTGCACTGTCACACACGCACCTTGCACAGAGCTGTTAAAACAACACTGGCAAAATGAAGCTTTACACAGCGGTTGGTAAACTAGCCTGCCTCAAGCACAGTAGTACACAAAATCGCAATATCTAACTGTCCCTCAGAGTCAGCAGAGCAGCGTTCTGTCCCTTACTGAGTTCACAGCACAGTGACGCTAAAATGGCGGCGGCGCCTTTATAGTGCATTCTGACATCATTTCAGCAGCCAATCACAGCCATGCCATTAGTTAGATGACCGCATCATTACAGGATGTGCCCACACTTCGTAGGATTCCTCATTGGCTGACTAAAATCACATTGCCTCTCAAAGAATTTGGGAACTTCCGATTCCGGGTATACGATATTGAAAAAGTATCGAAATTAAGTATCGGAATTCCGATAACGCGAATATCGGCCGATACCGATACTTGCGGTATCGGAATGCTCAAACACTATTGTTGAACGTTCATATTATTTGCGAGGAACATCTGCAGATTATGCAATTTTTATGTGTGTATTCACTTGTCTTTTTCTTTATCTACATAGTGCGTCTGCCCTTATAAAAATCATTTATATCATATACAATGGTTTTTTCTCTGTATGAAGTCCGTTTGCAGCGTTTCGTCACCTATTGGAAGGTATGATTATACACCGGAGACACATTTTCATTATTTGAGATTTGAGATATGTATTGCACAACTGCTTTTTCCTCCTAGTAATGTGATATAAGGAGTCCTAGGGATTAATATTTTTATTTTTGATGCCTTGCTGTGCAGCAGAACATCTGAGATGATCACAGAAATATGCCCTTTCTTGCTGATTGCAATTTTCTGACACATGGAAATAAAATCCACTACAAAATGAAAATCTTACCTTCAACCAGAAGGACTGTTCCAATGCCAAATACTTCAATCTCAGAGAAACCTTCAGGAAGCGGGTAAGATGTAACCATGTTTGCAAAATTGTGCTAACACCCTGGTGAACTGTCGGCCTGCTTTCCCTTCGCACAGGCGCACACTAGAAAGGCTTCCTTTTAAAGGGTCTGTTTGTCATGAAGCATCATGCAAGTCGTTATGTAAGATCTTTTTTTTTTTCTTAGTAGTTAGGTCTGAAACAACCCAATCCCCAGAAGAATTTCCTAATGAGCGAATGAAAGCTGGATTGCCCCACTTTGCTGTGCCCCCCGATTCTACCTTTCCTAAATCTTATTTGCATACCATGGTAAATAGGCTGCATTATAGGACTGAGAACAAGGGGTTTGTGACTGCATGATTTGAAAAACTGGCTTGTGAAACTACAACAGAATTATCTGAAATGTAACAAGAGGCTAGAAAAGCTGAATCCTCTGTGTGGTGCCTAATTGGCAAAGATATATAACAATGGAGGAATGTTGTTAAACCAACACTCAACATTTTTACAGCCTGAGCTCAGCAACTCGATGAACGTAGTGTATTTTCTGCTTCAGAGTAAAAAAGCAAAACAATAATCAGTTTTATTCCAAAAATTATACTAATAATACCGTGAAACATCTATATGAACCTACAGACAAGTGGTAGCTAGTCACAGGGCCAGTCTAAATGAATATTTAGAAAAATGGAGGCAAAAAGGCATATAATAATACAAAGGATGACTGAATTTTGGTACAATGAAACTAAACTTTATTAACTCAAAGGATAAAATCACAGCTGTATAAAAAAGAAGAATACATCACGAAAGAAAGTCCAAAGAAGGTACAGGATGATAATATGTACTAATGGTATAATTTAGAATACATGAGCAATGCACTTATTAATGAAAAAATATCACAGTATACTGTATATCCCCATTTATAATGGTTAAAGGTAGGTAAGACATTAAGACATTACCATAAAAAATAAATTTAAATGCACGTAAGTAGATATAAAATTTAATTAAATAAGACCTTTCAGCGGTATTAATGTGGAAAATCAATATAATACAGAGATTTCTCTAAAGCGATGGTAACAGGAATAATCAAAGGGCAAAATATTATCAAAACCTCATAGTAAATACTTGTACATGATACATATGAATGTTACTAGTGATGAGTGAGTATACTGGTTGATCGGGTTTTCCCGAGCATGCTCGGGTGTCCTTCGAGTATTTGGGTGTGCTCGGAGATTTAGTTTTTGTTGCCGCAGCTGCATGATTTGTAACTGCTAGACAGCCTGAATAAATGTGGGGATTCCCTAACAAACAGGTAATCCCTATATGTATTCAGGCTGTCTAGCAGCCGCAAATCATGCAGCTGCAGTGACAAAAACTAAATCTCTGAGCACGAAAAAATACTCGGACGACACCCGAGCAATGAGTATACTCGCTTATCACTAAATGTTACCTGTAATCGTCCGACGCATGTTTCGCCAAAGCTTCTTCAATGGGGCGATGTCAAAAATAAAAAATGTCAGGGTTTACAGAGTGAGGTGAAGAGAGGAAATGCCGCATATGTGAGAAAATATGGAGACAGGAAGGAAGTGAGAAAGATAAATTAGTCAATATAAGGTAGCAGAATGAACAAACATCAGCATAAAACAACCAAATTGTGAAAAGAATTAGCAATCGGTATCCAGCATGAAGTAACTATTTATAAAAATCCATTCTAGAAAATAATCCAAGCTGCCAGATATGACATATGTGGAGCACATTGTGCGTTCCAACGTATAAGCTCTGAATGAAGGTGCCGGATGTGACTTAAAGGGAATCTGTCACCCTAAATTGGCGGGATATTTAAATGATGGCAGTCAGGTCAGATGGGCGGTGTTTTGGATACTTGCCTTAACATATTGTTCGCCGCTGTCTCCATTATTTCTGGAAATTGTAGTCGTTGCCCTCCATATAACGCGCCTGCGCATTGCAAATCTGTGGGCAAAGCATACTGCGCGTGCGCAATTCAAGATTCAAGGAGGGCAACGACTACAATTCCCAGAAATAATGGAGACAGCGGCGAACAACATGTTAAGGCAAGTACCCAAAACACCGCCCATCTGACCTGACTGCCATCATTTAAATATCCCGCCAATTTAGGGTGACAGATTCCCTTTAATTTGGATGAACCGTGAAGTGTACTTTGTTCCACAGAGCAGGAAGCAAATGCGGTGGCTGGGCGAGTGACAACAGCAGCCACAAAGCATGCGGATCTGTGGGACACAAAATGGAGCACATAATCACACAACAAAACAGACGATCCCCTAGGCAGGTACAGACTGTGCATGGAATACAAGTTATTTAAAATAAAAGCCAAGGGAAAGAAATGGATATCTTTATAAAGTATAACTAGAAAATATAGCTAGAAACTATGTAGTCTTGTGTAATAAATCCATATAAGTTAGAACTATATGTAAAAAGAACCGGACAGTCCATTATGAATAGCAGAAAAAGAAAGGAGAGAAAAATCGATCAAAAAGACCAGATAACTCAAATAGTGAGAAATATCGTAAATCTTTATTAGCAACCAAGTGATAGCAGAGAATTACAGAAATTATCATATCAACTAGAAAAATGTTTTTTAAAAAATAAAGGGGCGCACACTCAGGAGAATAAAAAACATGTAAATTTTGGGAGTCAAGACGTATATAGAGATATTGTACTGGTGTATGAGCATTCACTGTACATTGCAATGTACACACTACACACTATCTGACATACAATGTTCTATACTCAAAATACAGAATTACCTAAGCTATTCTCTAGCACATTTTAAAATTAAATAAAGAATTATTCTCATTTTCTACAATGAGTTAATTTCTCCTCTATAGCCAGCCCAGAAGCCAGTGTGGGCAGCACATGACGTCATTGCCCTGTGCCGCCCGTCACTGGTGAGCCGACGTCTTCTGCTGGCACTTGATTGGCCGACAGAGTGTATTGTAGCTCAGGGAGCTGTCGGGTATCTGTGTCACAATACATTTCAGCTGAATGTGCACCCAATGTTGCACATCCAGGTGAAATTGGCCCTGCGTTAGCAGACAACCACTCTCGCATGTGCTCAGTCATACCCTCTGCGACCGTAATCATTACTGTAGAAGGGAAGTCCCCCAAAAGGTACATATATATATATATGAATATTTTTTTTTTGTTTCAATAGTTTTTTATTGAATTATATCTTGAAAATCAAAAACAAAATATAACAATCCACAAGTGGACAATAGGTCCGATATGTACAATTATACATGTTATACATTCCATGGGTCATAGATAACGTTGAAACGTCTCATGTGTTTACACCATACGATCATAGAATAATACAAGTGAGCAACCCAAAGATAAACAAAAACAGAGACAAACAGGACGAACAGATTACAAAGGGCAGGAAGGGGGGTATGGGAAAGAGCAAGGAAGGGTATGAATCCGCAGAGAAGGCACAGTATAGGACTCTAATCATTTTGTATTGATCGATAATAGGCCTTCCAAGGGGCCCATATGCATTCACATCTGGCAAGTGTGTTAGAACGTTTGGCAAATAAGATCTCCAATGTGTAATGATCTTGGAGTTTCTGTATCAGTTGAGACACTCAGGGCAAGAGGCGATTTCCAGTGCCGAGCAACCAAGGTTTTAGCTGAGAGAAGAATGTGACCAATAAGTCTGCGCATTTTTAAAGGTATGCTATCTATTCCAAGCAGGCACAGCAATAGCGATGGGTCATCGGTAGTGTTGAGCGATACGATAATGCAAATATCGGCTATCGGCCGATATTAGCTCTATCGACCTTTCGATAATTCGTTTCGATATTTTCGTCATATCGAATACCGTAATCGGATTTGTCACTGTCACTGTCTGTGTCCGTCGGTCGGGTCTGTCACTGTCAGTGTCCGTCGGTCGGGTCTGTCAGGAGTCAGCGGCACTTACCTGGCAGAAGATCTCCGGCGGTCACGTCCTGGACTGCTTCATGGCCGCCATCCTCTTCTCCCCGGCGGTCACATGCAGTTTCTCGCGATAACTGCAGTGACTGCTGGGTAATCCCGGCCGTAAAGCAGTCAGTCCGATGACGTCACCGCCGGGGAAGCAGGTAATCAGCTGTGCTGCGTCGCGATGACAGGCTCTGCCTGTCATTGCGATGTAGCAGAGCTGGATCGTCGTGGGACTGTCGTTACTATGGACTGCGTCGGACAGGTGGTATACTGTTGGTTTGTTTTTTTTCTTTTTTTACAGGAGATCGATGGCGTCGCAGGAATGAGAGTACAATAAAAGAAATGAAAAGTGTGTTGTCTCTTTTATTTCATTAAAATACTTTTTTCTTGCTTTGTCTTTTTTTTATGCATTTAATAACTTTGGGATTAATAATGGATCGGTGTCTTATTGACGCCTCTCCATTATTAACCGGGCTTATTGTCACCGTGCAATCAACGGTGACATTAACCCCTTATTACCCCGCTTGCCACCGCTACAGGGCAAGTGGGAAGAGCCGGGTAAAGTGCCACAATTGGCACATCTTTTGATGCGCCAAATGTGGGGCTGCTGTAGCCTGGTATTATCAGGCTGTTGAGGGCCAAAATCCATGGGCCTTGACAGTCTTTTAATACCAGGCCGCAGCAGTCTGCATTTTACTTGGCTGGTTAACAAAAATAGGGGGACCCCTACGCCGTTTTTTTTTTCGAGGGGATCCCCTATTTTTGTTAACCAGCCAAGCTAAGCAGACTGCTGTGGCCTGGTATTATCAGGCTTGCAAGGTCCATGGATATTGGATCCTTACCAGCCTGAAAAACCAGGCCTCAGCGGTCTGCTTCATCTGGCTGGTTAACAAAAATAGGGGGGACCCCACGCCAATTTTTTTCGAGAGGATCCCCTATTTTTGTTAACCAGTTCCCTCTGACGTCACTGATTGTGTCCCTGGCTGACCTGAAGTGAAAGTGGAAAGCAATCAATTAAGCTTTCCACTTCCTCTCCTGTCAGCCAGGAGAGGAACTCATTCATTTGGGGGTTTACTGTGAGGCTGCAGCATTAGCTGCGGTCCCTGCAGTAAACATTAACCCTTTCTGATGGATTACACCGTGGGACCTGACTGTACATCGGATTGGTAAGAATAATTTTGCTTTATTATTTTATTTTTATTACAGGAAATGGTTTTAGCAGGTAAATAAAATATGGTCAAAAACTGTGTGATTATTTCATTAAACTTCTTTTTTATTAAAGTGTGTGTGTTTGATTTTTCTTTCATACAATAGGATTAATAATTGATAGTTGTCTGATTGACAGCTCTCAATTATTAACCTGGCTTAAAGTGACCTTTCAATTGCAAGGTCATTTTAACCCCTTATTAACCCATTTGCCACCGCTACAGGGCAATGGGAATAGACGGGCAAAGTGCCAGAAAGGGCGAATCTAATTATAGATTTGTCTTTTCTGGGGTGTCTGGGGGCAGATTTTAGTAGCTGGGGGGGGCCAAAAATAATGGTCCCTCTCTGGGCTATTATTATCTGCCCCCACTCACTGGCTTTGTCTGTCTGGTTGCAAAAATAGGGCGGGAGCCCACGCATTTTTTTTCAGCAATTTTACACCTCATATATATATATACATGTCATTAAATTTGTGACACATATATATATATATTTATATTTATAGTTCATACACTTCTACATAGTATAATAGCCGCTAATTCAATTGCCGGCTTTTGTGAAAATGCAGAACCCGACATGAAATGACACTTGGTTTACATAGAGTTAACCATGTCTTTTCATGTAGTTTGATATCTGATTTGCACAAACAATTACATGAGTGTAAGTGTGCAAAATTTCACACCTGTAGGGGTTAATTAAAGGTGTAAATTCGTAGCAAAAAAGTCCGTTTTTTTACAACGAATTTACACCTTTAATTAACCCCTACAGGTGTGAAATTTTGCACACATAGACTGATGTAATTGTTTGTGCAAATCAGATTGCAAACGACATGAAAAGACATGGTTAACCCTATGTACACCAAGTGTCATTTCATGTCGGGTGCTTCTGTCTTTTCACAGAAGCCGGCTTTACCCGGCAATTGAATCAGAGGATATTTTACTATGTAGAAGTGTATAAACTATACATATATGTATATATATATGTCACAATGACATGTATATTATATTATATATATATATATGTATTCTATGTGTGTATATTTAGTGTTTACAAGGAAATAAAGGTTTTTTTTAGTTGCGATATTTTGTTCCCATAGACTTACATGGGACTTCCGGTATCGGAATCGGATATCGACGATATTTAGTGATATCGGCGATACCATTTCGATACGATATTTTTAGATATCGAGCAGTATCGCTCAACACTAATTCTGTCCAGGGTAAGATCACGAGATGTGGCGGCAGGCAGTAAAGCTTTAAACAGAGTAGTCGCATAGTCCCTGAGATCATCCTTTAGAACAGATTCAGGAACCCCTAAGCTTCAGGTTGTTTCTGCGTTTTCTGTCCTCTAAGTCCACCAATTTGGCTTGCAGCGCAGTGACTTCATCCTTAGTGCGTAGTGAGCATCAAGCAAGCTGTTGTGTGATTCTATCACCTCCCCCACTTTATCCTCCACTGCACTCACTCTTGTCAACGCTCCTGTGAGCGATTTATCCATAGAATGCTGCAGGCCATCCAGTTTACTCTGGAGAGATGTGTTCAGAGCCAGTATAAGCTCTTTAAGGTAATGCTCTGTAACGGGCTGGGCTGATGCTGGGGCTGAGGAAAGCAGATCTGTAGCTGCGGCAGCAGCACTACTCACAGTGTGCAGTGAGGCATCCACATCAGCTTCCGTGTGCCGCTGCTCAGGGCTGGGAGCTGGAGATTGGCTGCGTACACAGGTCTCAGCAGAGTGCAGCGCCATGATGGAAGCGGAGCTCCGTCCCACAGACGAGGGTGATGGCGGCGAGGCAGATGTAGGCGCTGGTGATGTGGAGCGGGGTCTTGTCTCCGGAGCCGCCACAGTGGTACAGCAGCAGACGGGAGAGGTGGGGATCTGCGGCTGTAGGCAGAGGAGGCAGCAGAGCGCCTAGTGGGTCCTGTGGACAGAGGCTGCAACTTGCTGCAAGCGGGCGCCATGTTGGATCTCTCTGCCTTGAGGTCTGCCGAATAGAAGTCAGTCAGCCTCTTTGAATTGCCACTTCCCTTCTTCCTGGTGGACATTCTCCGGTAACCGGGTCCTTAGAGCACCTCTGGAAGCTAGAGGTGACCAGAATAAACGCTGTGGATAGTCGTTATTAGAGGGTGTTACAGGAGCTCACAAGTTAGTGCGTCTTGTCAGTTCAGGCGGTAGCCACGCCCCTATATATATGAATATTTATACAGCATGTTCATATATAGTTGTACAGTGTGTTTGCTGTTGGGGCAGGATTCAAAAAATGTCCCGGTTTTTCCAGGATGGATGGAAATGAACAAAGAACCACTAGCTAGTAGATGTAGAAAATACAATACTGTTCACTTCATTCCCCCACACCTGGGACTGAACACACCTCTTTGAGGCTTTATATAAAACCTCACAGCTAGCCACATGCTCTCTCTTACTACTTGGACACCATGATGAGCAGATCTGGCTGAGTATCACCTTAACTCCTGATCCTCTTCCTTGTATATATGGAAAGTTAGTTAAATTAAGAGGGCTGATATATATTGCATGTGTGATTTGGGTAACTTCGTTAGAATGTTATTAGTTAATCATGCTTTTGAATTTGTGATTTTGTATATCACCAGTCACCATTACAGAAGCAGACATCCAACAGCGTGTCAAGAACATGAAAAGATGGATAGCGCCTGGTCCAGACATGATCCACACCTACTGGCTGAAGAAATTAACAGCAGTACATGAACGCATGGCAAAGCAGATGAACCAACTACTAGAAGAAGGCACCACCCAGCTTGGTTAACACAAGGTAGAACAGTGCTGATCTTGAAGGATCCTCATAAAGGAACAGTTCCATCCAACTACCGCCCGATAACCTGCCTTACAACAACATGGAAACTCTTGTCAGGCATCATAGCCACCAAGCGGAAGAAACCATATGAACCAGTACATGAATCCAGCTCAGAAAGGCATTTTGACCGACACCAGAGGCTCTAAGCACCAGCTCCTAGCAGATAGAGCAGTCGCTCAAGACTCAAGATCCAGACAGACCAATCTCAGCACAGCCTGGATTGACTACAGGAAAGCCTATGACTTAAGAATCTTCATCAGAAACTCAATGGGGCTATGGAGAACAACATTAGTAGTCAACTCAAGACAACTAGCACAAGTATCCATCAAATGCGGCATATACCAAGGTGATGCACTGTCCCCATTGCTGTTCTGCATAGGCTTGAACCCCCTCAGTCAGATAATTACAGAGTTTGGCTATGGATACAAGTTCAAGAGTGGAAGCACACCTCTTCTACATGGATGACATCAAGCTGTATGCGAAAAACGAGCGAGACATCGATTCACTGATCCACCTGACAAGGATCTACAGTGAAGACATCGAGATGTCCTTCGGACTGGAGAAGTGTGGCCGGTTGGTAATAAAGAGAGGCAAGGTAGTCAAGACTGATGGAGTGGAATTACCAGCAGTGCACGTAGCAGATGTACAGACATGCTACAAGTACCTCAGCATTCCACAGGGATAGAGTAACCATGATGAGGCGGCAAGGAAAGCAGCAACATTCAAATACCATCAAAGGGTAAGACAGGTCCTGAAGAGCCAGCTCAATGGGAAGAATAAGATTCCTGCCATCGATACATATGCCCTGCCAGTTATCCTGCAGGCATAGTGTGCTAGCCAAAAGAAGAGATGGAAGCTGCAGATGTGAAATCACAAAAGCTCCTCACAATGCATGGAGGTCTCCACCCTAAGTCTAGCACCCAAAGATTGTATACCAACAGAAAGGAGGGTGTTTGAGGCTTGATAAGCATCCAAGCTGCCATCATGGATGAAACAAGAAGTATCCAAGAATACATTAGAAGAATAGCGCCAAAAGATGACATGTAGAGAAAAAACTAAGGCAGCAACAACAGATCTGGAAGGAAGAACAGGAACATTGAGCGCCATGGCAAGACAAGCCTCTGCATGGGATGTACCATTGACAGATAATGGGGGTGGCTGACATGTTGAAATCCTACCAATGTCTGGAGAAAGCTGCACTCCAAGACAGCACCGAGGCACTAACCATAGCGGCACAAGAGCAAGCACTAAGTACCAGATCCAAAGAAGCAGGAATATACCTCATAAAACAAGACCCAATGTGTAGACCATGCAAAGAAACCTCAGAAATGGTCCAACACAAAGTGGCAGGATACAAAATTCAAGCAGGAACAGCGTATACTGAACGCCACAACCAAGTAGCGGTAATTGTATACAAGAACATCTGCACAGCACATGGGCTAAGTCCTCCTAAGTCCAGGTGGGAGACCCCAGAAAAAGTGGTGGAGAATGAAAGGGCTAAAATCCTGTGGGACTTCAAGATCCAGACTGATAAGCGGGTGTTGGCTAACCAACCAGACATTGTCATAGGAGACAAGGATCAGGTGACAGCAATGATAATAGATGTGGCATTGCCAAGTGACAGCAACATCAGAAAGAAGGAATATGAGAAGCTGGAGAAATACCAGGGCCTCAAAGGAGAATTAGAGAAGATGTGGAAGGTGAAGGCAACAGTGATTCCAGTGGTGATAGGAGCATTTGGAGCAGTGACCCTAAGTTGGAAGAATGGCTACAACAGATCCCAGGAGCCACATCAGAGTTCTCTCTCCAGAAAAGCGCAATGCTTGGAACAGCTAAGATCCTGCACAGAACCTTCAAACTCCCAGGCCTCTGGTAGAGGACCCGACAATGAGAAAGGACAACAATAGACCACCCCCAGTGGGGGTGAGAAGGTAGTTTTTTTTTATATGTGTGTATGTATATGTTATATATATATTATATATATATTATATATATATACAGTACAGACCAAAAGTTTGGACACACCTTCTCATTCAAAGATTTTTCTGTATTTTCATGGCTATGAAAATTGAAGAATCACACTGAAGGCATCAAAACTATGAATTAACATATGTGGAATTATACATTACACTTTACAAAAAAGTGTGAAACAACTGAAAATATGTCTTATATTCTAGGTTCTTCAAAGTAGCCACCTTTTGCTTTGATTACTGCTTGGCACGCAGAAAAGGTGAACGGATGGACTCTACATGCCTGGTTCCCACCGTGAAGCATGGAGGAGGTGGTGTGATGATGTGGGGGTGCTTTGCTGGTGACATGTTGGGGATTTATTCAAAATTGAAGCGGTGAGCGGTCCAGCGGTCCAGAGGTGCAGGAAAGTCTCCCCCTTTAATAACGAATTTTTTAGGCTGGAAGAACTCTGCCTTTTTCAGTAACACACCTGTAGGAAATACTGTCCTCATCCAGCATAAATAACAAGAGGACCTTCTTGGACCCGGGACATCTGGAGATTAGAGCACCTTTCATACAAGAACTATATTAATAAATTGCATAACTTACTAAGATTAGTTCATCATACAACACTATTTACAGCTGGACAACCTTAATCTTTAGGTAAGTATTTAGGATGTCTTCTATCTGTTGATCGTTTTCCCAGACTTCACTTACTTTGAAAATTTAGGTGCACATCTTAAATGTTTGTTACAGACTTTTCTGCATCAAAAATATGTATCTTGGCAGGAAAAATACCACATAAAAATGCATGTTATTTTGTGTTTTTTTTCCCATTCATTCTATTTACCCCTTGAGGAAGCAACATCTTTTATACGTGAAATGCACATTAGGGATCATATATTATTGATGACCATACCTGGTGTAAGATATTATGGGAAAGAGACTGGTTGCCATAACATACTGTAAAAGTACAGTTGTGCTCAAAAGTTTACATATGCCGGCATAATTTTTGCTTTCTTGGCTTTTTTTCAGAGAAGATGAATGATAACGCCAAAACTTTTTTTTCAATCGTGGTTAGTGGTTGGGTGAAGCCATTTATTGACAAACTTCTGTGTTTTCTCTTTTAAAATCATAATGTCAACCCAAAACATCCAAATGACCATGATCAAAAGTTCACATACACCATTTCTTAATACTGTGTATTGCCCCCTGTAACATCATTGACAGCTTGAAGTCTTTTGTATTAGATGTAGATGAGGTTCTTTATTTTCTCAGATGGTAATGCTGCCCACTTTTCTTGGCAAAAATCCTCCAGTTCCTGTAAATTCCTGGGCTGTCTAGCATGAACTGCGTGCTTGAGATTTCACCAGAGTGGCCCAATGATATTGAGGTCAGGAGACTAGATGGCCACTCCAGTACCTTCATTTTGTTCTGTTGCAGCCAGTGACAGGTCGACAGAGGTCTGGATACACATGATGAGAGCATTATACTGCCTCTGTACAAATCCCTGGTTAGACCGCACATGGAGTACTGTGTACAGTTTTTGGCACGGTTCTCAGGAAGGATGTAATGGAACTAGAGCGAGTACAAAGGAGGGCAACAAAATTAATAAAGGGGATGGGGGAACTACAATACCCAGAGAGATTAGCAAAATTAGGATTAGTTAGTCTAGAAAAAAGACGACTGAGGGGCGATCTAATAACCATGTATATGTATATAAGGGGACAATACAAATATCTCTCCGAGGATCTGTTTATACCAAGGAAGGTGATGGTCACAAGGGGGAATTCTCTACTTCTGGAGGAGAGAAGTTTTTCCACCAACATAGAAGAGGATTCTTTACTGTTAGGGCAGTGAGAATCTGGAATTCCTTGCCTGAGGAGATGGTGATGGCGAACTCAGTTGAGGGGTTCAAGAGAGGCCTGGATGTCTTCCTGGAGCGTTACAATATTGTATCTTACAGTTATTAGGTTCTTTAGAAGGACATAGATCTGGGGATTTATTCTGATGGAAAATAGGCTGGACTGGATGGACAAATGTTTATTTTCGGCCTTGGTAACTATGACTTGGCCTTGTGTTTTGGATCGTTGTCATGTTGGAACGTCCAAGTACGTCGTATGCGCAGCATCCGGGCAGATGATTGCAAAGTTGCCTCCAGTATTTGCTGATAACATGCTGCATTCATCTTTCCTTCAACTTTGACCAAGTTTCCTGTACCTTTGTAGCTCACACATCCCCAAAAGATCAGCGATCCACCTCCGTGCTTTACAGTAGGAATGGTGTTCCTTTCATCATAGGCCTTGTTGACCTCTCTCCAAATGTAATATTTATGGTTGTGGCCAAAAAGTTCTATTTTGGTCTCATCACTCCAAATTACCTTGTTCCAGAAGTTTTGAGGCTTGTCTCTGTGCTGTTTTGAGTATTGTAGGTGAGATACTTTTTGGCATTTGAGTAGTAATGACTTTTTTCTGGTGACTCGACCATACAGCCCATTTTTTTCAAGTGACTCCTTATTTTGCATCTTAAAACAGCCACACTGCTGGTTTTCTGAGAGTCCAGTATTTCAGATGATGTCATTTGTGGGTTTTTCTTTGCATCCCGAACAATTTTCTTGGCAGTAGTGGACGAAATATTTGTTGGTCTACCTGACCGTGTTTTTTTTTTTTACAGAACCCCTGATTTTCCATTTACTAATCAAAGTTTGAACGCGGCTGACTGGCATTATCAATTCCTTGGATATCTTTTTGTATCCATTTCCTGTTTTATACAGTTCAACTACCCTTTCCCGCACATCTGTTGACAATTCTTTCGCTTTCCCAATGACTCACAATCCAGAAACGTCAGTGGCACGATGAAAGATGCAAGAGTCTGTCTGGATCCCAGAAACTCACTCAGCTTTTATGCACACACACTGATTACAAGCAAACAGGTCATAGGTGAGGATGTTACCTTTAGTAGCCGTTCAAACCCATTTGTGTCAACTTCTGTGCATGTCATCGGGCCAAAATCACCGGGGTATGCAAACTTTTGATCAGGGTCATTTGGATATTTTGGGTTGTCATTATGATTTAAAAAGAGAAAACACAGTAGTTTGACAATGAATGGCTTCACCCAACCAATAACCATGAGTGGAGAAAACATTTTGGTGTTATCATTCATATTCTCTGAAAAAAGGCCAAGAAAACCAAAATTCTGCTGGGGTATGTAAACTTTTGAGCACAACTGTACTATGCACTTATTGGGGATTGGATTATCTTTTGACCATTGTGTTTTTTATTGGTAATAGTGTTAATTTCCCTATATTTGGCCTTTATTTTGTCTATGGATGCATTATTTACTAACAATTTGGCTGTAGAACTATGCAGAATATTATAGACAATGGCCAATTTAGTTATATAGATGTTATGGTGGTGCATAATATGTCTATTATTTGTGTATATTCTCTATGTACCTACTAAACCTTTTTCTGTGCGATTTTTGGTTGCCACTGTTCTGGTATTCGTCATTTGATATAGCACCTTAAATGTTATCAAGTTTTACACATTTGTGTTTCCGAAAAATGGTTTAGCTGTGAACTTTATTTGACTGACTAAACCATTCATTGAAACTAAATATGTATCTGTTGGATTTGTTGTTTCACATTAAGTATTTGTTGCAGTCTTTTCTGTATAAAAAATGTGTCTTCTGGCAGGGAAAACGTTACATAAAGATGCATAGTTTTGCCTGTTTTCATGCATTTTTTCCCATTCATTAAAGTTGATGCAAAAGCTATGAAAGAATTGACATGCTGCAGATTTCAATCTGTTTCAAATCTTCATTGAAAAAATAAGCAGTATGTACATGAGATTTCAGAAATCTCATTCACTTTGCTGGACAGTGAAATGCTGCAGTTTTTACTGCAAAAATGCATCCTGGGAACATATTGTATTCTGAATGCCTATATTATGTGTGCCTAATTTACTTAGCATGCTGAAGCGTTGGATAACAATGGGTTACTGAGCTGACTATGGAAAAATATCACATCAGATTTGTACAAAGTGTTGAAGAGGCAGATTTAGACCTCAGAAAAAATGCTAACACATGAAAAAAATGAAAAATATCTTTATAGTTAGTCTCATAATATTTACACCAATTACAGTGTCTTCTCTTTTTTAATCATATTATTAAATTGCAATTATCAGTAGCTTTTAAGTTAGGTTAAAGTTCGCTGTCTAGAAAAAAGCCTTATAAAATATGAGAAAAAGGATTCCTTATTATTGCATCCATTTTTAGTATCTAGACTAGAGATAGCAAACTCTTGGAAAACGTTCGCCAATCTCAAATTTGGCATGAACATAGCTCATTCGCACTCCTGAGCATTTTTCCTCAAAGTCGACTATATTAGGTCGCAGTTCAGTAAATGATCGCGTTTCCACTAATGATGTTGTTACGACTTTGGTTAGGATAGTGATGCTGTATGATAAGCAGGGGGATGTGTTTTATGAGGGAAGGGGGTGAGACTAGGTCAGAGGAGTGGCAGGATGTAATTTTTTTTTAATAACTGCTAATCAAAATCATTAGTGCTAATGTTGTTCAGGCACACTATCTCAGAAAAAAATATTGATTGTTCATTTAGTGACAGGTGACTGACATGTCTGGGCCCAAGTTTGTTTAACTACTGGTCAAAAGAGGGGAAGGGTAGATACAACATGAGTGGGAAAAATGTCATGATGGAAGGAGTAATAGGCTTGGTGTTTGACATGTATGTGGGTTAGGTGTTAATGTTACTGAAAGCTCTACTGAACAGTCTCGTCCTATCCACAGACAACTGACAACATTTCTTACTGGATGGGCTACTCGACTCCCTTTCTTTAGCAGCCGTACAGTGGTACGCCTTGTAGATGAGGGTCAGAAAGAGCATGTGCTCCTGTGGATGGCAAGCGCTGCATTAAGTGGCCTCTCCTCCTCTTCCTCCACCTTAATATTACACACAATACAATCCTCAGAGGTGGCACCCCAATCACCCTTGTTTCCCCCTGTGTCACAACTTTACAATCTCTTGTTTAAGGGGAACCACAGATGGCCAGTCTGCAGAGCTGTTCACATATTCTATTCCATGGGTATCAGAGGTCTGCTCCAAAGATTTAGAGAACCCAGAGAAAGAAAGCATCTGCACTGATGCCCAAAATATTTTCCTGTCGGATACGTGGACTGTACTGTGCTGTCAGGGCAAAAAGAGGAAGAGGGTGACTCTCAGGGCAAGGAGTGGGAGAACAGAGAGGAATACGATGAGGTTTTAGATCCAACTTGGTGTGAACCCAGAGGCATGCAGCTGAGTAGCTCAGTAGATGAGGTGGAGGAGTATGAAGACAAGAAGGTTATGTTGCTGCTTGCCACACAGACATGTAGTGATGCAATCATGAGAAGCAATGCATGCTCAATGACAACTGTGGCTGTGGCCAGAATCGGTTGTGAGTCTGCAGTTTGCAGAGGCGGCAAGGGTTGCCTATCCTGGGCCTTTTTTAAGACTAAAAGGATGACCCAAGTCATGTCATCTGCCAACTTTGTAAACAATGACTCAGTTGAGTAAAAAATTGCAATAATTTGGCTGCTACATGCATGAACAGGCACATGTGCGATCAGCATGCCTTAATCTGAGAATCACACTGCACTAAAATGCGGACTAGCAGGCGTCGCCAACCAACGGCTGTCCCATCAACCGCATATGCTGCTTCTTTCTCCTCTGTCACCATGGCAAGTGTTCTCACATAGGTGTTTGGCCGCAAAACCCATACTTGTTTACCTCCTACAGTCTGGATGTGTGAGAACCCGTCAGCAGTTATGCCTGCTGTTTATGTTACACTGAGCTCACAAAATATTTCTACATCTTTAACATCTCTGCCTGCACCTCACTCACATTCCAGCAGTTTTTCCTATTCACCGTACTACACCCTCTCTCAGCACAGCAGCCAGCCCTCGGAACCCCAAAGTTGTGGTCACATAAAAAAATGTTTCCTCCTACACATGCTAAAGCTGAGAGCTTGAACTCCACCATCCCTAATATGTTGGCCATGGAAATGCTGCATTTCTGCCTGGTGGATACAGACGGTTTCCAAAAGTTAATGGCTGTTGCAGTCCCACAGTAGCAGTTGCCCAGTCACCATTACTTCTCTAAGAAAGCTGTGCCTGTGCTACACCAGCATGTCGCAGACATCATCCATTCAATGAAAAAGTCTATGTCTGGCAGGGTGCATTTCACCACTGAAACTGGACGAGCAAACATGGGCAGAGGCGTTACATCTTGCTTACTGGGCACTCGGTGACTCTGGTTGCTGTGGGGGCAGGCGGTCAAGGGGCTGCTCTATAAATCTTGGAATCCCCAAGACTTGCGGGACAAACATCTGTATCTAACACTTACTCCACTGCTTCTGGCTCCTCCACCTCCTCTAGCACCTTCACTTGTGCCCTCAACCTGTCTCTTAATGAGACACGCGTTTCAACAGTGCATAGAGAATCTCCCCCTCCTCTGTACTGCGCAGCCAGGCCTCACCACAATAAGGCAGTGTTTAATTTAATATGCCTTATAGATCACAGTCACATAGCTCAAGAGTTGTGGACAACTATCCAGGCCAAGTTTGAGCAATGACTGTCTCCACTGAACCTGGAGCCAGGGAAGACCGTGTGTGATAATGGTGCAACCTGGTGGCTGCCCTACACCGTGGCAACCTCACACATGATCCTTGCATGGCTCAGGTCCTCAACCTGGTGGTACAGCAATTTCTCCGCCACTATCACAGCCTGGATGCAATGCTGCAGAAAACATGCTCTCTGCTCACTTCCACCTTTTGCACCTGAAGGTCATCAACTCGCATCGCTACAGAGTTCTTTTGGTCTACGGGTTAACTGATTTGCGATGTTCCAACAAGGTGGAATTCCACTCTGCATATGTTGCAGTGAGTGTGGCAGCAGCAATGATCCCTGGTGCAGTATGTCCTTTTGCACAGCCTGGGACAATGAAGTACAGCTGTGGTGCAAATCACACTTGTGGAGTGGGCACAGATGAAGGACTTCTGCAGCATTCTGCACAGTTTCAAAATGGCTACTAAGATAGTTAGCATTGACAATGCCATCATCAGCATCACTATTCCTGTCACCTAGCTGCTGGAGCACACTTTAAATAATCTGAAGAGCCGAGAAACAAATGGAGGTGAATGAGAAGGAAGAGGTGATTGGCACGTAACAGGAGAGAAGAGGATAATGATTCACTCTCTGTTCTCTGTGGTTGGTGAGAGGGGAAGGAGGAAGCAAGCTTGAGTATTAGCACACCACCAACACACTGTGGACTTTGGACCTCATGGAAGCGCCCCCTTCTTGCTGCACTACATGCAACATGATGCCGGTATTGTTATGATTCAAAATAGTGCTGCCTACTGGATTGCCACTATGTTAGATCCATGGTACAAGAGTAAATTTTGCCAAATTTTCCCCCTGGAAAGAGACAATCTTAAGAGTGTTTTCCCAAGACAGAAGTGAGGCACACAATTTGAGTAGCAGTTATAGACTTCCAACCCCGGGAACGTCAAGGCGTCAAAGCAAAAAACATTAGCAGGAGCAGCAGCAGTGTAAATGGCAAAAGCAAGTTCTGTGAGTTGTTTCACACATTTTTTAGACAAGCCCATGTAACACCAGAGTACAAGTCTGACACATAGTGAATGACTGGAGACAATGGTGCAGGAGTATCTCGAACTCAATATCAATGCCATCCAGGGGAATTTGGACCTTTTTTCCTGACTCCACAGTGTATATTAGTCAGATTTATAATATTAATTTTTAATTATAATGAATTTACATTTATGTTTATTCTAGTGACTATATGTGAACAAGGTTAGGAAGAGCCGAAACATTCTGAAATGGTCATAGTTTATATACAATTCTTGCAAATGTACTATCTGCATAGTGATAAATTTTTTTCTTTGGAATTTTTGTATTCTTTATCTTTACATTTAAAATTTTCTGGAAATCTCTTGTATCCAATTAAAGCATTGAACGCGTGAGAGTGCTGTATTTTTAAATTTTTATTCATGGGAAAGGATTTTCTTGACATTTTCCCTTTGAGACAGCTAGTATTTTTCATTGTCTGATTACACAGAAAGACTGTAATACCATCAGCAAGTTGTTTTTGAGTTAACTTTCTTATTGCTTCAGGGTCTCTTTGAACAAAACGTCCTGTGCCATACATGGATATAATTATTGTGCTGTTCATGTTTAGCAGTGTATACACTTTCCTTGCATTTAAGTTTCTAAAACTCATCTTTGATTTTTGCTTCTGTTAGTGTGTGACATT
This sequence comes from Oophaga sylvatica, assembly GCA_033576555.1. Taxonomy (NCBI): domain Eukaryota; kingdom Metazoa; phylum Chordata; class Amphibia; order Anura; family Dendrobatidae; genus Oophaga; species Oophaga sylvatica. The sequence continues at coordinate 472,279,992 of JARQOD010000003.1, read as the reverse complement.
CTTTTGAGATGATACAGCTCCATCTTTAAATGTAATTTAATTTCCTTATCTTGTGAGTTTCTTCACAGGTAACAGATTGCTTTCAAGACTAGGGACATAGAGCACATCCTTTACTGCAATTTTCTGTTTTGTGTTGGTGAGACTTGACAATTTTTGTAACCATCTCCTACTCCCTCTGAATTCATATACTGGTCATTAGCCAAGATCACTTTCTCAGACTTAGGGTACTGCCACACTAGACGTTCCCGCTAACGATCACGATAACGACGCTATCGTTGGTGTGATCGTTTTAAGGTCGCTAGTAGCGGCCAAACTGGACAATCTCATTAACGACGCATCAGCGGTTAGCGATCTTTTTAACGACTTTGGCGGTCGTTGGGACGTGCCACACTGCATGTACTGTGAAAGATCACGACCTCGATAGGCGTGACTGAGCGCGACCTTTTGCACGCCCCTCATCACAGATTGGTGGTCACTATTTATCTCATAGATATTTATCACAGCTCTCCCGCTTTGTGATTGGATGACCGCGTCATAAAAGACGACGTATCAGCACTCCTCTCCATTGCTCTCGAGCAGAAGCGTTCTTTCAAATCTCCAGCATCGTTCCAGTGTGTCCTGCTAGCCTTTGTAGCTACTGCGATCCATTTTGCGACCACTATTGAGGTTGCTGCGTTCCTGTCTACGGCGTTGGGTTTTTTGCGATCCAGTCTGTGGCGTTATATCCTCTGCGATCCAGTTTGTGACGCTATTTTGTTTCCCTATTTTCTTTTTTTTTTCAAAATCACAAACAAGTTTTGTAAGGTAGGTATTTTTTTTTGTCACATTTAATTTTTATTTTTTCTTTAATTTTCAGATCCATTTTTAGATCTCTGCTGTTGTTAACCATTGTCGTCCATCAATTTTTTTTTTGCCATTGTTTTGTTCTGGCATTTTGTGATCCCTGCTGTTTTTTGCGTAATTGTTCATCTATGATTTTTTATTTTTTTTGCCATTGTTTTGTTCTGGCATTTTGTGATCCCTGCTGTTTTTTGCGTAATTGTTCATCTATGATTTTTTATTTTTTTTGCCATTGTTTTGTTCTGGCACGCCCACCACCACCATTTTATGATCCCAGCTCTGTCAATGTTTACTCCAGCTGCGCCCACAACCACCATTTTATGTTCCCTGCTGTGTTCTATGTTGTAGGCTATGTAAGCATTTTATTTAACCATTCTGGCGTTCTCACATAATCATTTTTTTTACTACAGATGGCTGATAAGCAGGAATTTTTGCGGGAGTTTATCGAGCTGTACCGCTCAATGCCGTGTCTGTGGAAAATAAAGTCGGCTGATTACTGAACAGGTTGAAAAGAAGGACGCATACCAAAAACTGGTGGAGCTCTGCAAGAACCGTTACCCAGATGAACCGGCGGATGAGTCAAAGGTGAAAAAACCATTCAGGCCCTCCGCACAGTGTACAAAAAAGAGCTCAATAAAGTTATAAATTCTACCAAATCTGGAGCGGGGGCCGAAGATGTTTATGTCCCCCAACTGTGGTATTTTGATCTGTTCGCTTTTACAAGGGACCAAGAAGTACCCAGACAAGGGACATCCATGTCGGATCTAGACCCAGTGATCCAGCCGGACACCCCTGTCATACATGTAAGTACCTTTGTATTACAACACATTTTAATGTACATGCCAAAGTGGACTTAAATTTAAAAAATATTATTGTGAAATGTAGATAAAATGGCAGAATTTATCCCTTCATGTACTGATAATTTATCTAGCTCAACGGTTGAGGCCTATCCATTTACAAGTGTCGTTTTCACATTTTTGCTGTATACGGGTGTTATAGTGTGAAGATAAATTTCTTTGTCTTTACAAGTGTCGTTTTCACATTTTTGCTGTATATGGGTGTTATAGTGTGAAGATAAATTTCTTTGTCTTTGTGATTTACCATTTGTTTTTTTGTTCATGCAGGACACAGAAGAGGCTGTCTCCACACCTCCGACTGATGAAGACAGCATGGCGTTGATCCAAGATGAAGAAGAGCCACCATCATCTGTGCGGCGCCGGCTTTCACTTTCAGGAAGGAAAAGGAAGGCTCCCACCTCGGCTACTCCTGAATTGGTGGAAATTGCGAAAAAAGTGCTAACGGCAGAAAAAGACCAACCTAAAATAACTGGGTTTGCATATTTCGCTAATGAGAAGCTGCCTACACTGGATCCTGTACAGCGGCTTCATGCAGAGAGACTCATGTTTGAGGTACTGACTCAAGCGTCTTTTGGAAACCTGGATAACAGATATGTCGTCATGCCAAGACCGCAGTACCCGGACTACTCATGGCCGCACAATCCTGTGCCGAAC
>JARQOD010000003.1:471999062-472277541 GCA_033576555.1 Oophaga sylvatica | reverse complement strand
CATTTTGGAAACTAGACCCCCTAAGGAACTTATCTAGATGTGTGGTGAGCACTTTGAACCTCCAAGTGCTTCACAGAAGTTTATAACATAGAACAGTGAAAATAAAAAATCATATTTTTTCCACAAAAACGATCTGTTCACCCCAATTTTTATTTTCCCAAGGGTAACAAGACCCCAAAAGTTTTTGTGCAATTTGTCCTGAGCATGCTGATACCCCATATGTGGGGGTAAACCACTGTTTGGGTGCATGGCAGAGCTTGGAAGGGAAGGAGCGCCGTTTGACTTTTTCAACTCAGAATTGGCTGGACACCATGTCGCGTTTGTAGAGGCCCTAATGTGTCTAAACAGTGGAAACCCCCCAAGTGACACCATTTTGGAAACTAGACCCCTCAAGGAACTTATCTAGATGTGTGGTGAGCACTTTGAACCCCCAAGTGCTTCACAGAAGTTTATAACTCCCGAGCATGAAAATAAAAAGTCATATTTTTTTCCACAAACCTGATCGTTTAGTCCCCAATTTTTTATTTTCCCAAGGGTAACAGGAGAAATTAGACCACAAAAGTTGTGCAATTTTTCCTGTGTACGCTGATACCCCATATGTGGGTGTGAAACCACTGTTTGGGCGCATGGGAGTGCTTGGAAGGGAAGGAGCGCCATTTGACTTTTTCAAACCAAAATTGGCTGGAATTGAAATTGGACGCCATGTCGCGTTTGGAGAGCCCCTGATACGCCTAAACAGTCGAAACCCCCCACAAATCACACCATTTTGGAAGCTAGACCCCTTAAGGAACTTATCTAGATGTGTGGTGAGCACTTTGAACCCCCAAGTGCTTCACAGAAATTAATAAACGTAGAGCCGTGAAAATAAAAAAATCATTTTTTTCCTCAAAAATGATTCTTTAGCCCGCTATTTTTTTTATTTTCCCAAGGGTAACAGGAGAAATTGGACCCAAAAAGTTGTTGTGCAATTTTTCCTGTGTACGCTGATACCCCATATGTGGGGTGAAACCACTGTTTGGGCTCTCAAAATGATCAAAATGCACTTTCTGGAGAATGAATGAAAAAAAATTTGAATCTGCCGCCAAGCAGATCGGCGGGCGCACTGCGCATGCTCCCGCCATTTTTTTTTTTGCAGGAAGAAGACCGGGAGGATCGGAGGCCAGGGGGACCTGCCAGAGGACACCGGTAAGTATAGGGTGGGTTCAGGGGGACACGGGGACCCTCATATTCTCCCCTTTGATGTGCGATCACATCAGAGGGGAGAGAAATCATTTTTTTTTTTTTTTTGCGATCGCGTCTATGCTTGCATAGCAGTGATCGCAACACCGGGATCGGTGAATACCGACCCGGATCATGTTCTCTGGGGTCTCGGCTACCCCCGGTAGCCGAGACCCCAGAGAATATTTGCCCATCCCCCCCAGCACATAGCGCCACATAGCGGCGGTCGCACTGAGCATGCGCCCTCCATTTTCTTCACAGCGCCGGCACCGAGGGACACAGGAGGGCCCTGGGGCCACATGCAGGGGATCGGGTACCACATGGGGGTCCTGGGGACCCTTTTTCTCTGTCCTCTGATGTCCGATGACATCAGAGGACAGAGAAATTAAATGGCACAACTTTTTTTTTTTTTTTGGTTGCGGTCGCCGTTATAGGGTTAATAACAGCGATCGCAACATCGGTGTCGGTAAAAACCGACCCGATTCATGTTCTCTGGGGTCTCGGCTACCCCCGGTAGCCGAGACCCCGGAGAAAATGCGCCTCTGGGGGGCGCTATTCACTTTTTCCACAGCGCCGTTAATTAATGGCGCTGTGGTTTAAGTACCCTTAATGACCGCCGTTAAAAGGCGTATCGGCGGTCGTTAAGGGGTTAAAGCACTGAGCGTGGTATACATTTTGTAGGGAGTGGATCGTTCCTGAAACGCGCTGTTGAATAAATCGAGTTTTCTTCTCTGACCTGGGTGGTCCTGACTCAGAGCGTGGTTCCCTGTGGATCTCTCCTCCTACATTTCTTCTTTTTCCACTATAAATTCAATGATGACATTCAAAAGTCGAACTCGTTCCACACAAAAAAAAAAAAAACATGCCTTCATATGTCTGTGTGAACAGAAAAATAAAAGTTATGGCTTTTCGAAGAAAGGAAGGAAAAACTGAAGACACACAAACTGAAATTGGCCATGTTGTGAAGGGGTTAATATTTCTTTTCAAAACACAGATTAGCCATCGTCATATAGATGGATCTTTCTCTGCCTAGTAATCCAATATTTATCGGGTAAATTGTAGACGTTACATATGATAAAAACCGTTGAGCCGATGTATTTTTCACTTTCTTTTGCAGGTGCATGGGAATTTACACTGACACTCTGAACATCTTTATCCGTGTGGCCATGATGCTGGCTGGCGGAGGAGGCGGAAGGAAAAAATAAATCTGTGCAGCTCTCATTATCTTGTATTGATTGCCCAGAGCACTTTACTTATCTGCTGGACCATAAATATATGCTAATATATACATCATCAGCACGAGTACGTTTATCTCTGCAACTAAGCCAGAATCGAGTTGATTGAATCTGTTCTAAAAGCATTTACTCTGAATAAACACAATTCATAAGAATAATTTAGGATTGGAACAAAGAATGCTATGGAAGCATTCATCTCCTCAGCAGTAACAAATAGCGCGGGTGCAAGGAAAAATGATTTCATATTCTGAAATAAAATTGCATGGTAAAACAGTACATCTTCAAGAAAGCCTTCCGTGAATGCAGAGGGGGGCGGAGGTGAGAAGATTGGTGTGCAATTACCTATGTGCTGCAAAGTTCAATGAATTCATGTCACATATTTAAAGAATATTTGCTCAAGCGAAAAGAGAGCGTTTATGTAAACCTCAGAAAATAGCATTTTATTTTCTCCGTTCTGTCCTGAGGAGTTAGGAACAATAAGTCTGCAGAACTCACTGCATCGCCGGAGTCTTTCCTGCAAGTACAATGTGTGAAACGAACTGGAATTTCCTGCTTTTATTTAAAATTGTTCCTTGTGGTTGTTTTTGTTTTTTTGATGATGAAATATTAACTATATAAGGTAAATTTAGGTGAAGTCTAAAGCACGTTTCACTTGGAGTGTTTGCTATATGATTTAGCATTTTTTTTCTCAAAAAGATTAAATCTTTATTGCTCCTACTAGAGTGACTTATTTCTACTAACTGATAACCTTTGTCATAAGACTAATAACTGTTTTCATTACCATGACATGTTGTGCCATAAGTGTACGGAATGGGGAGCTGTTTTCCTTACCTTTCTGGATTATGGTGCTGGATGGCCAGGCTCAGGAGCTGTTTAGTGGGCGCCAGCGTTACTATACAGCTGATATTGAGTTGCAACCGCAAGAGTCTGCTTTTAAGGTCTTGTTCACACGCTCAGTATTTGTTCAGTATTTTAAATTAGTATTTGTAAGACAAAACCAGGAGTGGGTGATAAAATTCAGAAGTGGTGACATATTTCTAAATATATATAAATTGACCCCTGCGCTTCCACAAATGCTCAAAAGAAATAATAGTGATGGCATTAAATTGAATATAGTAAATAAAGTGTGCAATAATATACCAAAAAGGGGGGCTGAAATAGTGTGCACTATATGAAAAGACTTACTCAGATCCTCTGTATGGCGACACGTGTTAGTATACTGAAAGATCGATTCCTCCTCTGGATGAAAATAAAGACATGGGCAGCGGGACTAACAGGCAGGCAATCAAGCAGGGAGCGTCCTCCCTGGAGAGCAAGGTGCCGCCTGAACCCCCATTTCTCCCACGGCGTTTTTTGGCCACATCACGCCGTACCAGACTGACGCAGATACTAACGGGGGTTCAGGCGGCACCTTGCTCTCCAGGGAGGACGCTCCCCTGCTTAATTGCCTGCCTGTTAGTCCCGTATACCACCACGCTGCCCATGTCTTTATTTTCATCCAGAGGAGGAATCGATCTTTCAGTATACTAACACGTGTCGCCATACAGAGGATCTGAGTAAGTCTTTTCATATAGTGCACACTATTTCAGCCCCCCTTTTTGGTATATTATTGCACACTTTATTTACTATATTCAATTCAATGCCATCACTATTATTTCTTTTGAGCATTTGTGGAAGCGCAGGGGTCAATTTATATATATTTCTTTAGTCCTTTTTTTTTGGCTAGTCCATGCACAGAAACTGCCAGTTCCCCAGCAGCCTCCATTAGCATATATCTAGGTCGGGTTCACAGTGTATTTATTATTTGCATCACCGCAGGTTACTATATACACTTTTATCATTTGTATAGTGGTATATGCACCACTGTGTATGCTCAAACTTCATTTGCGCCAGTGTATTTATATTTATTTAATTTATGTTTCTATTATACTTTTCCTCTGACAGGTCTAGCTCCTGGTTTTGGCTTACACATACTGATGTAAAATACTGACCAAATACTGACAGTGTGAATGTGGCCTCAGGGCCATTCCCCTCCTTAAGTTACTATCCCAATATGTATTGGGTTTAATAATAATATTAGCAAGTACCTCCAATTAGAAATTTACAATAGTTCTTCAGATTCGCTCTGTCGCTTACGCTATGTGCAGGCTCGTTGCAGTAGCTTAACCCCATCACGACCAGAGGTATTTTTGTTTTTGCGTTTTCGTTTTTTGCGTCCCAGAGCCATAACTTTTTTATTTTTAGGTCAATATGGCCATGGGAGTGCTTGTTTGTTTTTTTTCGGACGAGTTGTACTTTTTAACAACAGCATTTGTTGTACTATATCTTGTACTGGAAAACGGGAAAAAAATTTCAAGTGCGGTGAAATTGCAAAAAAACGTACAATCCAACAGTTTTGTTTTTTTTTTTTTTTTTTACCATGTTCACTAAATGCTAAAACTGACCTGCCGTTATGATTCTCCAGGTCATTATGAGTTCAGAAACACCACACATGTCTAGGTTTTATTTTTTTATTTAAGTGGTAGTTAAAAAAAACGCTATTTTTCCTAGACTTGTAGCGTCTCCACTTTTCGTGATCTGGAGTTGGGTGAGAGTTTATTTTTGTTCGTTGAGCTGACGTTTTTTCATGATACCATTTTGCTGTAGATACGATCTTTTGATCGCCCGTTATTGCATTGTATTGCAATGTAGCTACGTCCAAAAAACGTAATTCTGACTTTTTTTTTCTCATTATGGCGTTTACCGATCGGATTAGTTTTTTTTTTTTTTTTCAATCAGGCGATTCTGCACTCGGCGATACCAAATGTGTGTATTTTAGTTTTTTTGTTATATTTTGAATAGGGTGAAAGGGGTAATTTGAACATTATATATTTAATTTTTTTTATGTTTTTAAAAAACTTTTTTTTTTTTTTTTTTTTTTTTTTTTTTTACTTTTGGCATGCTTCAATAGTCTCCGTGGGAGACTAGAAGCTGCACTTGTCCGATCGGCTCTGCTACATACAGGCGATCAGATCGCCTGTGTGTAGCAGAAATGCTCACTTGCTATGAGCGCTGACCATCGGGCGGCGCTCATAGCAATCTGGCTATGACAACCATATAGGTCTGCTAGAAACCTCTGGTTGTGCCACAATCATGTGACAGGTTCACCGATGGATGGGATTTATGACGCCCTTCCGATAAGCACGAGTTAAATGCCACTGTCAGGAATTGACTGCGGCATTAAATTATTTAACAGCTGCGGGTGGATCGCGATTCCACCTGTTGCTGTTTCAGGCACATGTCAGCTGTATATATCTGGGGGAAGTCCGACATTGGCGTGCTATTACCACCACCCGCCATTATCCATGATTTTGACCACTCATATAGTGACAATGAGTCAGACAGCTATTAGTGGTTGTAATCGTAGATACCCAAGCTACTGTAATGCCCAACATGAGGTATGTGGCAGTGACTCTGAAGAACTATACTATATTTCCAATTGGAAGCATTTGCTAATATTACACTTGCCATATATTGGGATAGGATCTTGGAAATGGGAATAGCCCTGGCTTGTTTTCCCGCTAATTGCCGTCAGCATCCTGATGCATTCCATATCATGAAACAGCAAATGACGCCTACAGGTTTGCCTTGTAACAGAGCCTTTTGGCTGATGTTACTGCATTGACTGCAGATAGCATCAATCTCTGACTTAAGTGTCGCAGGCTATGCAGGCAACTGTTACTGTTGAGGCTGGTGAATGGCTGCAAAGGTCCAGGGAATATGGCACATCATTGCCGGAGGATCAGTGGGAAAGTTCAAGAGTAATTAAAAACTTTCCTATAATTTTCTGCTTAAGCCACTACAGAAACTCTTTTAAAAACTACTGGAAGAAATTGATGGTGGTAGAAACATGGGATGAATCTGTTTTACAGTTCATCCTCCCCTTTTTTTTGTGCCTAGTGCTAGCGCTCCAGTATTCACGTTGGTATTAATTTCCCTGGAGCAATGTGCTGTGTAAGACCAATGCAGCTATTCACTGACCCCAGCGATAATACTAATATGTACAGCTCATCTCTGCTGAGATTAGTGTTTGGGTGCTGCTGTCTTGTGCTTCTCATGTCAATGATATTTTATAACAGCTTCCCACCCTGTGCCTTCTATTTATTGCACTGGGAGGTAATGCAAAATGCAGTTTCTTTACAGAACTTGCTTTGTAAGAGAGCTGAACATGCACCGTTGCAGTGGGTATTAACTGTTTCCTATTACTAATACTGTTGTAACTGCCAGGGTCAGTTCTAGCAGTGCATAGTTAGCAACCGCAGCATCTACAGTAGCATGTAAAAGTGTGGGTGCCCCTGGCCAAAATTACTGTTAATTTCATCTTTAACTGGCTTAACTGTTGACAATATCTCTAAAAGGCCTAAAGTTAAAGATGACACATGTACTTTGTATTTTAGGCAAAAAAAATTACAAAAAGGAAAATGAGCCAATGCAAAAGTTTGAGCACCCTCACTGTTAGTACATAATAGTACCACCCCCTTTTGCAAGTATCACAGCTTGTAAACTCTTTGTAGCCAGCCAAGAGTCTTTCAATTCTTGTTTGAAGGATTTTCATCCATTCTTCCATGAAAAATTCTTCCATTTCTATGAGAGTCCTGGTTCATCTTGCATGCACTGCTATTTTGAGGTCTAGCCACAGATTTTCAATGATGATCAGATCATGGGGATTGTGAGGGCCATTGTAAAACCTTCAGCTTGTGCTTTTTGAGGTACTCAATTGTATTATTTATATATTTTTTTTGTCTAAAATACAAAGGAAATGTGTCATCTTCAACTTTATCCCTTTTAGAGATCATTTCATCTTCAACTTGCTTAACTGTTCACAATAATAGTAATTTTGACCAGGGTGCCCAGACTTTTACATGTCCCTCTAGATGGTTAAGAGGGAGGGGTCTACCTTGGTATACCATCTCACTCCAGACAATGTTCGCATCATAGCACACTGCAGGGCGGGATCTGGGGCCGCCACTACACGAAGCGCCAGTGACGTCGCAAGGAGAGGAAGCAGGGGCCAGAAACAACAGGGAGATGATTGACACCGCTTAGGCCATTGACACAGGGGAAGACATAGCTCCCCGACACAATAGAGGTATGTCGGACAGATTATAAAAGTGTATATTTCAGCATTCCTAGCTATCAGAAGCATAAGAGCCACCTTCACAGAATGCAGCCTTAGTGCTGCTGAAGGTGGCTCTTTTACTTAAAAAGGCTCTGGGGGGGTGACAGGTTCCCTTTAAAGTGAACTTGACAGCAGGATTGTGCTCAGTAAAGTACAGTGTCAGGTTGGCTCTGTTATACTGATTAAAATGATCCCTTGGTTGATGAAATATGTGTTGTGACAGCAGGCAGGGACAGCAGGCCGATGAACAATCCAACTATTATTGGGACTGAGAGTATATAACATCAAACGTATATATGGTTCTTTAGAGTCTGCAAAGTGGCTATGCAAGAAGGGACAAATCTGGCAGGCCCCACCCGGTAATCCGACGCCAAGGAATATGCAACAGCAGTCTTTAGATTCAGTCCTCAAATCCAGCAGGGTGGTGAGTCATCACAATTCCACGTGTCAAATGATCTCTACTCTCCATAGATGGCACAGGACCTTGCCGCAGCTTCAGATCCTTGCCCTTCAAAACAGCATCAACTAACTGAACATGTGGCTTATTGTTCTACCTCTTTTGGGATCAGTCTCGTTGGGCAGATACTGACACCCACCCCTAAAACATAGCTCAGAGGATGAAGAATGTTCCAGAAGCCCTGTCTGCAGGTTTGTGCATTGAGATGCCCCCAGCAGAGAGGTACAAAGACAAACATGAACCCACCAGTTGCAGGACAAGGAATGCTAATGTAGGCCTGATTACAGTATGGTCCATGCAAACAGGCTGGGGGTGACACTCTGTTACAACCCATCCCGCCCCCAAATTGTGTGCAGATTAGTGACCTCAACAGGTCGCTTGTCAAGTACACAAAGACTTGGCCAACATGACTCATAGCTACTCCTGTCTGTGCAATCCATCAGCATTTTGATATTGACTGCCTCTTTATTATATGATGAAGTTATAGGGTTGAAGGCCGAGCTCCATTTCACATGCTCTTTTACTTAAACTCTGTTTCCTGCACCCACAAATCTGCATTGTAGATCTCCCACATCATTTCGTAAGACAATATCTGCAGGCAGGCCACTCATCACCCCAACCATGCATTGCTTGATCCCAAAGCCAAAATCCAGTTCTACACCTGCTTTTGGGATATTCCTCCATTGGCCTCCAGCTAATTCAATGATAATCCCAGGTCCATGCTGTATTGCCTCTGGCTGAACCACTCTGGGTTCAGCTATGGTGAGAAATGCCCCAGAGTCACAAAACCCAAGAACTCTGACCGTCCAGCACGACCTCCTGTAAGTGCTTTCTTTGATGATTAGAGGAGCTCGTAGCTGTAGCCCGCACGCCATAAATCCCTAATGGTCGAACATGGGTGTCTGAACCATTTGGCAAGTCAACTTAGAGGGGTGACTCCTCTTCCTCCATTGTGTTTGGCTGTAAATAAAATATAGGCCGATTTGGTGGGGGGTCATTCCTCAAGTGACCATGAGTGCAGGTTTCTTGCAGATGCCCAAGCAGCCCACATCACTAAAATCTGCGCTGTATTGCACGCCTTCCCATATGCCCTCTTGGGAAGAAGGTAAGGGGGAACCAGGAGGCTGATATCCATGTGAAGGTGCATGAGGTGGTTGAGAACGATTTCTCCACTGGACAAGCTGGGCATATGGCCTGCAGATGCCCGGGATGCATACGTCCATAACACCTGCGCTCTACTAATTTCTCTCCTTGTCACATTCCAGAGGAGGAGGCAAGACTAGCTGGAAGTTGTCACATGGGTATCAACATGAGTTGTTGGTCTAGTGAGACAGCAAACCTTGGAGACTGAAGGACAAGGCACCACTGGTGGTGGGGTGCTGGTAGTTTTTTCTCCACTAGTACGTTTTTCCACTGAGGCTTGATGGTGAGAACCTCATCAGCTAAAGTAGCAGCTTCTACTGTCGCTGCTTTTCTCTCATGCACCCATTTGCTGACCTCAGCAGGAGGGAAGAGTAAGGGATCCCTATTTGGGTCAGGTTCAAGATCAAGAAGGTAATAAGACCATCTTGGTCGGGGGGCAACTCAGGCGGTTCGCGGAAAGTTGGCACCACTTTACCCAGGATCATTGGGTTCTCAGAACCATAACAGATGGTTATGCAAGAGTTTACTGCGCCTCCCCCTGAAATGTTTATCGCTCTCCGTACCTTGTCGGCAGATTCACCCATGGTATTGACCTAAGAGAGCTTGTTGACACTGCTGTTATAATTCCGATCCCCCAATTAGAGGAGGGCAAAGGTCACTATTCAGCATTATTTACCATTATAAAGCCATTAGGAGAATCCTGCACTATAATAAATTTAAAGCCCTTAAACTTATGGGTAATGTATAAAAGATTCAGGACGGAGTTGCTAAAATCTACGGTTCCCTTTATAGACAGGAACGCATTTATGTGCACCCTGGATCTAAAAAGTTCAAATTACCAGGTTCCGATATACCCGGCATCCCAAAACAAAATTTTTTGAGATTTGCTGTAACAATCCAGAATCAAACCTGCTACTTTCAATTTCAGTGCCTTCCATTCAGCCTAGCATCTGCTCCTCGTGTATTCATGAAATTGGTGTCAGAGATGGTAGCCTACTTAAGGAACAAAGGGATAATCATCTTCGCCATCTGTCATGCCAGGGGAAACTATGCTCTTTGTGTCCAGAATGGAAGGATCGCTATTGCCTCCAATTCTTCTATTTTGATCTTGTTGAGCATTTTCATGATTAACGGAATTGTGGGAAACACATAAATCAGAATGCCCTTTCAGGAAAAGAAGATACTGTTTACTTTCCACAAACGATTGAGAGGCTGGAGAAAGCAAAATCGGTGAGTTTTCGCACTCTGGCATGTAGCCATGACATCTATATCTGGGAGAACCATTTTGTGGATAACCTGACGGAAAATCTTGTGGTTCAGACTCCACTCTCCAGGATGATTCCTGTTGCAGCTCAGCCAATCCACTCTGACAATGGATACCCCCTGAATGTGGACAGTTGAGATGCTGAGAAGATTCTTTTATGCTCAGTTTTGACCAGGTTGTCAGACCAAACTAACATGGCTTGCTGGAAAATTATAGATTGAAAGTGACTCAGGCCCAACCATATTGCACTTATTTCCCTGAAGTTGGATAACATCTGGATCTCCTGTTTTGACCAGACCTCTTGGATCCACCTTTCGTCGACATGTGCACACCAACCCAAGCTTGAGGCAGCCAATGTGAAGGTCATAGTTTGCTGAGGTATCAGAGATATGCCCTCTAAAATATGACCTGGAGATGGAAAAACCATCCTGGAGTCTAGAGAAGAATGACCCTTGTTCCAGCTGCAAAGAATCTCTTTTTGGAGAGTGAAAATTAACTCAAACCCAGGGACCTGCATCAGTTGCAGAGGTTTAGGTTCCTAAATCACTCATTGCTGATCTGATGATGACTTGAGAGCTGTGGATCAGATGTGCCATACTGTGTTGCAGCTTGAGAATTCTTTTGTCGCATAGCCTGATTGATAGGTGGTGTGTATTGATAGTAAACCCCAGAAACTTTAGCTTTTTGGAGGGCTTGATTAATAAGAAAACCATGGGACATAAGAAGACTCAGAATTATCTGAAGATGATTCTTCAACTCCTTCTCAGACAAAGCTTTCACCAACCAGTCATTGAAATATGGACTTGCATATATTCTGTGCAACCTTATAGCTGCGGCAAGAACTACTGACACTTTGGTAAAGACTCTTGGAGTACAAATAACCAAATGAAAGACAGGTAAATTGGAAATTTAATATTCAAGACCCCATCTGAATGTCCAACCGAAGAAACTTGTGATGGGCTGGCAGAATTGCAATGTACAAGAACGCATCCTGAAAATCTATGATTGCCAGGAAGTCCTCATTTTGTAGAATCACTATCACAAAACGGATAGATTCCATTTTGAACATTTTTCTTTCTAGAAAACTGTTTAGAAAGATTAAACCTATAACCAGACACTATTTCACGCCTGGTTTGGGGACTGGAAAAAATGGGGAATAGACTCCTGACCCTTCTTGCTGAACTAGAATGTTTTCCAGAGCCCCTTTTTGGAAAAAGTCCTGTATCAGATGCCATTCCACTGGATTCTTGCCATGATTTAAAAGGAAAGGATTTGGAGGATAATCTTTTCGTGCTAATGAATACCCCCTCCTCACTACTGACAAGACCCAAAGATATAAGGAGGTAATTGACTAAGTTGGAGAAAAACTGGATAATTTTCCTCCAATAGGTAGCTAATATCTGGCATCAAAATATTAATGCTTTATGGAAGGCTAATTTATTCTTTGCAGAGGCAGTCTGGTTTTTCCCTGGATTACCTTCTTCTAAGTCTGGGGGACTTTCTTTGAGAATTAAATGACTTAAACATTCTCTTACGTTGCAGAAAAGATAATCTGTTACCCTCACTCAAAGACTTGAGTAAGTCTTCTAGTTGTTGACCAAAAAGACCTGAAGGTTGAAAAGGTAGGAAGGATAAAAATGGTTTTTAGATGTAACAACGCTCTTCTTGCAGCTGTGGCTTGAGCTCTTGGAGAGTACCTCAGAATATCAAGGGGAGCATCGCATAAAAAATCATAGGCAAGCTTCATAAGTGGTCATTTATACGATACGATACGATACACTTTATTGATCCCGAGGGGAAATTACAGTATCCAGGATCTTTTCACTTGCTACCCCGTGCTCCAAATCATTAAATAACTGGCGAACCAGATTCTCATTGAACAGACATTAAAGGGAATCTGTCACCCCATTTTTGCCCTATGAGATAGGGCCACCGCCATCAGGGGCTTATCTACAGCATTCTGGTGAGGGCAGAGCAGAGTACTGCAGTGCTCAGGTGCCGGGAAAGGTCAGAGAGGTCCGGCGCCTCACCAGGGCAGAGCAGTCCGCCTGTGCAGGAGCTGGGACGGAAAGAACAGACCGGCTTCGCTACAAGATGGGAGGCCCCGGACCGGACCGCGACGCCCATCGGACCCGACCGGACGGCGGAACGCCCCTGGGTGAGTATAATATAACTAGTTTTCTTTACTTTCAGGTGACATCGGGGGCTTATCTACAGCATTCCAGAATGCTGTAGATAAGCCCCTGATGGCGGTGGCCCTATCTCATAGGGCAAAAATGGGGTGACAGATTCCCTTTAAGACAATTTTAGAGGCAGATGCAAACACCATGTAACTCTTTTTCAGAATCTGCTTTTCTGTTCATTGGGTCCTTTAGAAGGGAAGTCTCTTCTGAGGGAAAAATTGATTTCCTTGACAATCTTGCCGCTGCCAGGTCTGCCTTAGGAGGCACTTCCAGTATGCTGTAAGTTTAGGTTTGACTTTATAAATCCCAAACAAAAATATAATATGGTATGGGAGATAAATAGACGACCTCCTGTTTGTGTGGGGCGGTACTCAACTAGAAGACCTCAATTTTGTAGATGTAACGCTGGTATTGTCTGTACTTCGTTTTCCAGCGTTACTCTGCATGTCTTTGCTTTAACCCTTTTGCTCCTTTCCCCCTAACCAGCTGGGATACTGTTGTCTGTTACCTGTATGGATGCTGCTCAGTTCCCAGCTCTGCTGCGTAGCCGTACTTGCGTGAGTGTCTCCGCTGCGTTGCATGACCACCCGCATGTGCGGTCCCTGACTTGCTGTGGAGACCATCCGTAGGTTGCAAAGTCCTCTGCAGTGGTGCATGACTTACTACGTGTGTGGCAGCAGCTACTGTCAGGTGCCTGGCCTGCTGTGAAGACCATCCGTAGGTTGCAAAGTTCTCTGCACTGTGCATGACTTACTACGTGTGTGGCAGCAGCCACGGTCAGGTGTTCCTCTGTGATGAGTTGTCTGGCTCTGCATAGGGGGCGCGGCCCACACCTGTCCTGCTTTTATGAGGATTGGGTGTGTACTAGAATTACTGCTCCAGCCTATTGCTGTGAATCAGCTCATATATAAAATTCCCCAGCCCTGAGGGGCGTTGCCAGAGCTTCACATTGAATCCACATTGAATTTATGAACCTAGCCGTATGGTGTTGTGTGTTCAGCTCCTGCTCTGAGTTTGATCAGCTCTGGAGAGCTGATTCCCCTTGTCCTGTCTTGTGTTTCTGCCTGGGGCTGAGTACCCAGATCGCCGTTCCTGGAGGCTGCATATCCAGGCCTGTTCCTGTTGTGTCTTGTTTCCTGAATCCCTGATCCTGGACCTAACCCGGTACCTGAATGTCTGAACTGTGTCTTGTGTTTCCGCCTATGCTGGGGGCTGATTACCCAGATCGCCGTTCCTGGAGGCTGTATATCCAGGCCTGTTCCTGCTGTGTCTTGTTTCCTGAATCCCTGATCCTGGACCTAACCCGGTACCTGAATGTCTGAACTGTGTCTTGTGTTTCCACATATGCTGGGGGCTGATTACCCAGATCGCTCTTCCTGGAGGCTGTATATCCAGGCCTGTTCCTGCTGTGTCTAATTACCTGAACCCCTGATCTTGGATCGCATCCTGTACCTGACTGTCTGAACTGTGTCCTCTGTGTTATGTTCCTGAAATCCTGCTGTGTCCTGAACCCTGTGCCAGTGACTGTGAATCCTTGCTATATAACCTGAGTTCATCTTGGAAGGAGGAGTCCGGTGTGTGCTGAGTTTCTGTTACTCTGTGCTCAGCTTCTGTGCAATTCCCGGCCAGCTCCCGTTGAGCCTGGCGGGGCTTGCACCAGACCGCTGGGGTTCCTTTTCAGGTCGCTGCCAGATGTCCGGATCCTATGCCTGATGACCATGGCCTGATGTCCGACGACCACTTCCAGATGTCCGGATCCTATCCTCCCTGCCTGATGTCCGGAGCCTGCCGATCGTTGCCAGATGTCCGGAGCCTGCCGATCGTTGTCAGATGTCCGGAGTCCGATCTCGATGTCCTGTCTGTGTTCCTGAGATCCAATCCGTGTTCCTGATGTCCTGTCCGTGTTCCTGAGATCCAATCCGTGTTCCTGATGTCCAGTCCGTGTTCCTGACTTCCTGAGATCCAATCCGTGTTCCTGATGTCCTGTCCGTGTTCCTGTGTACCTGTGATCCAGTCCGTGTTCCTGATGTTCCGATGTCCTGCCGGTTCCTCCTTGGTCTACCCTGTGATGACGTCTGCCCTGGGTTGGTGTCTGATGTTCTCCTGCTGAGCCTGTGCTACGCCTGAGGCCTGAGAGTGAGGCCATACTAGTATGCCCGTGCCAGATGATCCTGGACTGCATCTACCCGTGATGACCCCGCCATCGTCTGAAGTCTGTCTGAGGTCGGTGTCTGATGTTCTCCTGCTGAGCCTGTGCTACGCCTGAGGCCTGAGAGAGAGGCCGCCCAAGTATGCCCGTGCCAGATAACCTTGGACTGCATCTACCCGTGATGTCCTCCTGCACTCGTCTGTGATCCTGAGTCATGTACCTTCTCTGATGTGCGGAATTGGGAGCCCGGTCTTATGTTCTGTTATGTACTGTGTGTTTCTTTAAGTAAACTTTATGTTTCTTCATACCTGAAGTTGTGCGGTGTTGTCTAGTCCTGCAGGTCGCCATCTTGCCCACATGCTCAGCTGCCACGGATCCCGGTCGCTGCCCTTCCCTAGTCCGGGCAGGCCCGGGTCTCCCTCCGTGGTCCAGTGGGTCCACATTCCCTTACCATCTGGGACGCATGCCCCACGTCGTCGTGGACTGGCGGCGTGGGAGCATTGGCTAGTTAGGCAAGCTATGCCATGTCCCGACGCCCCACAGCCGTGGGAAGCGTAACAGTAGATTACATCAATACTAATAATTTTAATCTTAAATTCACATTTATTTTTATGTATGCAATATTAATTTTTGGGATTTAAAATTGATGGCGGACAATGAAGATGGTAAAGTTCATATTCCTCCTTACAGGAAACCAACAGCCAGCAATACCATAATAGAGGCTCATTCCTGTCATCCGCTGCATGTCAAATACAATATTCCATTTGGGGAATTGACTAGAATCAAGCGTAACTGCTCAGACTCCAATATTTTTCAGCAAGAGTGCAATAACACGTGATTGATTATTAGAGAGAGGATATCCTGAGTGGTCCTTAACTAAAACAAAAGCAAGGATTGGCGGCATTGACCACAGAAAATATATAAAAATAAGAATAAAAATTGTAAAAAAAAATCCTTCAACACATATCACATTTACAACAGAATATAGTCCACAATTTAATGACATTATAAATCTCAAAAAATATATTCTGTTGTTAAGTCAAGATACTAAGTTAAAACAGGTAGTCGAGAATGATATACAATATGTGGCAAAAAAGCACCCACATTGGGGTCTTTATTATCGCCTAGCCTGTTTACTAGTACTCAACCCCATTCACATTCAAAAGGGAGAAAAACTTGGTTAGAGTTACAAGGTTTTTTTTTAGGTGCAGGGCTAGATATCTGGCATGTCAGCATGTATTGAAAACTGAGAAATACCAATCTCAAGTTAATTCTATGACATCCTATTAGAGATTTTAGAAACTGTAATGATACATTTATAGTTTACCTCATAGAATGCACTATTTGTAGGATGCACCACTTGTCCTTTTGAAAGTAAGAATAAAAAGACATCTGTCTGTTGCCACTAATCCTCAAGCCTTGTCTTCCTCAGCTGTTTCCAATGTCCATAAAGGTGATACAAGAGGTCTTGTTTTTTGTGGTATTGAAAAGGTGTACAGATCATGCAGGGGGGGAGACCGTAAAAGAAAACTTCTCAATCGAGAATCATTTTGGATCTTCACACTGAAGACGAGGATACCGCCTGGTCTGAACCATAGACAGGACCTGATTCTACAATATTAATAATAATAAACAATACAATTTTGTTGTTTTTTTTCATAATGGTTGGTTGTGATTGTTTTTCATCTTGCTTTTTAATCCTTCATTTTTCTATAATATGTTATTTGTCTTTTCTGTGTTATACGCAGCTATTTGTTAATTAGCTGGTAGGTTGCCTCTGCCTGATTATCAGCTGGAGCTTTTCCACGTGGTAGAGTAATTAAACCTTCTAGCATTTTTTCTTTATACCATATATAAGACAATAGTCGAAATGCTTTGTTTATTATAACACTGCTTTACTTGTAGAATCATAGAATCATAGAATGGTAGAGTTGAAAGGGACCTCCTGGGTCATCTGGTCCAACCCCCTGCTCAAAGCAGGATTCTCTAAATCATCCCAGACAGATGTCTATCCAGCCTCTGTTTGAAGACTTCCATTGAAGGAGAACTCACCACCTCTTGTGGCAGCCTGTTCCACTCATTGATCACCCTAACTGTCAAAAAGTTTTTTCTAATATCTAATCTGTGTCTCCTCCCATTCAGTTTCATCCCATTGCTTCTAGTCTTTCCTTGCGCAAATGAGAATAAAGATGATCCTTCTACAATGTGACAGCCCTTGAGATATTTGTAGACAGCTATTAAGTCTCCTCTCAGTCTTCTTTTTTGCAAGCTAAACATTCCCAAATCCTGCAACCGTTCCTCATAGGACATGGTTTGCAGACCGGTCACCATTCTGGTGGCTCTTCTCTGAACTTGCTCCAGTTTGTTGATGTCTTTTTTAAAATGTGGTGCCCAAAACTGGACACAGTATTCCAGATGAGGTCTGACCAAAGAGGAGTAGAGGGCAATAATGACCTCACGTGATCTAGACTGTATGCTTCTGTTGATACATCCTAGAATTGCATTTGCCTTTTTTGCTGCTGCATCACACTGTTGACTCATGTTAAGTCTGTGATCAATTAGTATACCCAAGTCTTTTTCACATGTGCTGTTACTTAGCCCTATTCCTCCCATTTTGTATATGCTTTTTTCATTTTTATTGCCCAGATGTAGTACTTTGCATTTTTCCCTGTTAAAATCCATTCTGTTAGTTGCTGCCCACTGCTCCAGTTTATGTATATCTTTTTGAATCCTCTCCTCTCTCTTCTCTAGTATTAGCTACCCCTCCTAGCTTTGTGTCATCAGCAAATTTGATCAGTTTACCCTCAATTCCTTCATCTAAATCATTGATAAATATGTTGAACAATACAGGGCCCAAAACAGAGCCTTGTGGTACCCCACTTGAGACATTCTTCCAACTGGATGTGCAGCCATTTACAACCACTCTTTGGGTCCGATCACTAAGCCAGTTATGAATCCACCTAACAGTTGCCTTGTCCATTCCATACTTAGTCATTTTTTCAATAAGGATTGTGTGAGATACTTTGTCAAATGCTTTGCTGAAGTCAAGATATACTATATCTACAGCATTTCCCTGATCCACCCAGTCAGTGATTCTGTCATAGAAGGAAATTAAGTTAGTCTGACATGACTTATTAGTTACAAACCCATGCTGACTCTGTTTAATCACTTCATTTTTATCCAGGTACTTGCATACATGTTCTTTAATAATTTGTTCAAAGATCTTTCCTGGTATAGAAGTCAGACTCACCGGCCTGTAGTTCCCTGGGTCCACCTTCTTCCCCTTTTTGAAGATAGGAACAACATTTGCTCTTCTCCAGTCTTCTGGGACTTCTCCTGTTCTCCAAGAATTTTCAAAGATTATGGACAGTGGTTCAAGAATTTCTTCTGCTATCTCCTTCAGTACCCTGGGGTGTAATTCATCTGGACCTGGAGACTTGAATTCATTTAGGTTAGCTAAGTGTTTCCTCACTGTCTTTCTGTTTATAGATATCCTGGATTCTTCTATTCCTTTAATAGGACAGTGAAGATCAGTTGATGTTACATTTCCTTTCTGAGAGAAAACAGATGCAAAATAGGAATTTAAAAGTTCAGCCTTCTCAACATCCTGACTTACCATTTCATCATTTTCATCCTGTAAAAATCCTATAGCATCTTTGACTTTTCTTTTACTTTTGACGTATCCCCAAAATCCTTTTTTGTTGCTTTTGACGTCACTTGCAAGCCTTAATTCATTGTCAGCTTTAGATAATCTGATTTGTGCCCTGCAGGTTCTGCAGACGGCATTATATTCTTCTTTAGATATGCCTCCCTCTTTCCATTTGATAAACATTTCTTTCTTCCTTTTTAGCATGTGTTTAAGTTCTATGTTCATCCATCCTGGTTTCCTTAAATGCTTCCCATTCTTCCCTCTTTTCGGAATTGTTAACGATTGTGCTTTGAGAATCTCATTTTTCAAGATTTTCCATCCTTCCTGGACATTTTTGTCCTTAAGGATATCCAGCCATTGGATCCCTCCAATTCTCTTTCTGAGTTCCTTAAAATCTGCCTTTCTGAAATCTAACCTTGACGTCTGAGTCTTCACAGGTCTTCCTCCTCTTGTTATCCAAAATTCTAAGATAGCATGGTCACTACCTCCTAGGGTCCCAGCCACTCTTACCTCCTCCACCATTTCCTCCCTGTTTATGAGGATTAGATCCAAGGTAGCAGATCCCCTTGTTTTCTCCATTACCTTTTGGAAGATAAAGTTGTCAGCAAGAGAGGATAAGAATTTCCTGGACCTGTTAGTTTTGCCTGAGAGAGATTCCCAACAAATGTCTGGATAGTTGAAATCTCCCATGACCACTATGTCATATTTTTTGGAGAACTTGGCCATTTGATGCATAAAGAGTTCATCCATATCTTCAGCTTGCACAGGCGGCCTGTAGTAAATGCCTACAATGGTGTCCTTTCCATTGTTCTGTCCTTGTATTCTTACCCAAACAGTTTCCACAGAACTCCCAGTCTCTGAAGCTTCAATCTCTGTGCAGATATACGCTTTTCTAACATACAATGCAACACCTCCTCCTCGTTTATCAAGTCTGTTTCTTGCAAATAAGTTGTAACCTTCTAGCCTTGTATTCCATCATGTGTATCGTCCCACCAAGTCTCAGTGATTCCAATGACATCATATTTCTTCTCCTGCGTTAGTAGCTCCAGTTCTCCTTGTTTGTTGCCCATGCTTTGTGCATTCGTATAGAAACACTTTAGTTTGTGATTGGTTCTTCTTCAATATTTTATATGTAGATTTTTTTGTCTTTGTTCTTCCCCTTCACTTCTAATAGCAGAGTTCTCAATAGCATTTTTCAGGTGTATGGCTTTTGCTGGCGTTTTGCTTCCCTTCCCACATTGTTCTAGTTTAAAGCTCTCCTGATGAGTGTAGCAAGGCGACTTCCAAATACATGTTTTCCAGTCTTCGTAAGGTGCACCCCATCTCTAGCAAGTAGTCCATCGTACAGGTAATTCACTCCGTGATCCAGAAATCCAAATCCTTGCTGACGGCACCATCGACGTAGCCAGTTGTTCACCTGCAGAATCTTATTCCACCTCCTTGTTCCATGGCCATCCACTGGAAGGATGGAGGAGAAGACCACCTGCGCTCCCAGTTCTTTCACTTTCTTACCCAAGTTTTCAAAGTCACTGCAGATGGTTTCCAGGTCACTTCTTGTGGTGTCATTTGTCCCCACATGTATTAGCAGGAATGGGTAGTCATCTTTATGTCTGAAGAGTCCTGATATCCTGTCAGACACATCTTTAATTTTCGCACCTGGAAGACAGCACATTTCTCTTGAGGTTATATCTGGTCTGCAGATAGCAGCCTCTGTTCCTCTCAACAGGGAATCCCCCATGACAACAACTCTCCGTTTCTTCTTCACAACATTTTTCTTTCTCCATTCAGGAGGACTCTGAGGGCGTACAAGGTTACTCTTTGTGGGCAAAGTCTTATCCTGATGTATTTCTTCATCGTTCTCCTGTGTAAGAGCCTGGTACTGGTTTCTGAGCAGAATTGGTGCTGACTGCCTCCTGATCCTCCTGCTTCTCTGGGTCACATGCTTCCATTCCTCTGTTTCTTCAGTTGCACTTCGAATTTCTTCTCTTTCTGTACCATGAAGAGATAATTCTGCTCTGTCTAAGAACTCTTCACCTTCCTTAATGGTCTTCAATGTAGATAACCTCTCTTCCAGATTTTGCAACTTTTCCTCCAACAGGGACACAAGCTTGCATTTGTGGCATGTGAAATTTGGCTTTTCCACTGGTAAGTCTATGAACATGTAGCAAGAAATGCAGCTCACCACATGGCTCCTGGCCTCTTCCATGTTCTTATTGTTCAAGAGATAATCAAGCGGTGAAATATAAGCCAAAACAAATATGCAAATTACCTCCTCGGGACTCCTCCCCTGGTTTACTGATGTCCTCCTTTCAGCTGCAACAGCCAAAATCCAGTGTTCCTTGAGCTCGCGGAGACTCTTCACTTATCCAGAAGGCACTGGGAATATGCAAATTACCTCCTCGGGACTCCTCCCCTGGTTTACTGATGTCCTCCTTTCAGCTGCAACAGCCAAAATCCAGTGTTTCTTGAGCTCGCGGAGACTCTTCACTTATCCCAGAAGGCACTGGGAATATGCAAATTACCTCCTCGGGACTCCTCCCCTGGTTTACTGATGTCCTCCTTTCAGCTGCAACAGCCAAAATCCAGTGTTCCTTGAGCTCGCGGAGACTCTTCACTTATCCCAGAAGGCACTGGGAATATGCAAATTACCTCCTCGGGACTCCTCCCCTGGTTTACTGATGTCCCTCTTTCAGCTGCAACAGCCAAAATCCAGTGTTCCTTGAGCTCGCGGAGACTCTTCACTTATCCCAGAAGGCACTGGGAATATGCAAATTACCTCCTCGGGACTCCTCCCCTGGTTTACTGATGTCCTCCTTTCAGCTGCAACAGCCAAAATCCAGTGTTCCTTGAGCTCGCGGAGACTCTTCACTTATCCCAGAAGGCACTGGGAATATGCAAATTACCTCCTCGGGACTCCTCCCCTGGTTTACTGATGTCCTCCTTTCAGCTGCAACAGCCAAAATCCAGTGTTCCTTGAGCTCGCGGAGACTCTTCACTTATCCCAGAAGGCACTGGGAATATGCAAATTACCTCCTCGGGACTCCTCCCCTGGTTTACTGATGTCCTCCTTTCAGCTGCAACATCCAAAATCCAGTGTTCCTTGAGCTCGCGGAGACTCTTCACTTATCCCAGAAGGCACTGGGAATATGCAAATTACCTCCTCGGGACTCCTCCCCTGGTTTACTGATGTCCTCCTTTCAGCTGCAACAGCCAAAATCCAGTGTTCCTTGAGCTCGCGGAGACTCTTCACTTATCCCAGAAGGCACTGGGAATATGCAAATTACCTCCTCGGGACTCCTCCCCTGGTTTACTGATGTCCTCCTTTCAGCTGCAACAGCCAAAATCCAGTGTTCCTTGAGCTCGCGGAGACTCTTCACTTATCCCAGAAAGCACTGGGAATATGCAAATTACCTCCTCGGACTCCTCCCCTGGTTTACTGATGTCCTCCTTTCAGCTGCAACAGCCAAAATCCAGTGTTCCTTGAGCTCGCGGAGACTCTTCACTTATCCAGAAGGCACTGGGAATATGCAAATTACCTCCTCGGGACTCCTCCCTGGTTTACTGATGTCCTCCTTTCAGCTGCAACAGCCTCCTCCCTGGTTTTGGACTCCTCCCCTGGTTGTATACTGCTGTAACGTGCTGCGTTCATTCAGCTTTTGTGGAACACCATTGTATATAATGTTTCCCATTTTTAAATGGCTCTTTAAAGCTAGAATGACTCACTATACCTTTTCGTTTGGTTCAAGACTGGCAGCTCAACCCTTTTCGTGCGAGCCTTAAACATAGGAGAAATACTGCAGAACAGGTGAGCTGACTACAATTTTTTTTTACTTTATAAATAGCCCTGAATCTGACTCTTAAAGGTCCAGCTTTGTTCTGGCTTTGTCCACTCCTTCTGCAGACACTCATTCAGTATGGGTTATACTTAAAAAAGTCTGAAATTTACTTGATAAAAATAAACAATCTCTGCTTCTTTGCCTTGTGATCTTTGTTTCTGCCTTATTAAACTGACTTTCAGCTGCAGATGAAGGAAGGGAGACACACCATAACTAGTGGGTAGGCGGAGCCCCAGATAGGATCATTACCTCAGATTAGAAAGCGTGTTGACCGGCCCCTCCAGCTCGGGCTCCTCCTACTCAGCTCTTCAGTCTAAAATTTGAGGTCTCAGAGGACGGTCGCTGCTGGAAGCAGCTCCTCAGAAGATTTTATTATTTTTTATCGGACAAGAGACTTGGATCACCAGAGTGGTCTAGATGTCTCAGGGGTCTCAGCGCTGCTGGACCCCAACCTCTCCCTTGGCGGATCTGTATTACCCTAATGGTGGTCCCTGTAGAACCCTGCCGGCCCGGGGGGATGAGGATGACTTCCCTGGCGGGGGCGCAAACCGCGCACAGGGGTCACTGCGTCCCCCGCCCTGGTGGGAAGCATGGGCATAGCGCCAAAAACCCCTGGGGTCCCTGTGGCGCTCGGCTGGTGAGTACCTCACATTTTTACCTCACATTTTTATTAAAGTGTGTGTGAGTGCTTTCAGCGGCTGTTGCGGCAGCCGCTGTTACTTGTGAAATACATGTTTGGTGACTGTATTCTGTCCGCAGGCAGACGCCTGCAGGACGGGGGGGAGCAGAGAGCGAAGGAGTTCGCGCTCTTTTTTTGAGCCGGCGGGGGGCGTGGCTTCACGCTCCCGGGCTTTTCTGTCACAGAAGCGCACGATTAGGCGCTTCTCTTCAGATTCCTCTCAGCGCGGTGGCCATTACAAAAAGGCTCCACGGGCTCCTTCCTGCTCCGCTCCTCCCGTATCACATTTACATCACCGCGACCAGCTGGGTGAGTGATAACGCTCTCACCCCCACAGCGCAGAACCTATCTGTAGAGAAAATACAGATAGCGTTATCTTGCAGCTGCGGTCTTATATAGAGACCTTATTTTGCCATGGGGTTCGCACACCCCTTCTATTTATAAGGGAGTAGTGGGGAGTCGGCGATATTAACCCCTTTTAAAGGGTTAACCTTTTCAACAGCCGCACAGGTTCTATCCCAGTTTGGGGTCAGAACTTGTAAGAGTTAATTATATTGCTGAATATTCAGCTGATACAGCTGGGGTAGCTCTCTCACTAAGGGCTTTAACCCTTCAGCGTGCTTGCTGCGTTCGCTTGAGAAGCCACACTTTTTTTCATAATTGCTGACAGGCTTTGACCTGCCTTATACTATGTAAGGGCATGTCGGAACAGGGTCCAGAAGGTGCGGACCGTGTGCCAAATCTGCTTCAGAATCAGTCACGCGAGTCTGATACGCAGGCCTCGACGTCAAGCGCAGCAATTGGAGGTCACAGCGATGCCAAATTGGATGCCATCGCTCGCTCTATTGATGGCCTTTCTGACCTTTTAGGTCATTGGGTGTCAGCTAGATCCTCTCATGGAAGGAAGCGACACAGGCCGGTTTCATCATTTCCACGTAGCGAATCAGACCTCTCTGATATGGAATGCGGTCAGGGTTCCCCTTCAAATTCAGATGGGGAGTTATCCGGTTCAGATAAGGATCGGCAGGGACATTCTGTCTCTTTAGACCGAACAGAAGCTTTTATTGAAGCCATGAGGGAGGCGTTACAGTTGCCGGAGGAGGTAACTACACGTCCTGGTAAGTCACCTCGAATGTACCAAGAGTACCGTAAGTCACGAGCGACATTGCCAGCTCTAGATGAGCTTAATGAAATAGTGGAGAAGGAACGCCTGTGTCCAGATAAACGTTTTCAACGCAGTGTCAAAACAAGGTTTGCTGTCTCTAGCCTACAAGGGTAGTCAGCTTTTTGGATCTGATCTCTCAGAGCTGATTGCCAAGGTAAAGACGAAAGAAGCAGCCTTACCACAGTGAAGGGCTACGGCTTCTGCGCCTGCAGGACTGGTGCCGGTGGTGACCGGCGATCCTTTCGTTCCAAGGGACGATTCGGTCAGTCCTCTTGGGGATCGGGTCGTCCCTCTTTTTCGGGAAAAAAGTTCACTCAGAAATCCCGTACTCCCTGGAAATCAAGTTTCCGTCAAGACAAGCGGGAGACTGACAAGAAGCCCGCCAAGGCGGACTGACGCCAGGTTTCCATTCGAGGGCTCTCGAGTGGGGGGTCGCCTGCTCCAATTCAAAGTGACTTGGGTTTCCCGCGTTCCGGACACCTGGGTAACGCGGGTAGTGTCGGCAGGCTATTTCATAGAGTTTTCGTCTCGACCTTCGGACAGGTTTTGCCAGTCTCGCACACCGTCAGAGCCCGAGTTAATTACCGCTCTGCTGCGAGAGGTCGACTCCCTTCTGCAGAAGGGTGTGGTAATACCGGTACCGCCGGAGGACCGAGGAAGAGGATTTTATTCCAATCTTTTTGTGGTTCCCAAAAAGGAGGACAAATTTCGTCCTATTCTGGATCTCAAAAGATTGAATCGGCATGTCCACACCCAAAAATTCCGAATGGAGTCACTTCGCTCCGTGGTGGCGGCCCTGTCGCAGAACGATTTTTTGGTGTCAATCGACATTCGCGACGCTTATTTGCATGTTCCCGTCGGAAGGACTCATCAGCGCTTCCTTCGTTTTGCCATAGGTCAGGACCATTACCAGTTTGTGGCTCTGCCATTCGGCTTGGCCTCGGCGCCCAGAGTTTTTACAAAAATTCTGGCGCCTCTCATGGCAATTCTTCGAAGACAGGGGGTTGCGATTTTTCCCTACCTGGACGATCTTTTGATTGTGGCATCCTCAAAGGAGGAGGCGGTGACGGCTCGCAACCTATCCCTTCAGCTCCTGGAGGATTTCGGGTGGCTGGTCAATTGGGAGAAGTCGTCTCTGGAGTCGTCTCAGTCAATCCTGTTTTTAGGGATGCATTTCGACACGGTACGGGCAGTGGTGTCCCTACCCCCAGACAAGCGGACATGTCTACTTCGACATGTACAGACTATGAAGTCTTCGACAGCAATGTCCCTTCGGAAGTGTATACGCCTCCTGGGTTTGATGGTGGCGTCCATGGAGGCACTTCCGTTTGCCCAGTTTCATTCCAGGGCCCTCCAGAGGCTCATTCTGAGTCGTTGGGATCGATCGCAGGCTTCGCTGGATTGCAGCGTCATCATCTCTCACAGGGTACGGGAATCCCTAGAATGGTGGTTACGTCCAGAAGCGTTATCCCTGGGGAAATCTTTCCTCCCTCCGAAGTGGTCAGTCATAACCACCGATGCCAGCCTGACGGGCTGGGGGGGTGTCTGGAACGACCTTTGGATCCAGGGAGTATGGTCATCGGAAGAGTCTATTCTACCGATCAATATCTTGGAATTGAGGGCAATTTTTCTTTGCCTCCAACACTGGACGGTCCCTTTGAGCGGTCTGCCAGTCCGAGTGCAGACAGACAACGCGACGGCGGTCGCGTATATCAATCACCAAGGCGGGAAGAGGAGTTCCAGGCTCATGATGGAGGTGTCTCGGATCCTGCTATGGGCTGAGACCAGGGTTCCAGCCATCTCTGCGATCCACATTCAAGGAGTCCAGAATACCACGGCGGACTTCCTCAGTCGCGAGAAGATGGATCCTGGAGAATGGAGTCTCCATCTGGAAATGTTTGCACTACTGTGCTCCCGTTGGGGAACCCCCCAAGTGGATTTGATGGCTTCCAGGTTCAATGCCAAACTACCAACCTTCATATCCAGGTACAAGGACCCGAAGGCTGTGGCGGTGGATGCTCTGGTAGCTCCGTGGGACCATTTCGAACTGGTCTATGTGTTTCCGCCAATTTCCTTACTTCCTCTGGTGCTGCGTCGGATCAGACTGGAGAGAATTCCGGCTATGCTGATAGCCCCGGATTGGCCAAGGAGGACGTGGTTCTCGACACTGGTGTCGCTCTTGGCGGCTCCGCCATTTCCACTTCCTCTTCGCCCGGACCTGTTATCCCAGGGGCCCGTTCGTCATCCGGACTTGAAGTCTCTACGTTTGACGGCGTGGCTCTTGAGACCGAAATATTGACCCGTAGAGGTTTCTCAGCTGCAGTCATTGCCACTCTGCGAGCTGCTAGAGGTCCGGCCACTACTAAGATTTATCACAGAATTTGGGAAGCCTTCTTTTCGTGGTGTTCGAGTTCCTCAAGGAATCCGAGGATTTTTTCCATTCCCAATCTGTTGGCTTTTCTACAGTACGGGTTAGACAAAGGTTTAGCAGTTAGCACTCTGAAGGGTCAGGTTTCTGCTTTGTCCGTGCTTTTTCGGAAGGCTATCGCCTCGCGTAGGGACGTGCGTTCTTTTTTTCAAGGAGTAACCCGTCAGTTTCCACCGCGGAAGGCACCTGTGTCTCCTTGGAGACTCAACCTTGTCTTGGAGGCTCTTCAGCATGTGCCCTTTGAGCCTATGGGTTCTACTAGCCTTTCGTTACTTTCTTGCAAGGTTGCATTCTTAGTGGCGGTAACCTCTTTAAGAAGGATTTCTGAGTTGGCAGCTCTTTCTTGCTCGCTGCCTTTCCTGGAGTTTTACCCGGATCAAGTAGTGCTTCGCACACGGGGCGACTTTCTACCTAAGGTGGTGTCGCAGTTTCCTGTTAACCAGGATATTGTGTTGCCCTCACTTTGTCCGGGCCCGAGGAATGCAAAGGAACGAGATTTGCACAAATTGGATTTAGTGCGGGCCTTGAAGTTCTATCTGTCTGTTACTCAAGGTTTTAGGAAGTCAGATTCTCTGTTTGTGATTCCAAGCAGGTCGTAGACGTAGTCAACGAGCTTCCAAGGACTCTATAGCTCGTTGGATTCGGTCAGCCATTTTGGAGGCTTACCGTCTTAAAGGCGAACCTTGCCCGATTAAGGTTCGAGCTCACTCCACGAGGGCTGTGGCTTCATCGTGGGCCTTTCATCAAGGGGCTTCGGCAGCTCAGCTCTGCCGAGCGGCGACCTGGCGTTCCGTCCACACATTTACAAAGTTTTATAAGGTGGACGTCAGTGCTTCCGCTGATGCGGCCGTAGGATGTAGGGTCCTGCAGGCAGCGGTAATCTAAGTTTTAAGTTAACTTGTATTTGGCGCCTGTTGCGCATTTATCTAGGTTGTTGGGTTTCTGCCTCTTTTGGTTTTTTTCCCACCCTAATTTTTGGACTGCTTTGGGACATCCCACTAGTTATGGTGTGTCTCCCTTCCTTCATCTGCAGCTGAAAGACGGATTTTGGTAAGAACTTACCTGTAAAATCCTTTTCAGCAAAGAAGGAAGGGAGACACACATCCCTCCCATGGCAGAAGTGTGTTGTTATATTTACAGAAGCAGCGTGGCCCTTCTCTGATAGCGATTTTCTGAGCTGAGGTCGACGCGCTACAGCTCTGTTCCAGCATTGCCAGCTTATCGCAGTAGTCAGGTTCAGTGAGTAGTACCTGGGACTGTGTGGTTTTTCTTTGTCAAATGCATGCATAACCTGTACTTTTGTATTTTTCTCTGAAGTCCTTCAGAAGGGGTTATGTTGCTTCGCTGGTGATATTGTTCTTCCTTAAGCTTTGGTACGACTGAAGAGCTGAGTAGGAGGAGCCCGAGCTGGAGGGGCCGGTCAACACGCTTTCTAATCTGAGGTATTGATCCTATCTGGGGCTCCGCCTACCCACTAGTTATGGTGTGTCTCCCTTCCTTCTTCGCTGAAAAGGATTTTACAGGTAAGTTCTTACCAAAATCTGTCTTTTTAACAGCTTTAGTAATGGATGGTGCAGTTGCTACTATATGCTGCTTCCTTGGCTGTTTTTTTTTTAGCAGAACCTTGAAATTCCTGAAAGACATCAGACAACTGATTCTTAAATCAGTTGAAAAAGATGGAAGCTTCTGGGTACTTAAGGAGATTGACAGGTAGAACACATCTTGAACAGAATTATCAGCTAAAGGTTGATCACAGGAGGAGCAGATTCTGTGTCTAGATTTTCTTTTCCTTTTTGAAGAAACAGAGGAAATCGCTGCCTGCCAAGAGCACATTGAGTACCAAGTAGTCACGCTTTAAATAGAATGCCGCACTGACATCATCAGTGGCGCGTGCGCCCCCAGGTATTAGAACAGGTCGCTAGAAGCGCACGCCAGACCAGACATCGGGTGCATTTATAAATTACCTGTCTTTCATCCTGCTTGTACTTGTACTTTGTAGGGCACGTGCGAGACTCCTGCCACTGGCTCCTGAAGAAAACATTGATTACTTAACTGTAATTGGATTTTCCAGAACCCACAACAGCACCACTGGAGAGAGAGGATACTCCCAAAGGACAGGAAACCCTATAGCTTTAAAAGGCTGAGCCCTCTAGTACACTTCAGTGGTTTACAGAGCATGAGAGGAACTCCGTTTGGTAAGTTTTGTAAACATACATACAGTTGTGCTCAAAAGTTTACATACCCGGCAGACTTTTTGCTTTCTTGGCCTTTTTTCAGAGAATATGAATGATAATACCAAAACTTTTTCTCCACTCATGGTTAGTGGTTGGGTGAAGCCATTTATTGTCAAACTATTGAGTTTTCTCTTTTTAAATCATAATGACAAACCAAAATATCCAAATGACCCTGATCAACAGTTTACATATCATGGTGATTTTGGCCTGATAACATGCACAGAAGTTGACACAAATGGGTTTGAATGACTACTAAAGGTAGCATCCTCACCTGTAACCTGTTTGCTTGTAATCAGGGTGTGTGCATAAAAGCTGAGTGAGTTTCTGGGATCCAGTCAGACTCTTGCATCTTTCATCCAGCCACTGACATTTCTGGATTGTGAGTCATGGGAAAAGCAAAAGAATTGTTAATGGATCTACGGGCAGATGAACTGTATAAAAGAGGAAAGTGATACAAAAAGATATCCAAGGAATTGATAATGCCAGCAGCAGCATTCAAACTGTGATTAACAAATGGAAAATCAGGGGCTCTGTAAAAACAAAACCACGGTTAGGTAGACCAACAAAAATTTCATCTACAACTGCCAGGAAAATTGTTTGGGATGCAAAGAAAAACCCACAAATAACATCAGCTGAAATGCTGGACTCTCTGAAAACTAGCGGGCTGGCTTTTTGCACAATAAGGAGGCACTTGAAGAAAAATGGGCTGCATGGTCGAATCGCCAGAATGGCCATTACTGCGCAAATGCTACAAAGTATCTCGCCTACAAAAATTTTGCGTTTCCGTGCGGTCGCCGCACACGTCAAATCACCGCATGCGGACACATCACCATACAACGCATGTCCCTGCGTACCCAATGTTAAAGATAGGTACACAGGGACATGCAGGACGCATACAGAAGTAGGCGGAGCTTCTGAGAGAAAGAAAGGAGGACGTAGGCAGCCATTCGCAGCCCTCCTGAACACAAATGTGAAACCAGCCTTACAGAAACATGCGGGGGAGAGAGGATGACAGCAGTTTCACGAACACTCGCTTCGACAGGTCCAGGTGTGCAATTACCAAAAATGACCTTTTGGTAATTGCTCACCTGGACCCGTTGAAGTGAGTGTTAGTGAAACGGCCATCTTCTCTCCCCCGCATGCCTCTGTAACACTGCATGTCCGTCTTTTTGTCTATAGCACTGATGGTGTATTAAAGACCACTGGATATACTTTAGCTGGTGAGTGCTGAATTTTTTCCTTTTCCATGTTATCATATCATACTTTTTTCATGCTGAGCACAATTTAACCAGCAGTATTTTACCGCTACGTTTCTGGTTACAAGGATCTAAGTCTGAACAAGTGATTTTTTTAACCCTAGTTGCCTCATCTTCCTTTTCTTATGGACTCTAAATATAACCCTATCTGGTAAGACCCGAGTAATGGGTTTGTTGACCGATAGTGCCTACAGCTCCCCCACTGTTCTAGTTGATTTAAAGGCCACCAGAAGGGCCGTTTCCAGGGTCAGAATTTTAATCAAGCAGTCTGACGGGCTCAAATGGAGATTTGACTAAAGCTTTTAACACTAAGTTTAGATCCCAAAGGGTGGCTTGGAGCTGTGGAATATCCCAGGTCGACTGACCGCCTTGAAAAATTTGATCATTAGAGTATGATCAGCACTTTTTTGGTTGAAGAGGGTCCCCAGTGCTGCAGTGTAGACTTGAAGAGTACTCTTTTTCAACTCTATCACCTACCCATTCTGTAAAATTCTAGAATAGGAATCCAGGGGACTTGGCTGTTTTTTAACTGGTCTACCCCTGAAAAGGTTAGGAATTTTCCCAATATTCTAGAGAAGATGTCTGATGTAATTGTTTTCCTAGACTTCATTAGGTTGGAGATTAATTAACTGCTAGAAGCTTCCACTCAACGACATGCCATCAAATAGAGGTCACTGACTTTATGATGTAATATGGGCCCCTAGGATAGGAGGTCTGGGATTTCTGGTAGTACCCATGGTGCTCCCACTGCCAGATGACGTACCCAGGTGAACCATGTTTTTCTGGGCCAGAAGGGGGCTATTAATATCACTTCGGCTTGATTCGACTGAATTTTCCTGAGAATTATCGGAATCAAGGAAATTGGGGGAAAGGTATAAACTAGCTCTTTTGGCCATTTGTGGAGAAGGGCGTCGACTCCGTATAGAAGGTCTTTCGGGTCCATGGAGAAGAACTCTTAGAGATTTTCTGTTTGATTTGCTTGTGAACACGTCTATATGAGGTTCTCCTCAGCGTCTGACTATTTTTTTTAAATATCCCTGGGTTTAGGGACCACTCATCCTGATTTACAACATGACTGAGGTAATCTGCCTCGGTGTTCTACTCCCATTATAGATAACTTACCGATAGTGACCTTAAGTTTTCTTCTGCTTTTTGTCATGAGACTCTTTTACCTTGTTTCCCCTTGCTTGTTTATATACCGAACTGCTGTTTTGTTGTTTGATAAAACTTTTGCCAGTCTGATAGCTGTTCTTTCCTGTTGGACGATACATCTACCAACTCCTGAAGCCATCCTCCTTGGAGAATTCTTCCCTCTGTGTTTACTCCCCAGCCAAAAGGGCTTGCGTCTGTGGTGATTATTTTGTTTTGTTTTCTTATTTCCAAGGAACTCTGCTTGACAAGTTTGTCTTGTGATGCCACCACCTTAAGGATTGCTACGTTTTTTCTGAAACAATAATTCTCTTATCCCGATTTCCTTCTACTTTTTCCCTTCTTTCAGAAGTTCCCACTGAAGGGCTCTGGAGTGGAGCCCTACCCAGGTTACAGCTGGGATGCAAGAGGTTAGGATTCCTAGAATTGATACAGCCCTTCTTAGGGTAGTTACTGGGTTTTTGACCAGCTCGGAAGTTAATCTGCCCACTTTCTCTATTTTTCTTCTGGGAAAAAAGAAGTTTGCCTCTGGCATCCAATAAAATTCCTAAGAAAATTTGTTTTGGTTTTGGTTTTATTCCTGATTTTTCCAAGTTTATAATCCATCCTAGGGATTACATGTTATACCGCCTGTTTGCATTCAGTTTCTAACTTCCCCACAATGAGGAAGTTCTCTAAATACGGGATGAACAAAATGTCATTTACACTTATATGTACTGACATTTCTGCCACTATATTTGTGAAGACCCTTGGGGCCATATATAGGCCAAAGATCTACAGTGGTCATGAAACATCCTGGAAACAATAGTTTTACTGATGACTCTATCATCACCATTTTGTAGCATTTGGGCACTAAAAATTGATTTAGACCTTTTAAGTTCACTATCATCCTGAATGATTTGTCTGGCTTTTTCCTTAAGAATATGAGGCTGTAGAACCCTTTCCTTTCTTCCCCCCTTTGGCACGCAAGCGAGTGTCCCCTTCTCTAAGAGCGCCCTTATTTCCCCCTCTACTGCATTTTGATTTAACCCTTACTGGTGATCTTTTATATCCACATTTCTATCTGGGGGCTGAGAGAGGAATTCTAGTTTTAGCCCCTCCCTTATGGTGCCTAATATCCAAGGGCTTAGGGAAATACTTTCCCAAGCAGGAAGAAACTGACTCCTGCCTGGGGCCTGTCATCATTGTCTCCCTGTTTTTTTTGGAAACCCAGCTAAAAACGGTCTTTCCTTTATTTTTGGACTCTTTCCATCTTGTGTCCTTTTGTTTAAGGACCTCTTTCCTTGATGGCTGAAATAGCCTCTTGAATTTTGGGGCAATAGTCTGAGGAAACCCAAACCCAAAGAGATACTCCCCTTCAAAAGGAAAAATTGCAGAGTCTGGATTTAGAGTTAAAGCCCCTAGTACAATTTTTTAACCAGAGGGCCCTTCTAGCAGAATTTGAAAAAGCACAGGTCCGTGCTGTTAGACGGACTGCATCCGCCGAGGCATCAGCCACAAAATCTGACACCTCCGCTTGTTTGGTAAACTAGCGAGTAACTGATCCCTCGGACACTTGTTCCTGATTTGTTCTTACAGTTGACCCAGCCACATGTTTAGGGATCTTGCTTTACATGTTGCTGCTATATTGGGCTTGAAAGCTGCAGCCCCAGATTCCCAAGCTCTTTTCAGTCCATTTCCGTCGGTTCCCTGGTGTGAACTGCGCCGGGTTCGGCCGCGCTCCTAGGAAGATGTCCACGGACACAGGCTTCTACACCCACTTGGGACACCACTGATCTGCCACTCCCTGGAACCAGGTAATCTTCACTCCCCTGGCATCACCAGCAAACCATAGGATCTCCCTCAAGGACAGGAAACAACTGAAGCATACTAGAGGGCTCCACTTTTAAAGCTATAGGGTTTCCTATGCTTGGGGCAGATTCTTTCTCTCCAATGCTGCTGTTGTGGGGAATGGGAGAAAGATCAGGTCAGTAGTTATAACAAGACAGCAGAAGGAGGCACATAATGGATCATATCTGACCCTGAACCACCAATACCGTACAAACCAATTAGACACAATAAAAAAAAATTTTTTGACTGAAGGACAATGTATAATTGTATACAGTCAGCGTAGTACCCTGAGGGACAAGAGAACCCCTCATGTATACAGGAAGGAATACACACTGTAGGAGCATAGGAACTTTTTTTAAAAGTATATAGAACTTGCCATAATATGATGTGATCTTCTGTTTCCTACAAGAACAAAGAAAAATATGTGATGTTTCAGGGTTTTACTTCCTTTATTGTGTAGGATAAGGGAATTGTTGATTACTTATGGTTAATTAGTTTTATTTGCTTATTAACATGTCTTCTGTTTCTAGTTGGAAGTAAAGTATTAACTCATTATTTGCTGCCCTAGGACATCCAGGAAAATCCAAACATCAATGACTTAATGTTTATTTTTTTTTTTTCAAACCAAATTGCCCAACATAGAATTTTAATCCTGTTCTGGGTGATTTGAGGAGAGTGGGCTGTCAATCAATGTGCCGGGGAGTGATTACAGTGCACTCACAGTACAGTGAGCAGTGACTGTAATAGCTCCCTGCACCGCCCTGATGACAGAAAGCAAGAGGCTGCTGGGAGAATAAAAATTAATTTCTAGCTGTAGCCACTGCCCCAGGAAGGCAGCCGGACATGATTCTAATACAATTTACCTGCAGATTGCGACATTATTTGAGAGGTAAATAGCATTTCTGAAGGTGACTGGTTCCCTTTAATAACAGCTTGAGCTTAAGGATAAGGGTTGGTAGGTTCTGCTAAAGCAGAATGGATATGAAAGTATCCAATAGTAGACCTTGGATGATCAGTGTCATTTTGAATTGACTTCCATGTATCTGTGGGACGGAAGCTGCTGTTTACATTTGCCCCCCATGTCTGAGTAATTTTATCTCCATTTCGGAGTGTCATGTATGTTTTGATTCATCCAGTGGATGCTTTTACCTCTATGCATGAAGTAAGAGAGGGATTACCACAAAGCTAATCTTCTTACTGATAGATTTACCATCTGTATAGTTCTAAATTTAATGTAAGCACTGTACTCTGGTTAGTGAAATAAACCCCTAAAAAATAAAATAAATATATGTTTTTTTCTATAGGCACATAAAAAAACAAAACAGACATAAAATCTAGAAGAAGTAGTGTGGATACAAAATCCTGTGACCATAGCGCTAGGCTGGATTGGTGTTTAGACTGCTGGTTTTACAGAATATTTTATGCTTGTACACTCAGAAATGTAGTGCTAAGCAAGGAATTCAAGTGCTGCGCAATTTCACCATTGGGGTCTTTCTAGTCTTCACCTTCTGTGATTTAGGGATATTTGATGACAGAGCGGTTCCAATGAAGTGCCATCTGCTGTAGCAACTATAATCCTGAATTGCAAATTGTTCTTGATATTATGACCTTTCAAAATGGAATATAGAATAGAATAATTGCTTATAACGCACATTTGTATGTTCATCGTTTACTTTGTGGCA
Source organism: Oophaga sylvatica (assembly GCA_033576555.1). Lineage (NCBI taxonomy): Eukaryota > Metazoa > Chordata > Amphibia > Anura > Dendrobatidae > Oophaga > Oophaga sylvatica. The sequence continues at coordinate 472,242,826 of JARQOD010000003.1, read as the reverse complement.
TTGAAGTAGCTTGACCTGTTTCCATGATATTACTGCACCTTGGATGTAGAGGGTTAAGCTCTGTTCACATGTCGCTTTGGACATTCTGTTTGTCTGTTCCAATTTAGGAATAGACAAAATGAATAAATGATCTGTTGCACGATTATGCAAATGGAAGCAGAGGGGGCCCATTGATTTTTGGATCACTTTGGGGTCTCTCTGTGTCCTATTTTTTTTTTAGAACTGGAAGAAAAAAAATCGGCTTGCATGTCTTTTTTTCTATTATAAAAAAGAGCAGTAAACAGATCCCCGGATAAAGGAGCCATGTCGGTCCATTTGCATAACTAATGCAATGGATTAGTTATTTCTTAGTTCCAAAACTGGATCAAACAAAATGGCTAAACATATGAACAGAGCCTTAACACTTATATCTGTGGAAAACAAAAAGTGAATGCAAAATTGAAACTTTATTATAAAACAAATATAACACAGCAATTAAAAATACGAAAGGTGTATGTGATAACATGTCTCAGTCCAAGATATTAAGCAAGAATAGACCACTTTCTAAAACCAAAATAAAGGGCACAGATATGTCGTTGGAATACACAAAAATATCAAAAAAAATACCCCAAATAATGATAATGCAAAAGAATGTAAAAAAAATATGAAGAATGCGAATATAATAAATATGATGTTTCACAGCCTGAAAGAGATGATGAGAGAATAAGAAAAGAAAAAGCACTAGAGGTGTGTAGTGGCAACAGCGATATTAGTCATAATAGAAAAACTATGGATGGTAGAAAAATGTAGTAAAAAAGACTGTGAATAGAATTGATATCAACCCAAAGAAAAAGAGAAAATAATGAAGCAAATTCAGCCAATCATATCACTAGGTGGTCAGAACGGCATAAAGTTTTTAGTACGGAAATCTGCCAAACATTTTCCACAGTGTATACTGCACTTTACGATTCACTCCTGACTTTGGCTGCTGAATGCTGGCAAACAATGTAAGAAACTCCAGATATGTAAAATTTAGAAAAAGGCCAATACGTTTTTATATGCCTGGATATGCTTTTTAATATCTAAAGTAAAAAAATGTAGTTCAACTCAGTTTACTACAGAGGGCGCTAAAATCTAATATATCAGCAACTTTTGTGCCACAGTCTGGGAATCCCAAATCATAAGCTCAGGCTTGCTGTCAGTTTATTCCTCAAGACTAGTATAGATCCATAGATGATTGTAAACCTGTCCAGACAGGTCTTGGGGCTTCTTTGAGCATAACTTTCTCATGAATATTCAGAATATACTTCTAATTAGACAGAAGCTTCCAAACGAAAGTCACAATTTGAAAGGGAATATTCACTTTTTAGTGTTTAGTCTATCAGTTGCCTGTCTACCAGGCAACAAAAACAGCAAAATCTGCTTACCAAATGGTTACTTAAACGATTAACTTAGTGAACTCCTGACAAATTTTAGTAAATCATCAGTATATCTATTTGCAGAAATCCATACAACCAGGATCAATGTTTGTCTGACAGCTAACCCTCACCCAGGCCCTAGAATAGATTCACTACTAATTCTTGGATCAGATGAGCTTGCTTGCATGCTTATTTAATAGGAAAAGAGAAATTAGCATTTTCCAGGTACCACTGACAGTATTGATCTCTGGGATCAATGAAAAAGTATAAAGGCTGTCCTGTCTTGTCTTTGGTTAGTTACAGGTGGATACTTTTAAAGGAGTTGTCTAGTCTTAATCTACAAGTCTGCAATCAGTCTCTGACCGCAGACTTGTGAATTCTCATTGCGCACCCCAGCGGCCCCCATCCTGCTTTGTCTCCTCCTTCCAGGTCTGTAGCTGCCTGCGGTGCACGCACCACGCAGGTCCCCGGGCACTGTGCTTAGAGCGCGCACACACTTTCCCTCTCTTAAAGTGGCTGCGTGCGTCCTTCTAAAAGTGTCCCCAGCCAACTGCTGGAGGACACTTACTATTTAAGGCACCTCTTCCAGTATGGAAGTACCTGTACAACATTGTAAGTTTGTTCCTAAACACTATTGTTAGTTCTCAGGTCCCAGTGCTTGTATTCCTGTATACCTGCCTGACTGTCAGCCATGCCCACACGCCTATCTATCAAGCATTCCAGCCAGCCTGTCTATCATGTGGCCCAGCCATAATCTGACAGTGCTCATCTTTACGTCAGCCGATATAGCGGCACCTGCCAGTGCTCATCTGTACATCAGCCGGTCCCACCTGCATCCGTGGTTCCAGTATTCTTACAGCATCTGCCTGCATCTACTGTACCCTTCTTTATGCCATCCCAGCTACCTGTCACTAGGGAGTCAGCTGCCATTTACCCAAGGTCAGTCCTGATGTAGCACCTGGTCCAAGTCCTGTGACTCTCCTCGAATCACGGTATCGTATGCCGCTGTGTATCTGAGATTGGATTGTGTGAGGCTCCTAGAGGCTCCTAGTTGTGCTTCTTCAGTATTTCCTTGGGCCCTGGCACAGTGGTTACACCACCCAGCCCGTTAGTTTGCACAAGCCATGGAATCCGCTGTCTCTCAGGCCTCCCCTCTCTCAGACCTGTACCTGGAGGTATCATGCCAGAAGAAACAGTGGGATAAAATGCTCTCCTACTCAAACTGTGACCACTTCAGCCATGATCCAACAGCTGGCCAGCTGTGTGCCCGGTTTTGGACCCGGTCTGTCTGCTCCCCCACTCTATGGGAGAGATCCTGCCCTATGTTGGGGGTTTAATAATCATTGCCCACTGCAATTCGAACTCCTGCTCATCAGTTCATCTCCGACTGGGCCAAAGTAGCTTTCATAATGCCCCAAATCTCGCGTGAGGCTTTGGCTTGTAAGCTGTCATTTTTTTTTTTTTTCTAACTTTGTGTGCACATTGCGGCTAGCCAATCAGGGCTCAGGAAACATCCACAATGTCCTGACACAACGGCTTGTGTCATTGGCTGCTGAAATCACATACTCCTCTCCATATAAAGAGCAGGCATCTTGTTTTAGCGCCATTTTGACACTAACAGCACACAGAGGCTGCTCCTGATGCTGACAGTGTTAGTAGCTAGATTTTAGCTTGTTAGCTAGGCGGTTGTTTCTTAGTCAGATAGCTTAGCTAGGTAGTGTCCTGTGTTGCTGTGAAATCGGCCTTTCACCAATATTTTTTTTGGCCATTACTGAGATCCACAAAGACAGCAGGGCACGTCATACAAATGTGTTGTGCACTGCTTCTGTTGTGCTCAGTTTCAAATTGTTTGTAGCATCTAGTCTATGTTATAGAGGCTCCATCCACAGGGCCAAAAATATTTCTTGTGTTACTAACGTTATACAGTAGGGGACCTCTCACTTTCAAATTGTTTGTAGCATTTAGTCTGTTATAGAGGCCTCATCCACTGGGCAAAAAAAAATTATTCTGTTACTAATGCCATACAGTAGGGGATATCTCACTTTCAAATAGTTTGTAGCATCTAGTCTATGTTATAGAGGCCTCATCCACAGGCCCCCCAAAAATTCTTCTGTTACTAATGTCATGCAGTAGCGGACATCTCACTTTCAAATTGTTTGTAGCAATTAGTGTATGTTCTAGAGGCCTCGTTCACAAACCCCCCATAAATTATTGTGTTACTAACGTTATACAGTAGGGGAGATCTAATTTTAAAATTGATTGGAGCTTATCTTCTTTGTCATACAGGACTCATCCACACTCAAACAATTATTTCTTCTGTGACTAACCTGATTTAGTACGCCTTATTTCACCTTGTCATTTACTGCTACTAAAATTCAGCTGTTTGCAGAGGCGGTGCAGAGTTTAAAATCTAATTTTTTTTTGCTAATACTGTGCTCCTACCACACTATCTGAGCAACATGACTGGGAAAAAGCGAGGTTGTGGTGAAAAGGGGATTAAGCTTGGTGCTCGAGATGTAGGTGGTAATGTTTGTGAAAGCACTGGTGAACCAACAACATCACGTCCTATACAAAGACAAATGACAACTTCTAAAACTGGAAGGGCTACTCTATTACCTTTCTCTGGCAGACGCACAGTGGACACCTTGTTGATGAGGCTCAGAAAGAACATGTGCTCGAGTGGATGGCAAGCGCAACTTCAAGTGGCCTCTCCTCCTCTTCCGCCACATCACACCCAGTACAGTTCACAGAGGTGTCACCCAAATTACCCTTGCTTCCCCCCACGTCCCAACTCTCCAACCTTAAAACTGACTATATGAGCCACAGATGGGTGAGTCTGAAGAGCTGTTCACACATTCTATGCCATTGGCATCAGAAGTGTACTCAAAAGTTCAAGAGGAGGAAATCTGCACCAATTCCCAAATTTTTGTTTAGCTTGGATCTGGGGCAGGATCCTGACCCTGTGACCAGATGTTAATCCCTGGGGGCAGAGGTGATTCTGATGAGACTCAGATATCTGAGGTTCACACAGACTGTACTGTGCTGTCAGGGCAGGAAGTAGAGGAGGGTGACTCTAAGGGAGAGTAATGTGATAACACAGAGGATGATGATGATGAGGTTGAAGATCCCAGTTGGCGTGAACACAGAGGCATACAGCTGAGAAGGTCATCTGAGGAGGAAGATGAAGATGAAGACGAGGAGGATACGTTGCGAAGTACGTCACAGACATGTAGTGATGCAGCCACGACGAAAAATGCATCCTCAGCCACAACTGTGGCTGTGACCAGCAGTGTCCGTGGATCTGCAACTGGCAGAGGTGGCAAGGGTTCCCTAGCCTGGGCCTTTTTTGACACCACGAAGGATGAGCAAACTAACTTAAGCTGACAACTTTGCAAAACTAACTGAGTAGAGGAAGAAGTGCAATAATTTGACTATATGTATGAATCTTCACATGCGCAATCAACATGCTTTACTCTGGGAATGCCACTGCTCTAAAATGTGGACCAGCAGACCTCAACAATCATCAGCCACTCCATCAATCGCATCTGCTGCTTCTTCCTCCTCCTATGTTACCGTGCCAAATATTGTGACGCAGGTCTCCGACTGCATAACTTTGTGTTCTTTACCCATTCTAGTCACACTGACTTAGAGCCCGCCGTCAGTTGTAATGGAAGCGGACATGCCTGCTGTTTTTGACCGATCTCAGAGAAGGAACACACCACAACTTTCTCAATCCACTGTAACAACTACATCTGCACCTGACTCACGGTGCAGCAGTTAGTCAGATTCACCATACTCTGCCCTCTTTCAGCACTGCAGCCAGCTCACTGTCCCGCAGTTGTGGTCAAGTAAAGGATTGTTCCATCCTACACATGACAAAGCTATGAGGTTGAACTCCACCATCTCCAATCTTTTGGCCACAGGAATGCTGCCTGGTAGATACAGATCATTTCCGAAAGCTGAGGGCTGTTGCAGTCCCCCAGTTCCATTTGCCCAGTCGCCATTACTTTTCTAAGAAAGCTGTGCCTGCGCTACACCAGCATGTCGCAGACATCACCCATTCCTTTACTAAATCTCTGTCTGCCAGGATGCATTTCACCACAGACACTTGGACGAGTAAGCTTGGCTAAGGGTGTTATATTTTGCTGATTGGGCACTGGGTGACTCTGGTGGCTATGGGGACAGGCACTGCACCACTAGTCTTGGAATCCCCAAGCCTTGCAAGACAAACCTCTATGTTTCACACTTCCTCCACTGCTTCTGCCTCCTCCACCTCTAGGGCCTCCACCTGCACCCTGAACCTCTGCCTTAATGACACATGTTTCAACAGTACAGAGCCGATCACCACCACCTCTGTACTGCGCAGCAAAGTCTCACTGCAATCATGCAGTGTTAAAATTGATATGCCTTGGAGATCGCAATCATACAGATGAAGAGTTGTGGACAGCTCTTCAGGCTGAGTTTGAGCTATGGCTGTCTCTGTTGAACCTGCATCTAGGAAAGGCTGTGTCCGATAATGGTGCGAACCTGGAGGTGGTCCTACGGCGAGGCAAGCTCACACACGTGCCTTACATGGCTCACTCCTCATCCTGGTGGTACAGCTTTTCTCCGCCACTATCCTGGCCTTGGTGAGCAGCTGCAGAAAGCACGGAACTGTGTGCTCACTTCCGCCATTCACACCCCTCTGGTCATCGATACAGAGGTCTTTGGCCATGCCAGGTTGATATGCAATGTACTCACACCGTGGAATTCCACTCTTCACATGTTGCAGTGACTGTGGCAGCAACAGCAAGTCCTGACACAGTATGTCATGCTGTATAGCCTGGACCAAGGCAGTGTGGACGTGGCGCATATCACATTTACGGAGTGGGCACAGATTAAGGACCTCTGCACCCTTCTGCACAGTTTTAAAATGGCAACTAAGATGGTTAGCACTGACAACGCCATCATCAGCATCACTATTTCAGTCATCTATATGCTGGAGCAGACTTTGAATAGCCTAGGCGGTGGTCACAGAGGAAGATGAGGAAGCAGAGGAGGATGCGGAAGGGATAACATTGTCTCAAAGTTCCAGACTGTCGTCACTCATGTGGTTGCCAAGGGAGCGTGGATTACTGCGAATAAGGAGGGCTGGTTATAACAGACAAACTGGCTGGTGATAACAGACAAACTGTTAGTGAAGGTGTAAGATTCGAGCAACAAATGGAGGAGGGAGAGGTGATGGTCGAGCAACTGTTGGGAAATGAAGAGGATAATCATCCCCTCTCTGTTGTTCATGGTTGACGGGATAGGCAGAGGGAACAAGCATCAGTGTTACCCAGCCACCAACACAGCATGGGCTTGGACATCATGGAAGAGCCCGACATATGAGTGCCTTCTTGCTGCACATGATCGCCGTATATTTATGATTACAAATTGTGCTGACTACTGTGTTGCCACTCTGTTAGATCCAAGTTATAAGACCAAATTTTGCCAGATGCTTCCCGCCCTGGAAAGGGACTCTTGAATGCTGGAGTATTGAAACACGCTTTTACACAACCTTAAGAGAGGTTTTCCCCAAGACAGCAGTGAGGCACACAGTATGCATTGCAGCTCTAGACTTCCAACCTCCGGCACATCAATTCATCAACGCCAAGACATTAGACAGCAGCAGCAGTAGTGTAAGTGGAAGAAGCAATTTCTGTGAGTCCTTTGACACTTTTTTTTAGACCAGCTCGTGCATCAGCACAACAAAATCCAAGCCTGATATTTGGTGAACGAATGGTAGGATGGTGCAAGAGTATCTAGAACTGAATATCAATACCATCAGGGAGGGTTTGGACCCTTTTCATATTTTGGGCTTTCACACGCCTTGGAGGTTTTATCATGCCCGGCATCCAGCGTTCTGTCAGAATGCGCCTTCAGCGCTGGTGGTGGGGTCCTGACGGATAAGCACAGCCGGCAGTCCCCTGAAAGTGTAGACTGCCTAACTTTCATCACGATGAACAAGTCATGGATCTCCAAGGACTTTTGCACCCCAATCGCAGACTGTACAGACAAGGCGATGTTGCATTTTTTAGTGTGCTGCATTAATCTTGCGTTACTGCACTCTGATATCTTTAGTGTGACTTCTGTGCTTGCTGCTGCTGCTGCTGAAAATGTTAACACAAATTTGTGGAAATGTGAACAGTCATGGTTGGTCTCCATCTGCTGGGATGGCTGTAGTGGAAGATGTGCAAGTCCCTATTATACTGTTACTACTCTTGTGAAATTTATGCCACTTCAGTGGTATCAGGCTCTCTTTTTTTTTTTTTGAAATTTGAAGACTCCTGATAGGGTCTACATCTGCTGGATTGGCTGTAGTGAAAAAGATATCAGTCTTCATTATACTATTTCTACTCTGGTGAAATTGATGCCACTTCAATGGTGTCAGGCCCTAATTATTGGAAATGTGAACACTCCTGGTTGGGTGTCCATATGATGGGTTAACTGTAGTGGAAGAGATGTTGATCCCTATTATACTATTTCCAATCTTGTGAAATTGATGCCACTTTAGAGTAGTCTGCCAATATTTTTTTGAAATGTGAACACTCCTGGTTGGGGGTCCAACTGTCCATCTGCTGGTTTTGTTGTAGTGGAAGACCTGTCAGTCCCTATTATACTATTTCTACTGTGGTGAAAATGATACCACTTTGGTGGTGTCTGCCAATAATTTTTGGAAATGTGAGCACTCCTGGTTGGGTGTCCAACTGTCCATCTACTCGGTTGGGTCAAGTGGAACACCTGTCAGTCCCTATTATACCATTTCTACTGTGTTGAAATTGTTGCCACTTTGGTGGTGTCTGCCACTAATGTTTGGAAATGTGAACACTCCTGGTTGGGTGTCCAACTGTCCATCTGCTGAGTTCGGTGTAGTGGAAGACCTGTCTGTCCCTTTTATACTATTTCTACTGTGGTGAAATTGTTGCCACTTTGTTGGTGTCTGCCACTTATTTTTGTAAATGTGAACACTCCTGGTTGGGTCACCTTCATGTGTGTTGCCTGTAGTAGTAGACCTCTGAGACCATCAGTCCTCCACTTCCTTGAAGTTAACTAGCCGTGTAACTACTATCATTAGATTTTTCTGACAATAGTAGTCAACGAAACTGATATTTGTGCCTCCTGAACATGGCTGAGCGTGAAAGCATGTTAAGCTGTTGGATGTGGTATCATTGCTCCCAGCAGAGCAGGCCTACACTGATCCCTTACCCACCTTGTCTTACTTTGACATTCAATTGAAAGCTGCAAATGCTGGCCCAGACAACGATACCTCATGCATGACTGATTGCTGCAGTGCCATGCTGCAATTTGTACTGTGGGTGAATTGAGGCCACTTTCCTGGTGTCTGACCCTAATTTGATGTGTTTTGGCAGCTTTTGGGGTCGTTTTAAGGTGTTGTGCATGTGTTTGTTTTTTGCCTCCAATTGACTTTAATAGCGTTTGGCTATGTTCCGAAAATATTCGACGAATAGATCAGCAAATATTGCAAATTCAGCGATCGTAATCCGAACCGAACATTGAAATATTCTCTACTAGTGAGTCCACATCAAGTAGACTTTGTGAAAAATGCTCCACAGTAATTAAAATAACTTCAGTTATGACACTACAGGACATTGCGGCCAGGTGAAATGCAGTAGCATGACCTACTTTTCTAGCCCTAGACACCAAAAAGGCTTTTGGTTATATGATCTGGAGTTGAATGGGTGCTTCCTTGGAAAAGCTCAGCTTCTGGAGCCTGTTCAGAAACTATTTAAATACATTTTATTGTAATTCACAAGCTAGAAAGTGTATGCCTGTAGTTTTGTCAGTGCCTATCAAACTCCAAAAGGGCATGAAGCATGGCTATCCCCTCTCCCCATTATTGATTTATTTGTCTCTAGCTCTCCTGGCCAGACATATTATAAAGACAGAAATCTGTCATGATATTAAAATTCGGTCCTGGGAGGTTGATCTAATTTTGCTGACGATATGTTAATTATTTTAGAATATAGTGGCTTGCAAAAGTATTCACTCAAACTTGGCATTTTACTTATTTTGTTACATTACAACCTGTGCTTAAATATTTTCATAATCCAATTTGTGTGTGATGCATCAGCACTAAATAGTCTAAGTTGGTGAAGTGAGAAAAATATAGGCATAAATAAAATTTCTGGGATCAAAGCACTAAAAATTGTCACTTGCATATGTATTCACCCCTTTTGTTATGAAGCCCCTAAAAATTTCTGATGCAATCATTTACCTTCATATGCCACATGCTTAGTGAAAGGAAGTCCACCTGTGTGCTATTTAAGTGTCACATGGTCTGTTATTATATACACACCTTTTCTGAAAGGCCACAGAGACTGCAACACCATTAAGCAAGAGGTACCAGTAACCAAACTACACCATTAAGACCAAGGTGATCTCCAAATAAGTCAGGGACAAAGTTGTCCAGAAGTATAAGTTGAGGTTGGGTTACATTTCAAAAATTGCAGAAAGGAAAATGGTCAGATGCAAAAGTTTGGGCACCCTTGGATATTTGTGTGTGAAGATAACTTTGACCAAGGTTTCAGACCTTAATTAGCCTGTTAGGATTATGACTTGTTCACTATGATTAGGAAAGGCCAGGTGATGCAAAATTCCCAGCTTTACAAAAACTCAGCCTTTTCTAACCTTGTGCCAAAAAATATCAGCCATAGATTCTTCTAAGCAACTGCCTAGCACTCTGAAAATAAAAATGGTGGAGGCCCACTGCGTAGGAGTAGCCTATAAAAAGATAGCAAAGCATTTTCAACTTGCTCTTTCCTCAGTTCAAAATGTAATTAAGAAATGGCAGTAAATAGGAACAGTTGAGGTCAAGATAAGATTTGGAAGACCAAGCAAAATTTCAGTGAGAACTGCTTGTAGGATTGCTAGTTAGGCAAATCAGAACACCCGCTTGAGTGCAAAAGATCTTGAGAGAGACTTAGCAGTCTATGGTGTTGTGGAACATTGTTCTACTTTTCAGAGACACCTGCACAATTATTGAAATCAAGGAAGAAAGAAAGCGGTCACTAGGGAGCGCTGTGAGGGCCGCAAATTGAAAAAAAAAAAAAAAATGAAGTCCACTGCAGCTCCAGCCGCCAACTTTCTAAGAGGATATAAAATGCAGCAAAAAATGATGACAGTCTTCATCAGGTTTAACCGTTAAAACGTGTTGTGGTTCAACACTAATATCCTTGTATTGGTCTTATTTCCTGCGCTCCTAGGATCGTCATCAGTCTTTGCTACCTGCACAATTATGGCTTTCATGGAAGAGTCATCAGAAGAAAACCTCTCCTGCGTCCTCGCCATAAAATTCAGCATCAGAAGTATGCAAACAAATCTAAAGAAGCCTGAAGCCTGAAACAAGTTCTTTGAACCGATGAGGTTAAAATAGATACCTTTGATCATTATGGTCAAAAATGGTCAAAAATATGTGTGGAGAAAAAAGAGCACAGAATTTCAGGAAGAGAACATCTCGCTAGCCATTAAGCATGGGGGTGGATTAATCATGCTTTGACGTTGTGTTGCAACCAATGGCACATGGAACATTTCTCTGGTAGAGAGAAATTTGAAAAAATTCTTGATGCAAACATAACAGCATCTGTAAAAAAGCTGAAAAGTTGAAAAGAGGATGGCTTCTACAAATGGATAGTGATCCTAATCACACATCAAAATCGACAATAGATTACCTCAAAGGTGCAAGCTGCAGGTTTTACAATGGCCCTCACAGTCCCCTGATCTTGAAAATAAGGCACTTCTTCCTGGGTTCCTTTCTGGGTTCCTTCCTTTTGGCCCCCTTTCTTTAACCCCTTAACCCCAGGAGCTTTTTTTGGTTTTACATTTTCATTTTTCACTCCCCTTCTTCCCAAAGCCATAACTTTTTTATTTTTAATTTTTCAGTCAATATGGCCGCGTGAGGGCTTGTTTTTTGCGTGATAAGTTGTACTTTTGAACAACTCCATTAGTTTTACCTTGTCGTGTATTAGAAAACAGGAAAAAAATTCCAAGTGCGATGAAACTGCAAAAAAAGTACAATCCCACAATTGTTTTTTGTTTGGCTTTTTTACTAATTTCACTAAATACTAAAACTGACCTGCCATTATGATTCTCCAGGTCAATACGAGTTCATAGACACCAAACATGTCTAGGTTCTTTTTTATCTAAGTGGTGAAAAAAATTCCAAACTTTGTTAAAAAAAAAATTGCGCCATTTTCCGATACCTGTAGTGTCTCCATTTTTTGTGATCTCGGGTTGGTTGAGAGTTTATTTTTTGCGGGCTGACCTGACATTTTTAATGATGCCATTTTGGTACAGATATGTTCTTTTGATCGCCTGTTATTGCATTTTAACGCAATGTCGTGGCAGCCAAAAAAATGTAATTATGGCGTTTTGACTTTTTTTATCGCTACGCTGTTTAGCGATCAGGTTAATGCTTTTTTTTGATAGATCGGGCGATTCTGAATGTGGCAATACCAAATATGTGTATGTTTGATTTTATTTTATTGTTTTATTTTGAATGGGGCGAAAGGAGGGTGATCTAAACTTTTATATTTTTTTATATTTTTAAAAACATTTTCTCTATACTTTTTGGCATGCTTCAATAGTCTCCATGAGAGACTAGAAGCTGCCACTACCCGATTGGCTCTGCTACATAGAGGCGATGAGCAGATAGCCTCTATATAGCAGGTTTACTCACTTGCTATAAGCGCCAACCAGTGGGTGGCGCTCACAGCAAGCCGGCACTGAGAACCATAGAGGTCTCCAGGAGACCTCTGGCTGTCATGCCAACAAACCAGTGACCCGTGATCATGTTACACGGGTCACCAGTAAGCGTATTTACGGCGCGCTTGCCGGAAGCTCTTGTTAGCGTTTGACAGCGGCATTTAACTAGTTAATAGCTGCGGTGGATCGCGATTCCACACGTGGCTATTGCAGGCACATGTCAGCTGTTCAAAAATAATGACATGTCCTGGGATAGATGTGGCCTCACAACCGGAGCCCAAATCAAAGGGAAGGAGTCCGACATCGGCGTACTATTACGCCCAATGTCGGAAAGGTGTTAAAAATGTCCTCATCCTGTCTCCTTTTTGTAATAATGTTGTTCATCCTGGGCCCTTTGCCATAACAATGTCCCCTATCCTGTGTTCCTTACTGTAATAGTGTCCCTCCATCCTGAGCCGCATTCGAGTACAATATTCCCCAACCTGGGTCCCCTACTCTTGTTATGTGCTCCATCCTTGACCTCTTCTTGTCTTATCCTAGAACCTCCTCCTTGACCCCTTCTTATTATAATGTCCCTTGTATTGAGCCCCTTTCTATAATAATGTTCCACATCCTATAATAATGTTCCGCCCCTGTAAGGAAAAGGTTGTCGCCATTTTGTATAGGGCCTGTACCAGCCTCCATTTTGTCAGTTCACAGAGCCACAAGCTTTTAAGTACACAAGGCCTATTAGCATATCCAGTACGACCGGTTTTGATGTCCACTAGGAATCAAAGGGGCTTTAGCATGCTAATTAGTTTAGGCCAGTGTCTGAATAAGATGGTCAGTCGTATGGTAATTAGCTCAAGCCATTGTTTCCTGCTCCATATGAATTGCAGGCCAGTTAATATGCGGGCTTCAAAGCAAATGGGGAAGGGCCTAGCAGGTTCAAAAGCTGTAGCCAGGAAGAGGCTGGTCTCTCATTCCATTTCACACACAGAAGCCAAGAAGATGGTCTAGGAAAGGACCAAAAGAAAACGGATTTGTCTTGCCAAGGGTGCAGCAACATATGCTTTGGGGACTATCCAGTAACTGAAGACTACTACCTGGGAATGGCAAAGCCCCTGCCTTCCCATGTCCATACTACAACCCGGTAATATTGATCTATAGCTAATACCTTTAAGCCTTGTACATTATTGTTGTATTTTTACTCTGACTGCCATTCCATTGTAGTTACGTTGTATAGCTTTACTGTATATTTCTGTAATTATCTAGTGCGCCCTTAAGGCAAATTAAACCATAAAATTAATCTTGGGCTGATGCTTTTACTCTGATCACGAATCTTAGAATACCCAGTGGGTAGCAGGACACCTTCCCCGGCGGCCATTTGCTCTAGGTGCAGTTCTCTTACTGACCTGAGAGACAAAGGGGGGCGCCGGAGAGCTGTACCTGTGGAGTTACGTCCCATTGGTGACGTGGGAGGAAAGGGATCGTCCGTCACATTTGGTAGCGGCGGTGGTATCAGAAGCTGTGATACCCGGGCTACCGTGTGGCGGTCGGCTGAGTTCCTCACAGCCCCTTTCAGTAATAACGTTCTTTGTTCTGCTTCTCTTCTCCAACACATTTAAAAAACAAATAATTTTCTTACCTTCCTTCACTCCCACAATGTGCAATATCCTCTTACATAGTACAGACTTTGTTGTGCCCGCCACAGATGTTGCATGATGTCACTGCAATGAACGGCCTGTGAAAATCATGCTGACATCTGCTGCTGTCCTCTAATTAGTCAGCAGCGTGTATAGCACTGTACGGAGCCTGTGGGTCTCTGTGCTACAATACATTTCAGCTGAATGTGCTTCGGGCGCAGATCCAGCTGAAACAGGTGCTAGCTTTGCCCTGGCCCATTGGTGGTCGTGCTATCCATGACCATGATTGTTTAGCCCCTGTTCTCCACCATTATCCCGATAAATATTGATGGACCACTAGTCTTCTAAGAAAAATAAACATATTCAATTTCCGTAACGCTGCTTCTTGTGACCGTATCACGTAACCACTGCAGCCAATCAGTGACTGTTGCAGCCTGTACATTCTGCCTGAAAATTACTGCTTTTTTTAAGAACCCAATGGGCCAGTTAAAATTTATTGCAACAGTAGTAGAGAACTCCTTTCAGTTTGTCTTCAGGTAATTTCAGTTTGCGCAGAGTTCAGCTAAAGCCCGTTTCTATTGCTTACATATGATGCACCAGCATGACAGTCACACTATGACAAGATGTGCATCTTTTTTAACATTTGAATGAATTACTCAGCAGCCATTTATAATTGCTCATTATACAATTTTAATTGGATGACTAGAGGACTGTTAATTTATTCATTTCTGGAAAGTGTGAAAGATTGGGTAGCAGGGGATAAAAGTCTGCACTTTTTAGTGTTATCTTTAGCAGGAAAGTTTTATACTGGCTTCCTTTTCAGAAAGACTATGTTGCCATGGAAACCACAATCCTTTATATATGATAACCTGCATGATATCTCTACCTTCAATTCCTACCATAAACCAGTTCTCACACTTCAGTAAAAACTTATATTTAGACAGATATCATTTCTATTAAAAAGTGTTATAATATGTTATATAACAGGGAAAATTAAACACAAAGAGAAAGGAGGATCACAATCACATCATAGATCTACAGTCCTGCAGAGGGGATGATAAGACATTTTCACACATACTTGTGCTGCCACAGATAATAAAGAGCAAACCAAATTGTGTTATGTATGTGACAAGACCATACGGTATATGTACAAAATTACAGTCACAGTGGCACAACGTTGCAACCGTCTATCTAGGTCAGAAATTGGAAAACTTGCCAAGACTGGGACCACCCTCAAAGCACTTGTTAACTCATTTACATACTGGAACAATCTTGATTTTCTCCAGATTGATAAATCAATAAGTTTGTTTGCAAAATAATATTTTGTACAACTGTCTACACTAAATGAAAGTGAATCTGTAACCACGTTTGACCTATCTAAACTAATAATATAGGCATACAATTGATTGACTGCTGAAAAACATCCTACTTGTCTGCCTCATGCCTTGTTGTTGAGAAATCATCTTTTATCAATTTATGTAAATGACTTCTTCCAGGCTATGGGTAGGACATTGTCTAGAAGATAACTCCACCACCAGAGCTTATTTTACATGAAGGAGGAGTTACCAGTGTGATATGTAATGGCCACTCTCTGCTCTTTTGATCTAACTGCAGATGTCACGACTCATTTTTGGAGTCATGACAGCTCTGGTTCTGCTTTAATTTAAATGTTGTTTTTACTTTTGGGCCAGCAAGGGTTAATGCCAGTTTCCTTGCTGGCAGCTGCTGTGTTGCTTGTCAGCTGATGTGGGTGGTTACCACTCCCACCAACCTTTAAATAGCCACATGACGCATCAGCTGACTGTTGGTAATAGAGTTTTCTATGTAGACCAGCCTTGGAGTTGCAGCTCTCTGGTGTCAGTGCTGGATCCGCTACTTCTGTGGAGTTTGGGGTCCTGTTTCTGTATCCTCTGTGGTGTGGAGCTTGGCAGTGGAACCTGGAGCTAAGTTACTTGTGTATTTACCTTGTCTGTCTCACGCTTGTCACTGTCTCCTGTGTTAATACCATTTGCAGTGGTGAGACTATTGTCCTTGCTGGCCAGTGCTCTAGCCAGGGTATTGTAACATAGTAACATAGTTATTAAGGTTGAAGGAAGACTTTAAGTCCATCTAGTTCAACCCATATCCTATCCTAACCTGCCCTAACATGTTGATCCAGAGGAAGGCAAAAAAAACCCAAGTGGCAAACAGTAAGCTTCACATTGGGGAAAAAAATTCCTTCCCGACTCCACATACGGCAATCAGACTAGCTCCCAGGATCAACGCTATATCTAGGAAACTAGAGAATATAGCCTGTAATATTATACTTTTCAAGAAAGGCATCCAGTCCCCTCTTAGTAAGGAATCACTCATTACAACATTAGACGGCAGAGAGTTCCATAGTCTCACTGCTCTTACAGTAAAGAATCTGCATCTGTGATTATGGCTAAACCTTCTTTCCTCCAGACGTAGAGGATGCCCCCTCGTCCCCGTCACAGGTCTAAGAGTAAAAAGATCATTAGAAAGGTCTTTGTACTGTCCCCTCATATATTTGTACATTGTAATAAGATCACCTCTAAGCCTTCGTTTTTCCAAACTAAATAACC
Source organism: Oophaga sylvatica (assembly GCA_033576555.1). Taxonomy (NCBI): domain Eukaryota; kingdom Metazoa; phylum Chordata; class Amphibia; order Anura; family Dendrobatidae; genus Oophaga; species Oophaga sylvatica. The sequence goes on along the minus strand of JARQOD010000003.1, from coordinate 472,226,476 downwards.
CAAGTGTAATAACCTGTCTTGGTATTGCAGACCCCCCAGTTCTCTAATAACCTTGGTCGCTCTTCTCTGCACCCGCTCCAGTTCAGCTATGTCTTTCTTATACACCGGAGACCAGAACTGCACACAGTATTCTAAGTGTGGTCGCACCAATGACTTGTATAGAGGTAAAATTATGTTCTCCTCATGAGCATCTATGCCTCGTCTAATGCATCCCATTATTTTATTTGCCTTGGCAGCAGCTGCCTGACATTGGCCACTAAATGTGAGTTTGTCGTCCACCCTTACACCCAAGTCTTTTTCAGTGACAGTTTTGCCCAGTGTTTTACAATTAAGCACATAATTATACATCTTATTTGTTCTACCCAAGTGCATGACCTTACATTTATCCCCATTAAAGCTCATTTGCCATTTATCAGCCCAAGCTTCTAGTTTACATAAATCCTCCTGTAATATAAAATTATCCTCCTCTGTATTTATTACCCTGCAGAGTTTAGTGTCATCTGCAAATATTGAAATACTACTCTGTATGCCCCCTACAAGGTCATTAATAAATATTTAAAGAGAAGTGGCCCCAATACTGACCCCTGTGGTACCCCACTGCTAACCGTGACCCAGTCCGAGTGTGCTCCATTAATAACCACCCTTTGTTTCCTATCCATGAGCCAGTTCTTAACCCACTTACACATATTTTCCCCTATCCCCATTGTTCTCATTTTATGTATCAACCTTTTGTGTGGCACTGTATCAAAAGCTTTTGAGAAGTCCATGAACACCACGTCCACTGCATTCCCTTGGTCCAGTCCTGAACTTACCCCTTCATAAAAGCTTATCAGATTAGTCTGACAAGAACGGTCCCTCGTAAACCCATGCTGATACTGTGTCATGAGGTTATTCAGCTTCAGATACTCCAATATAGTATCCCTTAAAAAACCCTCCAGGATTTTACCCACAGTAGATGTTAAGCTCACTGGCCTATAATTTCCAGGTTCAGTTTTTGCCCCCTTTTTGAATATTGGCACCACATTTGCTATACGCCAGTCCTGTGGTACAGACCCCGTTATTATGGAATCTTTAAAGATTAAAAATAAAGGTCTATCTATAACTGTACTTAATTCCTGCAGTACTCGGGGGTGTATCCCATCCGGGCCCGGGGATTTGTCAACTTTAGTGATTTTTAGACGCCGCCGTACGTCCTGCTGAGTTAAGCATGTGACATTTAATGGAGAAATTTTTTTATCTCTGATCATGTTATCTGTCATGGGATTTTCTTGTGTAAATACAGTTGAAAAAAAGTCATTTAGCATATTGGCTTTTTCCTCATCCTCATCCACCATTTCACCCAGACTATTTTTAAGGGGACCAACACTATCATTTTTTAGTTTCTTGCTATTTATGTAGTTAAAGAATATTTTGGGATTATTTTTACTTTCTCTGGCAATGAGTCTCTCTGCCTCAATCTTTGCTGTCTTGATTTGCTTTTTACAGAATTTATTCAGTCTTCTGTATTTATTTAATGCCTCTTCACTACCTACTTGCTTTAATTCCCTAAACGCTTTCTTTTTGTCCCTTATTGCACCCCTTACAGCTCTATTTAGCCATAGTGGTTTCCTCCTAATTCTAGCATGTTTATTCCCATAGGGTATATACTGTGCACAGGTCCTATTCAGGATACTAATAAACGTCTCCCATTTTCTTTGTGTATTTTTATGTCTCAGGATATCGTCCCAGTTTATTGCACCAAGATCATCTCTCATCCGTTGGAAATTTGCCTTCCTGAAGTTTAGTGTCCTTGTAACCCCTCGACTACACATCTTATTAAAGGATACATGAAAGCTTATTATTTTGTGATCACTATTACCCAAGTGACCCCCAACCCTTATATTTGATATGCGGTCTGGCGAGGTTACAGTTAGGGACTAGGCACATGACAGTGGCGGGAGAAAGGACCTGCATAGGGCATTAGGGGATCTTAGGGATAGGCACAGGTTGTTGTTTAGGAGGTGCTCCATCCCTTGTTCCCTATTGTTAGGGCCTTCCACTCCCCTTTACCATCCCATTGTGTGTGTTGTGCAGCCCGCTGGACCTACCCTGTTGGGTTGTAACATTATTTACCAACCAGAACTATTTTGTGGGGAACCCATGGCTCAAACCGAGGTTTTGCTCTCCTGATCCAGACCTTCATGGATGAGGTCACCGAGTTGCGGACTCAGGTGGTGCAGCAGTTTCAGCAGGTGTCGAGGTTCTTGGTCTTGGCTCATGTCCAGGCTCAACCGGAACCCAAAATATCTCTCAATGACATGTTTTCTGGAGGGAGTGAGGAACAGCATGTGGTGATTATAGTCTCCCTTCTCAATGGTGATCCCCAATCCGGACATTCTCCCTTCCGACCGATTCACGATCTTTGCGGTCGGTGGATGAGTTTTTCGTGGCATTGGCGCTGGTGTATGAGGACCTGATGGCATCTCTCTGACTGAGTCTCGACTCCGTAAGATCAAGCGGGGGGGCCGGCCAGCTGAGGAATACTGTTCAGAGTTTCGGAGATAGACCACTGACACTCAGTGGAATGACCCTGCTCTAAGGAGCAATTCTTATCAGCGTCTGTCAGCTAGGCTTCAGGATACTCTGGTACAGTATGCAACTCCTTGGTCTATGAGACCGCCATGACCCTTGCTATCTGGGTGGATAGACTCCTCAGGGAGAGACATACACCAAATCTACCCTCTGTTGTTCTGTCTAGGGAGGAGCACACACTGGTGCAGACAGATGAACCCATGCAGGTGGGAGGAGTCTCCTCAAACTAGGTTGCCTGCAGTTCGCCGTAGGACAGGTGCATGTTTTTTCTGTGGTCTGACTGATAATTTCATCAATGATTGCCCAGCTCTCGCCAAAGTTTGTACTCCATCACAAATGCCACATTCCCCTGGTGATGTGAAGGGAGGCGACCAGGGTATGTATATTTTCTCCACCTTTACATGTCAGTTTACCATTACTGCTGAAGTGGTTGTTGGTGGGGAGACTGAGACGGTACCGATTCTTGGAGATAGTGGAGCTGGAGTCAATCTGGCAGATTCTTGCTTTGTTCAGAACCAGGGTTTGTTCAGTAGGACGCTGGCGAGACCCATTACTGTTTAGGCAATTGATTCTGTTCATTTCAGCCAGGGGAGTGTGACCAAGTCGTTGATAATATTAACCTGCATATAGGGAAACTTCATGAAGAGTCCCTGTCGTGCTACTTCTTGGAGGGTATGCCAACTCCCATTGTCTTAGGCCTTCCCCGGCTGAAGAGACACAATCTGGTCATAGATTGGCAGTGCAGGGAAGTAGTGAGTTGGGACCAGTCTTGTAAAGACTGTTGCCTGGGTGCTGCGGTCTCAGCCGTCCTTCTTGAATCTACCCTTTCTTCTCCAGTGGAGTCAGCTAATGTGCTTCTGGGGAATAGGCAAAAACAAGGGAAAAAGCAATGTGTGTATATACCCTAATGAAAATAAATAAGTAAAAAAGCAAGTGCATTAAATAATTAACATAGGGTACTTAGTAAACACTGTTTTGATCAAAAAAGCATAAAGCTGTCCCACCACGGCAAGGTGTACCCATTTGAGACAGTCACTACACTCTCTAAGGTTAAAACCTACCTGGTGTGAATAGTGGCAGAGAGTCTGGGTCCCAAATGGACACCCAGCTTCAGAGGGACTATATATGAACTACACAGCTCAGTAGAAAGGAGGCCACACCTATTTGTACTGAATACAAAAATGCTAAAGAAAAACAAAAAACTGAACTGAAGTAGACTTGAATGACATGCAAGATGTAGAAGCATGTTCACACTGGCCATAAAAGCAAGCAAAAACAAGGGAAAAAGCAATGTGTGTATATACCCTAATGAAAATAAATAAGTAAAAAAGCAAGTGCATTAAATAATTAACATAGGGTACTTAGTAAACACTGTTTTGATCAAAAAAGCATAAAGCTGACTGCTACCCATTGGGTCACTACACCTTAGGTCACCTGGTGGTGGAAAGCTTTCAATGCCTTTTTATCAAAAACCAGTTTAAAAGGACCCATATTGTATAATAAAAATTATAAATGACTGTAGCTTTAATGAATCAATGTAAAATGTTCATTAGCGGAAAAACAAGCATGTTTTTCCCTTGTTAATGTAAGCAGTGCTTAATATTATGGACAGAGTTGATCAAAACATGCTTCCCACATCGGCAGTGTCCATTAGAGTCCCACACTCTCAGTTAACCATGTTATGTTGTTTTCCTTAGCTATTTTGAATACAAGTATAGAAAGGAGGCCACCTTGTCGATACAAATGCTAAGAGCTGTGGTAGACTTATGACATCAGATTAAACAGTTCCCTGCTGAAGAAAAAGGGAAGCATTGGGTACCCAGAAAATATCATGCCTAACTAATTAACCCTAGGTTTTAAACCTTGATCAAAAGCTTAAAGTGACTGTCTCAAATGGGTACACCTTGCCGTGGTGGGACAGCTTTATGCTTTTTTGATCAAAACAGTGTTTACTAAGTACCCTATGTTAATTATTTAATGCACTTGCTTTTTTACATTATTTATTTTCATTAGGGTATATACACACATTGCTTTTTCCCTTGTTTTTGCTTGCTTTTATGGCCAGTGTGAACATGCTTCTACATCTTGCATGTCATTCAAGTCTACTTCAGTTCAGATTTTTTGTTTTTCTTTAGCATTTTTGTATTCAGTACAAATAGGTGTGGCCTCCTTTCTACTGAGCTGTGTAGTTCATATATAGTCCCTCTGAAGCTGGGTGTCCATTTGGGACCCAGACTCTCTGCCACTATTCACACCAGGTAGGTTTTAACCTTAGAGAGTGTAGTGACTGTCTCAAATGGGTACACCTTGCCGTGGTGGGACAGCTTTATGCTTTTTTGATCAAAATAGTGTTTACTAAGTACCCTATGTTAATTATTTAATGCACTTGCTTTTTTACTTATTTATTTTCATTAGGGTATATACACACATTGCTTTTTCCCTTGTTTTTGCTTGCTTTTATGGCCAGTGTGAACATGCTTCTACATCTTGCATGTCATTCAAGTCTACTTCAGTTCAGTTTTTTGTTTTTCTTTAGCATTTTTGTATTCAATACAAATAGGTGTGGCCTCCTTTCTACTGAGCTGTGTAGTTCATATATAGTCCCTCTGAAGCTGGGTGTCCATTTGGGACCCAGACTCTCTGCCACTATTCACACCAGGTAGGTTTTAACCTTAGAGAGTGTAGTGACTGTCTCAAATGGGTACACCTTGCCGTGGTGGGACAGCTTTATGCTTTTTTGATCAAAACAGTGTTTACTAAGTACCCTATGTTAATTATTTAATGCACTTGCTTTTTTACTTATTTATTTTCATTAGGGTATATACACACATTGCTTTTTCCCTTGTTTTTGCTTGCTTTTATGGCTAGTGTGAACATGCTTCTACATATTGCATGTCATTCAAGTCTACTTCAGTTCAGTTTTTTGTTTTTCTTTAGCATTTTTGTATTCAGTACAAATAGGTGTGGCCTCCTTTCTACTGAGCTGTGTAGTTCATATATAGTCCCTCTGAAGCTGGGTGTCCATTTGGGACCCAGACTCTCTGCCACTATTCACACCAGGTAGGTTTTAACCTTAGAGAGTGTAGTGACTGTCTCAAATGGGTACACCTTGCCGTGTGGGACAGCTTTATGCTTTTTTGATCAAAACAGTGTTTACTAAGTACCCTATGTTAATTATTTAATGCACTTGCTTTTTTACTTATTTATTTTCATTAGGGTATATACACACATTGCTTTTTCCCTTGTTTTTGCTTGCTTTTATGGCCAGTGTGAACATGCTTCTACATCTTGCATGTCATTCAAGTCTACTTCAGTTCAGTTTTTTGTTTTTCTTTAGCATTTTTGTATTCAGTACAAATAGGTGTGGCCTCCTTTCTACTGAGCTGTGTAGTTCATATATAGTCCCTTTGAAGCTGGGTGTCCGTTTGGGACCCAGACTCTCTGCCACTATTCACACCAGGTAGGTTTTAACCTTAGAGAGTGTAATGACTGTCTCAAATGGGTACACCTTGCCGTGGTGGGACAGCTTTATGCTTTTTTGATCAAAACAGTGTTTACTAAGTACCCTATGTTAATTATTTAATGCACTTGCTTTTTTACTTATTTATTTTCATTAGGGTATATACACACATTGCTTTTTCCCTTGTTTTTGCTTGCTTTTATGGCCAGTGTGAACATGCTTCTACATCTTGCATGTCATTCAAGTCTACTTCAGTTCAGTTTTTTGTTTTTCTTTAGCATTTTTGTATTCAGTACAAATAGGTGTGGCCTCCTTTCTACTGAGCTGTGTAGTTCATATATAGTCCCTCTGAAGCTGGGTGTCCATTTGGGACCCAGACTCTCTGCCACTATTCACACCAGGTAGGTTTTAACCTTAGAGAGTGTAGTGACTGTCTCAAATGGGTACACCTTGCCGTGGTGGGACAGCTTTATGCTTTTTTGATCAAAATAGTGTTTACTAAGTACCCTATGTTAATTATTTAATGCACTTGCTTTTTTACTTATTTATTTTCATTAGGGTATATACACACATTGCTTTTTCCCTTGTTTTTGCTTGCTTTTATGGCCAGTGTGAACATGCTTCTACATCTTGCATGTCATTCAAGTCTACTTCAGTTCAGTTTTTTGTTTTTCTTTAGCATTTTTGTATTCAATACAAATAGGTGTGGCCTCCTTTCTACTGAGCTGTGTAGTTCATATATAGTCCCTCTGAAGCTGGGTGTCCATTTGGGACCCAGACTCTCTGCCACTATTCACACCAGGTAGGTTTTAACCTTAGAGAGTGTAGTGACTGTCTCAAATGGGTACACCTTGCCGTGGTGGGACAGCTTTATGCTTTTTTGATCAAAACAGTGTTTACTAAGTACCCTATGTTAATTATTTAATGCACTTGCTTTTTTACTTATTTATTTTCATTAGGGTATATACACACATTGCTTTTTCCCTTGTTTTTGCTTGCTTTTATGGCTAGTGTGAACATGCTTCTACATATTGCATGTCATTCAAGTCTACTTCAGTTCAGTTTTTTGTTTTTCTTTAGCATTTTTGTATTCAGTACAAATAGGTGTGGCCTCCTTTCTACTGAGCTGTGTAGTTCATATATAGTCCCTCTGAAGCTGGGTGTCCATTTGGGACCCAGACTCTCTGCCACTATTCACACCAGGTAGGTTTTAACCTTAGAGAGTGTAGTGACTGTCTCAAATGGGTACACCTTGCCGTGGTGGGACAGCTTTATGCTTTTTTGATCAAAACAGTGTTTACTAAGTACCCTATGTTAATTATTTAATGCACTTGCTTTTTTACTTATTTATTTTCATTAGGGTATATACACACATTGCTTTTTCCCTTGTTTTTGCTTGCTTTTATGGCCAGTGTGAACATGCTTCTACATCTTGCATGTCATTCAAGTCTACTTCAGTTCAGTTTTTTGTTTTTCTTTAGCATTTTTGTATTCAGTACAAATAGGTGTGGCCTCCTTTCTACTGAGCTGTGTAGTTCATATATAGTCCCTTTGAAGCTGGGTGTCCATTTGGGACCCAGACTCTCTGCCACTATTCACACCAGGTAGGTTTTAACCTTAGAGAGTGTAATGACTGTCTCAAATGGGTACACCTTGCCGTGGTGGGACAGCTTTATGCTTTTTTGATCAAAACAGTGTTTACTAAGTACCCTATGTTAATTATTTAATGCACTTGCTTTTTTACTTATTTATTTTCATTAGGGTATATACACACATTACTTTTTCCCTTGTTTTTGCTTGCTTTTATGGCCAGTGTGAACATGCTTCTACATCTTGCATGTCATTCAAGTCTACTTCAGTTCAGTTTTTTGTTTTTCTGGGGAATAGGTGCAGGATTCAACCCTCAACAAAAGTAAACACTGATTCAAGGGGTCCTCTCAGGAGGAGGGATTAGGGGAGGGTATGGTTCCCCTTAAATATAGTGAGTGTATAAATTTGGTGACACGGGGGGACGCCTCTGTTGTCTTTTCCTCAAGGAGATTACCATATGTTGGTATATGTATGCATGGAAATAAACGTTCAGGTCCGGACCTGTGTGTGAATTAGAATGTGTGGGTGTCCACTAAAAACATCAGGTGGAAGTATGCATCTGGGACCTGGAGTTCTATTGTGATCGGGCCATATCTGGTATCAGCAATTCTCCGCCTTAGGACCTTCCAGTTGGAGTTACCCTAGTAATGCAGGTACATAATGTATTCCACAGGTCATTGCTCTGGAGCCTGTGTTATTTCTGTCACCATCGGGCTGTGTTTGCCATAAACCTGAGGATCAGGTGACTGCAGAGGCAAATCCTATTGGGTTGAGGCGTCCTCACCGTACGTCATTTCCGGTGTATTCTGGGGTCAAGGGTCCAGACGCCCTCATTGAAAAGGGGGTATGCTCACAATTCATTTTTGGAGCCGCGACTGCTCTGGTTCTGCTTTAATTTAAATGTGTTTTTTACTTTTGGGTCAGCAATTGTTTCCTTGTTGGCAGCTGCTGTGTTGATGGTCAGCTGATGTGGGTGGTGACCACTCTCACCATCCTTTAAATAGCCACATGATGCATCAGCTGACTGTTGGTAATAGAGTTTTCTATGTAGACCGGCCTTGGAGATGCAGCTCTCTGGTGTCAGCGCTGAATCCGCTACTTCTTTGGAGTTCGGGGTCCTGTTTCTGTATCCTCTTCGGTGTGGAGCTTGGCTGCGGAGCCTGGAGCTAAGTTACTTGTGTATTTACCTTGTCTGTCTCGTGCTTGTCACTATCCCCTGTGTTTGTACCATCTGCAGTGGTGAGGCTAGCATCCTTGCCGGCCAGTACACTAGCCAGGGTATTGTGAGTTTACTGTTAGGGACTAGACATGTGATGGTGGTGGGGGGAAGAACCTGCCTAGGGCATTAGGGGAGCTCAAAGACAGGCCCAGTTGTTGTTTAGGAGGTACCCCATCCCTCGTTCTTCTCCCCTTTATCTGCCCGTTGTGTGTGTGTTGTACTTCTCACTGGACCGACCCCTGTTGGGTCATGACAGCAGAGCTATGTTTGACTATAAGACCCCCTTCACACAAAAAAATTGGCATGGGTTCCCCTGTATTTTTGATATCCAGCCAGGTAAAACTCACAGCTGGGAGCTGCAACCCTCCGCTGTCAGCTTCAGCAAGGCTGGGTATCAAGAATAGAGGAGTCCACCCATGCAATCCAGATGTAGCTCAGTTGGACTCTTCATGGGACAAATTAATTGTCATCAGACAGATGAGGAATATGGTGTTTTATTACTTCTAATTTTACAGTGATAAATGCAAAAAATAGGGTGGGGGATTTATTTTAATTAAAGTACTTTACGTTGGTGGGTATTTATTACATTTGACTATGGGGTTACTACTATGTCTTATAGATACCTCTCCATTACTAATCACTGGGCTTGATGTCAGCAGCCATAAAATGGCTGACATCAACCCCAACCCTATTACCTCACTTGTCACCGCACTAGGGCAAATGGGAAGAGCGGAGGCTAAGCGTGAGATTTGGCGCATCTTACGGATGCTCCATTTCTGGGGCGGCTGAGGGCTAATGTTCCTAGCCTGCTAAGGGAGCTAATATTCATGGCCCTTTCTCTGGCTATTAATTTCAGCCCACAGTTGTCTGTTTAGCCTTTGCTGGTTAGAAATTATAGGGGACCCTACGTCATTTTTTTCTGGGGTCCCCCATAATCTTACCAGTAAAGGGTAACCAAACAGCTGTGAGCTGATATTAATAGCCTGGGAACCTTTATTTTTCCCTTTTCCCAGAATAGTAACGTCAACTCACAGCTATCAGCTTTCTCTCTGCTGGTTATAAAAATTACGTAGGATCCTACACCATTTTTTTCTAAATTAATTTATTAAACAAATTCAAGTACAGAAAAAAACAAACAAAGCACTTATTATATAGCACACAGACATATTTCTATCTATATATCTAGGAATCCAAAAATTAGGAACAGCACACCGTTTCTTGTGAAAAAAGAGAGCTATTTTATTTAGCCCTTGATGGCGACGTTTCGGTCCATATAAGTGAACCTTTTTCAAGCAGTGATAAAGTGCATGTACAAGATATTTAAAGAGTGTTCATAATTACAATCGTTAAGAGCAATATTCTTGAAACAGCATGATTTTCCATTGTGAAAAGCATACAAAATGTGCAGATTTTTTCATATACATTTAATAAAGTGCAGTGCAATAAGTATCAATTCATATGACTTCATATAATGTGCATTATCATATTAATTAGCAATAAATGTGCAGGTGTATATTATTGAAAAAGATTAAAAAATCCTTCACATGGCTCACCCCATTTGGATACACGAGCTTGTCGGCGTCTTCCAGCGCTCAATGCGCATGTCAGGAAGAAACAAATCAATACAGATTAGCAGCATCATGCCGCGCTTGCGCAATAAGGACAAATAAGACTCCGACTCCATTTTAACTTCTGGCAAAAAGATGGAATAAGCTGCGCATGTCAAAGAGAAATATATTGTGCATGCTCATAACAGATTTCAATAATCAGAACGTCATCTGACAATAAAATAGAATAAATTGTGCATATTGAAAAAAGATGTATTGCACCTGCGCATGAAAGATTTCAGCAATCTGAGCATCATTTTAATTATGCACATTAAAAATAATTCATAAAGGAAATATTGGATATTCTCTCAATTCAGTCATATAGAATAATAAGCATGATGTACATAGGTGATGTGGGATGCACTATTAGGTGGGAACACCCCCCATTGCTGGGGCTGGCAATAGAAGAAAAGGGGGAGGCACAAACCCTATATGAGGTAAGTATCTCAACCCCATATCCTCAATAGGTGCAGTGCTTCCATTGTCTTTCACCATTCACATCTATGGAAAAAATTTCCAGTTAGTAACTGACAGAGCTTCTCCAAAAAGCCACATCCAAAATCCAAAACAGTGCAAGTTGCTGGCATTCAATTAAGATTCTTATTAATTACAATGGGGTAAATCATGGATCAGAATTCAATCTGCAAAAAGTAATATAAAAGATATATTAAAGATAAGAAGATGAAGTTAAAAAATCTTACTCAGGGCAGAAGAGCGTCAGAGTCAAGACACAACCTCAAAGAACTATTTGTAATTTATAATCTACATTCAAATTTAATATGTAAATTGTGACTTGTAGGATCACTACTTCCAACAGGTGGCGCTATAGAGTTCAAGTCCTCTTTTTCTCTGAAGAGGCAATTTGCATATTAAATTTCCCAGAGGAGCATTGCACGGGGAATAAGCCTCCTTACTTTGACAAGCCAGAGCTGGTATGTCACTCTCCACAAGGAGAAACCTTACCCCTTAGACCACTGCTTTAGCAGCATTTCTAACCGCTAAGAAGAAGGATTTCACTGTACTTAAATTATAATAATTCACATTTTGTTTCCGGGTTGTCATTTTTTTTGTTTGTTTTAGGCTACATTCACACATCTGTATGAGTGTTACCATCCAAAAGAAATGGAGCAATTTTTTTTTCTTATGTGTGATCCTAGTTGCTTCCACTTTGTATCTCAACTAGTGTTGAGCATTCCGATACTGCAAATATCGGGTATCGGCCGATATTAGCTGTATCGGAATTCCGATTCCGAGTTCCGATATTTTCGTCTTATCGGATACCGGAATCGGGATTGTCACTGTCACTGTCAGTGTCCGTCGGTCGGGTCTGTCAGGAGTCAGCGGCACTTACCTGGCAGAAGATCTCCAGCGGTCACATCCCGGACTGCTTCATGGCCGCCATCTTCTTTCCCCGGCGGTCACATGCAGTTTCTCGCGATAACTGCAGTGACTGCTGGGTAATCCCGGCCGTAAAGCAGTCAGTCCGATGACGTCACCGCCGGGGAAGCAGGTAATCAGCTGTGCTGCGTCGCGATGACAGGCTCTGCCTGTCATTGCGATGTAGCACAGCTGGATCGTCGTGGGACTGTCGTTCTGGACTGCGTCGGACAGGTGGTATACTGTTGGTTTGTTTTTTTTCTTTTTTTACAGGAGATCGATGGCGTCGCAGGAATGAGAGTGTAATAAAAGAAATAAAAACTGTGTTGTCTCTTTTATTTCATTAAAATACTTTTTTCTTGCTTTGTCTTTTTTTTATACATTTAATAACTTTGGGATTAATAATGGATCGGTGTCTTATTGACACCTCTCCATTATTAACCGGGCTTATTGTCACCGTGCAATCAACGGTGACAATAACCCCTTATTACCCCGCTTGCCACCGCTACAGGGCAAGTGGGAAGAGCCGGGTAAAGTGCCACAATTGGCACATCTTTTGATGCGCCAAATGTGGGGCTGTTGTAGCCTGGTATTATCAGGCTGTTGAGGGCCAAAATCCATGGGCCTTGACAGTCTTTTAATACCAGGCCGCAGCAGTCTGCATTTTACTTGGCTGGTTAACAAAAATAGGGGGGATCCCCACGCCGTTTTTTTTTCGAGGGGATCCCCTATTTTGTAACCAGCCAAGCTAAGCAGATGCTGTGGCCTGGTATTATCAGGCTTGCAAGGTCCATGGATATTGGATCCTTACCAGCCTTAAAAACCAGGCCCTCAGCGGTCTGCTTCATCTGGCTGGTTAACAAAATAGGGGGGACCCACGCCAATTTTTTTCGAGGGATCCCTATTTTTGTTAATCAGCCAAGATATGCAGACTGCTGTGGCCTGGTATTATCAGCTGGCAAGGTCCATGGATCTTGGCTCCTTAACAGCCTGAAAATCCAGGCCTCAGTGGTCTGCTTCATCTGGCTGGTTAACAAAAATAGGGGGGACCCACGCCAATTTTTCGAGGGGATCCCCTATTTTTGTTAATCAGCCAATATGCAGACTGCTGTGGCCTGGTATTATCAGGCTGGCAAGGTCCATGGATCTTGGCTCCTTAACAGCCTGAAAATCCAGGCCTCAGCGGTCTGCTTCATCTGGTGGTTAACAAAATAGGGGGGACCCACGCCATTTTTTCGAGGGATCCCATTTTTGTTAATCAGCCAAGATATGCAGACTGCTGTGGCCTGGTATTATCAGGCTGGCAAGGTCCATGGATCTTGGCTCCTTAACAGCCTGAAAATCCAGGCCTCAGCGGTCTGCTTCATCTGGCTGGTTAACAAAAATAGGGGGGACCCCACGCCATTTTTTTTTCGAAGGGAACCCCTATTTTTGTTAATCAGTTCCCTCTGACGTCACTGATTGTGTCCCTGGCTGACCTGAAGTGAAAGTGGAAAGCAATCAATTAAGCTTTCCACTTAAGGGCCCGTCTCACATAGCGATATCGCTACCGAGATCGCTGCTGAGTCACTAGTTTTGTGACGCAGCAGCGAGCTCACCAGCGATATCGCTGTGTGTGACATTCAGCGACGATCAGCCCCCCTGCCGGGTATCGCTGATCGTCGCTGAAATGTCAGGACCTTTTTTTGATCGCTGGTTTCCCGCTGACAGGCACACATCGCTGCGTGTGACAGGCGGGAGACCAGCGATCCGCTGGTAACCAAGGTACACAGCGGGTTTCCAGGCGCGGGGCTGTGCCTAGAAACCCGCTGTGTACCTTGGATACCAGCGCCCTGATGCAGGGAGCTGGTATCCAAGGTACACAGCGGGTTTCCAAGCGCTGCGCGGTGCCTGGAAACCCGCTGTGTACCTTGGTTACCAGCGGATCGCTGGTCTCCCGCCTGTCACACGCAGCGATGCGTGCCTGTCAGAGGGAAACCAGCGATCAAAAAAAGGTCCTGACATTTCTGCGACGATCAGCGATACCCGGCAGGGGGGCTGATCGTCGCTGAATGTCACACACAGCGATATCGCTGGTGAGCTCGCTGCTGCGTCACAAAACTAGTGACTCAGCAGCGATCTCGGTAGCGATATCGCTATGTGAGACGGGCCCTTAAGCGATGTTACCCGCAGTGTCGCTGTCCCAGATCGCTGCCTGAGCTGCCTGTTTGGCAGCTCAGCAGCGATCATGTAGCGATACACCAGCGATCCTGACAAGTGCATATCGTTGTCGGGATCGCTGGTGTATCGTTATGTGACACCCAGCCTTTACTCTCCTGTCAGGCAGGAGAGGAACTCATTCATTTGGGGTTTACTGTGAGGCTGCAGCATTAGCTGCGGTCCCTGCAGTAAACATTAACCCTTTCTGAAGGATTTCACCGTGGGACCTGACTGTGCATGGGATAGGTAAGAATAATTTTGCTTTTTTATTTTATTTTTATTACAGGAAATGGTTTTAGCAGGTAAATAAAATATGGTCAAAAACTGTGTGATTATTTCATTAAACTTCTTTTTTATTAAAGTGTGTGTGTTTGATTTTTCTTTCATACAATAGGATTAATAATTGATAGTTGTCTAATTGACAGCTCTCAATTATTAACCTGGCTTAAAGTGACCTTTCAATTGCAAGGTCATTTTAACCCCTTATTAACCCATTCGCCACCGCTACAGGGCAATGGGAATAGACGGGCAAAGTGCCAGAAAGGGCAAATCTAATTAGAGATTTGCCCTTTCTGGGGTGTCTGGGGGCAGATGTTAAGTAGCCGGGGGGGGCCAAAAATAATGGTCCCTCTCTGGGCTATTATTATCTGCCCCCACTCACTGGCTTTGTCTGTCTGGTTGCAAAAATAGGGCGGGAGCCCACGCATTTTTTTTCAGCAATTTTACACCTCATTATATATATATATACATGTCATTGAATTTGTGACACATATATATATATATTTATATTTGTAGTTCATACACTTCTACATAGTATAATAGCCGCTAATTCAATTGCCGGCTTTTGTGAAAATGCAGAACCCGACATGAAATGACACTTGGTGTACATAGGGTTAACCATGTCTTTTCATGTCCTTTGCTATCTAATTTGCACAAACAATTAAATCAGACTATGTGTGCAAAATTTCACACCTGTAGGGGTTAATTAAAGGTGTAAATTCGTAGCAAAAAAAGTCTGTTTTTTTACAACGAATTTACACCTTTAATTAACCCCTACAGGTGTGAAATTTTGCACACATAGTCTGATTTAATTGTTTGTGCAAATCAGATAGCAAACGACATGAAAAGACATGGTTAACCCTATGTACACCAAGTGTCATTTCATGTCGGGTGCTTCTGTCTTTTCACTGAAGCCGGCTTTACCCGGCAATTGAATCAAAGGATATTTTACTATGTAGAAGTGTATAAACTATACATATATGTATATATATATGTCACAATGACATGTATATATATATATATTGTATTCTATGTGTGTATATTTAGTGTTTACAAGGAAAGAATGGGGTTTTTTTAGTTGCGATATTTTGTTCCCATAGACTTACATGGGACTTCCGGTATCGGTATCGGGTATCGCCGATTTTTTAGTGATATCGGCGATACCATTCCGATTCCGATACTTTAGGATATCGGAAAGTATCGCTCAACTCTAATCTCAACTGTTTTTTTTTCACTGAACATTTAGTCTGTTTTACATTTTTTATCCATTGACTCTTAAGAATGTCAGTTAAAAATGTATGGAACTCTGAAATACAATGTCTGTCTTCTGTCTTTAGACTTAAATGGCCGAGTTGGAACCGCAAAATAGTCATGCTCAGAGTCTCATGGGCTATTGATATGGACCAATTTTTGAAACTGATGAGATTATCTCTCAATGAAACGCTATGGGTCAGTGTGCTGTCCAAGACAAAAATGGACTGAACTAGGATGTGTCACACATATGTGTGAATTTAGTCTTATTCAAATCCCTTCAGCACTAGCCAGTAAAAGCAGCATTAGTTTCAGTAAAATCACATGTGCTTCTATTTTTATTATAGATGCTGTTCAAAGGTCTATTTTTAAAGGACCATACTTGAATTCAAGTACGCTTGAAAACACTGTATAGGTCCTCAAAGTGGCCATTATAGTACTCAAGGCAGTTCACACTTGACCTCTATAGGAGTAAGAATAAATAGAGGTTAAAAGGCTCTCACCTTCCTTGATCTCCTTCCGGATGGGCTAAGGTCTGGGTTAGGGTCAGGCTAAGTACTCTTGAAGTGCACTTTTCTTTTCTTTTCCTGCTCCCCTGGTAGAACATAGATTAAAAGTTAAGATAGTTTTGTGATCGGAAATATTTTTGTTTGTAACCCCTTTCCAACGTTAGACATAACCATACGACCCTGTGGCCTGGTACTTACCGACCTGGGACATATGGACACATCCAAGCGATTTTGCCCACAGTCCTGCAAGGCTCCTTGCACTTTAACCCCCTAAATGCTGTGATCTAACTCAATGGCAGCATTTCATGAGCAGGCAGAGGGAAGAAAGCCTCACTGCCCTTGGATTGGTATTGACCATTGCCATGATGACCAGATGTTGTCATGACCACATCTGTGTCATCAGAGCTAGCAAAGTTGCTTGATCATGCTCAGAGCATGATGAAGCTAGTTTGCCTGTCAGTGCAGCGCTCACAGCTTGTATAGCATAGACAGGGTCGGACTGGCCCACCGGAGAACTGGAGGATTCTCCGGTGGGCCCTGGCATCTGGGGGGCTTTGGCACCTGCTGGCATACAGGGGCCAGTTGCCTAGGGCCCCCGCTGCTCCAGGGGCCCCCAGCCGGTGGCGTGTCGCTAGTAGCGGCACACCACGCAGCTGCCATGGGGGCCCCGTGCCAGCGGAGCAGCAGCGGGTGACAGGAGGCAGGAGCCCCTGTCCCCGCTGCTAAAGAGAAATGAATATTCACTGCTTCCACGCCCATATGGGCGTGGGAAGCAGTGAATATCATTACTTACCTGTCACCCGCTCCAACCACTGAGCGCCGCTGTGTCATCGCGTCCTCTCTTGCTGCGATGTTCAGGCAGAGGGCGCGATGACGTCATTAGTGAGCACCGCGCCCCCTGCCTGAGCATTCATTCACTGCCGGAGGACCGAAGACAGCGGCGCTCAGCAGTGGACCCGGTGGCAGGTAAATATCGCAGGTGCCGGGGCCCTGAGCCAGCGGAGACACCGGCACCTGTCACCCATAGCGCGCCGGTGTCCCCGCCTGCTCAGGACACCAGCACCTGGCCCCCAGCGACGAGAGGTGAGTATGTCTTTTTTTTTTGTTGTTGCAGCATCTATGGGCGCACAGTCTGTGGAGCATCTATGGGGGCATAATCTATGGGGGCATAATCTGAGAGCATTTATGGGGGCATAATCTGTGGAGCATTTATGGGGGCATAATCTGTGGAGCATTTATGGGGGCATAATCTATGGGGGCATAATCTGTGGAGCATTTATGGGGGCATAATCTATGGGGGCATAATCTAAGGAGCATCTATGGGGGCATAATCTAAGGAGCATTTATGGGGCATAATCTATGGAGCATCTATAGGGGCATAATCTATGGGGGCACAATCTATGGAGCTTCTATGGGGGCATAATCTAAGGAGCATTTATGGGGGCATAATCTAAGGAGCATTTATGGGGGCATAATCTATGGGGGCATAATCTGTGGAGCATTTATGGGGGCATAATCTATGGGGGCATAATCTGTGGAGCATTTATGGGGGCATAATCTAAGGAGCATCTATGGGGGCATAATCTATGGGGGCATAATCTAAGGAGCATTTATGGGGGCATAATCTATGGGGGCACAATCTATGGAGCTTCTATAGGGGCATAATCTAAGGAGCATTTATGGGGCATAATCTATGGGGGCATAATCTGTGGAGCATTTATGGGGGCATAATCTATGGGGGCATAATCTGTGGAGCATTTATGGGGGCATAATCTATGGGGGCATAATCTGTGGAGCATTTATGGGGGCATAATCTGTGGAGCATTTATGGGGGCATAATCTGTGGAGCATTTATGGGGGCATAATCTATGGGGGCATAATCTGTGGAGCATTTATGGGGGCATAATCTTATGGAGCATCTATGGGGGAATAATCTAAGGAGCATTTATGGGGGCACAATCTATGGAGCTTCTATGGGAGCATAATCTAAAGAGCACTTATGGGGGCATAATCTATGGAGCATCTATGGGGGCATAATCTATGGAGCATCTATGGGGGCATAATCTAAGGAGCATTTATGGGGGTACAATCGATGGAGCTTCTATGGGGGCATAATCTAAGGAGCATCTATGGGGGCACAATCTATGTGGGCATAATCTATGGGGGCATAATCTATGGAGCATCTATGGGGGCATAATCTATGGAGCATCTATGGGGGCATAATCTATGGAGCATCTATGGGGGCATAATCTATGGAGCATCTATGAGGGCACAATCTATGGAGCATCTATAGGGGCATAATACATGGGCAGCATATGGGGCACAATCTATGGAGCATCTTGTGGGTCATAATACATGGGTCAGCATATGGGGCATAATCTCATTTTCCACCCTAGGCTTATACTCGAGTCGATAAGTTTTCCCAGTTTTTTGTGGCAAAATTAGGGGGGTCGGCTTATACTCGAGTATATATGGTATCTATCTATTATCTATCTATCTATATATATATAGCATTATACCCTATGAGGGGGGGCAGCATTATCCTCTATGAGGGGGGCAGCATTATACCCTATGAGGGGGGCAGCATTATCCCCTATGAGGGGGCTGCTTTATAATCTATGAGGGAGGCTACCCCAACTCCTGCTACATAATTAAGACATGTACTACCTTATATTATACCCTGATATTAGTGTGTTTTACTGCACAATTTGTGGTCTTGTATTTATTTCTATGTAGCTACATAGTGGGCCCCAAGAATGATTTTCTCTGGTGGGCCCAAGGTGTTCCAGTCCGACGCTGAGCATAGAGATGCTCTTACAAGGGTAATGGGAGAAATTTCAGCATACAATTTGTTGTACAAGTTCCCCTGAGTAAGCCGATACCCCATTTGTTGGGAAAAACTACTTTTGAGACATAGTGCAAATCTCAGAAGGGAAGACGTGCCATGAGGTGCTAGAGCAACAGAAATGAATTCATCTAGGGGTGCAATCATCATATTGACACCACATGTGCCTGACAAAATTTTATACCATTGAGTGGTTAAGAAAGAATAAATTACATTGTTACCACTAAAATGTTGTTTTAGACCTAAGTTTTTAATTTTTCTAAGGGCTAATAGGAGAAATTTTTATAACAAACTGAAGTCCATTTTTTTCCTGAGTGCGCCAATACCTTACATGTAATCGGGAAATACTATTCAGGCACAGTGCAAAGCTAAGGAGGGAAGGAGCACCTTATTACAGTCCAGATTTTGCTGCACTGGTTTGAGGGTACCATGTCACATTGGCTGAGCCCCTGTGGTGCCAGATCAGCAAAAAACCCCATTAGGGTGAGTTTCCACGGTCAGGAAACGCTGCGTGTTTGGCGCTGTGCGCTGGCGCAGCGCCAAACACGCAGCGTCCAGATGTTACAGCATAGTGGAGGGGATTTCAAGAAATCCCGTCTCCACTATGCGTAACAATACGCAGGTGGCAAACCTGCGTAAACGGACATGCGGCGCGTCTTTTCAGACCGCAGCATGTCCTCGCGTATTGCGGCGACGGTGCGTCGCCGCAACATAGTTAACACAGGGCTATGTAGCCTGCGCTCTTTCCGGAGGTGTTCCGGAGGTGTCCTGAACACCTCCGGAAAGATCGCGCGTCATAAAGGGGGCGGGGCTTAGACGGAGCGGAATTTCCGCTCCGTCAAAAGCGCTATGGTTCCGGACCGTGGAACCATAGCCTTAGTGACTCCATTTTCCAAACTACACCTCTCAACAAATTCATTTAGGGGTGCAGTGATCATATTGACACCACAGGTGTGTCACAGAATTTTATACTATTGGGCAGAAAAGTAAAAATAATTTACGTTTTTACCACCAAGATTGTGTGTTAGTCCCAAATTTTACATTTTCATACTAGGAAATGGGTAAAAAATGGCACCAAAATTTGTCCCACAATTTCTGCTGAACGTAGAAATACACTGTATATGGCTTTACAGTACTGCTTTGCTTAGCAATATAGTGAGACTCGGGAGGAATGGAGTGCTATTTGCCCCTGGAGTGCAGATTTTCCTAGAATAGTTTGTGAACTTCATATACAGAGCCCCTAAATAGTAGGAATGCAGAATCCCCTCTCAAGTGACCTAATTTTGGAAATTATACCCCTTTGGTAATTTATCTACAGGTGTAGTGATGATTTTGACTCCATGTGTGTTTTCCAGAAACAAGCAGTAATGGATGTTGCTGAGTGATAATTGCAAACTTCCATTGCAGTGACCAGTATGTTGTAGAGACCAGTAGATTATGACCAGCTCATGCTTCTGGAGGCACCACCCTTAAATTAGATGGGCATTCAACACTACAGAAATGCAAAGCATGTGATCACTAGATGTGGTTTTAAACACATTGGGGTTCAGAAGGAAGGGGGGCATTTGGATATAGGAGCTCAGAGTTTGCTGAATTTCTTTTGAGGGGCAAGGATCCATTTCATTTTTCCAGAGCCTTTGTGCTTCCAGTAACATGGAAGCCCCTATATTTCCATTGAGAAATGATGGACCTGAGTTTGGACTTGCTTTTTTGCGGATTGATTTGAAGCTTTTGTTATGAACATTTTACATAGTGTTTGGGATCACAATGATCCGGCGCTTTTAGCTGAGCACTTACTTTGGAGTTTCTATCTAAATCTCTGAGTGACTTGACAGATAAAGCCCCCGATAGATCCATTCACCATAATGAGACAGCAGAGTTACTTTGGAATCTTTCTGGCCTCTGTTCAGCATTGTCCTTCTTTTAGAAGTGCGCAAAACTGTGGTTGACCGTGCTTTTATGCTTGCCTTAAAAAAAGGCGGACACAGGCAGATCACAGATCAGATAGTGTCCACAGTGCG
The DNA here is from genome assembly GCA_033576555.1 of Oophaga sylvatica. Classification (NCBI taxonomy): domain Eukaryota; kingdom Metazoa; phylum Chordata; class Amphibia; order Anura; family Dendrobatidae; genus Oophaga; species Oophaga sylvatica. The sequence goes on along the minus strand of JARQOD010000003.1, from coordinate 472,205,548 downwards.
TCCATCTACCTCATTAAAGGGAATCTTCCTTTCTTCTGAATCATGTTTTTCAGAGATTTAAACTGAAACCCCATGTGTAAGCACTCATCATAGAGCGCAGAATAAATGTGAACTGAGCCTTACTGCAATATTTGGGAGGCAGAATGAACAAATCGACAGCAGGTGAAGAAATGCTTTTAATTAATTTTTCACGCCGTTCCTTGTATAAGTTACTCGATGACTTTATTCTTCGGGCTGGTGCGATTACAGCAATACCAGATTTATATCCGGTTTTTTATATTTGGCAGCTGTCACACAGTAAAACACGCTTTTTATTGCAAAACGCATTGCCATATTTAGACAGCTATAATTTTTCCATATTTCAGCAGACATAATTATGTGACAAGTATAATATACAAAATTGAAAAACTTGGAGCACTCACCCAGATCGTTCTTGATGTGCAATTCTGTTCCATGGTGAAACGTGACATGAAATCATATCAAAGTTCGGAGTGCAGGTAGCAGGCGAGCTATGTAGATCATTAGTACTAATCATGTGACAGCTTCTTTTTTGCAGGATGAGTTGATGTTTTTATTGGTACCTTTTTTTTATTCTCTTTCTATTCTGCTTTTTGGGAGGCAGAATGAGCAAAACCCAGCAATTCCGGAATTGTTTTTGGGGTTTCTTTTTTATACCGTTCATGTGGTAGAATTGATAAGGCAGCTTTAGTCTTCAGTTCAGTCAGATTATAGAGATACCCCATTTATATCATTTTTTTATGTTTTGGTGCTTTTACACAATATAAACTATTTTACAGAAAAAATAATTATTTTTGTATCGCTTTATTCTGAGAGCTATAACTTTTTTATTTTTCCGCTGACTGAGCTTTATGGTACCTATTTTTGCAGGACTACATGATCTTTTCAGCTGTACCATTTTTATTTACATTCGTTGATCACGTTTTACTGTACTGTTTGTTCGGCGGTATGATGATAAAGCAAAGTTTTTTGCATTGTTTTTTATTTATCTTTTATAGTGTTCACTGAAGTGGTTAACTAGTGGGACAGTTTTATAGGTCCGGTCGTTTTGAACGCTGCGATAACAAATATGTGCAATTTTTTTTTTACATAAATAATTGTATTTATTGGATTCATATTTTTCATTTAATTTCTTTGGGGATTTTTAAAAAAAATATTTTTACATTTTTAAATAACTTCTTTTTACTTTTTTACATTGTCAAGGGATGGGACATCATTGTAAAGTAACAGATCGCTGATCTGTTACTCTGCAATGCTTCTGCACTGCAGGGCATCAGAGCAGCTTCTGACAAGCAGAGGAGGAAGTGTGTAAGCTCCTGCTTTTAGCAGGCGCTCACAGGCCACCTTCCCTACAGGACCCCACGGCCATCTTGCTGCCCAGTGTCACCATGGAGACCATCGACACAACAGAATCGCATTGCGTTGTGCCAATGGAAGCACAGAGGGAGCACACTCCCTCTGCGATGCTCCCCGATGTGGCTGCCACTATTGAAGCATTCTGCCTCCCACTAAAGAAGCATTTTTATACAGTAATAGGGAGCGCTGAGGCTGCTCCATACAAAGTGGTCATGTGATCAATGTGTATAAAGTGGGAACAGGAGCTGCTAGGTTGTAGGAGGCACAGACAGCTCTGCTATTTAACCAGGAGGCTGCACTTGCACTTCAACTGGGGCTAGTATACCTGTCCCAGTTACAAGGGAAAAAAGATGAATATTCAAATATTTTAGTATTTAAATACCCTCAAAGATCTCTTATGACTAGAGATGAGCGACTTTGCCTTTTTTAGGGTCGAGTCGGGTTTCATGAAACCCGACTTTCTCAAAAGTCGAGTCGAAAGAAATCGTCCGACTATCGGGAAAAGTCGGGGGTCCGACTGAAACACGAAACCCAATGCAAGTCAACGGGGAAGCAAAGTCGGCAGGGAGTGGAGGACAGTAAACACACCTACAGTGCCCATTTCAATGCCAACGACATCAATTCTTATTCCTTAAGCTTGTCAACCTTAATTTACTTTATAATGATAGTTACGCATTGAAAACTGGGGGCTATTTGGCTAAAGTTGTGGGGGAGGGTAGGGCTGGCTCCAGGTTTCCATGTGCCCCGGGCGACAGAGTGTCAATGGGCCCCTTTAACACATACCACAATTCATGATGCTCCGATAAGGCACAGAAATATAGGTATAGTACAATGACAAATACTTCACTTCTTACATTACATGTTTGATATCTATTTTAAAATCTATAATAGCTCAAAAACCGGACAGTATAGTCCTCCAGTATTATGGCCACTACATAGTGCACCATACAGAATAATGAGCCCCATATATTGCTCCATACATAATTGGTCCCATATTATATTCCATACAGTATATGATGAGCTCCACATAATGCTCCAGTATATGTTGGTCCCCATGGATGATGCTCCAGTGTCTTATGGGCCAATATAATGCTCCATATATAATGGGCCCCATTTACAATGCTCCAGTATATAATGGGCCCCTTATATGTTGCTCCAGTGTCTGATGTGGCCCATTTAGAATGCTCCAGTATATGATGGGCCCCATGGATGATGCTCCAGTGTCTTATGGGCCAATATAATGCTCCATATATAATGGGCCCCATTAATAATGCTCCAGTGTATAATGGGCCCTGTATATGCTGCTCCAGTGTCTGATGTCCCCCATTTAGAATGCTCCAGTATATGATGGGCCCCATAGATGCAGCTCCAGTGTCTGATGTCCCCCATTTAGAATGCTCCAGTACATGATGGGCCCCATGGATGATGCTCCAGTGTCTTATGGGCAATTATAATACGCCATATATAATGGGTCCCATTTATAAAGCTCCAGTGTATAATGGGCCCCATACATGCTGCTCCAGTGTCTGATGTCCCCCATTTAGAATGCTCCAGTATATGATGGGCCCCATGGATGATGCTCCAGTGTATGATGGGCCAATATAATGCTCCATATATAATGGGCCCCATTTTATAATGCTCCAGTGTATAATGGGCCCTGTATATGCTGCTCCAATGTCTGATGTGCCCCATTTAGAATGCTCCAGTATATGATGGGCCCCATGGATGATGCTCCAGTGTATGATGGGCCAATATAATGCTCCATATATAATGGGCCCTATTTATAATGCTCCAGTGTATAATGGGCCCCGTAGATGCTGCTCCAGTGTCTAATGTTCCCCATTTAGAATGCTCCAGTATATGATGGGCCCCATGGATGATGCTCCAGTGTATGATGGGCCAATATAATGCTCCATATATAATGGGCCCCATTTATAATGCTCCAGTGTATAATGGGCCCTGAATATGCTGCTCCAGTGTCTGATGTCCCCCATTTAGAATGCTCCAGTATATGATGGGCCCCATGGATGATGCTCCAGTGTCTTATGGGCCAATATAATGCTCCATATATAATGGGCCCCATTTATAATGCTCCAGTGTATAATGGGCCCCGTAGATTCTGCTCCAGTGTCTGATGTCCCCCATTTAGAATGCTCCAGTATATGATGGGCCCCATGGATGATGCTCCAGTGTATGATGGGCCCCATATATCATTCTCCAGTGTATAATGCTCCCCATATATTGCTCCAAACATTAAAAAAAATGAAATACCTCTCCTCGCTGTGCACTGCTCTACTCTGGACTCCTCAGCGTCGCCATCTTCCAGTTCTCTGCACTTGGACTGTTTAGGCAGAGGGCATACAGACGTGACATGATCACGCTCTCTGACCTGAATGTCACTATCAGGAAACACGGAAGACGTCACAGCGGCTAAAGGTCCTTCCGCCCTTCTTACAGATAACCATTGCCTCATCAATAGGATTTTGGTCAAAAAAGTGCCACACTGCACTCTTCCTACTATGGTATAAATTTTCAGGGCTTGCACGCTGTGCTAATTTGACCATCTGGCCAAGCTTTCCTGCAACTCTTTTTGTTTTTTTAACACGTTTTTGGACTGCTACGGGCCTGCCAGATAACCGCTGCTGCGATGTCGATGCCTGCTGCGGATCCTTCTCCTCTTCTGAGCTATTGCCAGCCGCACCCTCTTCACCCAATGGATGCCAATCGGGTCAACATCTGGGTCATTCATCACCTCCTCTTCAATTTCATCTGCACCTTCCTCTGTGTCACCGTGTAAAGTGGTATAGTATGCGGGAAGGGGCAACTGAGCTTCATCAGGGTCAGATTCTGGCTCAGTGGACAGCGAGGGCAATGTATTTCTCTGGATGAATGTACCAGCAGAATCATCTAGCAGTGGCTGTGCATCAGTGCACTCCATGTCAGATTCATGTTGGACTGGGGAATTCAGGATTTGAATTGATAACCCAGGCATGGTATGTGAAAAAAGCTCCATAGAGTAATCTGAAGTGTGGCCTGCCGCATCCTTCACTTTTGGTGGGGGTGAAGGACAAAAGGAAAGGTGTTGTTCCTGACCAGGAGCCTGCACTAACGATTCAGTGCTTGCATTTTTGAAAGTTCAGAAGAGGAGGCGATAGAGCTGGAGGCTGTTTTGTCAATGTAAGCCAAAACCTGTTCCTGATGTTCCGGCTTTAAAAGCGGTTTACCTACTCCCAGAAAAGGGAGCGTTCCAGGCCTTCTGGTGCTCTTGTGCTTTTTGCACTTCCAGCAGATGCACCACCACCACCATCAGTACCAGCTGGCCCCCCCGCCCACGTCCGCAGCCTCTTCCGCCATAATTCCTCATGTTTGGGAAAATGTATCCAAAATACTAGCAGATATATGGTACTGTATCAGAAGCGTACAGCTGTATACAGTCTAGGGATAATTGTAAATCTCTGTATATATTTCTGGAGTCAGACACAGACGCTTACAGGCTCAGTATGGATTAGACAAGAATATAAAAAGCTGAAAAGGGGTACTGTATCACAAGCGTACAGTGTTGGGTTAATTTCAAATCTCCTATATATTTCAGGGGCCAGACACAGACGCTCTCAGGCTCAGTATGGATTAGACAAGAATATAAAAAGCTGAAAAAGGGGTACTGTATCACCAGATACCAGGTATATGTAGTATAGTGAAAATATTGTAAATCTCCGTATACATTTCAGGAGTCAGACACAGACGCTCTCAGGCTCAATATGGATTAGACAAGAATATAAAAAGATGAAAAAGGGTACTGTTTCACCAAATACCAGGTATATATAGTATAGTGAAAATATTGTAAATTTCCGTATATATTTCCGGAGTAACAGACAGTCGCTCACAGGCTCAGTATGGATTAGACTAGAATATAAAAAGCTGAAACAGGGTACTGTATTACCAGATACCAGGTGTATAAAGTATAATGAAAATATTGTAAATCTCCGTATATATTTCAGGAGTCAGACACAGACGCTCCCAGGCTCAGTATTGATTAGACAAGAATATAAAAAGATGAAAAAGGGTACTGTATCACCAGATACTAGGTATATATAGTATAGTGAAAATATTGTAAATCTCCGTATATATTTCAGGAGTCAGACACAGACTCTCTCTGGCTCAGTATGGATTAGACCAAAATATAAAAGCAGATCCGCAAGAAATCACACATGTGGACCAATGTTCCACGTGTCAATGATGCACTTAAAGTGGTGGGTGGAGGAGGACTTTATGCCAAAAAGGGTACTGTATCACAAGCGTATAAGTATACAGCTGGATAAAGGCTACTGCTAATTGTAGACTAGAATATAAAAAGCTGAAACAGGGTACTGTATCACCAGATACCAGGTGTATAAAGTATAATGAAAATATTGTAAATCTCCGTATATATTTCAGGAGTCAGACACAGACGCTCCCAGGCTCAGTATTGATTAGGCCAGAATATAAAAAGCAGAAAAAGGGGTGCTGTATCACCAGATACCAGGTATATATAGCATAGTGAAAATATTGTAAATCTCCTTATATATTTCAGGAGTCAGACACAGACGCTCTCATGCTCAGTGTGTGTAACGGGTCTGGTGGGTGGAACTACTGACGAGACAGGTCAGGTTGGTGTAAACCACAAAGCTTTATTATACAAGAGAGTTTACTTGTAAGAGAGCGGGTGGCACCCGGGGAAAGGGCAGGGGATCACGGCTGGGGATATAGGTAGTCTCTGGACAGGCAGGTTTGTCACAGCAAGTGACCAAGGAAGTCTCTGGGCAGGCAGGTTGTCACAGCAAGTGACCAAGGCAGTCTCTGGGACAGGCAGGTTGTCACAGCAAGTGACCAAGGCAGTCTCTGGGACAGGCAGGTTGTCACGGCAAGTGACCAGGCAGTATCTGGACAGGCAGGTTGTCACAGCAAGTGACCAAGGCAGTCTCTGGGACAGGCAGGTTGTCACGGCAAGAGACCAGGCAGTCTCTGGACAGGCAGGTTGTCACGGCAAGTGACCAGGCAGTCTCTGGGACAGGCAGGTTGTCACGGCAAGTGACCAGGCAGTCTCTGGACAGGCAGGTTGTCACGGCAAGTGACCAGGCAGTCTCTGGGACAGGCAGGTTGTCACGGCAAGTGACCAGGCAGTCTCTGGACAGGCAGGTTGTCACGGCAAGTGACCAGGCAGTTTCTAGACAGGCAGGTTGTCACGGCAAGTGACCAGGCAGTCTTTAGAACAGGGCAGGCATATACGACCTGATATGGTGGAGCCTCCAGGTAGGCTGCAGTCGGATGGCAGATGATCGCTCCCAGGTGAGCAGGCAAGAGCGTGGATCTCTGCAGATGATGTCCGAACTTCCGGATGGAGCTGCAGTCGGATGGCAGATGATCGCTCCCAGGTGAGCAGGCAAGAGCCGGGGATCTCCGCAGATGATGTCCGAACTTCCGGATGGAGCTGCAGTCGGATGGCAGATGATCGCTCCTAGGTGAGCAGGCAAGAGCCGGGGATCTCTGCAGATGACGTCCGAACCTCTGGATGGAACTGCAGACGGATGGCAGACAGGCAAGCCGACAGGTAACAGGCAGGTAACTGGAATCAGGAGCTGATGGCTGAAACAGAGTTAGACTGCACAGGAACAACATTGCTCGGGCACCTACATTAAGGAGGAAGCCCTTAATATAGGGTGGAGTCCTCCAGCATTGGCTGGAGACTGATTTGGAAAATGCGCGCGGCTCCTTTAAGAGCGGGGGAGGGTGCGGGCGCACGCCCTAAGGCCAGTAGCAGGGAAGGAGCGCGCGGGACCAGCAGGGCGGAAGGAGGACGCCGAGGATGGCAGAGGCGCAGAGGAGGCTGGGAGCACTGAGGACGCTGAGCGCAGGTGAGGAGAGCGACGTCCCTGTCTGGCAGTAGGCAGGGACGCGGGCGCTACAGTACCCCCCCTCTTAGGCCCCCCTTCTTTAGGCCAGAAAGAAATTTAGCTAGGATAAGAGGGGCATGGATGTTCTCCCGAGGCTCCCAGGTTCTCTCCTCAGGACCAAACCCCTTCCAATCCACCAAAAAATAAGTCTTTCTTCCTACCCTTTTTGTGGCCAGAATGTTCTCTACCTCAAATTCATCATCAGCAGACACTGGAGCAGGAGGTGTACCTGTAGACTTAAAAAAAGAGTTAAGAACCACAGGTTTGAGGAGAGATACATGAAAAGAATTAGGAATTTCGCAAATTGGCCGGGAGTTTCAATTTATAGGACACCGGATTGATCTGACTGATGATCTCAAAAGGACCGATGAACCGAGGACCTAACTTGTAGGACGGAATTTTGAGTCGAACATATTTGGACGAAAGCCAGACTTTGTCCCCAGGACGGAATTGAGGAGGATCCAGACGTTTTTTGTCAGCATGTCTTTTCATGCGCTCGGATGACTGAATGAGTGCGGACCGGGTACTCTCCCAGATGGAGGAGAATTCTCTAACCAGAGATTCCGCAGCTGGATTGTCCACAGAGATGGAAACAGGGACAGGGATCCCAGGGTGCTGACCGAAGACTACAAAAAACGGAGACTTGGTGGAAGATTCGCTCTCATGATTATTGTAGGAGAATTCGGCCCAAGGCAGGAGCTCCACCCAGTCAGAATGGTGGGCATTAACGAAGTGTCGAAGATAACTGGTCAAATTCTGATTTGTTTGTTCAACTTGTCCATTGGACTGTGGGTGGTAAGCGGAGGAAAAATCCAGGGTGACGTCTAGCAACTTACAAGTGGCTCTCCAGAAACGTGAGGTGAACTGAACCCCACGATCCGACACAATGTGACGAGGCAGACCTGAAGACGGAAGATGTGGCGGATAAAGTCTTTAGCCAACTCGGGTGCAGACGGAAGACCTGGCAGAGGAATGAAGTGAGCCATCTTGGAAAAGCGGTCAGTGACCACCCAAATGACTGTACAACCAGCAGAGACGGGAAGATCAGTAATGAAGTCCATGGCTATGTGCTGCCAGGGGGCAGCGGGTACAGGAAGCGGAAGAAGACGGCCGGTAGGCAGGTGTCTCGGAACTTCGTTGCGGGCACAGGAAACACAGGCAGAAACAAAGTCTATTACGTCTTTGTGCAGGGTAGGCCACCAATAATGCCGGGTAATGAGTTGGAGGGTCTTTTTTTGACCAGCGTGGCCAGCGAGTTTAGACGAGTGACCCCAATGTAGGATTCTCTTCCGATCGGTTTCTGATACGAACGTCTTACCAGGAGGGAGACGATTTAGACTCACGGGAGCCACCTGCATCACTCTGGCGGGATCGATGATATGTTTAGGCTCATCTTCGAGATCCGACACCAGGAAAGACCGAGACAAGGCATCTGCCTTGACGTTTTTGTCAGCTGGGCGAAAATGCAAAAGAAAATCGAAGCGGGCAAAAAACAAGGACCACCGGGCTTGGCGAGGATTAAGTCTCTGTGCCTGCTGGAGGTATGCCAGATTTTTGTGGTCCGTGTAGATGATTACCGGATGAAGAGCCCCTTCGAGTAGGTAACGCCACTCCTCCAATGCCAACTTAATGGCCAATAACTCTCGATCTCCTATGGAGTAGTTGCGCTCGGAGGAGGAGAAGAGTTTGGAGAAGAAACCGCAGGATACCATCCTCCCGGATGGCGATTTTTGGGTAAGAACCGCTCCGGCTCCAGCAGAGGAAGCGTCCACCTCCAGGAAGAACTGCTTGTTGCCATCCGGGCGATGCAGCACTGGAGCGGAAGAGAAGGCCTGTTTCAGAGAAAGGAAGGCCTCCTCTGCTTCGGTCGTCCACTGTTTGGGGTTAGCATCCTTGCGAGTGAGCGCTGAGATTGGAGCAGTCCTGGAAGAGAAGTGCGGTATGAAGAGGACGGTAATAGTTGGCAAATCCCAGGAACCGCTGAATGGCCTTCAACCCCTCTGGTCGGGGCCACTTCTCGATGGCAGACAATTTCTCCGGATCCATTCGTAGGCCTGTCTGAGAAATGATGTAGCCCAGAAACGGAAGCGATGTCTGCTCAAAGAGGCACTTCTCATATTTGGCGAAGAGGTGATTCTGCCTGAGCCTGAGCAGAACCTGACGAACATCCCTCCGGTGAGACTGAAGATCCGGAGAGAAGACCAAGATGTCGTCAAGGTACACCACAACGCAGGAGTAGAGGAGGTCCCGGAAGATGTCATTGACTAACTCCTGAAAGACTGCTGGAGCATTACAGAGACCAAAGGGCATCACCAAGTACTCGTAGTGGCCGTCCCGGGTGTTGAATGCCGTCTTCCATTCATCTCCTCGACGGATACGAACCAGGTTGTATGCTCCACGAAGATCTAGTTTGGTGAAGACTCTAGCCCCTCTAAGACGATCAAACAGTTCTGGAATGAGCGGAAGAGGGTACTTATTCTTCACCGTGATCGAATTTAGGCCTCTGTAGTCAATACAGGGACGGAGAGATCCGTCTTTCTTTTTAACGAAGAAGAAACCTGCTCCCGCTGGGGAGGTAGATTTCCGGATGAATCCCTTTGCTAAGTTCTCCTCGATATATTCGGACATCGACCTGGTCTCAGCAGCAGACAACGGGTAAATACGCCCACGGGGAGGCGTAGTACCGGGCAACAGGTCAATCGGGCAATCATATGGTCTATGCGGGGGTAATGTCTCTGCTTCCTTTTTATTGAAGACATCAGCAAATGACCAATATGGAATCGGGAGTCCAGGTAGATTAGCAGGTGTAGGAGAAGAACAGACAGGATGAACAGGCACCAGACACGTTTTATGACAGTCCTGTCCCCAGCGAAGAACCTCTCCATTCTGCCAGTCGAGCACAGGGGCATGTTTTTGGAGCCAAGGCAGACCTAGTAAGAAAGCATGAGAGAGTCCGGGTAAAACATGAAACGAGATGCTCTCAGAATGCAACATTCCCACCTGCAGGGTTATGACTTCGGTGATAAGTCGGATGGGACGAGGTAGGAGGCCCCCATCCACAGCAGCAACAGATACAGGTTCAACAAGAGGTTTGGTGGGAATGTGATACTTCTCTACTAGAGCCTGTGACACGAGATTCCCAGCTGCTCCAGAATCAAGTTGGGCCATTTCGAAGTGGCGGTTCTTACCGAGCAGAATTGAAACCGACAGCAGCAGGGATGAAGAGGATTTATTTTTGTCTAGATTGACCTCTCCGAGCGAACCTAGACACAGGCGTTTCCCGACTTCTCCGGACAGGTTTGGATCCAGTGCTCCTTACTGCCGCAGTAGAAGCAACTTTTCTCGGCACGGCGTGAGTCCTGACGGGCTTTGACCATCTTGGTCTGGTCGACCTGCATAGGCTCAGCAGTGTGCACTGAGGAGAAACGGAAGAGGTTATAGATCTCTGACACGAGGGTGCAAGATGGGAAAATTGTTTTTTACGGGTGATCTCTTTGGCTCGTTCCTGGAACCGTAGATCAATTCGATTGGCAAGATTTATTAAATCATCTAGAGAGGTTGGAACGTCCCGACCGGCAAGTTCGTCTTTAATACGGCCGGACAGACCCTCCCAGAAGACCGAAATTAGAGCTTCATTGTCCCAAGCTAGTTCTGAGGCTAAAGTCCGGAACCGTATGGCATATTGACCAACGGTGAGGCTCTCCTGACGGAGACGCAGCAGAGATGATGCAGAGGAAGTCTTCCGTCCAGGTTCGTCGAATACCTTCCGGAAGGCCGAGAGAAAAGCAGGCAGGTCAGATACCAGAGGATCCTCTCTCTCCCAGAGAGGATTAAGCCAGGCCAGGGCCTCTCCGGTGAGATGGGACATGATGAATGCAATTTTGGCCCGGTCAGAGTTAAACTGGTGTGCCAGGAGTTCAAAATGCAGGGTGCACAGATTAATGAAACCCCGAGCCAGAGCAGGATCGCCTCCAAACCTAGGAGGACTGACAGTCGGGGTCCGGTAATGGAAACCACGGAATTGGGAATCAGCGGGACTGACGGATTATGAGTCATGGCTCCAGCGATGGTTGCTGGTGATGAATTCAGAGTGTCCAGACGGGAATTGACGTTCCGCAGGTGACCCAGGATGGCCTCCTGTTGAGACCTCTGGCGAGACAGCTCATGACACAGTTCCGGGAGTGAAGGGGTTTGGGTGCCACCGGGTTCCATGGCCCGAGCAAACTGTAACGGGTCTGGTGGGTGGAACTACTGACGAGACAGGTCAGGTTGTGTGAACCACAAAGCTTTATTATACAAGAGAGTTTACTTGTAAGAGAGCGGGTGGCACCCGGGGAAAGGGCAGGGGATCACGGCTGGGGATATAGGTAGTCTCTGGACAGGCAGGTTTGTCACAGCAAGTGACCAAGGAAGTCTCTGGCAGGCAGGTTGTCACAGCAAGTGACCAAGGCAGTCTCTGGGACAGGCAGGTTGTCACAGCAAGTGACCAAGGCAGTCTCTGGGACAGGCAGGTTGTCACGGCAAGTGACCAGGCAGTATCTGGACAGGCAGGTTGTCACAGCAAGTGACCAAGGCAGTCTCTGGACAGGCAGGTTGTCACGGCAAGAACCAGGCAGTCTCTGGACAGGCAGGTTGTCACGGCAAGTGACCAGGCAGTCTCTGGACAGGCAGGTTGTCCGCAAGTGACCAGGCAGTCTCTGGACAGGCAGGTGTCACGGCAAGTGACCCGGCAGTCTCTGGACAGGCAGGTTGTCACGGCAAGTGACCAGGCAGTCTCTGGACAGGCAGGTTGTCACGGCAAGTGACCAGGCAGTCTCTGGACAGGCAGGTTGTCACGGCAAGTGACCAGGCAGTCTCTAGACAGGCAGGTTGTCACGGCAAGTGACCAGGCAGTCTTTAGAACAGGGCAGGCATATACGACTGATATGGTGGAGCCTCCAGGTAGGCTGCAGTCGGATGGCAGATGATCGCTCCAGGTGAGCAGGCAAGAGCGTGGATCTCTGCAGATGATGTCCGAACTTCCGGATGGAGCTGCAGTCGGATGGCAGATGATCGCTCCCAGGTGAGCAGGCAAGAGCCGGGGATCTCCGCAGATGATGTCCGAACTTCCGGATGGAGCTGCAGTCGGATGGCAGATGATCGCTCCTAGGTGAGCAGGCAAGAGCGGGGATCTCTGCAGATGACGTCCGAACCTCTGGATGGAACTGCAGACGGATGGCAGACAGGCAAGCGACAGGTAACAGGCAGGTAACTGGAATCAGGAGCTGATGGCTGAAACAGAGTTAGACTGCACAGGAACAACATTGCTCGGGCACCTACATTAAGGAGGAAGCCCTTAATATAGGGTGGAGTCCTCCAGCATTGGCTGGAGACTGATTTGGAAAATTGCGCGGCTCCTTTAAGAGCGGGGGAGGGTGCGGGCGCGCGCCCTAAGGCAGTAGCAGGGAAGGAGCGCGCGGGACCAGCAGGGCGGAAGGAGGACGCCGAGGATGGCAGAGGCGCAGAGGAGGCTGGGAGCACTGAGGACGCTGAGCGCAGGTGAGGAGAACGACGTCCCTGTCTGGCAGCAGGCAGGGACGCGGGCGCTACAGTGTGGCTCACAGGCTCAGTATGGATTAGACAAGAATATAAAAAGCAGAAAAAGGGGTATTGTGTCACCAGATACCTGGTATATATAGTATATTGAAAATATTGTAAATTTCTGTATATATTTCAGACACAGACACTCTCAGGCTCAGTATGGACTAGACAAGAATATAAAAAGCTGAAACAGGGTACTGTTTCACCAGAGACCAGGTATACATAGTATAGTGAAAATATTGTAAATCTCCGTATATATTTTGTGAGGCAGACAAAGACGCTCACAGGCTCAGTATGGATTAGACAAGAATATAAAAAGCAGATCCGCAAGAAATAATCACACATGTGGGCCAATATTCCAGGTGTCAATGATGCGCTTAGAGTGGTGGGTGTAGGAGTACTTTCTGCCAAAAAGAGTACTGTATCACAAGCGTACAGCTGTATACAGTGTAGGGGTAATTGTAAATCTCCGTATATATTTCCGGAGTAACAGACAGACGCTCACAGGCTCAGTATGGATTACACCAGAATATAAAAAGTAGAAAAAGGGTAATGTATTAGAAGCGTACAGCTGTATACAGTGTTGGGGTACTTTACAATCTTCGTATATATTTCAGTCTCAGTAAGCCAGTCCAGACTCTCCGCTACAGGAAACTAGATGGCTACATGTACAGACTGAAAGTAGAGTGATTGCAGAAATTTGGGAATTCCTAATGATGGGAAAACCTCCCGGTAGAATTTGCAGAGGCGATGCTGACCCTCAATTAGTTTGTTTGTGGAGACAGCGAAAACGGTTGTTTGTGAAGAAAGGGTTGCTGTTGTGTTACGGTAGCTGAGGAGGACAGGAACAACAGCAGGGCAGCAGAACCCCTGAGATGTTGGTAACTGATGGGTTGCAGATTCCTAAACTAACGACACAACTAGAGGTAGCCGTGGAGCGTTCCTACGTTGATCCTAGTCGCCTCGTCACAGCCTGAGAGATAACTACACCTAAAGGCAGAAAGATGAAAGCTATCTGCCCCGGAGCAGATCCCCAAAGAAAATAGGAAGCCCCCAAACATATAATGGCGGTTAGACAAGATTAAAACACAAACATAGGCAGAAAATAGATTGAGCAAACGCTGGGGCCACAAGCTGACTAAATAGGATAGGAAAGAGAGATTACTTTCTGCAACCCAGAAAACCCTACAAAAATCCAACAATTCTGATTACAAAAATACTGAGATCACACGATCTCGCCACTCGCTAAATCAGATCTCAGTGTGAACAAAACCAAGCTGCAGCTGCTGAAAAAACAGGAAAAAGCAAATGAGCAAATAACAGTGGCTGCAGATAAACTGTGAGGAGCTCAGGCCCCAGGAGGGGACCTGGCTGACCTCCACAAAAGTGCAGAAAACAATGCAAAAAGCAAGCACAAAAAGAAAAGCAAAAAAATATCTTATCTGAAAGCAGGAGATGCAGGCAAGACTCCAGCAAACTTCCAAATGAACCAGGAGTCACAATTGAGACAAGAACAATTGGTCACCGACAACCATCATGGGAGGGAACCTCCCTTATATCAGACCAGTCAGTGAACCCAGATTGCCATTCCTCGCTGAAAGGTTCAGTACTGTCTGTAACCACCAGAGGGAGCCTCTACTCAGAAACCATCTCTAGCACATTCATAACAGGTTTCTGTATCGCAGTAGCGTGGATCCTATCACCGTTAGTCGTCTCCATCAAATTGTGATCCCAAGGAGAGATGTAGACATGGTCCTCACTGCCTATCATGATCAGTCTGGTCACTTTGGAGTGCAAAAGACAGAAGCCACAGGCCGTAGGCGATTCTATTGGATTGGCATGAGAGGAGACATTGAAAAATGGTGCCAGGAATGTCACACGTCTGTGACTAGGAAAGCTGTGAAAGCTGATCAGAAAGCACCACTGCATCCGATTGTGAGTTGACGTGCATTAGAAATGGTAGCCATTGATGATCTGAAGGTAGAGCCCAGCAGGACAGGCCATAGCTACATCTTAACCATCATCGATCAGTTCACCAAATTTGTAGTGGCCGTCCATGTGAAGGATTTAACTGCCCAGATTTCACAGCGGTGGAGCAGGGAGAGGTAAGTATTGCAAGTGCTGGGGCCGTGAGCACGCAGGGGGGGCCCACTCGTGGGCCCTGGTACTGGCACAGAGCCCCTCATAGTACGCCGGTGTGTCTGACGGCGAGTGGGCCCCCCCACCATCAGAGTCACTTTATTGTACTATGAGGGGCCCTGAATATAAAAAGCTGAAAAAGGGTACTGTATCACCAGATCCAGGTGTATATAGTATAGTGAAAATATTGTAAATCTCCGTATATATTTCAGGAGTCAGACAAAGACGCTCACAGGCTTACTATGGATTAGAAAAGAATGTAAAAAGCAGATCCGCAAGAAATAATCACACATGTGGGCCAATGTTCCAGGTGTCAATGATGCACTTAGAGTGGTGGGTGGAGGAGTACTTTCTGGCAAAAAGGGTACTGTATCACAAGCGTACAGCTGTTTAAAGTGTAGGGTTAATTGTAAATCTCCATATATATTACCGGAGTAACAGACAGATGCTCACAGGCTCAGTATGGATTAGACCAGAGTATAAAAAGTAGAAAAAGGGAAATGTATCAGAAGCGTTCAGCTGTATACAGTGTTGGGGTAATTTTAAATCTCCGTATACATTTCCAGAGTCAGACACAGACTCTCACAGGCTCAGTATGGATTACACCAGAATATAAAAAGCAAAAAAGTGTACTGTATGAGAAGCGTACAGCCGTATATAGTGCTGGGGTAATTTTTAATTTCCGTATATATTTCCAGAGTCAGACACAGACACTCACAGACTCAGTATGGATTACACCAGAATATAAAAATTTGAAAAATGGTAGTGTATTAGAAGCGTACAGCTGTATACAGTGTTGGGATAATTTTAAATCTCAGTATAAATTTCAGGAGTAACACACAGACGCTCACAGCCTAAGTATGGAGTAGACCAGAATATGAAAAGCAGAAAATGTGTACTGTATCAGTAGCGTACAGCTGTATACAGTGTTGGGGTAATTTAACATCTCCGTATATATTTCAGGAGTAACACTCAGACGCTCACAGGCACAGTATGAAGTAGACCAGAATATGAAAAGCAGAAAAAGTGTACTGTATCAGTAGCGTACAGCTGTTGGGGTAATTTTAAATCTCCGTATATATTTCCGAAGTAACACACAGACCCTCTCTCAGTATGGATTTGATCGTAATACAGAAGGCAGAAAAACGGTACTGTATCAAAAGATACCAGCTGTATTTGGTTTTGGAGAAAATGTAAATATCCGTATATATTTCCGGAGTCACACACAGACGCTCTCTCAGTATGGATTTGACCGTGATACAGAAGGCATAAAAACTGTACTGTATCAGAAGATGCCAGCTGTATACGGTTTTGGGGAAAATTTAAATCTCCGTTTATATTTCCGGAGTCACACACAGGTAGTCAGCATGTATTTGTCCGTGATACCAGCCGGTATACGGTAGTGTGTGAGGAGCGTACAGCTCTATACGGTGTGGGGAAAAATAAACGCTCTGTAACTGTGCAGAAAAAAATAATAAAAGTATTAGCGCTGTGTAGGTGCTGTGTTAAAAAGCAATACAGCTAGCAGGCAGCCTAATAATCAGCTCTGCTCTGCACACAAGAAATTCCTCCCCTCTCACTGGCAGTCAGCCTAATAATCAGCTCTGCTGCTGGACACAAGAAATTCCTCCCGTCACTGGCAGGCAGCCTAAGAGCCAGCGCTGCTGCACACAAGAAAATCCTCCCCTGTCACTGGCAGGCAGCCTAATAACCAGAGCTGCTGCACACAACAAAATCCTCCCCTGTCACTGCACACTAACTGTACAGCTAATCGCTATCAGCACAAGCACAGAATAAGTTTTTTTTTCCCTGCATAACGCTCTCCCTACTGAGAAACAGCGGCAGCAACCTCTCCCTATGCTAAGATCGGCAGAAATAAAATGGCAATCGGCGGTCTAGGCTTTTATAGACACTATGACGCCCCCCCCAAAGCAAGCCAATCACTGCAATGCCCTTCTCTAAGATGGTGGTGGCCGCTGCGCATGTCATCTCATTGCCCACAGTGTACGTCCTTGATCATTGGCTGAGAAAAGGCACCTGCAAGGATTATGGGAAAACCGACTTTGGCGCTCGGGTCACCGACCGCATGGCCGACCTCACGCTAAGGTCGGGTTTCACTCGGAGAAACCCGACTTTGGCGAAAGTCGGTGTTTTTTTAATCTGACCGACCTGTTTCGCTCAACTCTAGTAAGCAGCTTTGTGGTATTGTGCTTTGGGGTACAGTGGTGCCACCTGCAGGTCATTTTTCATTACTGCAGGTTTATGAAAATTAATTTTTAAACTGTATTTTGTTGTCAAATTGTGGATGTGAGACTGTTTGGCTATTTTCTTGCTGAAGGGGGCAAGTTTACCTTTCAAATGGTGTATCATTTGTGTGTGGGTGCAGTATGAACGGAGATACAAAGCAATCACTGAAAAACAGTGTTTAGAAATAATAGAATAGATAGGATAGGATATGTGGCAGACAGACATAAGCTTGGGAGCATGACTCTCACTCCTCCTGTAACTGATGAACTATGTGTTACTTTGTGATGTCTTTATTGTCTGTACAAGTCCCCTCTTAGGCTAAGTGCACACGTTCAGGAATGTGTGCAGAATTTTCCTGAGCAAAACCGGACTTTTTGCGGGATTTTGCACCTTTTTACCGCGATTTTTCCTGAACTTTCTAGGTCAATAATATAGCGGGAAAAAAGCTAGAATTCCGCAAAATTAATGAACATGTTGCTTTTTTTTCCGCAATGCGTTTTTTTCGCGGAAAAAAAACGCACCATGTGCACAAGAATTGCGGAATTCATTCTAAATAATAGGATGTTTCATTCATGCATTTTCTACGTGTTTTTTGCCGCGAAAAAACGTGAAAAAAACGCAAATAATCCTGAACGTGTGCACTTAGCCATAAATTGTCAAGTGCTGTGGAATATGTTTTTTATAAGTCTAAATAGGATTGCATCTGTAACATGCATGCATTTTTTGTAAGGTGCAGTTACATGAAAGAGACAGTTGCAGAAATTTTGGAAGCAAATCTGCTGTGTGTAAACATATCAGTAGATGTTAAGTTTTCATGTAGCTTTCACTGCGCATTTTTGCAGCATCAATCATTTAACAATTTAGCTTAACTCTTTAAGGTCCCCGAAATATTTTGTTTTTTCCTACCCTTCTTCAAAGAGCCATATCTTTTTTATATTCCCATCGATAGAGCCGAATTAGGGTTCCTATTTTGTTGGAGGTGTTGCAGCTTTTTACAACACTATTAATTTTACCATATATTATACTAAAATATGTGAAAAAAAATTACAAATGAGGGCAAATGCTGAAAAAAACACAAATCCTCCTTTAACCCCTTTCTGCCATCGGACGTACTATCCCATCCATGGTACCTGGGCCCGTATGACCATGGACGGGATAGTACGTCACATGCGATCG
Organism: Oophaga sylvatica; assembly: GCA_033576555.1. Classification (NCBI taxonomy): domain Eukaryota; kingdom Metazoa; phylum Chordata; class Amphibia; order Anura; family Dendrobatidae; genus Oophaga; species Oophaga sylvatica. The sequence continues at coordinate 472,187,102 of JARQOD010000003.1, read as the reverse complement.
GACGCTCTCCCAATCGTGGCTGGGTGTCAGCTGATTATCACAGCTGACACCCGCCACTTAGTGCCAGGAGCAGTCATGGACCGCTCCCGGCACATTAACCCCTGGCACACTGCGATCAAAAATGATCGCAGTGTACCGAGGGCACAGGGAAGCATCGCGCAGGGAAGGGGTTCCCTGCGTGCTTCCCTGAGACCCTCAGAACAGCGCGATGTGATTGCACTGTTCTTAGGGCTTCCTCCCTGCAATATCCCGGATCCAAGATGACTGCGGGGTCCTTCGGGGTCTTGCAAGAGGCGGCTTCCTTAGTGCCTGCTGAGAGCAGGAGCTGAGAAAGCCTGCAGCACTGCCTGTAAGATCGCCGATCTGACAGAGTGCTGTGCACAGTGTCAGATCAGCGATCTGACCTTATACAGTGATGTCCCACCCTGGGGCAAAGTAAAAAAGTAAAAAAAATTAATTTAACATGTGAAAAAAAAAATCCTAAATACAGAAAAAAAAATATTCCCCAATAAGTTCATTTCTTCATCTAAATAAAAAAAAACAATAAAAGTACACATATTTGGTATCGCCACGTCCGTAACGACCCGCCCTATAAAACTGTCCCATTAGTTAACCCCTTTAGTGAACCCTTAAAAAAAAAACAAAGCAAAAAACAATGCTTTATCATCATACTGCCGAACAAAAAGTGGAATAACACGCGATCAAAAAGACATATATAAATAAACATGGTACCGCTGAAAACGTCATCTTGTCCCGCAAAAAACAAGCCATCATGCACCATCATCAGCAAAAAAATAAACAAGTTATAGCTCGCAGAATAAAGCGATGCAAAAACAATTTTTTTTTTATATAAAATTGTTTTTATTGTATAAAAGCGCCAAAACATAAAAAAATTATATAAAGGAGGTATCGCCGTAATCGTACTGACCTGAAGAATAAAACTACTTTATCAATTTTACCACACGCAGAACGGTATGAACGCCCCCCCAAAAGAAATTCATGAATTGCTGATTTTTGTTCATTCTAACCTCCCAAAAATCGTAATAAAAAGTGATCAAAAAATGTCACGTGCCCAAAAATGGTACCAATAAAAACGTCAACTCGTCCCACAAAAAATAAGACCTTACATGACTCTGTGGACCAAAATATGCAAAAATTATAGCTTTCAAAATGTTTTAATGCAAAAACTATTTTTTTGCAATAAAAAGCGTCTTTTAGCGTGTGACAGCTGCCAAACATAAAAACCCACTATAAATAGTAAATCAAACCCCCCCTTTATCACCCCTTAGTTAGGGAAAAATAATGAATTAAAAAAATGTATTTATTTCCATTTTCCCATTAGGGTTAGGGTTAGGGTTGGGGCTAAAGTTAGGATTGTGGCTAAAGTTAGAATTAGGGTTAGTTGTTATGATTTGGTAGCTGAGGAGGAGAGTAGCCAAAATAGCTTAGGCAACCAGACACTCAGAGAGGTTGGTAACTAGCGGATTGCAGACCCCTAAACTGACAGCACAACTAAAAGCAGCTGTGGGACGTGCCTAGACGCCTTCGACACAGCGGAGAGTTAACTAAGCCTAAAAAGAGAAAGGGTAAAGCTAACTGCCCCAGAGTAGAGCCCCCAAAGGAATAGGTAGCCCCCAAACATATTTTCCGGCTGGTGAGACAAGACAAAATACAAACACAGGCAGAAAATAGAGCAAGCAAATGCTGGGGCCCAAACTGTCTAGATAGAACAGGACAGGAAAGAATACTGTCTGCAATCCAGCAAAAACTCTAAGAAAAACTCCAACACGTCTGATATGCAAAAATACTGAGACAACACGATATCTCCCCCGCTAGATCAGAACTCTGGTGTGAACTGGTAGCAAATCAGCAGATACTGAAATAACAGTGAACTTAACCCCTTACTGCCATCGGACGTACTATCCCGTCCATGGTACCTGGGCCCGTATGACCGGGGATGGGATAGTACGTCATAGGCGATCAGCTGCGCTCCTGAGGGGAGCGCAGCTAATCGCCGCCGGGTGTCAGCTGATTATCACAGCTGACACCCATGACTGTGTGTCAGGAGCGGTCACGGACCGCTCCCGGCACATTAACCCCTTGCACACCGCGATCAAACATGATCGCGGTGTACGGGGGGCACAGGGGAGGATCGCGCAGGGTGTGGGCTCCCTGCGCGCCCCCCTGAGACCCTCAGAGCAGCGCGATGTGATCGCGCTGTTCTGAGGGCTTCCTCCCTCCCAGGACCCGGATCCAAGATGGCGCCGGGGTCCTGGAGGGAGGCGGCTACCTCAGTGCCTGCCGAGAGCAGGCACTGAGAAGCCTGCATCTATGCCTGTGCGATCGCTGGTGTGACAGAGTGCTGTGCACACTGTCACACCAGCGATCTGATAAAATACTGTGATGTCCCACCCTGGGACAAAGTAAAAAAGTTAAAAAAGTAAAAATAAACATGTGTAAAAAAAAATCCAAAATAAATAAAAAAAAAAAAAAATATTCCCCAATAAATTCACTTCTTCCTGTAAATAAAAAAAAACAAAGCAATAAAAGTACACATATTTGGTATCGCCGCGTCCGTAACGACCCCCCTATAAAATTGTCCCACTAGTTAACCCCTTTAGTGAACCCCTTAAAAAAAAAAAAAAAAAACGAAGCAAAAAATCAATGCTTTATCATCATACCGCCGAACAAAAAGTGGGATAACACGCGATCAAAAAGACCGATATAAAAAAACATGGTACCGCTGAAAATGTCATCTTGTCCCGCAAAAAACGAGCCATATAAAGCATCATCACGAAAAAATTAAAAAGTTATAGCTCGCAGAATAAAGCGATGCAAAAATAATTTTTTTATATAAAATTGTTTTTATTCTATAAAAGCGCCAAAACATGAAAAAATGATATAAATGAGGTATCGCCATAATCGTACTGACCCGAAGAATAAAACTGCTTTATCAATTTTACCACACGCGGAACGGTATAAACGCCTCCCCCAAAAGAAATTCATGAATTGCTGATTTTTGTTCATTCTAACCTCCCAAAAATCGAAATAAAAAGCGATCAAAAAACGTCACGTGCTCAAAAATGGTACCAATAAAAACGTCAACTCGTCCCGCAAAAAATAAGACCTCACATGACTCTGTGGGCCAAAATATGCAAAAATTATAGCTCTCAAAATGTGATGATGCAAAAACTATTTTTGCAATAAAAAGCGTCTTTTAGCGTGACAGCTGCCAATCATAAAAACCCGCTATAAATAGTAAATCAAACCCCCCTTATCACCCCCTTAGTAAGGGAAAAATAATAAAATTAAAAAAAGTATTTATTTCCATTTTCCCATTAGGGTTAGGGTTAGGGTTGCGGCTAAAGTTAGGGTTAGGGTTGCGCAAGTAGATTAGGTTAGGTTGGATTAGGGTGTGTTAGGTAGGTTTGTGGTTAGGTTGGACTAGGGTTAGGTGTGTGGGTAGGGTTGAGTTAGAATTGGGGGTTCAGCTGTTTAGGCACATAGGGGCTCTCCAATGTGACATGGCTCTGATCATTCAGCCAATTCTGCGTTGAAAAGTCAACGGTGCTCCTCACTCTCAGCTTGCATGCGTCCAACAGTAGTTTATCCCACATATGGGTATCAGCGTACTCTGACCCCAAGAGTTATTGTGCAATTTGTCCTATTTCTCTGCTACCCTTGGGAAAATAAAAACTGGGGGCGAAAATATCATTTTGTACAAAAAAAAATATTTTTTTGTTTTTACGGCTGTACATTTAACTTCTGTGAAGCACTTGGGGCTTCATAGCGCTCACCACACATCTAGATAAGTTCCTTGTGGGGTCTATTTTCCAAAATGGGGTCACTTGTTGGGGATTTCCACTGTTTAGGCGCATCAGGGGCTCTCCAAATGCGACATGACGCCCCAGACATTCATCAAAGTCTGCAATCCAAAACGTCATACTTCCCTCGAGCCCAAGTGTACCATACAGTAGTTTTCTCCCACATATTGGATATCAGCGTACTCAGGACAAATTGGACAACAACTTTTGGGGTCCATTTCTCCTGTTACCCTTGTGAAAATAAAATATTGGGGCAAAAAAATCATTTTTGCAAAAAAAAGATTTTTTATTTTTACGGCTGTAGTTATAAACTTCTGTGAGCACTTCGGGGTTCAAAGTGTCACCACACATCTAGATAAGTTCTTGTGGGGTCTATTTGCCAAAATGGGACACTTGTGGGGGGTTTCCACTGTATAGGTGCATCAGGGGCTCTCCAAATGTGACATGACGCCTCAGACCATTCCATCAAGTCTGCAATCCAAAAGTCACTACTTCCCTTCCGAGCCCTGACGTGGCCATACAGTAGTTTTCTCCCACATATTGGGTATCAGCGTACCAGACAAATTGACAACAACTTTTGTGTTCAATTCTTCTGTACTCTTTGAAATAAATATGGGACGAAAAAATCATTTTTGTAAAAAAAAAAAAAGATTGTTTATTTTACGGCTGTACGTTATAAACTTTAGTGAAACACCTGGGGGTTAAAGTTCTCACCACACATCTAGATAAGTTCCTTGAGGGGTCTAGTTTCCAAAATGGCGTCATTTATGGGGGTTTCCACTGTTTAGGCAGATCAGGAGCTCTCCAAACACGACATGGCGTCCAGCCAATTCTGCGTTGAAAAAGTCAGACGGCGCTCCTTCCCTTCCAAACTCTGCCATGCACCCAAACAGTGGTTTACCCCCACATATGGGGTATCAGCGCACTCAGGACAAATTGCACAATAACTTTTGGAGTCTTGTTACCCTTGGAAAAATAAAAATTGGGGTGAAAAGATCATTTTTGTGGAAAAAATATGATTTTTAAATTTTACGGCTCTACGTTATAAACTTGTGTGAAGCACTTGGGGATTCAAATTGCTCACCAAAGATCTAGAAAAGTTCCTTAGGGGTCTAGTTTCCAAAATGGGGTCATTTGTGGGGGTTCACTGTTTGCACATCAGGGGCTCTCAAATGCAACATGGCATCCAATCTCAATTCCAGCCAATTTTGGTTGGAAAAAGTCAAATGGTGCTCCTTCCATTCCGAGCTCTGCCGTGCGCCCAAACAGTGGTTCCCACCCACATACTCAGGACAAATTGGACAACAACTTATGTGGTCCAATTTCTCCTGTTACCCTTGAGAAAATAAAAAATTAGTGACTAAAAGATAATTTTTGTGGGAAAAAAATAGGATTTTTTATTTTCATGCCCGGGCATTATAAACTTGTGTGAAGCACTTGGGGGTTCAAAGTGCTCACCAAAGATCTAGATAAGTTCCTTAGGGGTATAGTTTCCAAAATGGGGTCACTTGTGGGGGGTTTCCACTGTTTAGGCTCATCTGGGGCACTGCAAACGGAACATGACCCCCATCAACGTCTGCATTCCAAAACGTTACTACTTCCTTTCCAAGCCCTGCCGTGCACCCAAACAGTTCCCCCCACATATGGGGTATCAGCGTACTCAGGACAAATTGGACAACAACTTTTGGGGTCCAATTTCCTTGGGAAAATTCAAAAATTTGGGACTAAAAAATCATTTTTGTGGAAAATTGTTTTTTTTTTTTTTTCACACCCAGGCATTATAAGCTTTTGTGAAACACTTGGGAGTTCAAAGTGCTCACAACAGATCTAGATAAGTACCTTAGGGGGTCTAGTTTCCAAAATGGTGTCACTTGTGGGGGTTTCCACTGTTTAGGCGCATCAGGGGCTCTCCAAACACGACATGGCGTCCAATCTCAATTCCAGCCAATTTTAGTTTGAAAAAGTCAAACGGCGCTCCTTCCCTTACGAGCTCTGCCGTGTGCCCAAACAGTGGTTTTCCCCCACATATTGGGTATTGGCGTACTCAGGAGAAATTGCATAACAACCTTATCTGTCCATTTTCTCCTTTTACCCTTGTAAAAATAAAAAAAAAGTTTGTAAAAGATCATTTTTGTGGCTAAAAAGTTAAATATTCATTTTTTCCTTCCACGTTGCTTTAGTTCCTGTGAAGCACCTGAAGGGTTAATAATCTTCTTGAATGTGGTTTTGAGTACCTTGAGGGGTGCAGTTTTTAGAATGGTGTCACTTTTGGGTATTTTCTGCCATATAGACCCCTCAAAGTGACTTCAAATGAGAGGTGGTCCCTAAAAAAAATGGCTTTGTAAATTTTGTTGTAAAAATGAGAAATCGCTGGTCAACTTTTAACCCTTATAACTTCCTAACAAAAAAAAATTTTGGTTCCAAAATTGTGCTGATGTAAAGTAGACATGTGGGAAATGTTATTTCTTAACTATTTTATGTGACATATTTCTCTGTTTTAAGGGAATAAAAATTCAAAGTTTGAAAATTGCAAAATTTTAAAAATTTTCGCCATATTTGCGTTTTTTTCAAAAATAAACGCAAGTTATATCGAAAAATTTTACTTCTAACGTGAAGTACAATATGTCACGAGAAAACATCTCAGAATCGCGAAGATCCGTTGAAGCGTTCCAGAGTTATAACCTCATAAAGAGACAGTGGTCAGAATTGTAAAAATTGGCCCGGTCATTAACGTGCAAACCACCCTTGGGGTTGAAGGGGTTAAAATACATAAACTGTCTCTGGTGTGAACTGGTAGCAAATCAGCAGATACTGAAATAACAGTGAACTGAAAATGCATAAACAGTGGCAAATAAGAAACAGAGTCCAGGGCAGGTCCCCGCAGGTGAAGGTGAACCTGGCTGAACAAACTCCAGAAGGGCAGAAAACTGAGATAGACAAAAACAAATGCCACAGAAAGTTGCAGGACAAAGCAGGAAGCAAACTGACTTCCAAAAGGGACCAGAAAGAAACAAATCACCCGCAAAGATCATGGGAAGGTTGGTCACTTATATCTCCCCAGTCAGTAACACCTGATTGCCAATCATCGCCCCCAGTTGATAGACCTCTTTTAGCCAAAGCAGCTTCATTACTATCAGCAGCCACCAGGTGGAGCCCAAACTCAGAAGTCAGATCCAGAGCGTTCACAACAGTTAGGGTTGGGATTAGGGTTAGGGGTGTGATGGGGTTAGGGTTGGAGTTAGAATTGGGGGGTTTCCACTGTTTAGGCACATCAGGGGCTTTCCAAATGTGACCTGGCATCTGATCTCAATTCCAGCCAATTCTGCGTTGAAAATGTCAAACGGTGCTCCTTCCCTTCTGAGCTCTGCCATGTGCCCAAACAGTGGTTTACCCCCACATATGGGGTATCAGCGTACTCAGGACAAATTGCACAATAACTCATGGGGTCTAATTTCTTCTGTTACCTGTGGAAAAAAATTATGAATTTTTATTTTTATGGCTCTACTTTATAAACTTCTGTGAAGCACATGAGGGTTCAAAGTTCTCCCCACACATCTAGATAAGTTCCTTGGGTGGTCTAGTTTCCAAAATGGGGTGACTTGTGGGGGGGTTTCCAATGTTTAGGCACATCAGGGGCTCACCAAACGTGACATGACACCCGCAGACCATTCCATCAAAGTCTGCAATCCAAAACGTCACTGCTTCCCTTCCGAGCCCCGACATGTGCCCATACAGTAGTTTTCTACCACATATGGGGTATCAGCATACTCAGGACAAATTGGACAACAACTTTTGGGGTCCAATTTCTCCTGTTACCCTTGTGAAAATAAAATATTGGGGCGAAAAATCATTTTTGTAAAAAAAAAAAAAAAAAAGGATTTTTTATTTTTATGACTGTACGTTATAAACTTCTGTGAAGCACTTGGGGGTTCAAAGTGCTCACCACACATCTAGATAAGTTCCTTCTGGGGTCTATTTTCCAAAATGGGGTCACTTGTGGGGGGTTTCCACTGTTTAGGCACATAAGGTGCTCTCCAAATGCGACATGACTCCCGCAGACCATTCCATCAAAGTCTGCAATCCAAAACGTCACTACTTCCCTTCCGAGCCCCGACTTGTGCCCATACAGTAGATTTCTCCCACATGTGGGTTATCAGCATACTCAGGACAAATTGAGCAACAACTTTTGGGGTCCAATTTCTCCTGTTACCCTTGGGAAAATAAAAGTTGGGGACTAAAAGATCATGTTTGTAGAAAAAATATGATTTTTTTATTTTCATGCTCGGGCGTTATAAACTTTAGTGAAACACTTGGGGGTTCAAAGTAATCACCACACATCTAGATAAGTTCCATGAGGGTCTAGTTTCCAAAATGGTGTCATTTGTGGGGGGGTTTCCACTGTTTAGGCATATCAGGGGCTCTCCAAACACCACATGGCGTCCAGTCAATTCTGCGTTGAAAAAGTCAAACGGCGCTCCTTCCCTTCCGAGCTCTGCCATGCACCCAAACAGTGATTTACCCCCACATATGGTGTATCAGAGTACTCAGGACAAATTGCACAATAACTTTTGGGGTCTTGTTACCCTTGGGAAAATAAAAATTGGGATGAAAAGATCATTTTTGTGGAAAAAATATGATTTTTTAATTTTATGGCTCTACGTTATAAACTTGTGTGAAGCACTTGGGTGTTCAAATTGCTCATCACAGATCTAGATAAGTTCCTTAGGGGGTCTAGTTTCCAAAAGGGGGTCACTTATGGGTGGTTTCCACTGTTTAGGCACATCAGCGGCTCTCCAAATGCAACATGGCGTCCAATCTCAATTCCAGCCAATTTTGGTTGGAAAAAGTCAAAGGGCACTCCTTCCATTCCAAGCTCTGCCGTGCGCCCAAACAGTGGTTCCCCCCACATATATGGTATCAGCGTACTCAGGACAAATTGGACAACAGCTTTTGTGGTCCAATTTCTCCTGTTACCCTTGGGAAAATAAAAAATTGGTGACTAAAATATCATTTTTGTGGGAAAAAAATAGGATTTTTTATTTTCATGCCCGCGCATTATAAACTTGTGTGAAGCACTTGGGGGTTCAAAGTGCTCACCACAGATCTAGATAAGTTTCTTAGGGGGTCTAGTTTCCAAAATGGGGTCACTTGTGGGGGGTTTTCCACTGTTTAGTTACATCTGGGGCACTGCAAACGGAACATGACACCCATCAACATCTGCATTCCAAAACTTTATTACTTCCTTTCCAAGCCCTGCCATGCGCCAAAACAGTTTTTCCCCCCACATATGGCGTATCAGCGTACTCAGGACTAATTGGACAACAACTTTTGGGGTCCAATTTCCTTGGGAAAAATCAAAAATTGGGGACTAAAAAATCATTTTTGTGGAAAATTGTTTTGTTTTTTTTTCACACCCAGATCTAGATAAGTTCCATAGGGGGTCTAGTTTCCAAAATGGTGTCACTTGTGGGGTTTCCACTGTTTAGGTGCATCAGGGGCTCTCCAAATGCGACATGGCGTCCAATCTAAATTCCAGCCAATTTTGGTTTGAAAAAGTCAAATGGCGCTCCTTCCCTTACGATCTCAGCCGCCGTGTGCCCAAACAGTGGTTTTCCCCCACATATGGGGTATTGGCATACTCAGGAGAAATTGCACAACAACTTTATCTGTCCATTTTCTTCTTTTACCCTTGTAAAAATAAAAAAAATGTTTGTAAAAGATCATTTTTGTGACTAAAAAGTTAAATGTTCATTTTATTCTTCCACTTTGCTTCAGCTCCTTTGAAGCACCTGAAGGGTTAATAAACATCTTGAATGTGGTTTTAAGTACCTTGAGGGGTGCAGTTTTAAGAATGATGTCACTTTTGTGTATTTTCTGCCATATAGACCCCTCAAAGTGACTTCAAATGTGAGGTGGTCCCTAAAAAAATGGCTTTGTAAATTTAGTTGTAAAAATGAGAAATCGCTGGTCAAATTTTAACCCTTATAATTTCCCAGCAAAAAAAAATGTTGGTTACAAAATTGTGCTGATGTAAAGTAGACATGTGGAAAATGTTATTTATTATCTATTTTGTGTGACATATTTCTCTGTTTTAAGGGAATAAAAATTCAAAGTTTGAAAATTGCAAAATTTTCAAAATTTTCACCATATTTGCATTTTTTCAAAAATAAACTCAAGTTATATCGAAGAAATTTTGCCACTAACGTGAAGTACAATATGTCACGTGAAAACAGTCTCAGAATCGCGAAGATCCGTTGAAGCGTTCCATAGTTATAACCTCATAAAGAGACAGTTGTCAGAATTGTAAAAATTGGCCCCGTCATTAACATGCAAACCACGGTAAAGGGGTTAAACGCTCATTTTAGTGGTTAAAATTCAGAACCTTGTAATACTATTTTACAGCACAATATTTTGCTTGCTTTCTATTGCATTTTTTAAAGAAGTATGGAAACTGAAAAGCTGCAATTCTGGAGTTTGATTTTTTTTATACACTTTAAATATATTTTTTCCATTATTTAATTTTCCATTTCTGAGCGCGATCCGTACACCCCACAGTGAACTGTAACAAAATGTTAAGGGGTTAAACAAAGTCTCTAAGTACAAAACCAAGCACAGGCACTCAATGCATCATTACTGTGGCTGAGAAGTTAAGTTAGGACACCTCCCTACCTAATGGTTTTGCAACTATCTGCGCACTCCTCTAGATCCTATGTAGCCAGAATTGCAAATAAATGAAGAGGGAGTGAAGACTTATGAAAAGCAGATAGGTGGATATTTGTACCAATCTCGCATGCTTAATTTCAACAGTTATTTTGTGCTCAAAGAACCTCTCAGCTACTTCGTGCTGCCGAAACCATGAGCATCATGAATCAAAGAAAACTGCTCTGTTATTGCACACATGTATGCTTTAATCTGAAATGCTGCTCAACGTATGTGGGATGCACCACTACACTTATTGTAACTAGTATTTATTGAACAAATTGAATAATTGATTGATTAATTACCCTCTAAGACCTCGGCTATACATTACTTCACATTGCTCAAAATATTTCAGCACGATTTTGTAATATAAAGTAAAGATATGATGGTAGTGATGTTGTAATACTGATTAAATTGATACTTTTGCTGAAGAAATCCACTTTTTTTCTCGTCTTTAATCACTATTTGAGATTTTCTGATAATTAGATTTTGATGCAGAGGGGCTGGTCTGTGAACTGGGTCTTCTACTTCCTGTCTGTGTGCGCTGGATCTTCTCCTCCCTGTCTGTGATTCCCCGACCACTCTGCCTGGCTTCGGTCACTTTATCCTCTGTCATTTTGGTTAAATGAATTCATTTCAGACATTTGCTATTGAAAAGGTTGAGAGGTATTGTCTGTATGGATCACCTCCTGAATAGAAAAGCATTTTTGATTTTCAGAATGAATACTGCAGACCCGACTTGTCTAAGCTAGAGATGGTCAAATCTTTTCAAATTCAAGTTCACTGCCTTTGGTCAATCTTTCCCAAAAATTTGAATTGAATTGCAGGTGGTCAAATTGCATCTAAAGATTTGTATGACACTCTGAGATCTCTTATAACTGTATCCAACCCCTTTTAATCTCTTTAAGGCAAACAGAGTAATGTTAGTGACCTCACCATAGAAACAGTCTGTAACCTGGTAGTAAGTAATAGACTTAATAACACTGTGCACTGACAGACATTTCATGCTTTTTTTTTATTAAAAATGGTCCAGAAATTATCTCTCTCACTCTCATTATTTTTGATCAGGCAGATCGTTCTGTGCAGAACACTTACTCAAATTGATGGTGTCGCTGTCAAAGGTAACATAAGGTAACAAGCCATAGATCCCATAACTCCTTCAAATTCCTCCACAATAATACAGTATGCTTGCTGGAAGCAAAGCAGGCTATTTATGACCTGTGTTTTGTAATACTACAGTTGGTGCTCGTGAAGGTGGTGCTTTGATGTTGCTAACGTCTCCCAAATCTTTTGCTGTGTTAAATGTTAGGTAACGCTGGTGTGCTGTCACTTTGATGAGATGGTGAGATGTTCACCATGACGTGGTAGTCTGATGACAACATTAAATTACGAACTTCTTGCTCAGTTTTGTAAATTTTGGATTAGTGGTATTAAAGTCATGTATAATTTTTAGATCTGCGGTCTTTGGCTTTTTTACAACAGTTAAGTCAAATTGGACCAATTAAACAGGTGCGCAAAAAAACATACACGGAGAGTTTAATGTCTACTTTTTTTCTATTTTTCAATAAAGATGTTTCCCTTCTCTAAAATTCTGTGGTAAAAAATGCTAGATAGTTAGAAAACTCAGTTACCCTCATTTATTAAGGATATGACAGCAGCCCTAGGACATCTAGAGGATGTGTATTTAACTGAAGAGATGATTCTAGTCACTGCTGAGGTAGAAGCCTTGTATTCATCCATTGAACATGTCAATGGATTGAATGCAGTGGAAAAATACTTGCGTCATAGTAATCTAGGTAGTGAGATGTCTTCATTCATCTTGACACTTTTGAGATTCATTTTGACTCATAATGCCTTCTCCTTTGATGGTAAATTTTTTTTACAACAGAGGGGTACAGCAATGGGGGCCTCCTGTGCCCCCTCCTATGCTAGTTTATTCATGGGGGCATGGGACTGGTCCATTTTTCAAGGAGAAAGTATTCCCATTGTTGATCGGGTCCACAACTGGATCCGCTATATAGATGACATCATGTTCATTTGGGAGGGTCCAGTTGTGGACCTGGAACTATTCATGAGTCAGCTTAACGTTAATGATCAGAACATCAAGTTAACCTATAAGTTCGGACGTAAGATTGACTTTTTGGACCTGTCCATTTCAGTACTTCCTAATGGATGTCTGTCTACAACTATTTTTCGGAAACCCACATCTAGCAATTCATTGTTACATGCCTCATCTGCTCACCCAATATCAACGATTTAAGGTATACCAATTGGGCAATTTTTGCATGTTAAAAGGATTTGTTCAGAAGAGCCACAATTTGAGGAACAGTCAAAAATTCTAAGAAAACTTTTTCATCGTGCTATTCAAAAAGGATAGCAGAGGCTGGTATTCCTATTTAAACCGGATAGCCCCCTGCCCTGACACGCCTACCGAAGAAGCTGAGCGAAACGTGCGTCGGGACAGAGGGACGTCCGAGGAATGCCACCAGCTGATATTGGTATGTATTAGAAATAGCTTTTTACACCTCAGCACTTGTTTCAGGTCTGTGTCATTGCTAGGAGAGCATCTAGGCAGTTCAGCTGCATACTAGCCTGTATATGTTTTATAATGCATGCCCTTTGTGGCAGTTTTGATTTAATTGGGTATTTGTGGCTGCTAGCCTCCTATAAGACACATATGTGACTGTGCATTTACTTTTAATGGTGTTATACTTATATGACTCTTACTCTATGGCTGTAGTGGTGTTTCCTATGGAAGGTAATTGTCCCTCTTGATATTATCTTGCACCTTTCTATTTGTGTTTTAATTATTTGTAATAAAGTACTTTTATTTATCAATATACCATTGTGTGGTACCATTCCTTAACACTGTCTGGCTTCCATAGTTGTGTGGTAATTGTTCTGAGGTATATGACTCTTTACAGGGGAATACTAATATGTTACTTTGGGGCAACTTTTTGTGATTGCATAGTTAGAAAAGACTAAATACTGACCAGCACCTCCTAAGAGAATAACGCAAACATTAACAGATGCAAGCTGCTATGATTGCATAATATCGAAAGAAAAAAATACAGCAGTTTTTCGAATATGTTAAGATGTATGTGACCTTTCTATACTAGGACCTTAAACCTAATATTTATCAAACCTTCCTAAAGCTATTTTAAATTAGTGCTCGATCCTATCTGCCCTTTAAATTTTGTAGGCTTTTAGCCTGGGAGAAGCATGTTTGATACATATTAGGTGTAGGAAGTGGAAAGTTATGCTAGCATAGATCTGTTCTTCAAAGGTGATTTGAATAAATAAAAAAATTAGAATAAGTATTACAATTAAAGGGGACAGATAATATTAAGACATAAAAATGCATATATGGAACTCTATGAATATAAGAGACATGGAGATCTGACCTACTGCAAAAATGGGGCAGCATTTAAATTAAAATACTAGCTCACAGCCATTGCGTTTCTGCGCTTGTCCAGACCACATAATGTTGAACACCGGTGATAATTACACAATGGATAAACAAAACAAACAAAAATTAGTGACAAAGCCAAATTTTAAAAATCTGAACAGTGTCACTTTATATGGTAATAACTCTGGAACGCTTCGACAAATTCCAGTGATTTTGAGACTGTTTTTTGTGACACCTTATACTTTATGATAAGGGTAAATTTAGGTTCATATGTTTTGTGTTTATTTATAAAAAAAAATCCAGGTATTTGACAAAAATGCATTTTAGGAGGTTTAAAAATGTAGCTGTAATTTTTCTTTTTTTTCATGGAAATTTACAAAATTATTTTTTTAGGGACCTATCCAGGTTTGATTTGACCTTGGGGGTCCTATATATTGTAAGACCCCCAAAAGTGATACCATTTTAAAACAACACCCCCTGACATACTGAAAACTGCTGTCATGTAGTTTATTAACCCTTCAGGTGCTTTTCAGGAGTTAATACAAAGTGGCATGATAGTAATGAAAAAGTTGATTTTTACCACGTACCGTATTTTTCGGACTATAAGACGCACCGGACTATAAGACGCACCCAGGTTTTAGAGGTGGAAAATAGGGAAAAATATATTTGAAGCAAAAAATGTAAAATATTTAATAACATAAATAACATACTATTATATGTGGTGTTATTATATATAATAGCATGTTATTATGTAGGAAGCTACGGGTAGGAGATGGTGCTGCGGGACCAGTGTGGTGTCTGTAAACTACAATGTGAAGACGCTGGAGGGTGAGTATAAGGCCGGGTCACACATGTGAGAAATTTGCACAATTTTTGTGCGAATCTCTCTCGTGAACACCCGGCACTGCCGCCGTCACTCAGACTGAAGCGTGCGGATGCATAGAAATACATGCAGCATAGAAATACATGCAGCCGCACGCTCCGGTCCGAGTGCCGGCGGCAGTGCCGGGTGTTCATGCGAGAGATTCGCACAAAAATCGTGCAAATTTCTCGCATGTGTGACCACGGCCTAAGAATGGGGGCATAGGGCTTATATTTAAAGCCACACTCCAGCACTGATAACACTGGAGTGCTGCTTTAAGATCCCATGGGAGAACTATAAATCCCAGCATGTCCTACAGATCCTATGGCATGCTGGGAGTTATAGTCCACCACAGGATGGCAGAGTGCTTTTTAATGTGCTGTATTTACTAACCTTTTAATTATTTTTTTCTTGTACAGTGTGTCTGAAGGACCTGTGATGACATCATGAAGAGGCAGGGCTTTGTGTGGTCATGTGATGCTCCAGCCCGCCCTCTTCATGACCTCATCACAGGTCCTCCACAGGAGCATTCAGCATGGCATCAGCACAGCCCCTGTGCTGTCAGGTATGCGATGCCTCCTGCTGCACTCTGCTCCTGTCGCCTCCTTCTCCTTCAGACACCGATCTGCCCAGCTGCTGCAGGAATCAGGCGCTGGGGAGCCATGTGGCTCTCTCATTTGCTGCTCGCCGCTCACTGCTCAGCTGATAGGTGGGCGGGGAAGCGGCTAATTAATATTCACCTCACTTAAGTATCGGGACCAGTGGTTCCCCAGCGCTGGATTCCTGCAGCGGAGGGGATATTTTCCTGCCTCCTGCGATCTCACTCCACCGCTGCCCCTGCCCACCTCCCCACATGTTACATTCCGACCATAAGACGCACCCACACTTTCCTCCCAAATTTGGAGGAAAAAAAGTGCATCTTATGGTCCAAAAAATACTGTAAATGTCACTGACTTTTGAACAGGTCAGTGTAGCTGGCAGACTCTAAGGCCGCTATTTGCTCGTGAACTGCCATGGCAAACATCAGGACCACACAATCATGATCGCAGGGTGCCGATGGGGATAAAGAGGGCGAAGCCACACTTTTTTAAACATTTATATGATATAGTCATTATTGACAACAGCATCTAAGGGGTTAAACAGATATGGACGGTGACAACACTGATCATGGCTGATGAAGCAAGTTGTCAGCAATAGTGTACAGACAAAAGCTGCTGGATTGTTACCTGTATGGGGATGCTATTCTCTTATATCTCAGGTCAGTTAACCCCTTAACCCCCAAGGGTGGTTTGCATGTTAATGACCGGGCCAATTTTTTCAATTCTGACCACTGTCCCTTTATGAGGTTATAAGGTTATAACTCTGGAATGCTTCAACGGATCTTGGCGATTATGAGAATTTTTTCTCGTCACATATTGTACTTCATGTTAGTCATAAAATTTTTTCAATATAATTTGCAATATTTATGAAAAAAATGGAAATATGGTGAAAATTTTGAAAATTTTGCAATTTTCAAACTTTTAATTTTTATGCCCTTAAAACAGAGAAATATGTCACACACAAAAGTTACTAAATAACGTTTCCCAAATGTCTACTTCACATCAGCACAATTTTGTTAGGGGCCCACTCAGAAGTTTCGCCCACCCAAACTAAAACCTCTTCGTGGGGGTAACCCCACCCACAACCCAGCAGACACCGAGGGGACCCAGCGCTGAGTCACGCCTCACTTGTCGTGACATCAGCGCTGCGTCAAGTGCTGCCTGTGTGTCTGCTATACCATATAATTAGTCACTCTCCCCTCCCTATACATATATAAATTAATTAGCCACTGTACTATTTCCCCCAATTCATTACCAGTCACTCTCCTGCATCTTCAATACCCCTCCACTGTTCACCTCCAGCTCCCACCAACTCAATATGTGGCGCCCCTGAGGGTACAGTCGCCACAGAGGTACTGCATCTCAGCCAGAGATGTGGTATTTCAACTCTCAGGTAAGGTGGAGACATTACACCTGGCTCTGGCAACACTGCATGCATCATACACACTAATTGAGTTCTCTAGCATGCCTCAGCTAGCAAAGGGTGTAGATGGTGGGTGGAGTTTGTGGGTCAGAGCAGGAGTTAGGGGGAAGTGAAAGGGAGTGCCCCCTTGGGGGAGGAAGAGAGCAGACTTATTTGAGAGAGCTCTCCCTGAAGGGAGAGAGGACGGAGATAGGATTGTGGAGCAGGCTCCAGTCCTAAGGAGCTGCTTATAGAAAGAAAGAAGAGAGGTTCTCTGGAGGAGAAAAGGGATTCTTAGAGAGAGACACGGCTGAGCTGAAAGCTACAGGTGGGCTCATTCCAGGACTGGCGGACGCCGGCTGGGAGAATCCAGGTCGCAGAGGGAACTCGACCCCTTAGACTAGTGGAAGAACTTTATGATTCAGCTAGCGAGTCGACTGCTGTGATAACATAGGGATCGCAGACAATAGCCACAAATATCTTCGCCGGAGAGGCAGCTACATAGAATCAAGAGGAACGCAGAAGTAAGACGTTGTCCTAGAGGATTCGCAGATGCTGATCTGGGACACTGTTTGTGAGGGTGCTGGAAGGAAAGACGGCGGGAAAATCAGCACAGAGAGACGGCCAGAGAAGACATACACTGACAGGGAGCTTTGGACTAGTGTTCTTCATCCACCTGGGAGTTGGCTGGACTCCTCACCTGAAGGACGTGGCACTATGGCCTCTTTCACACTTCAGTCGTGCGACGTCAGTCAAAATCTGTCAAAATGTAAAAAAAACGGATCCACTACATTGACTTGCATTAGTGACGGATTTTGACGGATGGTCGTCCGTTAGGTCCGTTTTTTGACTGATCCGCCAAAAAATTGGCGTCCGTCATTTTACAAAAACGGTCAATGCAACGTTTTTTTGCTCCGCCAAAATGGCAGACGACGGCGGATCCGCCGCATCCGCCATTTTGTATAATGGCCGCCTATGGGCAGCGGATCCACTGGCATCCGTTTTTGGACGGAATTCACCCGCGGATCCGTCGCCTCCATAGAAAGTGATTGAAAATGCTGCCTAAAGTGTCCAGGGTCCCTCTCTCTCTCTCTCTCTATCTCTCTCTCTACTCGGTCCGGACTTACATTTCCGGAACAAAATTTTCTTCATTTCCGGGTGAAATCTTCTTGGCGGATCCGTCAGAACACTGACCAGTTTTACATCCGTTTTTACACCTTTCTGACGGATCCGCCATTTTCACACTTGGGCAGACGTCACACAACGGAGAGTGTGAAAGAGGCCTAAGCGGGCTCCTGTACTGCTAGCACTTGAACTGTGAGTAAAGCCTTGGAAAATGCAACTCACTGACTGTTTCTCAGTTTGTTCCTGCGTCTCCTACTACACTCAGCTGCATCTCTCAGCACCATTACTTCAATACTACAACATCTACCTGCCCTGAGATCACAAGCTTTACCTGTGGAAAGCTATTTCTCCTCTGCTGCATTACACCATCGGTCTCAGTGGATCTGCACCGCAGCGCTGGTCATCTCTGACCAGATACCACAGGTGGCATCACGAATACCTTACTACAAACTCTAAACATCCCCTGTAAATAATTCCCCTTCCATTGGACGCCCAGGGCCACGGACCGGGTCACTGCCGCTGTGACACTTCCCTTCAATACACCGGCCCGGTACCGAGTATCCTACTGCCCTGGCGGGTGATCCAATTATACTTACAAGACCCTCTTACCCCAATTCATTATGTCTTGTCCTCTATACCCCCATCCTCAATTCATTCTAATATAATTTACTGCCTTCCGCCCTCACCCTCAATTCATTAAAATTTCCTCTCTGGCACAACCTTTTCATTTATTTTATCGAAAAAGAAACAGTTTTAAATATTTACCTCTCTATACAATCCCCCTGTGGCTGATGCGCACATGCTAGCACAATGATGTCATTGTGCTAGCACCAGCTGAGGCACATCACAGAAAAGGCAACAGGAGTTGTCCTGGAGATGCGCTGCCATTCTGTATTGCCGGCAGTGGAGCTTCAGGAAAGCTCTGTGGCTGCATTATAATGTTGGCCCACACAACATTATAATGAGACAATCTGGCCATGGGTTCCCCTGAAACCCTGGACCCCGGGCAGTAGCCCAAATAGTCCTCATTATCATCCTACTATGTCTCTTGGGGTTTAAAGTGCTGAGAGCAGGAGGTCAGCTATATATTACAGCTATCTCTTGCTACGGATTGGACAGGCACAACTCCTCTACCCAGGCAATCTTTGAGAAGTAACTGTCATCGTTTTACGCCTCAGTGTGTCTGAGATATAGTTACTGACAGCTCAGCCATCCAATCTAGTAGAGGGGCGTGCTGAAGCTCTTGGTGCTTTGATTGATAGCTCAGTCATCCAGTCTGGTGCAGGGGCATGCTGAGCTGTTGGTATGTTGATTGACAGCTCAGCTGTCCAATCTGAGACTGAGGGCGTTAACTGTCTCAAGGTGTTCATTATCCCAGGTGATTGCCAAGCTACTTTACTGAGCTATTTCTCCCAGACCTCTGCCAGACATACATTTAGCTAAGTGTGGTTTGTTCTCCCTGTGCCTTGCTTTCTGTACGTTGATCTTTCGTTGCCTGACCTTGGACCTCGTTCTGACCATCCTTCTGTTTAACCCCTTCTACTTTGATCTGCTATCTCCTGGTATTCTGACCTCGGAACGTTACCGGACTACTCTTTTATCTATTCCTTTTGTTTATGACGTAGCCTCCTGGCTTCTGACCTTGGACTCCTTGAATATCATGACTCGCGGCTTGGCCGTGATAAGTGACCAGTGTCACAGTTTCTGTATGTCCAATTATGGGAAATAAATTGCAGTCTCGATATATAGTTAAGTTCATTCCTGAGTAGTTAAGTTCATTCCTGAGAAGGAGTTAATGCCTTTGGATTTAGAATGGGATGCTATAAGTTTTTGGAGGTGTAATGTGCAGGTGTCCAGTGGTGTAGCACCAATAGTGGCAGATCATATGGCCGCTATGGAGCCAATGAGTAAGGGTTTGGTGCTGGAATTTGGCACTTATGTCCAGCATCACATTTTCAACTGTATCTGCAACCTGGATGCATCAGCTCCCTGTTCCATGATTCTTACTGTGCGTCTGAGCTTTGAGTCTCAGAGCTGTGATAAAGTCACTGCATCATGTTCACCATGCAGAATTTCAGACCACACACTGCAGAGAATCATAAATTTTGGTGAGCATTGGGGCCACCAACTGTTTGTGGGGAAACTGGGGGGAATATCATATTATGTGTGAGTTGTGTGTCAATATATTGTGCAATGTTATCATGCTTTTTGGGATTCATCATTCTGTGTAAGGGGCTCTGATTAGTCATTATAATGTGTGGGAGGGCTTTTGGGGCCGTTATACAGTTTGTAGGGCTGTGGGGAACATTATAATGTGTGGAGAGTTGTGAGGGCCATCATACTGTCTTGTGGGACTGTGCGGCCACCATGCTGTATATATGACTGTTGTGGCGACTATGTTGCGTCGGGGGTGTGTGAGCCATCCTACTGTGTGTGTGGGTTGTGGAGGTTAACATACAGTGTGGGGGTCTTTTGGGGCATGATATTGTGTTGGGGTCTCTCCGTAACCTCATAATGTGTGTAGGATAGCTGTGGACATCAAATTGTGTGGTGGGCACTATAGTGGAATCATACTACACAGTGGATACTGTAGTGTCATCCTAACGTGCATGTGGAGAGTCCTGTGGGGTACTGTGCATGTCATGATGGTACTTGCCCTTGGCTGGCATTCATAGGAGAGTGTGATTTTGCAATATACAGCAATACTGTGATATTGCTGCATACAGCACAAATGATTGGATGATCACAAGTACAAGTTCCCAAAAAATATACATATTTGGTATCTCCATGTCTGTAAAAGTCCTATCTAAATATAAAATTAATTAACTTGATTGGTAAATGATGTAATGAGAAAAAAATCAAAATGCCAGAATTGCATTTTTTTACAGCCATCGCAACAGCAAAAAAATGTAACAAGAGGTGATAAAAACATTTCATCTACCCAAAAATGCTATGAATAAAAATCTCAGGGCGCAGACAACAAGCCCTCACACAGCCCCATCGACAAAAGTTGAAAACATCATTTTTGCTCTTTTTTCCAAATTTCCATTTTTTTCACCACTTAAATAAAAAAAATTATGCATGTTTGGTATCACTGAAATCATACTGATCTGTGGAACCATACTGATGGGTCATATCGTGTGCAGTAACAGAAAACCCCCCAAAGTGTTGCAGAATTGCACTTTTTTCACTATTTCACCGCAATTGCAATTTTTTCCCCACTTTCCAGTACATCACATGATAAAGGTGAGGATGACAACTCATTAGACAAAAGGCAAGCCCTTGCTTGGCTATATCAACAGAAAAATCTAAAAGTTATGTCTCTTGGAAGAAGGGGAGGAAAAAAAAGAGAGTGCAAAAACTGAATATTGCCCAGTTGGGAGATAAGTCCTTCTGTGACCTCGCCTATGAGCCGTAACTGCCCATGAATTCTCTGTATGCCCTTGTAGGTGACCCAATACTTTTATCCACAGAGTAAATATATATTAACATTTGTGAACATTTGACTCTTCAATTTTTCATGTTAGGGGCCAATATCTCCCAGGTATTCTTTTTCATATTCTGGATGTGAGCTATTACCAAGTTTACAAATACTCTAGTTTCACAATACAGCCAGACGTCACATTGCATGTTTTTGTCGTCATTTCACGCTTATAAATATGCAGCTATAAATCCTGCGGCCCAATAGTAATCAGTGTCATCAATGCAGAAACTTCTGCAATGGGTATCAGTTGTGACGGCGTTCATATAGGTTGTCATCATTTCAGCCAAAACCACAGCAGAGAATATAGAAAATATACCAGAATATAGTAAAGCAAAAATAGGAAAACTCAGGGACTTCTAGTCCTATAGGATTTTTAGGACCCTGTAGGTGAATCACAATTTTGTACAGTAATTTTTTATACAAAACGCTAAATTGGGTTTCTTTACTTAAATAAAAAGAAAGAATTCCCTCAGCTCCTCGCAAGTTAATTGGTCTAATTAGATAGTAGGCAGGAGAAAAATAAGACGTGTCATCGATTAGCATCCTGGCATCTGTTACCTCCCCTTGCATAGAGAGTCCTTACATTGTCCTGAATGGCACTAACCACTGCAGGTCTTTAAAATAAAATCATAGGAATTCAAGGAAAGAAAGTGACCGTTGTGTCGTTGGCGATGAAGTATGTCTGGCACTTTACAACATCTTCTCTGCTGTCTCTGCTTTATGTTTGCCTGGCAGGTAAGTGAAATTACCTTCTATCCAACATGTAATAGGAAAGCTGAGGCGCTCACAGAAGAGCGAGGCTAATCCGTCTTTACGGACCCTGCACAGGGAGGGGATTTAGCTTGTTAGAACTGAGGGGCCTATTCTATGGGGCACTTTATTATTTTTTTTTTTGGGGGGATTGTTATAGGTAATTGTTTCTGAATTCAGTTTTTAATGCCAGTTATAGGAAATACATGATGACCGATGTTTATACAACATGCCGACATAGCAAAGTAACAATTGTTTTCTAGATATTTCTGCGCAAATTTTCTTTAAGCCTTTTCACTTAGTATTTGCTCAGAAATATACTTTTTTTAGAATGGCACAAGAGGGGTTAAATCATTTTCACCTTCCAAGGAATTACATAGACGAAGTGTTAAAAAGCAACGTCGTTAATACATAATGGGACTTATTTCTCTGCTATTCAATGTGATGTTAGCTTTCTGGTTGGATGTTCTATCAAAATGGCTTATACAGCTTTAAGTGACATCAAAATTATTAATTGAAAACATGAAGATATTTGTAATGTACAAGTAGTGCTGCCTTATGTGTTCAATATTCGTGTTGTATATATACATATATTCATGCAGTATATGTCTTATTTATAGTAATTATAGACCCATTCAGACTATGGCAGCCCTATCAACATTAGGACCGAGCAGCCAATCCTTCATTAACCACAAATATCTTTTTCTGACCTATCTGTCTTTATAGTGTGTCAAAAGTGTTTGCATTTTGTAAACCATGCAGTAGATAATGGACACTTCTGTGTTTTGCAGTGCAAACCAATTATGCCCCCTACTTTTTCGACAATGGACCTGGAAGCACCAATGGGAACATGGCTCTCTTGAGCTTGTCTGAGGACACGCCAGTCGGTCAGTGCAGCATTTTAACTCTTTTCTTGTTTTGTGTTCATCCTCTAAAGTGAATGCACTTGACAATGTGCGATGCTGTGATGGCGGAAGCTTGTCGACACTTACTGTACTGCCGCTGTTGTGCAATGTGTCGAATGTGATTCACAACAGATTCTGAGCCAAGGGTTATATTTTCACTCTTTTTTTTTCTACCTGTTACTGTTGTTGTCAGATGTTTATCCCCCAGTTATATATTGTATGTTATATGTGTCTGGAAAAAATGGTTTTGGCTTATTAAATGCAGTTTTTGAAATGGTCTTTATAAGTATTGATTTTTTTTTTGGGGGGGCGGGTTGCTGTGGCTGCAAGAATAGTAAACAAGGGTTATGGGATCCCCATTAAATTCTGGTCCCATTTCAAGAACTTTCACCTGGGAGTTATGATATATACTGTGGGTAAGTGTTTAGAATAAGAAAACTTTCTTAATATTTAATCTTTCTAAAGAGATGAAATATAAAAATTAAAGGGCCTGGGCATCTACTTTTGTTGACCTATCCTATTAGCAGTTATTAGCTTTGGTGGTGGCAAATAACACAGGGACAAACCAATTTTATACTGATATTTTATCTTTAGGTTGGGCAAACAATGTTAGATTCCCAGTAAATGTATTGAAGGCTAATTATATTATTAAGAAAATTCAAGCCAAAGTGAAACTAATTTATTGCTTGCCAGGTGACCTACAGTAATGGTACTTTTTTTTACGTTTTTGACTATCTCACTAATATACAGTAACATTTAAAGGGAACCTATCACTTTAAAAAAGTCAGCATTTACTGCAGCCATATGGTAATCTGCAGTCAAAAATAATTGTAAATATATGTCTGTGTAACTAGAGGTTCTACTGCAGCCGCTTTCTACTAATCATTGGGACCGCACAGGAGGGTTGTAAGCAGTCAGCGCTCAGTACAGGGTGAGCGCACACTATGAGCTGTGGAGCGGGATGTCAATCAAGTAGCAGAGGGGAGTGATTTCAGTGCGCTCACTTTGTGTTGAACAGTGATGGTTCACTCCACCCATTTGACTGTAACTGGACGACTGCAGGGAGAATATAATTCCTAAGCTTTTAAGTAGGATAATTGAGCAATTATGACAAGAACATGGGGATCAAACCCACAGGCAGAATACAAAATATTTACCCATATCATGCCTGTGCGTACTTAAAGGGAATCTGTCACCCTAAATTGGTGGGATATTTAAATGATGGCAGTCAGGTCAGATGGGCGGTGTTTTGGGTACTTGCCTTAACATGTTGTTCGCCGCTGTCTCCATTATTTCTGGGAATTGTAGTCGTTGCCCTCCATATAACGCACAGCGTCAAACACGCAGCATTTCCTGAAGCATTCCGGATCGTGGAAACTCACCCTTAGACTACCACATGGATTTAAAACAGTATTTACCTGCAGATTATCATTGTGTCTCTCGGTAAATTATATTTTCTTTATGACTGATTCCGTTTTAACAGGGGGTAAATATACCACCAGGATCTGGCTTCTGTATGCAGACAAGCATTTCTTTTCTTAGAGGCTGCCAACAGTAATGTTAGGTCTTTTTTTTGTCATTCATTCGCTTCTAAAGTTTGGTATCAACATATTTAGTCTGCAGTTTTTTTTTTAAAGTAGCAAGTGATATATCAAGTACAGGACCATAAAGATAATGCATGTGTTTTGTCATTAGCATTCTAGGTGTTCTGTGCTCTGGGCATGTCAGCAATTTTACTCTGTTTATGGGTCTTGCTGGAATGTTGTTAAGAAAGATTTAAGTTTATAAATGATATCAGTATGCACAAAATAGATCAATTGTATATAATATGAATACTATATAAAATATTATGGATGCATGATACGGTGTAGATACATATTTTATAAATACTGTTTTGTACAGTCATGGCCAAAAGTTTTGAGAATGACACAAATATTAATTTTTACAAAGTCTACTGCTTCACTTTTTCTAATGGCAATTTGCATATGCTCCAGAATGTTATAAAGAGTGATCAGCTTAACAGCAATTACTTGCAAAGTCAATATTTGGCTAGAAAATTAACTTTATCCCCCAAAACACATTTCAACATCATTGCAGCCCTGCCTTAAAACGACCAGCTAACCTCTTTTCAGTGATTGCTCCATTAACACAGGTGTGGGTGTTGATGAGGACATGGCTGGAGATCAATCTGTCATGATTAAGTAAGAATGACACCACTGGACACTTTAAAAGGAGGCTGGTGCTTGGCATCATTGTTTCTCTTCTGTTAACCATGGTTATCTCTAAAGAAACACGTGCAGTCATCATTGCAATGCACAAAAATGGCTTAACAGGGAAGAGTATCGCAGCTAGAAAGATTGCACCTCAGTCAACAATCTATCGCATCATCAAGAACTTCAAGGAGAGAGGTTCCATTGTTGCCAAAAAGGCTTCATGACGCCCAAGAAAGACCAGCAAGTGCCAGGACCGTCTCTTAAAAGTGTTTCAGCTGCAGGATCGGGCTACCAGCAGTGCAGAGCTTGCTCAGGAATGGCAGCAGGCAGGTGTGAGTGCATCTGCACGCACTGTGAGGCGGAGACTCTTGGAGCAAGGCCTGGTCTCAAGGAGGGCAGCAAAAAAGCCACTTCTCTCCAGAAAAAACATCATGGACAGACTGATATTCTGCAAAAGGTACAGGCAGTGGACTGCTGAGGACTAAGGTAAAGTTATTTTCTCTGATGAATCCCCTTTTCGATTGTTTGGGACATCAGGAAAACGCCTCATTCGGAGAAGACAAGGTGAGCGCTACCACCAGTCTTGTCTCATGCCAACTGTTAAGCATCCTGAAACCATTCATGTGTGGGGTTGCTTCTCAGCCAAGGGAATCGGCTCTCTCACAGTCTTGCCTAAAAACACAGCCATGAATAAAGAATGGTACCAGAATGTCCTCCAAGAGCAACTTCTCCCAACCCTCCAAGAGCAGTTTGGCGATCAACAATGCCTTTTCCAGCATGATGGAGCACCTTGCCATAAAGCAAAGGTGATAACTAAATGGCTCAGGGAACAAAACATAGAGATTTTGGGTCCATGGCCTGGAAACTCCCCAGATCTTAATCCCATTGAGAACTTGTGGTCAATCATCAAGAGACGGGTGGACAAACAAAAACCTAAAAATTCTGACAAAATGAAAGCATTGATTGTGCAAGAATGGACTGCTATCAGTCAGGATTTGGTCCAGAAGTTGATTGAGAGCATGCCAGGGAGAATTGCAGAGGTCCTGAAGAAGAAGGGTCAACACTGCAAATATTGACTTGCTGCATTAACTCATTCTAACTGTCAATATAAGCTTTTGTTACTCATATGTTTGCAATTGTTATATTTCTGTCTGTGATAAAAACATCTGTCAAACACACATAAAAACCAGAGGGCAGCAGATCATGTGAAAATATAATATTTGTGTCATTCTCAAAACTTTTGGCCATGACTGTACATGAACTAGATTCATCATAAGGTATATGTAACACCCCGTTAAAGGGAATGTTTTTGTAATACAGTATAATCCAAAAACAGCATAATATAGAGACAGAGACCCTGATTCCAGCAATATATCACTTACTGAACTGCTTTGTACGGTTTTGCTAGAATCCTTATTTTCTTTGTTATAGATGAAGCAGTGCTCAGAAGCTGCTCTGTCTATAACAGCGCCCACACCACTGATTGATAGCCTCCTGTGTACTGTGTGCATTATCAGCAAGCTAATCAGTGTTGATGGCGGGGGTCACACAGATAAGTCAGACTGCTGTGCATGTGAGACTTGGTCCTGCAGTGATAATCTCCTGCTACTAAAACACTCACTGTATTGAAACTATTGCACACTGCCCAGTAAGAGACACATCGCTGTAATCAGGTCTTTGCTTCTGCATTATGCTGCTCTCAGGCTACATATCAATAACCTGCTGACAGATTCTTTTCAAAGGGAACCTGTAACTTGGGAAAATGCTATTTACCTACAGATATAGGGATAATCTGCAGGTAAATAGTAGTGATGAGCGAATGTGCTCGCCACTACTCGTTACTCGCCCGAGTATCACGGTACTCAGTGTAACTCGGCAAGCACCGAGCATTTCCGGGATTACTCGGAGAGAACTCGGGTCTCCACCCAGCTTTTTTGATATATATGATATATTGGCCATATATAGATAGCCCCAGTGTAATTGGAATACAGGCCACACATTTTACGGTTTTTTTTTGGCCTGGGTGTGACTGTACTTATATACACCAGTATTTAGCCAAAAAAATTACAGGTCACACATGTTTCGATGTGGTATCTCCTCACCAGATATATACTGATTTGGCTGAAAGTGGCCAGTGTTGCCCACTTTTCTTTATTGGCCTGGGTGTACTGTACTTATATACACCAGTATTTAGCCAAAATAAAAAAATTACAGGTCACACATGTTTGGTGTGATTCTCCGTGCCACTCATATCTGTGGTGCTGAAAGTTTGGCCAGTGTGCTCCACTTTTCTTTATCTGGCCTGAGTGTTACTGTACTTATATACACCAGTATTTAGCCAAAAAATAAAACAAATACAGGTCACACATGTTTTGGTGTGATGTCTCCATGCCACCTCATATCTGTGCGTGCTGAAAGTTTGGCCAGTGTGCTCCACTTTTCTTTTTCTGGCCTGGGTGTGACTGTACTTATATACACCAGTATTTAGCCAAAAAATAAAAAAAAACACAGGTCACACATGTTTCGGTGTGGTATCTCCGTGGCAGCTCATATCTGTGTGTGCTCAAAGTTTTGCCAGTTTACGGCGTTTTTCTTTTTTTGTCCTGGTTGTCACAGTACTTATATACAGTCATGGACAAAAGTTTTGAGAATGACACAAATATTAATTTTTGCAAAGTCTACTGCTTCACTTTTTCTAATGGCAATGTGCATATACTCCAGAGTGTTATAAAGAGTGATCAGCTTAACAGCAATTACTTACAAAGTCAATATTTGGCTAGAAAATGAACTTTATCCCCCAAAACACATTTCAACATCATTGCAGCCCTGCCTTAAAAGGACCAGCTAACCTCTTTTCAGTGATTGCTCCATTAACACAGGTGTGGGTGTTAATGAGGACATGGCTGGAGATCAATCTGTCATGATTAAGTAAGAATGACACCACTGGACACTTTAAAAGGAGGCTGGTGCTTGGCATCATTGTTTCTCTTCTGTTAACCATGGTTTCTCTAAAGAAACACGTGCAGTCATCATTGCAATGCACAAAAATGGCCTAACAGGGAAGAGTATCGCAGCTAGAAAGATTGCACCTCAGTCAACAATCTATCGCATCATCAAGAACTTCAAGGAGAGAGGTTCCATTGTTGCCAAAAAGGCTCCAGGGCGCCCAAGAAAGACCAGCAAGCGCCAGGACCGTCTCTTAAAAGTGTTTCAGCTGCGGGATCGGGCTACCAGCAGTGCAGAGCTTGCTCAGGAATGGCAGCAGGCAGGTGTGAGTGCATCTGCACGCACTGTGAGGCGGAGACTCTTGGAGCAAGGCCTGGTCTCAAGGAGGGCAGCAAAGAAGCCACTTCTCTCCAGAAAAAACATCATGGACAGACTGATATTCTGCAAAAGGTACAGGCAGTGGACTGCTGAGGACTGGGGTAAAGTTATTTTCTCTGATGAATCCCCTTTTCGATTGTTTGGGGCATCAGGAAAACGCCTCATTCGGAGAAGACAAGGTGAGCGCTACCACCAGTCTTGTCTCATGCCAACTGTTAAGCATCATGAAACCATTCATGTGTGGGGTTGCTTCTCAGCCAAGGGAATGGCTCTCTCACAGTCTTGCCTAAAAACACAGCCATGAATAAAGAATGGTACCAGAATGTCCTCCAAGAGCAACTTCTCCCAACCCTCCAAGAGCAGTTTGGCGATCAACAATGCCTTTTCCAGCATGATGGAGCACCTTGCCATAAAGCAAAGGTGATAACTAAATGGCTCAGGGAACAAAACATAGAGATTTTGGGTCCATGGCCTGGAAACTCCCCAGATCTTAATCCCATTGAGAACTTGTGGTCAATCATCAAGAGACGGGTGGACAAACAAAAACCTAAAAATTCTGACAAAATGAAAGCATTGATTGTGCAAGAATGGACTGCTATCAGTCAGGATTTGGTCCAGAAGTTGATTGAGAGCATGCCAGGGAGAATTGCAGAGGTCCTGAAGAAGAAGGGTCAACACTGCAAATATTGACTTGCTGCATTAACTCGTTCTGTCAATATAAGCTTTTGTTACTCATACGTTTGCAATTATATTTCTTTCTGTGATAAAAACATCTGTCAAACACACATAAAAACCAGAGGGCAGCAGATCATGTGAAAATATAATATTTGTGTCATTCTCAAAACTTTTGGCCATGACTGTACAGCACTATGTTGCATTATTTTAAAAAACAGGCCACATTTTATAGTGGGGTCTATCTGTGACACACCTCATACATCCGTGTGCCAAAAACTGAGGCATTTTAGGCCTAACTTCCCTTTTTTGGGCAGTCTGTCACTCTCGTTATATCCAGCAGTCTTTTTTATCCAAAAAGTAAAAAAAAAATGTATACAGTCTGTTATCTTAGGCTTAGGCCTGGTGTTCTTTGCAGGCATATGTTGCATAGTTCTGTCTGCTAGCCTTGTTCTACTCATTTTTTATTGTTTTCCAAAGTATCAAAAAACATAACAAAACAAATTAATACAGTCTGTTATCTCAGGCTGAGGCCAGGTGTATCTGTGGTGTAAAAATCTTTGCTTCGCAGGCATACATTGTATAGTTCTCTCTGCTAGCCTTGTTCTACTCATGATTTTGTGTTTTAAAAAATTAACACAAAACCTAAAAAAAATTAATACAGTCTGTTATTTCAGGCTGAGGCCTGGTTTACCTGTGGTGGAAAAATCTTCGTTTTGCAGGCATACTGATCAGATATAATTTTCTCCAAATTAATTCATTTGTGTTGTGAATGTGCTAGAAATGAATTCTGAGCAGAAGCTCCCTCTGGTGGTTACAAACAGTACTGAACTATCCAATGAAGGTTGTGAAGATTGGCGATCAGGTGTTACTGACTGGTCTTATATAAGGGAGGTTCCCTCCCATCAGGGTTGCCGGTGATCAATTGTTCTGGTCTCATCTTTGATTCCTGTTCACTTTGTAGCTTGCTGTTTCGTGCCTGCATCTTCTGCTAACAGATAAGTCATTTTCTTCTTTTAGTTTTTTGTGCTTGCTTTTTGCATTTTGTCCTGCACTTCTGTGGGGGTCTGCCAGGTCCCCTCCGGGGGCTTGTGCTCCTCTCAGTTTAGTTCAGCCACTGTTGTTTGTTCATTTGCCTTTTCCAGTTTTTTCAGTGGCTGCTTAGTTTTGTTACACCAGAGAACTAATTTAGGTGGTAGAGGTCGTGTGATCTCAGGTGTTTTTGTAATTAGTAGAGTTGGTACTTTTCAGGGTTTTTTGGGATTGCAGTAAGTGTCCTTCCTATCCTTTTCTATTTAGGAAGTTTGGGCCCCATCGTTTGCTCATACTATTTTCTGTCTGTGTCTGTATTTCCTCTTGCCTAACCGCCATTACATGTTTGGGGGCTTTCTATGTTCTTTGGGGATCTGCTCCGGGGCAGATAGTTTTCCTCTTTCTGTCTTTAGGTGTAGTTAGCTTCTCAGGCTGTGATGAGGCGTCTAGGACCAACGTAGGTACGCTCCACGGCTGCCTTTAGTTGTGGTGGTTAGTCAGGGTACTGCAATCCCATAGATTCCAACCTCTCTGGTGTATTTCCTTTTTGCCTGCTCTCCTCAGCTACCAAATCATAACAGTATCACCGGCCCAAAAACTGATATTTGTATGGTACTCACAGAAGGGAAAAATAGTGTTAAATAAAGAAGATTGTCAGAGTTGTCAGAGATTTTTTTTTCCCTCTGTTTCTCTGAATGCTGAGGAGGATTTTTTTTTCTCTCAATGGAGTTTGCACAGTTGTCTGGCCATGTGGATCAGCTTGCCACTGAAGTTCGGAGTATTGCTACCTATCTTGCAGGGTTGCCTGTTGTGGAACTTAGATTCCCATCCGATTGTTTAGGATCGAGCAAATTCTCTGAATTTCAAATAACGTAAGTTGTTTTTGCCTAATTAAGACTCGACACACACGTTCAATTGTCATCTCTCCCTGTGCGGCGATCCTCAGATTGGGCTTTTTACCTGACACCTGGATCTGTTTTGA
This sequence comes from Oophaga sylvatica, assembly GCA_033576555.1. NCBI lineage: Eukaryota > Metazoa > Chordata > Amphibia > Anura > Dendrobatidae > Oophaga > Oophaga sylvatica. The sequence goes on along the minus strand of JARQOD010000003.1, from coordinate 472,155,820 downwards.
GTAATGTTGAGCATTTTTCAGACTCGGGGTTATTGTACGATGACCATGTCACTGATCAAGCTGAAAAAGCCTTGTTGGCATTAAATCAGGGGCTTGAGGACGCTGAGTTATACTGTCAGAGATTCCGAAGGTGGGCAGTCCTGACCAAATGGAATGACGATGCTTTGGCAGCCCTTTTTCGGAAGGGTCTGTCAGAGAATTTAAAGGATGTCATGGTTGGATTCCCTGTCCCCTCTGGTCTCAATGATTCTATGTCATTAGCGATTCAAATTGACAGATGTTTGCGTGAGCGTAGAGGTATGCGTGGAACAGTGTTGCCTTGTGAACCAGCTTCTGAACCCATGCAGTGTGATAGAGTGGCTTCTGGGGCACAGCGTCATGAGTTTCGAAAACGCAATGGGTTATGTTTCTACTGTGGTGATGCCTCTCATGCTATTTCAGTCTGCCCTAAGCGGGGAAGACGTTTTGCACGTTCAGTTGTCTTGGGTAGTGTTCAGACTAAATTTTTGTTGACTGTTACCCTGATTTGCTCCCTGTCCACATTTTCTGCTCAGGATTTTGTTGATTCGGGAGCAGCTATTAACCTGATGGATTTTGATTTTGCTAAACGTTGTGGGTTTCCCTTGATACCCCTACGGAAGTCTATTCCCCTACTGGGGATCAATTCTACCCCTTTGGCTGAGAATAAACCTCAGTTCTCTACTCAGGTGATAATGAGGGTTGAACCTGATCATCAGGAGAGTTGCAAATTTTTGGTGCTGTATAATCTGCATGACATTATCGATACTGGGTTTCCCTTGGTTACAGTCTCATAATCCTGTTTTGGATTGGAAATGTGTGTCTGTAACCAGTTGGGGCTGCCAATGTGTTAATACCAACACTCCTGTTTTTTCTGCCTCTCCCCAGGCTCAGGATGTTCCTGACTTTTTGACTGATTTTTCTGATGTGTTTAGCGAAAGTAAATCTGCATCCTTGCCCCCCATAGGAGCTATGACTGCGCTATTGAATTAGTGCCTGGTAGTGAATTCCCTAAAGGTCGCCTTTTTAACTTGTCTGTACCTGAACCTGTCGCTATGCGGTCTTATATCAAGGAGTCATTGGAGAAGGGTCATATCAGACCATCCTCTTCACCCTTGGGTGCCGGTTTTTTGTTTGTGGCCAAAAAGGATGGTTCATTAAGGCCGTGTATTGATTATCGTCTCTTGAACAATATCACTGTGAAATATCAATATCCGTTACCCTTGATTTCTGACCTGTTTTCCAGGGTAAAAAGTGCTACTTGGTTTACCAAGCTTGACCTCAGAGGGGCATATATACAGTCATGGACAAAAGTTTTGAGAATGACACAAATATTAATTTTGCAAAGTCTACTGCTTCACTTTTTCTAATGGCAATGTGCATATACTCCAGAGTGTTATAAAGAGTGATCAGCTTAACAGCAATTACTTACAAAGTCAATATTTGGCTAGAAAATGAACTTTATCCCCCAAAACACATTTCAACATCATTGCAGCCCTGCCTTAAAAGGACCAGCTAACCTCTTTTCAGTGATTGCTCCATTAACACAGGTGTGGGTGTTAATGAGGACATGGCTGGAGATCAATCTGTCAAGATTAAGTAAGAATGACACCACTGGACACTTTAAAAGGAGGCTGGTGCTTGGCATCATTGTTTCTCTTCTGTTAACCATGGTTATCTCTAAAGAAACACGTGCAGTCATCATTGCAATGCACAAAAATGGCCTAACAGGGAAGAGTATCGCAGCTAGAAAGATTGCACCTCAGTCAACAATCTATCGCATCATCAAGAACTTCAAGGAGAGAGGTTCCATTGTTGCCAAAAAGGCTCCAGGGCGCCCAAGAAAGACCAGCAAGCGCCAGGACCATCTCTTAAAAGTGTTTCAGCTGCGGGATCGGGCTACCAGCAGTGCAGAGCTTGCTCAGGAATGGCTCAGGAATGGCAGCAGGCAGGTGTGAGTGCATCTGCACGCACTGTGAGGCGGAGACTCTTGGAGCAAGGCCTGGTCTCAAGGAGGTCAGCAAAGAAGCCACTTCTCTCCAGAAAAAACATCATGGACAGACTGATATTCTGCAAAAGGTACAGGCAGTGGACTGCTGAGGACTGGGGTAAAGTTATTTTCTCTGATGAATCCCCTTTTCGATTGTTTAGGGCATCAGGAAAATGCCTCATTCGGAGAAGACAAGGTGAGCGCTACCACCAGTCTTGTCTCATGCCAACTGTTAAGCATCATGAAACCATTCATGTGTGGGGTTGCTTCTCAGCCAAGGGAATCGGCTCTCTCACAGTCTTGCCTAAAAACACAGCCATGAATAAAGAATGGTACCAGAATGTCCTCCAAGAGCAACTTCTCCCAACCCTCCAAGAGCAGTTTGGCGATCAACAATGCCTTTTCCAGCATGATGGAGCACCTTGCCATAAAGCAAAGGTGATAACTAAATGGCTCAGGGAACAAAACATAGAGATTTTGGGTCCATGGCCTGGAAACTCCCCAGATCTTAATCCCATTGAGAACTTGTGGTCAATCATCAAGAGACGGGTGGACAAACAAAATCCTAAAAATTCTGACAAAATGAAAGCATTGATTGTGCAAGAATGGACTGCTATCAGTCAGGATTTGGTCCAGAAGTTGATTGAGAGCATGCCAGGGAGAATTGCAGAGGTCCTGAAGAAGAAGGGTCAACACTGCAAATATTGACTTGCTGCATTAACTCATTCTGTCAATATAAGCTTTTGTTGCTCATATGTTTGCAATTATATTTCTTTCTGTGATAAAAACATCTGTCAAACACACATAAAAACCAGAGGGCAGCAGATCATGTCATAATATAATATTTGTGTCATTCTCAAAACTTTTGGCCATGACTGTACAGCACTATGTTGCATTATTTTAAAAAACAGGCCACATTTTATAGTGGGGTCTATCTGTGACACACCTCATACATCCGTATGCCAAAAATTGAGGCATTTTAGGCCTAACTTCCCTTTTTTGGGCAGTCTGTCACTCTCGTTATATCCAGCAGTCATTTTTATCCAAAAAGTTAAAAAAAATGTATACAGTCTGTTATCTTAGGCTTAGGCCTGGTGTTCTTTGCAGGCATATGTTGCATAGTTCTGTCTGCTAGCCTTGTTCTACTCATTTTTTATTGTTTTCCAAAGTATCAAAAAACATAACAAAACAAATTAATACAGTCTGTTATCTCAGGCTGAGGCCAGGTGTATCTGTGGTGTAAAAATCTTTGCTTCGCAGGCATACATTGTATAGTTCTCTCTGCTAGCCTTGTTCTACTCATGATTTTGTGTTTTAAAAAATTAACACAAAACCTAAAAAAAATTAATACAGTCTGTTATTTCAGGCTGAGGCCTGGTTTACCTGTGGTGGAAAAATCTTCGTTTTGCAGGCATACTGATCAGATATAATTTTCTCCAAATTAATTCATTTGTGTTGTGAATGTGCTAGAAATGAATTCTGAGCAGAAGCTCCCTCCTTATTCGCATTAAGCACGGGGATGAATGGAAGACGGCATTTAATACCCCAGAGGGGCGTTTTGAGTACCTAGTGATGCCCTTTGGGCTCACTAATGCTCCTTCTGTCTTCCAGTCCTTCATGAATGACATTTTCAGGGATTTTGTGGATAAATTTCTAATTGTTTATTTGGATGATATCTTGATTTTTTCCAATGACTGGGACTCTCATGTGAAACATGTTCGGACTGTGTTCCAGATTTTGAGAGAGAATGCTCTGTATGTGAAGGGATCAAAGTGTCTTTTTGACGTACAGAGGATCTCATTTCTGGGATTCATTTTGTCCCCATCTGTTATTGAAATGGACCCGGTCAAGGTTCAGGCCATCTGTGATTGGGTCCAACTACTTCATTAAAGGCTCTTCAAAGATTCTTGGGTTTTGCCAATTTTTATCGTAAATTTATTGCTAATTTCTCTGTTATTGTTAAACCATTGACTGATTTGACCAAAAAGGGTTCTGATGTGGTGAATTGGCCTCCTGAGGCAGTCTCTTCGCTTCAGGAACTTAAGCAGAGATTCACTTCTGCTCCTGTTCTACGGCAGCCTGATGTTTCTCTGCCATTTCAGGTGGAGGTTGATGCCTCTGAAATTGGGGCAGGTGCCGTTTTGTCCCAAAGAGATCCAGAGACTTCTAAAAGTAACCCTTGTGCCTTTTTCTCTCAAAAATTTTCTCCAACTGAACGTAATTATGATGTGGGTAATCGGGAGTTATTGGCCATGAAGTGGGCTTTTGAAGAGTGGAGACATTTGCTGGAGGGAGCCAAACATCAGGTGGTGGTCCTCACGGACCATAAGAATCTGGTTTATCTGGATTCAGCCAAGCAACTTAATCCTAGACAGGCCAGGTGGGCCTTGTTTTTCACACGTTTTAATTTTGTGGTTTCCTTTCTTCCTGGCACTAAGAATGTTAAGGCGGATGCCCTCTCGAGGAGTTTCCTTGCGGACTCTCCTGAGTTATCTGATCCTGCTGTTATTTTGAAAGAGGGTGTAGTTCTTTCCGCCATCTCGCCCAATTTGAGACTGGCTCTGGAAGGGTGTCAGGAGGATAAATCCGAGCGCTGCCCTATTGGGAAATTGTTTGTCTCAGACCGGTGGAAAAAGAGTGTGATGTCTGAGATTCATTGTTCCGCTTTGGCCGGTCATCCCGGAATTTTTGGTACCAGAGACTTGGTTAGTCGGTCCTTTTGGTGGCCTACTTTGTCTCGTGACGTCAGGGAATTTGTGCAGTCCTGCGGGACTTGCTCTCGCTCCAAGCCTTGCTCTCGCTCTAGTGGTTTGTTGATGCCATTGCCTGTGCCCAAGAGACCATGGACCCATATCTCTATGGATTTCATTTCCGACCTCCCTGTTTCTCAGAGAATGACCGTTATCTGGGTGATTTGTGATAGGTTTTCCAAAATGATACATCTTGTGCCATTACCTAAGTTGCCTTCCTCCTCTGAATTGGTGCCTTTGTTCCTTCAGCACGTGGTTCGGTTACACGGCATTCCTGAGAACATTGTGTCTGACAGAGGAGTCCAGTTTGTTTCCAGATTTTGGAGGACTTTTTGTTCTAAACTTGGTGTTCAATTGTCTTTCTCCTCGGCTTTTCATCCTCAGACCAATGGACAAACTGAGAGAACAAACCAGACATTGGAGACTTATCTGAGATGCTTTGAGTCTGCTGATCAGGATGACTGGGTCTCTTTTTTGCCTTTGGCTGAGTTTGCTCTTAATAATAGGGCTAGCTCTGCCACTTTGATGTCTCCATTTTTCTGCAATTTTGGGATTCACCCTCGATTTTCTTCAGGACAAACGGAGGCTTCTGTCTGTCCAGGTGTTGACTCTGTTGTGGAGCGTATGCAGCAGATTTGGGACCAGGTAGTGGAGAGGTTGTCCCTCTCTCAGGAGAGGGCCCAGCGGTTTGCCAACCGGCATAGGACTGATGGTCCTCGGTTTGAAGTGGGGGACTTGGTCTGGTTGTCCTCAAGAAATATCCCTATGAGAGTTGCATCTCCTAAGTTTAAGCCTAGGTTCATTGGACCTTATAAGATCATGGAGATTATTAATCCTGTTTCCTTTCGTTTACTTCTTCCAGGGACATTTAAGATCCATAACGTGTTCCACAAGTCCTTATTGAAAAGGTTTGTCGAGCCAGTGGTTCCTATGGCTGTGCCTCCTGACCCTGTTTTGGTTGAGGGCAATCTGGAGTATGTGTTTGAGAAAATATTGAATTCTCGTTTTTCTAGACGGAAACTCCAGTATTTGGTTAAGTGGAGAGGTTATGGTCAGGAGGACAATTCTTGGGTGTTTGCTTCGGACATCCATGTTAGGAGACTCATCCGTGCGTATCACAGAGCTCATCCTGACCGACCTGGTTGCTCAAATGAGGGTTCGGTGACCCCTCCTCAAGGGGGGGTACTGTTGTGAATGTGCTAGAAATGAATTCTGAGCAGAAGCTCCCTCTGGTGGTTACAAACAGTACTGAACTATCCAATGAAGATTGTGAAGATTGGCGATCAGGTGTTACTGACTGGTCTTATATAAGGGAGGTTCCCTCCCATCAGGGTTGCCGGTGATCAATTGTTCTGGTCTCATCTTTGATTCCTGTTCACTTTGTAGCTTGCTGTTTCGTGCCTGCATCTTCTGCTAACAGATAAGTCATTTTCTTCTTTTAGTTTTTTGTGCTTGCTTTTTGCATTTTGTCCTGCACTTCTGTGGGGGTCTGCCGGGTCCCCTCCGGGGGCTTGTGCTCCTCTCAGTTTAGTTCAGCCACTGTTGTTTGTTCATTTGCCTTTTCCAGTTTTTTCAGTGGCTGCTGTTTAGTTTTGTTACACCAGAGAACTAATTTAGGTGGTAGAGGTCGTGTGATCTCAGGTGTTTTTGTAATTAGTAGAGTTGGTACTTTTCAGGGTTTTTTGGGATTGCAGTAAGTGTCCTTCCTATCCTTTTCTATTTAGGAAGTTTGGGCCCCATCGTTTGCTCATACTATTTTCTGTCTGTGTCTGTATTTCCTCTTGCCTAACCGCCATTACATGTTTGGGGCTTTCTATGTTCTTTGGGGATCTGCTCCGGTGCAGATAGTTTTCCTCTTTCTGTCTTTAGGTGTAGTTAGCTTCTCAGGCTGTCTCTAGGACCAACGTAGGTACGCTCCACGGCTGCCTTTAGTTGTGGTGGTTAGTCAGGGTACTGCAATCCCATAGATTCCAACCTCTCTGGTGTATTTCCTTTTTTGCCTATTCTCCTCAGCTACCAAATCATAACACATTTGTATTGAGCTTTTCAAATATTTCAGTAGTCCTTTGGGCAAGGCAAGGGGCAAGGGATGGGGAAGTGGATGTCATGCTGATGGTACATGCTGAGGATGAGGCCGTGGCCAAGCTGAAAGTGGGCCACAGCAAAGACCCACATCTTCGCGCTCGACCTTCCTGTCCCAGTTTCTAGGGGACCGCAGCACACCACTATTGAAGCCAGAGCAGTGTGAGCCAAGGAGTACAAGCGAGATAGACAGAAGTACAATCCAGCTCAGGCAGGGGAACAATGGCAAAGTTCTGGGACAGTTTTCTCAGACCCTCCCATCGTGCCGCCACAGATGCAAGGGGTGCTGGCACAAGAAGTGCAATGTTTGGGAAGATGGTGAGGGAGAACCTTGTAGATTGTACAAACGTCCTAGGGATTCCTCTGTACCTTTTAATTATTGGGTATCCAAGCAGGACACGTAGGTAGCATGAACTGGCTCTTTACGCCTTGGAGGTCCTGGCCTTCCCTGCTGCTAGCGTTCTGTCAGAGCCGGTTTTTAGTACTGCTGGAATTATAACAGATAAGCGCATCCGTCTGTCAACTGACAATGCTGACAGGCTGACTCTTATGAAAATAAACAAGGGCTGGATTGGGCAAGATTTCTGTACACCACCGAATGAAAACAGCAAAACATAACCTCAAATACTTTTTATTTTTTGTCGAGGTGTATTCTCATGCACCTCTTCACAACCACACTTGGGTATCCACTTCCTGATTTGGTCTGTTTGGTGTTATCCTCCTCCTTATCCGCATCTTCATCATCCACAGCTAAGACACACTTCAACAAGCACAACGGTATCATTATAGAAATATAATTAGTATTGCTAATATAGCATAAACAATCATCATGATACCATATCTAGGACAGAATATATAGGACTAGTCATTATAGTAGCTTTTATAGGTGGCTTTTTTCATCATATAGTGGTATGTTTATCCTGTCTACTACTTTGATTAGTTTTAATACATTCTATCATTATGTACAATAGATGAACATTATCGATCTTGCACTATGTGATGTATTGCCAGGTCTATGATAGATATTTGGGGGAGCTATATGTATATTATTACATGCTATATATTTGACATTTGGAGCAGCACTCCAGCGTTCCTTCCTTTTTTACAATTGTGCACTTTAGTATCATCACTATGTTCATGTGTTCTATATAAATAATAAAATATATTTTTGTATCATATTATTGGACTTTTTGGTCATCTTTTCGTTTGTTGTTGATCATCCACAACTAGTAGAACACCAGTGTGAATGTAATCTGTGAAGTGGATTGCAAGCTTACGTATTTTGGCCAAAATATCAACTATTACCTCACATTTTTTTATAGATTTTTTTCACTTCTTCGGGGTGTTGTTGGGCCTATTTGGTCTTGTAAACTGTGGTGTCTGTTTACATGGGATGCATCTTGATAGTGCTGGGCAGCCTGCCTGATCTAATAGAAGGGTGTAAATACTATGCTGTTTTACTGGATGCTGTGCATTTCCATAGTGTGAACAGCGCTGCATACAAGTCTTCATTGTGCATTCATATACCAAGCAGCCGCCCCCTCCATGGATTGGTTGGTAGTGAGAGGTAGTCTTAGGCGGGGATCACACATGCGAGTAAGTCGTCCGACACTCGCATGTGAAATCCCAGCTCTGGCGCCGGCACTCAGGAGTGGAGCGAGCGGCTGCATGTAGTTCTATGCAGCCGCGCGCTCCACTCCCGAGTGCCGGCGCCAGAGCTGGGATTTCACATGCGAGTGTCGGACGACTTACTCGCATGTGTGATCCCGGCCTTATCGGTATTCTTGCACCTGTGTTTCCACCATCTTAACTATATGGGTCAACTGCACCCTGATAGTGCATTTGTTTGAAGGCCTGTGCAGGTGAGCATCTCTGCCTTTTTGCTGTGTTTTTTGAATTTTTGGAGGATTTTAGTCCTCTTTTTGTGGTATTGCTGTTTAGCTTAGGGACTTGTAAGTGTGAGGATCCGTGAAGTGGATTACAAGCTTACGTATTTTGGCCAAAATATCAACTAATACCTCACATTTTTTTATGTGTTTTTTGCACTTTTTCGGGGTGTTGTTGGACCCATTTGGTCTTGTAAACTGTGGTGTCTGTTCACATGGGATGCATCTTGATAGCGCTGGGCAGCCCGCCTGATCTAATAGAAGGGTGTAAATACTAGGCTGTTTTACTGGATGCTGTGCATTTCCATAGTGTGAACAGCGCTGCATACAAGTCTTCATTGTGCATTCATATACCAAGCAGCCACCCCCTCCATGGATTGGTAGGTAGTAGCGGTTGTCTTATCGGTATTCTTGCACCTGTGTTGCCACCATCTTAACTATATGGGTCCACTGCACCCTGATAGTGCATTTGTTTGAAGGCCTGGGCAGGTGAGCATCTCTGCTTTTTGCTGTGTTATTTGAATGTATTCCGGGATGCAAAATTCACTCAATTTTTGGAAAGGGTGTTTTTATAATGCACGTTACTAATTTGAAAGCAAAACAAATGTTACTCCCCCTTGGGGAAATCTCATAAAAATTAGATGTACGTACAGTGCCTACAAGTAGTATTCAACCCCCTGCAGATTTAGCTGGTTTGATAAGATGCAAATAAGTTAGAGCCTTCAAACTGCAAACGAGAGTAGGATTTATTAACAGAAGCATAAATCTTACAAAACAAAAAGTTATGTTGCTCAGTTGAATTTTAATAAATTTTAAACATAAAAGTGTGGGTCAATTATTATACAACCCCTATGTTTAATATTTTGTGGAATAACCCTTGTTTGCAATTACAGCTAATAATCGTCTTTTATAAGACCTGATCAGGCCAGCACAGGTCTGTGGAGTTATCTTGGCCCACTCCTCCATGCAGATCTTCTGCAAGTTATCTAGGTTCTTTGGGTGTCTCATGTGGACTTTAATCTTGAGCTCCTTCCACAAGTTTTCAATTGGGTTAAGGTCAGGAGACTGACTAGGCCACTCCAACACCTTGACTTTTTCCCTCTTGAACCAGGCCTTGGTTTTCTTGGCTGTGTGCTTTGGGTCGTTGTCTTGTTGGAAGATGAAATTACGACCCATCTTAAGATCCTTGATGGAGGAGCGGAGGTTCATGGGAAAAATCTCCAGGTAGGCCGTGCTATCCATCCTCCCATGGATGCGGACCAGATGGCCAGGCCCCTTGGCTGAGAAACACCCCACAGCATGATGCTGCCACCACCATGCTTGACTGTAGGGATGGTATTCTTGGGGTCGTATGCAGTGCCATCCAGTCTCCAAACGTCACGTGTGTGGTTGGCACCAAAGATCTCGATCTTGGTCTCATCAGACCATAGAACCTTGAACCAGTCTGTCTCAGAGTCCTCCAAGTGATCATGAGCAAACTGTAGACGAGCCTTGACATGACGCTTTGAAAGTAAAGGTACCTTACGGGCTCGTCTGGAACGGAGACCATTGTGGTGGAGTACGTTACTTATGGTATTGACTGAAACCAATGTCCCCACTGCCATGAGATCTTCCCGGAGCTCCTTCCTTGTTGTCCTTGGGTTAGCCTTGACTCTTCGGACAAGCCTGGCCTCGGCACGGGAGGAAACTTTCAAAGGCTGTCCAGGCCGTGGAAGGCTAACAGTAGTTCCATAAGCCTTCCACTTACGGATGATGCTCCCAACAGTGGAGACAGGTAGGGCCAACTCCTTGGAAAGGGTTTTGTACCCCTTGCCAGCCTTGTGACCCTCCACGATCTTGTCTCTGATGGCCTTGGAATGCTCCTTTGTCTTTCCCATGTTGACCATGTATGAGTGCTGTTCACAAGTTTGGGGAGGGTCTTAAATAGTCAGAAAAGGCTGGCAAAAGAGATCATTAATCCACACATGTGAAGCTCATTATTCTTGGTGCCTGAACTACTTCTTAATACTTTAGGGGGACCAAACAGAATTCTTGTGGTTTGAGGGGTTGAATAATAAATGACACTCTGAATTAAATTTTAACATTTAAAAAAAAAAAAAAAATTAAAACAAAAATTTTTGCTGCAGTACATTTCCCACTTCCAGGCTGATCTACAGTACAAATGTCACAATGCCAAGTTAATTCCGCATGTGTCAACCAGCTAAATCTGCAGGGGGTTGAATACTACTTGTAGGCACTGTATATTCTTCCCATTTATTCTTATATTTTCCATTTTTTCTATCTGTGGAACATCCTCTTATGACCTAGTGTATACCTCTCCAATATAAAAAAAAGTGAAAAACTATTATATTATATTTTTATTTATATCTCTGTCTCTGAGCTGTTGCTAGGGACAAACATATCTCTTGAACACATTCTGGCTTCATATCTATTAACCTGTGTTCGCCCCTCCCTTTTGTTATTTTCTTTCAAAGGTAGATTCACATTTTTTATTTATTTGTTTGATTTCAGTATGATTTATCAAAATGTCTCCTCATTCTCCACCACTAGATCACCAGGGTTAACGGGTTCTGTGCTTCTACAGCTAGTCCAATTTTTGGCAAAGGTGTCTATGATGCCCATAAAATATTTTTAACAATTTTACTCCTCCAGGGGGAAATGTTTGTCAGCCCATGCACTTAGTGTATGGGCATTACGAGCCTATGAGACCCGCTCCTTTAAATTGTGCCCAGTTTTTAATGAGGCTGTCCTCCACGTCTCATCATCCACCGCCACTAGATCACCAGCGTTAACTTGTTCCGTGCTACTACAGCCAGTGTCGAATTCTGATCAAGGGTGGGTAGTTTTGCTGGGCGTAAAATACTTGTTATTGAAAAGGATGAGGTGTACCCCACAGGGGAAAATGTTTGCTAGACCATGCACTTAGTGTATGGGCATTCCAAGTCTAGGAGACCCGCTCCTTTAAATTGGGCCTAGTTTTCAGTCAGGCCTTCCTCCACGTCTCATCAGCCGCTGCCAGAAGATCACCAGGGTTAACATATTCTGTGCTGCTACAGCCAGTGTCAAAATCCTAACAAGGGTGGGTGTTTTTGCTGGGTTTAAATACTTGTTATGGAAAAGGCTGAGGTGTACCCCACAGGGGAAAATGTTTGCCAGCCCATACACTTAGTGTATGTGCATTCCAAGTGTAGGAGACCTGCTCCTTTTTAATGGGACATTTTTTTTATGAGGCCCTCCTCCATGTTTCTTCCAAGGGGGGATTGGGGTTATTGGGGTGCATATGACTTGGTAGCAGAGCAGGCCTTGCTGTCAATGCATAAGAAAACAGAATGGGAGTACAAAATGAATAATGTGAAGTGGATTTTCCTTGGCCCATCCAGTAACTGGTTCAAAGCTTATGGTGTGCTATGACTGTAGCAGGCAGCTTGCAGTCATGCATAGAAAACAAAATGGAGTACAAAATGAATATTGAAGGGATTATCTGTGCCCATCCAGTATATGGTTCAAGGCTATTGGGGTGCATATACTTGGTACAGGCAGGCCTTGCAGTCAATGCATAAGAAAACAAAATGGGAGTACAAAATGAATAATATGAAGTGGATTATCCTGTGCCCATCCAGTATATGGGTTCAAAGGCTTATTGGGGTGCATATGACTTGGTAACAGGGCAGGCCTTGCAGTCAATGCAAAAAAAAAACAGAATAGGAGTACAAAATAGATACAGCGTTGATCCAGGGAGCTAGTCTGATTGCCGTATGTGGAGTCGGGAAGGAATTTTTTTCCCCAATGTGAAGCTTACTGTTTGCCACTTGGGTTTTTTTTGCCTTCCTCTGGATCAGCATGTTAGGGCAGGTTAGGATAGGATATGGGTTGAACTAGATGGACTTAAAGTCTTCCTTCAACCTTAATAACTATGTTACTATGTTACTATGTTACTAAAATTAATAATAAGTGGATTTTCCTGGGCCCATCCAGTACCTGGGTTCAAAGGCATATTGGGGTTCATATGACTTGGTAGCAGGGCAGGCCTTGCATTCCATGCAACATTTTTTATAGAAGCCATCCTGGACATTTCGTGAAAGGGGTATTGGGGTGCGTCGTAATTCTTGGCGGCCCATCCACTCACTGCATAGTGGATTATCCTGTGCCCATCCAGTATATGGGTTCAAAGGCTTATTGGGTGCATATGACTTGGTAACAGGGCAGGCCTTGCAGTCAATGCAAAAAAAAACAGAATAGGAGTACAAAATGAATAATAAGTGGATTTTCCTGGGCCCATCCAGTACCTGGGTTCAAAGGCATATTGGGGTTCATATGACTTGGTAGCAGGGCAGGCCTTGCATTCCATGCAACATTTTTTATGGAAGCCAACCTGGACATTTCGTGAAAGGGGTATTGGGGTGCGTCGTAATTCTTGGCGGCCTGTTATGATTTGGTAGCTGAGGAGAGCAAGCAAAAAAGGAAATACACCAGAGAGGTTGGAATCTATGGGATTGCAGTACCCTGACTAACCACCACAACTAAAGGCAGCCGTGGAGCGTACCTACATTGGTCCTAGACGCCTCGTCACAGCCTGAGAAGCTAACTACACCTAAAGACAGAAAGAGGAAAACTATCTGCCCCGGAGCAGATCCCCAAAGAACATAGAAAGCCCCCAAACATGTAATGGCGGTTAGACAAGAGGAGATACAGACACAAACAGAAAATAGTATGAGCAAACGTTGGGGCCCAAACTTCCTAAATAGAAAAGGATAGGAAGGACACTTACTGCAATCCCAAAAAACCCTGAAAAGTACCAACTCTACTAATTACAAAAACACCTGAGATCACACGACCTCTACCACCTAAATTAGTTCTCTGGTGTAACAAAAACTAAACAGCAGCCACTGAAAAAACTGGAAAAGGCAAATGAACAAAACAGTGGCTGAACTAAACTGAGAGGAGCACAAGCCCCCGGAGGGGACCCGGCAGACCCCCAAAGAAGTGCAGGACAAAATGCAAAAAGCAAGCACAAAAAACTAAAAGAAGAAAATATCTTATCTGTTAGCAGAAGATGCAGGCACGAAACAGCAAGCTACAAAGTGAACAGGAATCAAAGATGAGACCAGAACAATTGATCACCGACAACCCTGATGGGAGGGAACCTCCCTTATATAAGACCAGTCAGTAAAACCTGATCGCCAATCTTCACAATCTTCATTGGATAGTTCAGTACTGTTTGTAACCACCAGAGGGAGCTTCTGCTCAGAATTCATTTCTAGCACATTCACAACAGCGGCACATCCACTCACTGCATAGTCTATAACAGTTTAGGAGACCTACTGTTTCATAATGGCCCTTTAAGCAGATTAATGCTGCCTGATGCCCCTGTAAAAATAGGCTCTGTGACTTTAAGAGTCCCTCATTCTTAAATGAAGCAAGATGTGTCTGCTTATGTGTCACACACCACATGGCCAGCTAGGGTTGTTAAATGATACAATGACATTTCCCAGTGAATGCATTTGTTTTGGTTGAAAGCAATGTTAAAGTTGAAAAACGCTTCAAAAACGCTGCGTCTGAACATAGCCCAAGTGGTGGAGGAACACTTTGGACTGGGGTTAATTATTTTGCCTTATATACAAGTCATTAACCTGGAAAGGATGTACCTTAACATATTTCCCTGCAAAATCCGTTTTGGTTTCGTTTTTGGTATGCTTTTTGGTGCACCGGTAAAAATAGCATGAAACTCTGACAACATTGTTTAACGCTGTGAACTAGGAGTCAGGAATGCTTCCAGGGGCGATCCCCATGATGTCCCTGTGTCATTTGAGCAGTGTTTCCATCATTTTCAGACGCATTTTGACCTTAAAAGGACCCCCGGGGGGGATCGCGGCAAAAATGCTCTGGTCTCCCCTAGACTTACATTGGGCTCTTTGTTCTGTCCGAGTACCCGAGTATTCCAATCTGCTCGACCTGAGCAACAAGCACCCGAGCATTTTAGTGCTCGCACATCACTAGTAAATAGCTTTAAATTACAGCCAGGCCACCGCACTTAATGTGTCGCTACCTAGAGAAAATGGTTTCCTCTGAGAAGGAATTGTTTGACAGTACAAATGCTGTACATGGTGAGCTATCAATCAAAGTGCTGCCAATCATAGCTGCAGGTCACTGTACATTGAGTGGTGCTAATTAGAGGTGACTGCAGCCACTCAGTGCTCCATATCCAAAAGCTGGCAGCTCCCATGAGGAAATAAGTTAATTTTCTCACCGAAACTGCACTTACACTTGTGCAGCATTGTAAGGCCATGGTCACAAATTCAGTATTTGGTCAGTATTTTACCTCAGTACTCAAATTTTACCTCAAATACTGAGGTAAAATACTGACTAAATACTGAACGTGTGACCAGACTGTGGCTTAATATTATGTACTTGTACTTTTGTTCAGTGTTCCTGTATAACTATAGACTGTTTTGTACATGGAACTGATACATCATAACATGTTTGGAAATTGTCAGCTCAGGTTATTTGCGTCGGCAGAATCTCATTTACACAATATGGTGTCATGGCCTTAAGGAAAATCTGTTCAGTTATGCACTAGTACTGTACAGCTTGCTGCCTTCGAGCTTAGAATGAAGTGAAATGTGTTGATGCCACATACCTTGAAATGTTTATACAGCCAGATATGTACATTTTTTAAGTACAGTAATCTTTGAAGTTCGAACCAATGTTGTAGATCTGATATTGAAATATTTAAACTAGAAAAACATATTACGTCTGTGTATGCTTCTCTGTGTGTCTGAGTCTGCAAGAAGAAAGCAGGGGAATGGAAGGTAGGGGAGAGCATAAGAGATGACCATGAGACACGATGGAAGAAGAGCAGCGTATGATACCCATGTACCGCAGACAGGGCGAGTATGAGGGGTAGGTACCCACCTAGGGTGCTGCCTCCTGCCTCCCCAAAGGGGGCTCACTTTGGAGAGGGGAAAAAAAATTACATGACTGAATGCCTTTTTCCCATGGGACTTTCTTCCGGCCGCAGACATACAGTACTGTGATGACCAGGATGAAGGCATGCAGCAGAGCAGTGTCAGTCACTGACACCGCTCACCCCTCTCTCTGCCTGCACTCCGGCAGTCGCTTCTTGCCTGATGCAGCCCTATGTAGTGTGGTTTCCTCTGTAGCTCTTACTCCTGGCTCTCTGGATCCCCTCTTCCGGCAATCTGTAGCAGGGGCTCCATGTATCTAACTGCTGAGCCTGAGATACTGCACAACATCATTGAGGGAAAGTAAGTGATGGAAGGGACAGAGCCTGGGCCAGAGGAAAGATGTCGATAGGGTCAAGTCTGTGCGGAATAGTAATACCATGGGGGTGTAATTAGGTCATGGGGAGTAGTGAAGGAAAAGACAGCCCTTTCTCCTTTGTGGTAGCACAACATATCCTCCTTTTCCTTTAATGTCACAGGCAGATCAGCAGTCATGATGGGGGAGGATGTGCAGGGACAGAGCTGGGCTGACAGGGCGTCTCCTGTGTACAAACCCTCCCTTCTGGCTGCTGATATCCAACTCCAGGGCTTCACTCCTGATTTAGGTAACAGTGTATATTTGATCAACTTCGTATTCATATGACTGGGGTTGGACTCACTAAATCTGTAGCATACAGCCATTTTGAATGTATCTAGATTTACTAAAAGAAAAATGACAATGAAATGATGTTAATTAGTGATGATGAGCACTAAAATGCCCAGGGGGTGCTCATTACTCGAGTCAAGCAAATCGTAATGCTAGGGTGCTCGACCCAAGTAATGAGTATAATGAAACTCAATAGGAAACTCGAGCAATTTTCTGAAAACCCCACCCCCTTGGAGGTCTGTAGGGGGCCTAAAAATTGCTCACATTAATGGAAACAGAGCTGAAATGGCAACAGGAAGGCAAGTGGCCCTCACAATTTATAGAGGGCCAGCAGGCAGACCTCACTATTTTTAGAGGGCAAGAAGGGATCTTGTTTACAGATGAGACCAAGCTAAAGCTTTTTGGTAAAGCACATCATTCTACTGTTCACTGTAAATGGAATGAGGCCTGTTTTGCTGCCTTTGGCACTGGTTTCCTTGACTGCATGCAAGACATCATGAAATTGAAGATTCTCAAAGGATGTAGTGCGTAGTGTCAGAAAGCTTGGTTTGCTTCCCAGGCCATGGGTCATCCAGCAGGACAATGACCCCAAAAGTACTTTAAGAAACACCCAGAAATGGATGGAAACAAAGTACTCGAGAGTTCAGAAGTAGTAATTCCTGCTCCAGTAGCGTAAAGTCTTCCACAATTACCTCTTACATACAGATGCTACAGAGAAAGTGCAAATGGACACATTAAATCAGTTAATTTTGCCTGCTTTGATAAATTTCTGAGTACAAATCGCTGTCAAAAAACACAAATCTGTCAATGAGTGTATGAAAAAAGCAGCAGCAAGGATTATGATTTATAAGGCAATAATACCTGTTTAGATGCCGGTTATACGATATTCCTACTTCGACAGCTCACCCAGGATGAATTGAAGATAAGAGAGGTATTATTGCAGAATATAGAAGGGATTTAAATCGGCCCTGAATACATTTTTTCTTGTACATGGCAGCAACAAACTCTGAATGAACGCAAGCAACCCTGCCAGCTTTGATGAATTTCTTAGTACAGATCACTGAAACAAACATGAATCTGTCAATGAGTGCATGGAAAAAAGCAATCAAGTTACAGACTGTGGAAGAGATGTTTGTGACCAGAATGAACACTCATTTCCAGCAGATGATACCTAGCACCTCTCCCTACACTAAACGCAGCTAACAGCAGTATTAATTGGGAATAGAACAGATTTTACCTTGTTTTTTTTTTTAGGTTGCAGCAGCAAGGATTACAATTTATAAGGCAATAATCCCTGACTAGATGCCAGTAATACGCTATCCCTACTGCAACAGCCCACCCTATATGAATTGCAGATAAGAGCGGTATTATTAGAGAATATAATTTATTTGAATTACCGTGAAAAAAGCCAATAATTTAACGTAGCAGCATAGTGGAGCGTTTCGCATCTTCTCAGCCTGATATGAAGGAGACTAGGATATTCTGCACTTACTGTACAAAGTCTCCTGTCCTGGCTGTGAAATCTTGTATGCAGTGTGAGAACTCTCTATGTTATGACCGCTTGACAGCCCACATGATCATATACTAATGGAAGCCATCGGCTCTTTTCCTTTCCAAAAATATTCCCTCATCTAGAAGATGGAGCCTCAGAAAAGCAGTTTTTCTCATTACTAAGGAGTGGTGTTGTGAACACTTTTAATCTGGCTTCTGTGTTTGGGTTCCCTCTGATGGTTACTGATGGTAATGGAGCTGGTCGGTCTGACAGAAGTCAATCACCTGAGGGGGATGATTGGAGATTGGGTGTTAATGACTGGGGAGATTTAAGTGAGCAGCCTTCCCCTAGTGGCTGCCGGTGATTTGGTCTGCTTCCTGAGCCTTTTGGAAGCCTGCTTGCTCCCTGCTTTGTTCTGCATCTTTCAGATAAGTTATTTGTCAGTTTAAATTGTGGCATTTGTTTCCCTTTTGCTTTTTCTGTTCTCTGCTTAGCTGTGTGAGTTCAGCCGTGTCCCCGGCTGGGGCCCGTGCTGGACTCTGTTTTCATTGCCTCTGCTTATGTTAGTCTTTCCTGTATTTTCGTTCCCTTTTATTTCAGTATCTGTTGCTTTGCATCCAGTTCACACCTGAGTTCTGATATAGTGGAAGAGAGGTTGTATGGCCTCAGTATTTTTGCATTTCAGACATGTTGGAATTTTTTAGGGTTTTTGCTGATTGCAGACCCTGATTGCAGTTTTCTCATACCCTCCCATCGCCCAGGCCCTAACGTGTCGGGTACTCAAATAAGGAGGGAAAGTTTTGTAAGATACTGAAGGAGTACTTTGTTGACTAAATCAGTATCCCCCATGATTCGTCTGTGCCTTACAACTATTTCATATCCACGCTAGACATGTGGTATGAACTGTCTTTCTATGCCCTGTAGGTCCTGGCTTGCCCTGCAGTTAGCGTTTTATCAGAGCGACTTTTAGTGCCACTGGGGGTATTATAAATAATAGGTCCATACGCCTGTCAACTGATAATGCTAACTGGCTGACTAATCAAAATGAACAAGGGCTGGATTGGCCCAGACTTCTCAACACCAATGAATGTCAGCAGCGGCACATAAACTCAAATCCAGTGTTTTTTTTACTGGTCTATTCCCATGCACCCCTTCCCACCCAAACATGTGTATACACTTGAGAATTTTATCTTTTTTGTGTCGTCCTCCTCATTCTCCTCCTACTCCACCACTATATCAACAGGGTGATCATGCTACCTTGACTATAAATTTTTTAACGGTGTTTATGATGCCAACATTAAGAATTTTGAGAGGCCTACCTCTAACATTCTTTGATATATATGTATTCCCCCCAGGGGTAAATGTTTTTCAGCCCATGCACTTAGTGTATGCACATTACCAGTCTAGAATACCCACTCCTTAATAATGGGAAAAAAATGTTTTCTGAGGCCCTCCACTACATCTCTTCAGAAGGGTATTGGAGTGTCAAGATATTTACCTAAGTGGCTGGGTGGAGGACCGCTGCGTCACTAACCCCAACGCACGTTTCGAATGCTAAACACTAAACACGCCCCGGAAGAAGAGCATTCGAAACGTGCGTTGGGGTTAGTGACGCAGCGGTCCTCCACCCAGCCACTTAGGTAAATATCTTGGCAGTTCTTATGTTGGAAGCTACATTTCCTTTAGCCACTTCATGTATATAGCAATATGATTAACATTTTATACTGGCCAGTTAGTGTTTATCATGTAAGTTAGGCTTTTCACTGATTTGGAAGGTAGTCGTTATTGCCTCTTTATTAATATAAGAGTGTGTCTATATACACATAAGGCTATGTACTGACATCATTTCCCTATATATGATTAGCAATAAAAAGGCTCAATTGAGTGTTGAAACTCCTTAAACACAATGTTACTGCCATTTTAAGCAGAAAATTATTTTCTGTATCTGGTGATTGACAAATAAATCTGAAAGCTGCTAAGAAAGTTGATGGACACATGTCTAAGCTATCTAAAAAAGTGAAAACTAAATCGCCTATATAGTGAATTTCATTATAGAGAATTTTCTGCTTGAAAGCACACATGTTGTTGATTAATTAGGGTGGGGTTGTATCAGCTTTGTCAATCCTGGATATGAGGCATTCTTTTTAATCAATGTTTTGTATATTTTGCAATAAATAAATGGTTGTTTTACACTCTCTTGCCTTTTTTGCCATTCTTAAAAGGTATTGTGTTGAATATGTCTTGACGGAGTGTGACCTCTTGTTAAGGTTTTTTTGTGGACTAATATGTATGCATATGTATTTATATATGTAGATTGGCAATACAAAAAATTGGTGTGATTAAGTAGAGGCCAAAAATGTTTTAGCAAAAAAAAATATCGGTGTTATAAAACCTCTTTAAACACAACATTGGGGGTGATAATGTCAGTTTCAGTGACTTTTTGATTGTAAGTATCGCTTACGCAAGCATGTATATTTTTGAAGCTTCCAATGAGAAACAGATGTCCAGCTCAACGATAAAGTAAAGGAATGAATTTTATACACTTAAAATATTCTCAGGTAGAGGATAAAAACATCAGCATAGATAGTGCAAAAATTCCTGCGTTATCACATTGCGTTATCAACGCGTTTCTGGTGTCTAAGCACCCTTAGTCATGATAACCAGTGTATCTGAGTAAAGCACTTTTTATACTTTTGAACCTTCGCATTGTTGAAAATGCCACGTACAACTGGCCGTGTGAGAATACTGGTTTAAATAGGAACAGTCCAGCTCTTTGAAGCGTTTGTCCCTGTGCTTTAATAACCCTGCTGTTCTGTTCGGGTCAAAAATGACCCGTTTTGGAAATTAGATATTATTTTATTCATTCATTTTTTGATTTTGAAACTTGTGGTTCCTTCTATTTTCCTAATTTACGGGGTTCATACTAAGGGTACTTTATTTTTTTTTTTCGGTGCTTTACTTTTTGCGCTACAGTTTTTTATACACTTGTTATGTTCGGGTCAAAAATGACCCGTTAGCCTTTTATACTAATCTACAGCCATTGTTTGAGTAAAACAAAGGATTTTTAGTTTATTTTGAGACTACTTATTGCATCTACTATTGTTTATCAAGTTATCTAGTTGCTTTAGGTGCACAGATGGACATAAATGGATGGATACATGTATACAAATGATTTCAGTACAAACCATACGCATTGTCTTTCAGTACAATTTTTATTGCTGTATCTAAAGGCCTGCTGTTCCTCTACAAATAAATCAATTCAGTTTTCAAGATTGCAAAAGAAAATAGTTTCTTTTCCTTGTGAACTGACAAGCTAATGAGAATGTATTTTGTTGTGTGTTATCTTAGCCTTGCAGAAGGTGCCTGTGTGTCTCCGCCCTTATCTTGTCAGTATAGTAGTTCAGTCAGACATTCCAAGGCTGTTGGAGAGAGGAGCTGGAGTCTGGAGCTGCACACAGAGTTTACCTCACAGCTTTGAATACATGGTACCCGTGGTATTTATGACTGTTGAAGTTTTGCAAAAATTATGCGAAAACGTGGATTGAAAAAAAATAGATTAGTAGAAACCTTTTTTTGAAAAAAAACTGAAATTTTTATTTTTTTCTGATTATTTTTTACTATTTTTTTTCAAAATGCTTTTATACTGTTAAAATTTATTTTAGTTTTAAGTTAGTTGTACTAATAGTTACCTAAAGTTGTTGTTGATGTTGTTGTAAAAGATATAGTTGATTATTTAAGCACAAGTTTGTTACTTTGGTGTAAAATACAATTAGGCTGTTTTACATTAATCAACACAAAATTTAAAAAAATTAAGTTTTTTTATTCAATTTTTCTTTGATAATGAACAACTATGATCACACACAGTATAATAATGCAACAGGTATTCAAAAAGAACTTTTCAGTGGCTCAAAACAACATTTTAATAGGTTCGGGTCAAAAATGACCCGAACATAACAAGTGTATAGTAAACCCGAACAGAACAGCAGGGTTTTAATGGTCATTGCCAATGCCGCTTTTGACTGGGAATTGCTTTCTGCTCAGGTGGAAAGGCATAGTTGGATCGAAAGGTGTGAGGTTAATTCGAGGTATGATAACTGTTTGAGCGGAATTAATGACTTTTGCAATGATTGTGCAATTGCCCAAATTTGTGATGACTAATCTCGCTCCATTGATGAGTCCTTGTTTAGTATAAAGATTTCTTAGCAACATGATAATCATATTTTTTTTCAAGAGCAACTTATGAGGGGGTAAGCTGGAAGGATTTAAGGAATTGAGAAACCCTAAGGGGTACAACTGTTCATGTTGTGGATCCTCACTTAGTACAGTATCGAAACTTAGATAAACTTTAGACTCACCAGGTATCATTTGTGTAACAACGTAATCATTACTTGCTGTACAATCTTCATTTTTTGGACACAAAATTGCAGTTGAATAGAAGTTGGAGACATTTTGTTCATTGATTTGTGTGGCTTGAAAAACAGTGTTTATTAAGCTATGGTAATCGGAGTTACAATGTTTTGGTATTTTGACTGCATCAGGGGCAAAGTCAGTCTGTATTTCTAAATTACCATTACCTAACTTTAGTAACCAGTCAGTGAACACGTGATCATCGCTTGCTCTCATGTTTTGCGTCAATTTCCTAACTTTTATGTTTGCCCATAAAGGAGATTGTATCACATTAATTTCCACAATGGCTGTTCTACTGGCGTGTTGTAGTACAGGTAAGACCTGTCGAAAATCTCCACCAAACAAAATGATTTTACCTCCATATAGCAGGTGATTGTTGGTGATATCTTTCAAAAGCTTATCAACAACTGTGAGAGCATCTTTAGGAACCATTGACACTTCGTCCTAAATAATGAGGTCAGCATTCCGGAGTACTTGTGCATCCTTGGTGTGTAGTCACATTGATGATATGGACGTTTCTAAGATGAGGACTGGCAACTTAAATAGGGAATGTGATGTTTGGCCTCCTGGTAGGAGATTTGCTGCAGTGCCTGTCCACGCAACTGGCAAGACAACCCTAAATTTTCCTTGTAGTATGTGACATAACGTCTTGTAGAGAAAAGATTTTCCTGATCCTCCAGGTCCATTGATGAGGTAACAGTGGGTAAGTTTGTTTCTGACGCCGTGTAAGACCTCATTTTCTATCGCTGCCTGCTCTGCGTTGAGTTTGCTGTACGACTGCTCTATGTTTTTGCGCTCATTGGCAATGTCGTACGTCTCGCTTGGCTGTTGTACGTGAACTGGCTGTGACAAATTAAATTGTTGACAGTTCGTGCCGTGTTGTTTGTAAATGTCTTGCAATTGTAGGAGAGCACGGGTGTAGGATTCGTCTGGTGGGTGTGGTCTTTGAAAATCTTCTGCTAAGGTGTGTCTGAATGTTTCCCACAACTGAGGTACATTGCTACGTTTAGAGAAAATGCAGATAATTGCAAAAAAGCATCTCAACTGGGATGGCATTTGGTGTTCAGCAGCCTTTTGCAAGCATTCCTTCCATTCTGCGTCGTTAATCACTAAATGTAATTTTTTGCAGTCTGGTGGAATGTAGGGCACAAAGTTCCATCAACAGTGCATAGCTGTGTGAAGGATTGGGGCCCTTTGATGTGTAATAGTAGTATGAAGATAATATCTTTCTATATCTGGTGGGTTGACGGTGTATATATGACCAAGGGACTTGGTGTTGTTCTTGCGTGGGGTCCATTGTCCTTTTGACCAAATAAAATGTTTGGGAATTTGATGGTAAAGTTACTGCCGGGCTGAGACATTAGTACGACACAAAGTAAAAAATGCCATGAGCTTTGAGTCTCGTCCAACATTAGCATTAGCTTCTTTGACAGCTTGAAAGAAAACCATTTGTTAATGCTTAACCATCTTGTTAATGCTTAATCATCTTGTTAATGCTCAGGTAGGCGTTCGATGGAATGAGATCGGCAGAAAAGACGGCGCTCATGTATTCGCCATAATGCCTCTGGTGGACTTACATATCGACAATTTAAGTAGATGGCAACTTCGTCAACTGTTACTTGTTGTACATCTTCAGAATTAGTCTGCAATCTTAAAGCAGCACAGTCATGTCCCTTATACATGTACTTGTACAAATATTTAACAGACTGTATTGAAGAGCAATGTTCAATGTTGATATAAGCTCGGTATCTACTGTATGGTACTATCCACCGATTATCAATTACAGTGTCGTTTGTTCCAACTGTCATTGTAACGCTGTTATCCTGTCTTCTGTATATAGGGTATTCACTCACATTTAAATTAGTGTCATTGACATGTTGCCTTACTTCACTCCAACCTGCTTCACCACATGGGAAAAGCAATGGGTAGCACATTGGATCAGAATGAGTATTCAAGTAAGAGATTTTATTAAGTTGACCATTTGATTTTGAGTAGATAGATAAAATAAAATTTGCCTGGTGGTGCACCATCATAACTAAGAAACACCGCTGCCACTTCACTTACTGTAGGTGCATTAGACCTGCCTGGATGAAATGCATTAGTAGTAGTAAATTGTAATTGGAACTGAGAAGCATTGTGTGAGACATCTTTGATATGCTTGAACATCTGGGGATAAGGGTTATTGTTATGTTTCGGTAGCTGAGGAGAAATTGCAAAAATAGCTAAAGTAGAAATACACCAGAGAGGCTGGAAACTATTGGATTGCAGTACCCTAAACTAACCGCCACACTAGAAGTAGCCGTGGAGCGTACCTACGGTGATCCTAGACGCCTCATCACAGCCGGAGAGATAACTACACCTAAAGGCAGAAAGATGAAAGCTATCTGCCCCGGAGCAGATTCCGCAAAGAAATAGGAAGCCCCCTAACATGTAATGGCAGTTAGACAAGAAGAAAATACGGACACAGACAGAAAATAGAATGAGCAAACGCTGGGGCCCAATCTGTCTAGATAGAAAAGTATAGGAAAGAATTCTGACTGCAACCCAAAAAAACCCTGACAAAAATACCAACACTTCTGATTAACAAAAAACCTGAGATCACACAATCTCTACCACCTAAATCAGATCTCTGGTGTAACACACAGCAATTCAGCAAAAAAGTGACAAAGGAACAGAGCAAAAGTGCAAATACAAAATGAGCACAATTGCAGCGCCAGACCCCAAAAGGGGACCAGGCTGCAGACCCCTGCAAGCAGCAAAACAGGCAAGGAAAATCCAACAAGAGGAAAAAAATAGCAAATCACTTATCTGAAAGAGAGCAGGAATGCAAGCTGAGCTCCAAGCAAAACCAGGAAGAACAATTGATTACCGGCAAGGCTGATGGGAACTCAGGTCACTTATATCAGACCATTCAGAGCCAGCTGAAGGCCATTCAACAATTAGTTCATTGCCCTCAGCAACCACCGGAGGGAGCCCCAGCTCAGAAGTCGCCTGAAGAGTATTCACAACAGTACCCCCCCTTGAGGAGGGGTCACCGAACCCTCACCTACGCAACCAGGACGATCAGGATGAGCTCGGTGATAGGCACGGATCAGTCTCCCAGCATGGATGTCCGAAGCAAACACCCAAGAATTGTCCTCCTGACCATAACCTCTCCATTTAACCAAATGCTGGAGTTTCCGTCTAGCAAAACGAGAATCCAATATTTTCTCAACCACATACTCCAAATTGCCCACAACCAAAACAGGGTCGGGGGCGCAGCCATAGGAACCACTGGCTCGACAAACCTATTCAATAAGGACTTGTGGAACACATTATGGATCTTAAATGTCCCTGGAAGAAGCAAACGGAAGGAAACCGGATTAATAATTTCCATGATCTTATAAGGTCCAATGAACCTTGGCTTAAATTTTGGAGAAGCAAGTTCATAGGGATATTTCTTGAGGACAACCAAACCAAGTCCCCCACTTTAAAACGAGGACCATCATTCCTATGCCGGTTGGCAAACCGCTGGGCCTTCTCTTGAGAGAGAGACAACCTCTCCACTACTTGGTCCCAAATCTGCTGCATATGCTCCACAATAGAGTCAACCCCCGGACAGACGAAAGCCTCTGCCTGTCCTGAAGAAAATCGAGGGTGAAAACCAGAATTGCAGAAAAATGGAGACATCAAGGTGGCAGAGCTAGCCCTATTATTAAGAGCAAACTCAGCCAAAGGCAAAAAAGAGACCCAGTCATCTTGATCAGCAGACACAAAACATCTCAAATAAGTCTCCAAGGTCTGGTTTGTTCTCTCCGTTTGTCCATTGGTCTGAGGGTGGAATGCAGAGGAGAAAGATAACTGAACACCAAGTTTAGAACAAAATGTCCTCCAAAATCTGGAAACAAACTGGACTCCTCTGTCAGACACAATGTTTTCCGGAATGCCATGTAACCGAACCACGTGCTGAAAGAACAAAGGTACCAATTCGGAGGAGGAAGGCAACTTAGCTTAAGGCACAAGATGTATCATCTTGGAAAACCTATCACAGATTACCCAGATAACGGTCATTCTCTGAGAAACAGGAAGTCGGAAATAAAATCCATAGAAATATGGGTCCATGGCCTCTTGGGTACAGGTAATGGCATTAACAAACCACTAGAACGAGAGCAAGGCTTGCAACGAGAGCAAGTCCCACAGGACTGCACAAAGTCCCTGACGTCACGAGACAAAGTAGGCCACCAAAAGGACCGACTAACCAAGTCTCTGGTACCAAAAATCCCGGGATGACCAGCCAACGCGGAACAATGAATCTCAGACATCACACTCTTCTTCCACTGGTCTGGGATAAACAATTTCCCAACAGGGCATCGCTCAGGTTTTTCCTCCTGACCCCCCTCCAGAGCCAGTCTCAAATTGGGCGAGATGGCGGAAAGAACTACACCCTCCTTCAAAATAACAGCAATATCAGATAACTCAGGAGAATCCGCAAAGAAACTCCTCGAGAGGGCATCCGCCTTAACATTCTTAGTGCCCGGAAGAAAAGAAACCACAAAATTAAAACTGTGTGAAAAACAAGGCCCACCTGGCCTGTCTAGGATTAAGTCGCTTGGCTGATTCGAGATAAACCAGGTTCTTATGGTCTGTGAGGACCACCACCTGATGTTTTGCTCCTTCCAGCCAATGTCTCCACTCTTCAAAGGCCCACTTCATGGCCAATAACTCCCGATTACCCACATCATAATTACGTTCAGTTGGAGAAAATTTTAGAGAGAAAAAGGCACAAGGGTTACTCTTAGAGGTCTCTGGATCCCTTTGGGACAAAACGGCACCTGCCCTAATCTCAGAGGCATCAACCTCCACCTGAAACGGCAGGGAAACATCAGGCTGCCGTAGAACAGGAGCAGAAAGGAAACGCAGAAACCGCCTCAGGAGGCCAATTCACCACATCGGAACCCTTTTTGGTCAAATCAGGTAATGGTTTAACAATACCGGGGAAATTACCAATAAATTTATGATAAAAATTGGCAAAACCCAAAAATCTCTGAAGAGCCTTCAATGAAGTAGGTTGAACCAAATCAAAGATGGCCTGAACCTTGACCGGGTCCATTTCAATAACAGACGGAGACAAAATGAATCCCAGAAATGAGACCTTCTGTACGCCAAAAAGACACTTTGATCCTTTCACATACAGAGCATTCTCTCTCAAAATCTGGAACACAGTCCGAACATGTTTCACATGAGAGTCCGTCGTTGGAAAAAATCAAGATATCATCCAAATAAACGATCAGAAATTTATCCACAAAATCCCTGAAAATATCATTCATGAAGGATTGGAAGACGGAAGGGGCATTAGTGAGCCCAAAAGGCATCACTAGGTACTTAAAATGCCCCTCTGGGGTATTAAACGCCGTCTTCCATTCATCCCCGTGCTTAATGCGAATAAGGTTATACGCCCCCCTGAGGTCAAGCTTGGTAAACCAACTCGCACTTTTTACTCTGGAAAATAGGTCATAAATCAAGGGTAACGGATATTGGTATTTCACAGTGATCTTATTCTGGAGGCGATAATCAATACACGGCCTCAATGAACAATCCTTTTTGGCCACAAAGAAAAAACCGGCGCCCAAGGGTGAAGAGGATGGTCTGATATGACCTTTCTCCAAAGACTCCTTGATATAAGATCGCATAGCATCGTGTTCAGGTACAGATAAATTAAAAAGGCGACCTTTAGGAAACTTACCACCAGGCACTAACTCAATAGCGCAATCATAGCTCCTGTGAGGAGGTAAGGATGCAGACTTACTTTCACTAAATACATCAGAAAAATCAGTCAAAAAATCACTGACATCCTGAGACTGGGGAGAGGCAGAAAAAACAGGACTGTCAGTATTAACACATTGGCAGCCCCAACTGGTCACAGACACAGATTTCCAATCCAAAACAGGATTATGAGTCTGTAATCAAGGGAAACCCAGTACAATAATGTCATGCAGATTATGCAACACCAGAAATTTACAGCTCTCCTGATGATCTGGTTCAACCCTCATTATCACCTGAGTAGAAAACTGGGGTTTATTTTCCGCCAAAGGGGTACAATCAAAGTAAAGGAATAGACTTCAGCAGGGGTATCATGGGAAACCCACAACGTTTGGCAAAGTCAAAATCCATCAGGTTAATAGCTGCTTCTGAATCAACAAAAGCCTGAGCCGAAAATGTGGACAGGGAGCAAATCAGGGTAACAGTCAACTGAAATTTAGTCTGAACGCTACCCAAGACAACTGAGCACGCAAAACGTCTTCCCTGCTTAGGGCAGATAGAAATAGCATGAGAGGCGTCACCACAGTAAATACATAACCTATTGCGCTTTCGAAACTCATGACGCTGAGCCCCAGAAGTCACTCCATCACACTGCATGGGCTCAGGAGCTGGCACACAAGGCAACACTATCTCATGCATACCTCTGCGCTCACGCAAACATCTGTCAATTTGAATAGCCAAAGACATAGAATCATTGAGACCAGAGGGAACAGGGAATCCCACAGTAACGTCCTTTACATTTTCTGACAGACCCTTCCAAAAAAGGGCTGCCAAAGCATAATCATTCCATTTGGTCAGGACTGCCCACTTTCGGAATTTCTGACAGTATAACTCAGCGTCTTCAAGACCCTGATTTAATGCCAACAAGGTCTTTTCAACTTGATCAGTAACATTAGGTTCTTCGTACAATAACCCCAGAGCCTGAAAAAATACATCAACATCATTCAAAACAGGATCCAAAGGTGTCAGGGAAAAAGCCCAATCCTGAGGGTCGCCGCACAGCAGAGAGATGACAATTTGAACCTGCTGTGCTGTGTTCCCTGTGGACTTAGGCTTTAAGGCAAAAAACAACTTACAGTTATTTTTGAAATTCAGAAATTTAGACCGATCCTCCAAAAATAAATCTGATATGGGGATCCTAGGTTCCACAACCGGCAACCTAGGAAGATAGGTAGCAATACTCTGAACCTCAGTGGAAGCTGCTCCTCTCGGCCAGACAACTGTGCAAACTCCATTGAGAGAAAAAAAAAAATCCTCCTCAGCACCTAGAGAAAAAGAGGGGAAAAAACAGAGTACTATTTTTCCCTTTTGTGAGTACCATATAATTTTCAGTTTGGCCGGTAATACTGTTATGTTTCGGTAGCTGAGGAGAAATTGCAAAAATAGCAAAAGTAGTAATACACCAGAGAGGCTGGAAACTATTGGATTGCAGTACCCTAAACTAACCGCCACACTAGAAGTAGCTGTGGAGCGTACCTACGGTGATCCTAGACTCCTCGTCACAGCCGGAGAGATTACTTCACCTAAAGGCAGAAAGATGAAAGCTATCTGCCCCGGAGCAGATTCCCCAAAGAAATAGGAAGCCCCCAAACATGTAATGGCGGTTAGACAAGAAGAAAATACGGACACAGACAGAAAATAGAATGAGCAAATGCTGGGGCCCAATCTGTCTAGATAGAAAAGTATAGGAAAGAATTCTGACTGCAACCCAAAAAAAACCCTGACAAAAATACCAACACTTCTGATTAACAAATAACCTGAGATCACACGATCTCTACCACCTAAATCAGATCTCTGGTGTAACACACAGCAATTCAGCAAAAAAGTGACAAAGGAACAGAGCAAAAGTGCAAATACAAAATGAGCACAATTGCAGCGCCAGAACCCAAAAGGGGACCAGGCTGCAGACCCCTGCAAGCAGCAAAACAGGCAAGGAAAATCCAACAAGAGGAAAAAAAAATAGCAAATCACTTATCTGAAAGAGAGCAGAAATGCAAGCTGAGCTCCAAGCAAAACCAGGAAGAACAATTGATTACCGACAAGGCTGATTGGAACTCAGGTCACTTATATCAGACCATTCAGAGCCAGCTGAAGGCCATTCAACAATTAGTTTATTACCCTCAGCAACCACTGGAGGGAGCCCCAGCTCAGAAGTTGCCTCCAGAGTATTCACAAGAGGTTATGCTTTGTTAGCATTGTTTGCAATTAAATATTGTCGACATTTTCTATTGACTTGATTGTCAATATGATGCTGCAAGGCAGAGTCAAAATTGAGAATGAAAAGGCCTGCGTAAGTTGGGGTAAAACATTCAGGTGGTTGTAAACTTCCCACCATGTGATGCATTATTAAATTGCCGTAAATTTTCCAAATAGTTTTGAGTACGTGATCATTCTTTTCAATAAGTGTTTGAAGTTCCTCATGCAATTGAACCTTTCCCTTGTGGCAACAGATGGAAGCAGATTGGTCACGACAGACTTCACCTATATAAAGCTTTGCTGAACAATGTTGACACACTCTATCCATACTCCCAACACTGTGGATTTTAACTTCATTGTCTGGAAGGAATAAGCGAGCACAACAGTATGTCTTTGGAAGTGAATGTTGGCACCTCTTTGCACTGATGTCTTGTTGTAGACACAGGAAGTAATCTGGTGGAAGTAAGTCAATACAGTGCTTTTGCAGTGGTCTTCTACGCTGATTCACTATCTGTTGTCTGTGCTTATGTTGAGCCTGTCTATGGTTTTCAAGTCTTTGTTGCCTTTGTTCCTGAGGTTGTAGCCTGTTTAATGTTGTCTCAGATGGTGACTGAAGAGGTCTGGGACATCTCGTTCGTGTTGGCATGCCTCGATGCCTGCTTTATATAGGCCTCGTCCTAGTCATCCTGCAAAAGTAATTCGAAACCCAAACAATGTCAAGTGTGTGCTCCAAATGCAGATTGAAATGTAGAATAGGCAGTACATGTTTCCAAATGTGTTTCCATATGTGACTCACCTGCAGTGAAGTGTGGAATACTCTAATTTGCCTGAAATAGTCTCAGCAAGCACTTGGGCAATCTGGAAAGACCCTAAGGCAAATGTTTGGAGTTGTTTGTGATGTTTGTAAGTGTGAAATTGAATAGGCAGTGCATGTTTACAAAATGTTTGAATATGTGACTCACCTGCAGTGAAGTGTGCAATCCTCCAATTTGGCTGAAATAGGCTGGTCAAGCAGTTCAGCAAACTGGAAAGCCCCCAAGGCAAATGTTTGGATTTGTTTGTGATGTCTGTAAGCAGCTTTGTGGTAGTGTGCTTTGGAGTAGTGTGGTGCCACCTGCAGGTCATTTTTCCTTACTGCCGGTTTATTAAAATTATTGTTTAAACTATATACTAAACTATTATTGTGCTCAAATTGTGGATGTGTGGTTTGTTTAGCTATTTTTTTGCTGAAGGGGGCAAGTTTACCTTTCAAATAGTGTATCATTTGTGTGTGTGGGTGGAGTATGAACAAAGATACAGAGAAATCACTGACAAAGAGTGTTTAGAAATAATAGAATAGATAGTAAATATGCAAAAATTGGAGAGCTTGCGATCAGAATATCAAAGAGGTATATATTCCAAATAATAAAGTACAGTGCATGTAAATATTAATAATAATAATAATAATAATAATAATTATCAAAAATAAAAAATGATTATATAAAAAACATTTATTTAAATGATCCATGTATGGCATTATCTATATATACATAGACATAATAAAGTGCCTTAAGGTACTGTCACACTAAGGCCTCTTTCACACTTCAATCGTGTGACGTCCGCCCAAGTGTGAAAATGGCGGATCCGTCAGAAAAGTGTAAAAACTGATGTAAAATGGATCAGTTTTCTGACGGATCCACCAAGAAGTTTTCACCCGGAAATGATGAAATTTTCGTTCCGGAAATGTAAGTTTGCAAGACCGGACCGAGGAGAGAGAGAGAGAGAGAGACCCCGGACAGTTTTGGCAGCATTTTCAATGGTTTTCTATGGAGGCGGCGGATCCGCGGGCGGATTCTGTCAAAGACGGATGCCAGCGGATCCGCCGCCCATAGGCGGCCATTATACAAAATGGCGGATGCGACGGATCCGCCACACTCCGCCTTTTTGGCGGACCGAAAAAAACGTTGCATTGGACGTTTTTCTGAAATGACGGACGCCAATTTTTTGGCGGATCCGTCAAAAAACGGACCTAACGGACGACCATCCGTCAAATACCGTCACTAATGCAAGTCAATGGGAAAAAAACGGATCCGCCAAAAATAAAGGCGGATCCGTTTTTTTCACATTTTGACGGATTTTGACTGACGTCGCACGACTGAAGTGTGAAAGAGGCCTAAGCGAGATCGCTAACGAGATCGCTAACGAGATCGCTACTGCGTCACCATTTATGACGCAGTAGCGATCTCGTTAGCGACTTAGCTGTGTGTGACATGTAGCAGCGATGTGGCCCCTGCTGAGATGTGGCTGATCGCTTATGAACGTTCTGAGCCGTTTTTTGGTCGTTGGTGTCCCGCTGGTGAGCCTGAATCGCTGAGTGTGACACCCTTTATGAACGACTTCACCAGCGTATCAGGTGGGACTAGGTTTTCCCAACGACCGCATAGGTCGTTATACAGATCGCTGATGAGTTGTGTTTGGAATCTAACTAGCGATCACATAGCGATCGCACCAGCGATCTCGCCAGGTCGAGTCGTTGTTGTGATCGCTGGTGCGATCGCTAAGTGTGACAGTGCCTTTAGTTGTAATGCTTGCCGCAAGGGATCTCCATGAAGGTGAACAAAAAGATATGCGTACTAAACAGGATTCATGCTGTGTATGTTGACACTGCTTCCCCACACTTTTTTATCTTGTCTTGTATTTTTTTGATTTTAGTATTTTAAACTTGCTGTCTCGAATAAAAGCTTGATTATATTGATACATACGATTTATATATTTGTTTTAATTCACTTTATCTATTTTGTTCAGGTGTTTTTTTTTATTCAGAGGAACATTTGCCCACCTCAGATGGACTTCTATACTGCAGTAGCAATATAGCGATGCTATTGCTAACCAACCGAGTCTGGCTGTATGCTTTTGATGCACAACTGGCACAGTATAAATGCCATATATTTCCCTGCTGTAAAAACTTTGAAGGATTACTATCTCAGGAAAATTTGCACACCTCAGATGGACTTGATACACTGTAGTAGTAATATAGTTATACTATTGCTAAAGAACCAAGCCTAGCTGTATAATTTTGATGCACAACTGGGGCAGTATAAATGGCGTATAATATTTCTCTGCTCAGAACAATTTTCAGGATTAAGAAAAAAAGAATATTATTAGCCCTGAGAAGAGCTTTAATATGAGTTGCAGAAGAAAAAAAATGCAATTAACTATATCCTGTCCTACACTATCCCTTCAGCACAATCTCTCCCTGAGTGCTGCTAACAGCAGTAAGAATATTGATTATAATAAGCCCTAGTAACGGCTATTGTTGCAGTTGAAAGAAATATTAATGGTGTCTAATCCCAGCCTATAAGCAGCTAAAACTCTATCCCTAGCTCAGCAGCGCAGCATCTCTCCCTGCTCTGCCTTTTTCCGTTGGTACACTGTGCCGAGCATGGCATCATGGGTCTTATATAGACCATGCGGGAAGGGATCATGCGTGTGCCGTCTGATATATATACACACCAATCTCCTTGAACACCCAACATTTCATCAGTCACGTACAGTAAAATAACAGCGTGACAAGACAAAATAGAATAGATATCCATAGAATAGATAGATATAAATATGTCAGTAACATATAATTTAGTCCATTGTGTGTGTGTAGCTTTCTGTACATGTATTTAATAAATAAATACATTTCTGAAAAAATGTTGTGGGATCTCCGGAAATGTTATTAGCCAGGGAAGGGGGTAATACACATTGAGCTTCCTAGGCTATTATACTTAGCTGTATACTTAGCCTTTACTGGCTTTTAAACTGGAGGACCTCCCACAAAAAATGACATAGGGTCCCCCTGTAATCAATAACCAGCAAAGGCTAGGCAGACAGCTGCAGGCTGATATAGCCTAGGAAGGATCCATGGAAATTTGCCCTCCCCCAGAATAAACATATCAGTTCCCATACACCCCAGAAAAGAAGCATCCATAAAATGAGCCAAATCTGGTGTTTAGCCTTGGTCTTCCAACTTGCTATGGTGCCTTGGCAAGTGGGGTAATAGTATTGGAGTTGATGTCAGCATTGTATTGGCAGCTGACATCAAGCCCAGGAGTTAGTAATGAAGAGGCATCTATTACTCATCCCATAGTCACATTGCATAAAAACACAGACACCCAGAATAAATTCCTTTATTTGAAATAAAGACACTGACACCTTTTTTTAATTAAAAATAAAAAGCACATAATCCACTGAAGCTCATGTTTCCTGTAAAAAAACTTAAATAATAAACATGTCCTCTGTAAAAGAGTATAAAAAACAGCAACCATATTCTTCACCTCTCCGATAAAAAGATAATCCATTTGTCCCTTGTTGGGTCTAGGTCTACTAAATGTACTTGGCATAATGCGAGCGTTCAGCGTGCCAGCCAGCAGAAACAGTGAGCTGCACATGCTAGCACAGCTCAATGCTTCATGGTGACATGAGTAAGTTGAGCGGAATACATACCCAATGAATTACGTTCACCTAACTGACATCAGCGCGAGCATGAGAACATTCCCACGGTGCTAGTGCTGACGTCAGTGAGGTGAACAAAGTTCATTGGGTATACATCATAGTATATTGTGCATCATGTATATTGTGGGGATGTTCTGGATATCACACTGTATGGACAACTATGGTCACCATCATACAGTGTGGGGGGATACGGTTTGTAGATGACATGGTGGGCAGGATAAGGGCATAGTGTGGAAAGGGGCACAGAATGGATATATTGACGGAGCAGTGTGAAATGGGGGCACAGTATGGTGGAAGGTTAGCATTTTGATGCTGGGGGAGGAAGTTTGGAGCTATAGTTAGTGTAATGGAAAATTAGAGCGGGAACAGCCATGGTATAACTCGTGGTTCATAAGGGCGGATGGTGTAGCAGTTACAGCTGATAATAGCAGATAATGTAGCGAGTGTAGCTGATTAAGGCAGACAATGTGGAGGTCATATACCATAGGCGGCTTTTTTAGAGAGTAGTTTGGACAGATATTTTTATGCAGAGGGCATTTTAATAACACTCTTATTTTTAAGTGCACTGTGTCGGGATGTGCTGCAGAAGACTGGAGAGGGGAGAATATGAAGAGCAGCTGTCGATGTGACAAATCATCTTGCTGGACAAGATGGAGACAAGAAAGGGAACACTCAATCAGAGAAGAGGTCATCCATAAAGTACCTGAATATAAATGTTTACTTGTTGATACCTACTACGTCTCATCAGTACTGTGGTTCCTGTGTGGTTTGGTAATGACTGATAACTCACAGTATCTCCTTACCATTATTAAGGACATATTGGGAGTTGTAGGTTCATGAGATAAAAAATGTATATGGGCCTGACTTAGGAGGATTCAGCTTGTCAGTTATTAATCATGTGATGTCATAAACCTAATGGAAAAGTGAAGAATTAGGTGGGTAAATAGACAAAATGAGTAATTGTAAGTACACAGTTCTATATAATATGATGATTCCAATATATTACGAGGATAACAATTTTGATGGGAGGAGGAGTAGAAGGAGGAGTACTTCTTGAAAAATAATCATACATATCCTTATATCTTTATCTATAATGGGGTCTGTTTAGTTTCCATTGGGTTATCCACCAAATGCTGCACACTTTAATTGAAACCAAACGGCCCCCATTATAGTTAAGTTATATTACCGTATTTTTGGACTATAAGACGCACGTGAAATGGGGCTGAGTATTATAGTCCGGATGAATCTGCGGTGGCTTTGGATGGGGGAGAGAGCAGCAGTGGCGAATGAGTGGGTCACAGGAGCCAGGAGTCTGCTGATGCAGCTAACACCTGTGCCCGCTGTTAAAGAAAATGAATATTCACTGCTACCCACACCCACAGTCCCTCCCACTAATATGCACTGAAGCTGACGCAGAAAGGTGGGCGGGACTTTTGGCATGTGGAGCAGTGAATATTTATCTTCTTTAATAGCAGGCACAGCGTTAGCCACAGATGCCGGCTTCCTGCAGCGGCTGGGAGATCACATATGTCCACTATTACAGAGAATGAATATTCACTTGTCCCCACACCCATGGGAGTGGAGAGCAGTGAATATTCATTCTCTTTAATAGCGAGCACACGTGATCACCCAGCCACTGCAGGAAGTAGGCGGCTGTTGCTATCAATGTGCCTGCAATTAAAGAAGATGAATATTCACTGCTCCACATGCCTATTGACCCGGGCGTAGGAGCAGTGAGTATTTCAGCAGCTGACCTCTGTGTGTAAGCAGCACATGATGTTACTTCCATGCGCTGCTCAGAAGCTGAAATCAGCTGCGGCATCAGAACAGGACACTGCGAGGGAGCGAAGGGAAGGTAAGAGTAATAGTTTGTTTTTATGTGTGCAATGCGATGGGGGCCATGTATACCAGGATGGGGATGGGGTTCCATGTATACCAAGATGGGGATGTGGGGCCATGTATACCAGGATGGGAATGAGGGGGTGTTGTATAACAGGATGGGGATAAAGGGGCCACATATACCAGGATGGTGATGAGGGGGCCATGCATACCAGGATGGTGATGAGTGGGCCATGAATACCATGATGGGGATGAAGGGGCCATGTATACCAGGATGGTGATGAGGGGGCCATGTATACCAGGATGGGGGATACCAGTACAGAATTGGGGAACATTACCCCTTTAATAGTGTCAGCAGCAGATTTCCCCCCCATAAAAGTGCGTGATGACCACGTTTTTTGCTTCAATTTTTTTTAATTTCCTCCATTAAAAGCTAGTTGTGTCTTATGGTCTGAGGTGCCTTATACTTCACAAATACAATAGTTTCCATGACTGTCCTTGGGTCTGATATTTAAAATATAGGACATCAGATATGAATATCGCTATTTATCCCTTGTATTGTGGAAATCGTCGGCAGACAATGAGTGATTACATACAGTGCCTACAAGTAGTATTCAACTCCCTGCAGATTTAGCTGGTTGACACATGCGGAATTAACTTGGCATTGTGACATTTGTACTGTAGATCAGCCTGGAAGTGGGAAATGCACTGCAGCAAAAATTTTTGTTTTAATTTTTTTTTTTTTAAAACGTTAAAAGTTAATTCAGAGTGTCATTTATTATTCAACCCCTCAAACCACAAGAATTCTGTTTGGTCCCCCTAAAGTATTAAGAAGTAGTTCAGGCACCAAGAATAATGAGCTTCACATGTGTGGATTAATGATCTCTTTTGCCAGCCTTTTCTGACTATTTAAGACCCTCCCCAAACTTGTGAACAGCACTCATACATGGTCAACATGGGAAAGACAAAGGAGCATTCCAAGGCCATCAGAGACAAGATCGTGGAGGGTCACAAGGCTGGCAAGGGGTACAAAACCCTTTCCAAGGAGTTGGGCCTACCTGTCTCCACTGTTGGGAGCATCATCCGTAAGTGGAAGGCTTATGGAACTACTGTTAGCCTTCCACGGCCTGGACAGCCTTTGAAAGTTTCCTCCTGTACCGAGGCCAGGCTTGTCCGAAGAGTCAAGGCTAACCCAAGGACAACAAGGAAGGAGCTCCGGGAAGATCTCATGGCAGTGGGGACATTGGTTTCAGTCAATACCATAAGTAACGTACTCCACCGCAATGGTCTCCGTTCCAGACGAGCCCGTAAGGAACCTTTACTTTCAAAGCGTCATGTCAAGGCTCGTCTACAGTTTGCTCATGATCACTTGGAGAACTCTGAGACAGACTGGTTCAAGGTTCTATGGTCTGATGAGACCAAG
Source organism: Oophaga sylvatica (assembly GCA_033576555.1). Lineage (NCBI taxonomy): Eukaryota > Metazoa > Chordata > Amphibia > Anura > Dendrobatidae > Oophaga > Oophaga sylvatica. Next base: position 472,117,851 of record JARQOD010000003.1, on the reverse strand, counting down.
ATCGAGATCTTTGGTGCCAACCACACACGTGACGTTTGGAGACTGGATGGCACTGCATACGACCCCAAGAATACCATCCCTACAGTCAAGCATGGTGGTGGCAGCATCATGCTGTGGGGCTGTTTCTCAGCCAAGGGGCCTGGCCATCTGGTCCGCATCCATGGGAGGATGGATAGCACGGCCTAACTGGAGATTTTGGCCAAGAACCTCCGCTCCTCCATCAAGGATCTTAAGATGGGTCGTAATTTCATCTTCCAACAAGACAACGACCCAAAGCACACAGCCAAGAAAACCAAGGCCTGGTTCAAGAGGGAAAAAGTCAAGGTGTTGGAGTGGCCTAGTCAGTCTCCTGACCTTAACCCAATTGAAAACTTGTGGAAGGAGCTCAAGATTAAAGTCCACATGAGACACCCAAAGAACCTAGATAACTTGGAGAAGATCTGCATGGAGGAGTGGGCCAAGATAACTCCACAGACCTGTGCCGGCCTGATCAGGTCTTATAAAAGACGATTATTAGCTGTAATTGCAAACAAGGGTTATTCCACGAAATATTAAACATAGGGGTTGTATAATAATTGACCCACACTTTTATGTTTAAAATTTATTAAAATTCAACTGAGCAACATAACTTTTTGTTTTGTAAGATTTATGCTTCTGTTAATAAATCCTACTCTCGTTTGCAGTTTGAAGGCTCTAACTTATTTACATCTTATCAAACCAGCTAAATCTGCAGGGGGTTGAATACTACTTGTAGGCACTGTATATATCTTTGAAAACACACTCCCTATTGAGCCTCAACCCTAAAGTACATCACTTTTTTTTACTTTTGCTGGTATTTTATGAAAAAAGGGGGGTTACTTTAGGGGTTCTTTTACCTTAGTCTCCAACCCATTCCTTTACTTGGGTGCTAGGGGTTAGGGATGGGGTGGAGGTGGGGTGGGAGGGCGCCATGAGCTTCATCTGCGGAGGGCACCAAAAAACCTTGTCCAGGCCCAGACCACAGGAAAGAAGCAGCTTAGTGAGGTGCAGCTACTGTGCAGTGTGTTGTGGCTGCAGGATGACCTCTGGGAAGATTGCATCAGCTGATACATGTACACTGCTCAAAAAAATAAAGGGAACACTCAAATAACACATCTTAGATCTGAATGAATAAAATATTCTCATTGAATACTTTCTTCTGTATAAAGTTGAATGTGCTGACAACAAAATCACACAAAAATAATCAATGGAAATCAAATTTATTAACTAATGGAGGCCTGGATTTGGAGTCACCCACAAAATTACAGTGGAATGTAATGTCCTTAAAACAAGTCAGTATAATACTCATTAGAATGCGTGGCCTCCACATGCCTGTATGACCTCCCTGTGCCTGTATGACCTCCCTACAATGCCTGGGCATGCTTCTGATGAGACGGCCAGTCTGTGGTGCAACGTGACGTTGGTGGATGGAGCGAGACATGATGTCCCAGATGTGCTCAATCGTTTTCAGGTCTGGGAAACGGGCGGGCCAGTCCATAGCTTCAATGCCTTCATCTTGCAGGAACTGCTGACACGCTCCAGCCACATGAGGTCTGGCATTGTCCGGCATTAGGAGGAACCCAGGGGCAACCGCATCAGCATATGGTCTCACAAGGGGTCTGAGGATCTCATCTCGGTACCTAGTGGCAGTCAGGCTACCTCTGGTGAGCACATGGAGGGCTGTGCGGCTCTCCAAAGAAATGCCACCCCACACCATTACTGACCCACTGCCAAATCGGTCATGCTGAAGGATGTTGCAGACAGCAGGTCGCTCTCCACGGCGTCTCCAGACTCTGTCACGTCTGTCACATGTGCTCAGTGTGAACCTGCTTTCATCTGTGAAGAGCACAAGGCGCCAGTTGCGGATTTGCCAATCTTGGTGTTCTGTGGGAAATGCCAGGCGTCCTGCACGGTGTTGGGCTGTGAGCACAACCCCCATCTGTGAACGTCGGGCACTCAGACCATGCACATTTGTGGCCTGCTGGAGGTCATTTTGCAGGGCTCTGGCAATGCTCCTCCTGTTCCTCATTGCACAAAGGCTGAGGTAGCGGTCCTGCTGCTGGATTGTTGCCCTCCTACGGCCCCCTCCACGTCTCCTGATGTACTGGCTTGTCTCCTGTTAGTGCCTCCAGCCTCTGGACACTACGCTGACAGACACAGCAAACCTTCTTGCCACAGCTCGCATTGATGTACGATCCTGGATGAGCTGTACTACCTGAGCCACTTGTGTGGGTTGTAGAGTCCGTCTCATGCTACCACGAGGGTGAAAGCACAACCAACATTTAAAAGTGACCAAAACATCAGCCAGAAAGCATTGGTACTGAGATGTGGTCTGTGGTCCCCACCTGCAGAACAACTCCTTTATTGAGTGTGTCTTGATAATTGCCAATAATTATCATCTGTTGTCTATTCCATTTGCACAACAACATGTGAAATTGATTGTCAATCAGTGTTGCTTCCTAAGTGGACAGTTTGATTTCACTGAAGTTTGATTTACTTGGAGTTATATTCTGTTGTCTAAGTGTTCCCTTTATTTTTTTGAGCAGTGTATATGTGATAGCAAGCTACCACATGTAGCAAGTCTTACATACTGACCTCATCTGCTACCGATTTATGCTATTTTGTTATATGTTACTCTACTCTAGAACTGTTCATGTTTCAGTGACAGGTTAAATAATGTAATACATATCCTGAAGTGCTGTCAAGAAAGCTTTGGCACTTTTAGGCTGTGGTTCCACGGTCCGGAACCACAGCGCTTTGGACGGAGCGGAAATTCCGCTCCGTCTAAGCCCCGCCCCCTTTATGACGCGCGATCTTTCCGGAGGTGTTCAGGACACCTCCGGAACACCTCCGGAAAGAACGCAGGGCTACATAGCCCTGTGTTAAATTCTGTTGCGGCGACGCACCGTCGCCGCAATACGCGAGGACATGCTGCGGTCTAAAAAGACGCGCCGCATGTCCGTTTACGCAGGTCTGCCACCTGCGTATTGTTACGCATAGTGGAGACGGGATTTCTTGAAATCCCCTCCACTATGCTGTAACATCTGGACGCTGCGTGTTTGGCGCTGCGCCAGCGCACAGCGCCAAACACGCAGCGTTTCCTGACCGTGGAAACTCACCCTTAGGCTAAGTTCACACTAGGAATTTTTGCTGCTCTTTTATGCATTTTTTTATTCTAATTTTCAGCTGTGTTTTACAGTACCAGCAAAACCTATGAAATTTCAGAAATCTCATGAACACACATTTTATTTTTGTCATCAGCATTTTGTGCCTTGCATGTTTTTTTGGATAAAAACAAGTACCGCAGTATATGAAACCTATTTATTTTTGTGATTTCTCCAGGTTTACCATCTTGTCTTGGTCACTTGAGATGGCAGTTTGGATTAGTACAGTTTACTTAAGTGATGTGATGATGTATACAAAGTGATATCGGTGATATCTGAGTGCAGTGCGATGTTTCACATGCACCCATAGACTAATATGGGTGCGTGCTATCCGAATTTCATATGCAATCGCAGCTTGCTGCTTTTTTTTTTTTTACAGTCCGATCGCGATCGGAGCAGGAAAAAAAACACTATTGAGAGCACAAGCATAGAATTAAATTGGTACAAATGCAATCTGATCTCAATGCATGTGTTCGATTTAATTGGAAGTGTGAGTGAGCCAGTACAGCTAGAATTGAGGATGTGCTCCAAATGGTGTAAATAGATGGCAGGTGTAAATCAGGTCTGGATTTACCTACTAGCACATTAGACCTGTAGCAAAATGTGTCCTTATGGTAAGGATGCCTGAGAAAGAGAACTTCACGTATGAATATGCTGAATTGTTAATCAATGCTTCTATAGATGAGGGAAGAGATTCACAATGTTCTGCTTTATTTGTCAACAATCATTATAGCACCAGAGAAGCCTAACCCATAATCTTCTATACATTGATTTCATGGATACTATGCAGGTTCTGCAATCTGACAAAATATTCTCCTCATTGAAATTGCATAATAATAAATATCCACAGAGACAAATAATAATAATCTTTATATTTTATATAGCGCTAACATGTTCCGCAGCGCTTTACAGTTTTGCACATATTATCATCGCTCACAATCTAAATTCCCTATCAGTATGTCTTAGGAATGTGGGAGGAAACCGGAGTACCCGGAGGAAACCCACACAAACACGGGAGAACATACAAACTCCTTGCAGATGTTGTACTTGGTGGGATTTGGACCAAGGACCCCAACGCTGCAAGGCTGCAGTGTTAACCACTGTCCTAAAAGCCAATATTGAAAACCTGCTGATTTTAACTTGTGCCATGATTAAGGACTGTTTAAAGTTCCAAACACGTAGGTTTTCAACTCAGGCATTTTTCTGTCTATGTTGATATTTATCATTGTGTAATAAAAAAAAAGTTACCATTATAAAGAAGCGATGGATTACGTGATGGAATTTATCCAATGTCCTGGCGGTCTGCTGGTTTCTTGTGCGCTGTTTGATGAGAATGAATAGCTGTAAACCTTAAATTACTGCTGGGCAAGCGCATGTCTCACCTTTGTTGTAATTCCTACACATATTAATTAGCTATGGGTGTAATGTATCCTTATGTCGGCTGTTTGCCTGTTTGGTAACACAACACTTTATTTTCTATGCAGGTACATATATCTACACGCTGAATGGCACTGATCCTGAAGGCTACCCAGTCATATATGGTCTAACCTTTGAACCTGGATCAAAACGCTACTTTTCCATTGACTCTATCCATGGAAACGTCACTGTGATTGAAGAACTAGATCGGGAGGTACATTTCTGACATACAGTATATATAACTGTATCTTTTCAGTTCTAAAATTGGATAGATATTAGCCACATTCAGTGTTGCATAGGAGTAAAATATATTCCCTATAGTTTTATTGTCATGATTTCTTTTTGTAATTTACAGAAACAAGATGAGATTGAAGCAATTGTCAGCATATCAGACGGAATAAACAAGGTAAGGGTAATGTATTAATAAGGCTAAGAATAAGTGGGGGGATGATCATCATGCAATTTACACCAATTTGCATGTATTTACATTTACATCACTTAGTTACTCACAAATTTAGCAGCTTAAGTGGTGTAACTTACAGCTGAAAACTACTTACAGCAGAAATCCTACTGAATAGATATAAATAGGATGTGCTTCTTAATAAAAGCCATAAAAATCATTCACAAGTACAATCTTAACCTCCTTTATTCTAAAGCTACTAAAATTGTGTTTGTATTGCATCGTGCATTAAAAAACACTATTGTCTCCACTTGTTTGTATTCTTGTTAGTGACTGATACAAATGTCAGCTTGTTCATAAACACAAGTATACATGAAATGTACCCACTTGGATACAGTGGAGTATACAAAAATTGGATCTTTCAAAAGATTTGACAACACAAACTGCATATATTACTAAATAGATATCGCCAACCTGCGGAGGCTGGTGGACTTACTTCGAAAATTCATGTCAGAATAGCTGTATAATCTTGATTTTAATGGCTGTGAACATCTTTGATGAAATACAAATGTTTCACATATTGTATTTGTTATGTTGAGTTAAACATGTTGCACTAAATTTCACTCTCTAAGCTTTATTCCTTCACCCATTTTCATCCTGGTATGCAGAATGCAACTTGCTCCTAGTTTCATACTTAGGCCGGAGTCAGACACAACGTATAAAAATACGGACTGTATTTTACGGTCTTAATACGCAGAAATGTTCCCTGAACAGTGATCCGTATGTCATCCATTATCAAGGTGTGGCTGCGTATTTTGCACAAGTAATCATTCGTATGGCATCCGTATGGCGAGATTTTCTCGCCGTCTTGCAAAACCGACATATAATGGATCCCAATGACAGGTTTTAAATCACAAAAGAAAGAATAGATATATACACATAGAATACATATATATAAATATGTATATATATATATATATATATACATGTCATTGTGACACATATATATATATATTTATAGTTCATACACTTCTACATAGCATAATAGCCGCTAATTCAATTGCCGGCTTCTGTAAAGTCATTACAGAACCCGACATGAAATGACACATGGTTTACATACAGTAAACCATTTCATTTCATTTAGTTTTATTTATGGTTTTGACTAATAATTAGATGAGTGTATGTGTGCAAAATTTCGGACATGTAGGTGTTAATTTAATGTGTAGCTAATGCTACCGGCCCTGCAGTAAACCCCTGCAGAATGAATGACTTCATGTTCGTGGAGGTTCCCCGGCTGACCGGAGATGAACTGATTAGCATGGGAAAATTTATTAATTTTTTCCCACGCTATCGAGCTCACTTCAGGTCAGCCGGGGACTCCACGCAGCCTCACTGACGTCAGCGGTAGTCCATATGTATTCTATGTGTATATATCTATTCTTTCCATTCTTTATTAAACATGTCAGTGTGATTTTACAGTATAGCGCACTGAATTGCCGGCTTTTCTAAAGGACACCTATGCGTATTTCTCGCAAGTCACACGTGTGGTCCGTGTGTAATCCGTATTTTTCTCGTCCCCATAGACTTGCATTGGCGTATTACGGGCGTAATACGGTGACAATTGCAGCATGCTGCGATTTTCTCAGCTCGTATAATACGGCCGAGAAAAAATCGGCTGCTGGGAGCTGCCCCATAGATTAACATTGGTCCGAGTGCTATGTGATTTTTTTTTCACATAGCACTCGTCTGTATTCCTCTCTAGTGTGACGCCAGCCTTAAAGTGAACCTTTCAGCTGGATTTTTCTGAGTATACTATAGACATTGTTATGTTGCCGCTGTTATACTGATTAAAATACCTTGGGTGAAGAAATCCGTCTTGTTTTTCTTCTGTAATCAGTGATAGAAGTTTTCAGTTAATGATATGCCCCATGTAATGCAAACATGGAGGCAATAAATACACTTTTGTCAGTATATTACTTTTATTATAGTAACAATAAAGTTATGTTTATTGCCATATTTTCTGCATTTACTTAACCTTATTGATGTCAAATCTGTAGCCAGTAAAAGCTGCAGAGCTGCTCAGTGATTGGTTGCAGAGGTGAGGTCAGCTGTTGACGTGACATCATTGCTGCAGCCAAAGCTCCTTGCAATCGCACCTGTCATGGGTTGGGATATATTGAAAAGCAAGGGTACTGTCAGTTCTTGTAGTTGATATTTAGAAGCAGGAAAAATGGGCAAGTGTAAGGATTTACTATGTACAATTTCAGGAGCATTTAACCCCTTCAAGATATTTGATGTAGACATATGAGGTAGTATGTACTGTAGAGCAGTATTTGGAATTTGGGTGGTGGTTTATTTCTACTATATAGTGGAATAGGGAATAATGACATTTGAGCACTGTATGGCAGTATTCTTTAGGCTATTAATTAGAATCTAAGGTGTTGAAATCAAGTAAAATTCTCATGCAGTGTTGACTGCCTTCAGACATAATGTAGTGATTCACCCCTGCTCCAAACTTTCACATGTAAGACAAGATATAAAGCATCGGAAAGGCTATAAAGCTTAAAGGGGGAATTTAGGACATTGGTAATTTTTTCCTGTGGGGTTAAGACCTTGCAGTCAGGTAGATGCTAACTACATGCCTGTTCTACCAGTCAATGATTTAAGCAATCTCAGAGTAGTCACACCAATTCTTCTTCCTACACTGATGTCTTGTTGACAGAGCAAATCTTCTCTACCGCTCTGCTCGGTTGACGGTACGTCACTGATGAGGTTATGCTGATTGACAGCAGCCTAACTGCTGGGGGCAGCTATCAATCAGCATGACATTGGCAGTGATGTCCAATTGACATAGCAGAGTGGAAGAGAAGTAGCTGCTCTGTTGATGTGCGGTGAAATTAAGCAGGAGAGTCGCTGCCTGTTCATCACAGGGCAAAAAAGGCAGGTAATTTTCAAGCTCCTGCTTGTAAGATCCAAGCCTCATAGGAAAAAATAACTTAGGTCCTGCATAATTCTTTTACATTTTATTCATTCCATGTTAAAACACAACATATTGCTTCAGCTATGCAATGCTTTTCTGAAGCCAGAACAGCTCTATTCCTGTTTGTGAATTAAAAAAGTCTTGCACATCAGAAATGTGATGTTGCCATTTATGATAAAACAAAGAAAAAAATAAGGTAAAACCCCTAAATGTACTGCTCATGTCAGGTCTCCACCTCTGATGTGTGCTCCGGTGCTGTGCCCTCTTCTTTGCTAGCAAATACCAGCTGATTTCATGAGCTGACATTTGCCCCTAACAGCCATGGGTGGAATCGTTATCCACCTGCGGCTGGTAACTTGTTAAATGATTCTGTCAATCTTTGACAGTGGCATTTAATATGATCCCGCCAGAAGTGCATCACTTACCCCACCCATCGGCGCCTCGGCGCACTTGTCACATGACCGTGGGTCGCCAGTGGGTTGGCATGACAACACGGGGTCTGCAGGAGACCCCTGTGGTTGTCATAACCTGATAGATATGTGCTCTATCCAGCGGTCGGTGCTCATAGCAAGATAGCAAGTGAGCATTTCTGCTATACAGTACAGGGCTGAAGCCCTGCTCTGTATAGCACAAGCGATTGGATGATCGCAGTTCTAATCTCCCATAGAGACTACTAAAGCAAGTGAAAAGTTAGAAAAAAGTTTTCAAAAATATAAAAATAAATAAGTAAAAGTTTAAATCACCCCCCATTTACCCCATTCAAAATAAAATAATAGAAACAAAATAAAAAATACACATATTTGTTATCGCCGCATTTCAGAATCGCCCGTTCTATCAATATATGAAAAGAATTGATCCAATCGGTAACGGCGTAACAAGAAAAAAAGTAAAAACGCCAGAATTACTTTTTTTGGTCGCCATAACATTGCATTAAAATGCAATAACGGGCGATCAAAACATTGTATCTACACCAAAATGGTATCAATAAAAACGTCAGCTCAGCGTGCAAAAAATAAGCCCTTACCAACCACCCCAAATCACGAAAAATGGCGCTATGGGGCTTGGAAAATTACACAATTTATTATTCTTTTCAACATACTTTAGATTTTTTTCGCCACTGAAATAAAAAAATAACCTATGCATGAATGGTATCTACAAACTCGTAATGACCTGGAGAATCATAATGGCAGGTCAGTTTTAGCATTTGGTGAACATAATAATAATAATAAAAAAAAGCAATTGTGGAATTGCACTTTTTTTGCCATTTCACTGCACTTAGAATTTTTCTTTCCTATTTTCCAGTACACTGTATAGTAAAACCAATGATGTCTTTCAAAAGTACAACTCGTCCCGCAAAAAACAAGCCCTAACATGGCCATATTGACGGAAAAAATAACAAAGTTATGGCTCTGGGAAGAAGGGGAGCAAAAAACAGAAACGCAAAAACAGAAAATTGCCCGGGGTGAATGGGTTAATGAATCTGTATGCCCTGCGTGACAACAGTTCTTATGCATTGTATGGTAATATTAGTTTTAGCTCACCATTTAATCACTGCAAAGAGGACATTTGGGTAATGTCCCCACGTTAATAGAGCGGTCTTAGCCATCTGTATTCTGGACAGTACCAATTATCTAAATTGTACATATCCTAAGTCATATTGCAAGACTTGTTAAAGGGTTGATTGTGACTTGTAGGATCGCTACTTCCAACAGGTGGCGCTATAGAGTTCAAGTCCTCTTTTTCTCTGAAGAGGCAATTTGCATACTAAATTATACATTAATTATGTGCTGTTTGGGCTATTAGGAGAGCACACATTGCGATATATTGACCTTAAGGCTATGTGCACACGTTGCGGAATTGCCGCGGAAATTTCCGCGGCAATCCCGCACCTCCCTGCCGCGGGAAATACGCATTTTTATTGGTATGCGTATTCCCGCCAGAAACTAGCGTTTTGCAAGTGTAATTAGCTTGCAGAATGCTAGCGTTTTCCTTGCGATCTGTAGCATCGCTTGGAAAACTGATTGACAGGTGGTCACACGAGTCAAACAACGTGTTTGACAAGTGTGACCAACTTTTTACTATTGATGCTGCCTATGCCGCATCAATAGTAAAAAGATCTAATGTTAAAAATAATTTAAAAAATAATAAATCGTCATATTCTCACCTTCCAGCGGCCCCCGCAGCCTTCCCGCCTCTCAGCGACGCTCCCGGCCAATCGCATTCCCAGGAGTGCTTAACGACAATGACCCCAGATGACGTAGCATCACGCGAGACCGCTACGTCATCTGGGGTGATTGTCGCTAAGAACTCCTGGGAATGGGATTGGCCGGGAGCGTCGCTGAGGAGCGGGAAAGCTGCGGGGGTCGCTGGAATGTGAGAATATCTCTATTTTTTATTGTAATTATTATTTCAACAGTGATATGGTACCCAGGGCCTGGAGGAGAGTCTCCTCTAGACCCTGGGTACCATACGCACATGAACCGCTTACTTTGCGCATGGTGGGCATAGCCACATGTGGAAAGTAAGCGGTTCAATGCATTCCTATGGCGGCAGAATTGCCGCGATTCTGCAAAAAGAATGAGCATGTTGCGTATTTTTCCGCGATGCGATTCCACCACGGAAAAACACGCAGCATGTGCACAGCATTGTGGAATCCCATAGAATATAATGAGTTGCGTTGGGTAAGCGTGTTTGCCGTGTTTTCGCTGCAAAAATGCTAACAATCCGCAACGTGTGCACATAGCCTAAATAGGACAAGTTACCCAGATGACAGATCCACCTTAAACCTCTAGGATTCTTCAAAATATTAGTGATCTAAGCTACAAAGACCGTAAAATCTGAAAACACTGAAATGATGTTATACTTTATTTTTCTGAACTTGTTACAGGTATCTGAAAGAGTCCGAGTTCTGGTGACAGATGCCAATGATGAGAGCCCAGAGTTTCTCAACACACCTTACATTGTGACTGTTCTTGAGGTACAGTTAAACGCCTTTCAGAGGTTTCTTATTGGGATGAAACTATGACTTTTATTCAGATTTCAGGGTCTATGAATGTGTAGGTAATATTCAGTGAGACTAAAAGATTTTCCTAGAACAATAGGGAATGTGTTTTCATGGTCTATCAACAGGGGTTGAACTAGGTATGTAAGTTATGCCCTTATGGATCACTAACGGTGCGACCACTGGGACCCTGTTCTCGTGATATGTGGGGGTCCCAATGGTCGCAACCTTATTAATCGGTAAGTTATCCTCTATCTTATTGATTTCTAATTTGCTTGGTACAACCCATTTACCAAGTGATTCTATATTCCATTGCAAGATGCTACATATTTGGCCATCACAGGTACTGTCATAAGTTTAAAAGAGTGGTGGCCATTTTATATTCATTTTTACAAATATGTTGAGGACTTCATTTTGTGGCACTTACTATTATATAGGTATGACAGGTTCTCCTCCATTCTACTCCTTTGTAAAACACACTCTGCTGTTAGTATTGCCTTCCTCACAGACTGAACAGCTCTCTTGTCCATAAGATGACCGCTGATGAAGAAGACAGACCTATCAGTCAGCCTCGTCCCATTAAAAAAACAACTGATATAAGGAAGATGCTTTTCTTTTGGATGGTTCTGACAGACAGGTCTGGTCACATGTTCCTCCATTAGCAGTCATTTTGAGAACATACAGTCAGGGCCAGAAATATTTGGACAGTGACACAAGTTTCGCGAGTTGGGCTCTTCATGCCACCACATTGGATTTGAAATGAAACCTCTACAACAGAATTCAAGTGCAGATTGTAACGTTTAATTTGAAGGGTTGAACAAAAATATGTGTTAGAAAATGTAGGAATTGTACACATTTCTTTACAAACACTCCACATTTTAGGAGGTCAAAAGTAATTGGACAAATAAACATAACCCACACAAAATATTTTTATTTTCAATATTTTGTGGCGAATCCTTTGGAGGCAATCACTGCCTTAAGTCTGGAACCCATGGACATCACCAAACGCTGGGTTTCCTCCTTCTTAATGCTTTGCCAGGCCTTTACAGCCGCAGCCTTCAGGTCTTGCTTGTTTGTGGGTCTTTCCCTCTTAAGTCTGGATTTGAGCAAGTGAAATGCATGCTCAATTGGGTTAAGATCTGGTGATTGACTTGGCCATTGAAGAATGTTCCACTTTTTTGCACTCATGAACTCCTGTGTAGCTTTGGCTGTATGCTTGGGGTCATTATCCATCTGTACTATGAAGCGCCGTCCAATCAAGTTTGCAGCATTTGGCTGAATCTGGGATGAAAGTATATCCCGGTACACTTCAGAATTCATCCGGCTACTCTTGTCTGCTGTTATGTCATCAATAAACACAAGTGACCCAGTGCCATTGAAAGCCATGCATGGCCCATGCCATCACGTTGCCTCCACCATGTTTTACAGAGGATGTGGTGTGCCTTGGATCATGTGCCGTTCCCTTTCTTCTCCAAACTTTTGGCTTCCCATCATTCTGGTACAGGTTGATCTTTGTCTCATCTGTCCATAGAATACTTTTCCAGAACTGAGCTGGCTTCTGGAGGTGTTTTTCAGCAAATTTAACTCTGGCCTGTCTATTTTTGGAATTGATGAATGGTTTGCATCTAGATGTGAACCCTTTGTATTTACTTTCATGGAGTCTTCTCTTTACTGTTGACTTAGAGACAGATACACCTACTTCACTGAGAGTGTTCTGGACTTCAGTTGATGTTGTGAACGGGTTCTTCTTCACCAAAGAAAGTATGCGGCGATCATCCACCACTGTTGTCTTCCGTGGGCTCCCAGGTCTTTTTGGATTGATGAGTTCACCAGTGCTTTCTTTCTTTCTCAGGATGTACCAAATTGTAGATTTTGCCACTTCTAATGTTGTAGCAATTTCTTGGATGGGTTTTTTTCTGTTCTTGCAGCTTAAGAATGGCTTGTTTCACCTGCATGGAGAGCTCCTGTGACCGCATGTTTCCTTCACAGCAAAACCTTCCAAATGCAAACACCACACCTCATATCAACTCCGGCCCTTTCATCTGCTTAATTGAGAATGACATAACAAAGGGATTGCCCACACCTGTCCATGAAATAGCCTTGGAGTCATTTGTCCAATTACTTTTGGTCCCTTTAAAAACAGGGTGGCACATGTTAAGGAGCTGAAACTCCTAAACCCTTCATCCAATTTTAATGTGGATACCTTCAAATGAAAGCTGAAAGTCTGAACTTCAACTGCATCTGATTTGTTTTGTTTCAAATTCATTGTGGTAATGTCTAGAACCAAAATTAGATAAATGTTGTCTCTGTCCAAATATTTATGGACCTAACTGTACATGCTGTGAAAACTGTGAGACAGGATAACATGTAATAGTAGTTAACAAATGCATCATGTCCCAGACATCTTTGCTAAAATATAGATAACATAGACAACCCCTTTAAGGAAACATAGTAATAAATTGACTATCACTCAGTGATATCACCTTTCGGGAGTGATTCAAGTTTGCTGAAAGAATCTATGAGTATAAGAGATCTAGTTCTAGGAATCAGAATCATGTAAATGGCAGCTTACACATGAAACGTCAAGATTATTTTACATATACCTGACATCCGACGCACACGTACAGAGCATGTTGGGTATGGGTGTTTGGAGCAGGCTCAGGAGCTGAGCCTGAAACATACTCTGCCAATTTTGATAAACACCAGCATCTGCCTGTAACAGCAGCAATCAGAGCTGAGCGATTATGGGTGCTGATGGATTGCAATGGCAGCTGAATGGTTCCATGGCTGCCATGTTGGTACACCTGTGAAGCCCAGCCAAAGGCAGAGCTTCATGGGAGTCTGTCATTTTACCTATACCCTGCAATAAAATTGTTTTGAAATATATAGAACAAGTGATCAGACAATCTCAAGTTTAAGTCAGCTAAAAGGACAAAAATAAAGTAAAAAAAGTTTAAAAAAAATAGCAAAAGTTATCATCTTCTCCACGATTCCCCATTAAAAATAGATCTAAAAAATATACATATTCAGCATAAGAAATGAGCGAATATTTCAATATTCGGTTTGAATTGCGATCGCCGTATTTGCAATATTTGCCAAACATAGCCGAATACCAGTAGAGTTAATGGGAGTATAGATGGGCAGAATATGTTTGGAAACAATCGTCAAACATAAAATCGGCAAGAATATGGTACGACTATGGCGAGAATATGGCAAATTCGGATTCAGTGATTGTTTTATGAACATAATCTCTCATTTCTGTTCAGCATCACCATGTGAAAGAAAGTCTAATCTATGAAATATTAAATTATCTAACTTGTACAGTAAAATCAGTAAAGCAAGAAAATATCCAGATGCCAGAATTGCCATTTTTGCATAAAAAACAAGCACCCACATAGGTTAAATAACTGAAAGCTAAAAAAATGATACGAGTCTTGGAAAAAAAATTGCAACATAAACCAATTTTTTTTATATAGAATTAAAAAACTATTCTAGTTTGGTGTCACTGTAATTGAGCTAGCCCGTGGAATCATATTACCAGGTAGATTTTACCACACAGTGAGTGCCACAAAATAAAAAACTACGGCAGGATTGCATTGTTTCACAATTTTACTGCATTTGGAATTGGTTTTTGTTTTGTGATGCATTGTGTGCAATAAATGAAAGGTGTCTTTCAAAACTACGGCTCCTCCCGCAAAAAACAAGGCTTCGTACAGCTATGTCAATTGATATAAAAACAAATCTATAGCTGTTGGGAGAGGTGGCGGAAAAAAACCAAAAACACAAAAATTAAAATTCACCGCAGCAATAAGGGGTTAATAAGCAGTTTGTACCCTAGTTATCATTATGAATCTATGGTATTTAAGAAGAGGCGGTGACAGGCACGCTGAAAATGGCTGAAATTACAAGGGGCTTGAAAAATTAGCGCAATTAAATAATATTGTTCCCACAGTGATTACATGTATATTGTGTTTTCTAGGACACTCCTTCTGGCAGCAGCATTTTCCAAGTAGAGGCAGTAGACAAAGATACAGGTTCTGGTGGAAGTATTACATATTTAGTACAGGTACATTACTTTTTTTTTCATAAAATATATTTCCTGTTTGATATTTTGTGTGTCTGTTTGTATGCACTTTTTTTTTGTTAAGTAACTGTTGTAAAACACATGAAAATATAATATATTAAAAAAAAACATAATTTGTAAGTTGATATCTTTGGTCAGTTAGTAATTTGTTTCTCGTAATATGTAGTAGAGTAAATATTAGAATATGATTAGTTACTATCTGAAGTATCCAAACGCCAAATTCCTTGTAGCTTCAAATAAAAAACAAAAGTAAGATGGTTAAGATGTCACAGGGTATGTAAAGGGGTAATGATTCTCCCTGCGGAGACTGACATGTCAAGGTGAGGAGACTTTTAAGCCTTGCAATGCTCCTCTGGGAAATACGCACATTGTCTCATCAGAGAGGAAGAGTATTGTGTGTGGAAAAAAATGCTGCAAGGTAAGGACATTTTCAGAAATAGAAGTGTTAATATTTGTTATCACTTAAAAAACACAAAGTGAATAAACAAAATGGAAATCTAAATCACATCAATATTTGTAAATTCAATTTTTATTTTTTTATTTTACTCTAAATTATAAGAAAAAAATCAACAAGTCTAAATTTCTTTATATCTCTAAATTTTTGCCTGTTATTTGTTTTACACTTGCCATTTTTCTCCAGACTATGATTGTAAGGGTATGTGCACATGATCAGTAAATACTGTGTCCAATCCGCAGGGTCCAACCCGCAGCGTCCAGATGTTACAGCATAGTGGATGGGATTTCAAGAAATCCCATGTCCACTATGATGCACCGACACCTGCGGATGCCCTGCATAGACGGACATGCGGCGTGTTTTTCCAGACCGCAGCATGTCTATTTATCTTGCGGAGACGTGGTGTGTGGAAGACACTGAATATCCTGTCTGTTAGGTACGAGGAGATCCAACAAAGGGCCAAGTCTGTAATGTCAACAGAGCAGAAAGTTTGTAGTAAGAGGGAATGGTCCAATGTGTCAAAGACAGATGCCAGGTCCAGGAGAAGGAGGAGGACAAATTCGCGTCACTTTCATTTGGCGGTTAGTAGGTCGTTTGTGACTTTTGTCAGGGCAGTTTCAGTGGAATGGTGCGGTCTGAAGCCAAATTGTAAGTGGTCAAAGTGGGAGCAAGAGGAGAGGTGGGAGGACGGTTCAAAATGGATGTGTTGTTCCAGTAGTTTGAAGGCATAGGTGAAAAATAATATGGGGCAATAGGTAGACACAAAGGATGGTCAAGGGTGGGCTTTTTGAGGATGGGTGTGATCAAGGAATGTTTCAATCAGGATGGAAGACACCACTTGTTAGTAACAGGTTGAAGAGGTGGGTTAGGCTTGTGATGAAGATTGTGGTAAAGTTTGGGATGAGGTGGGACGCTATTGTGTCAAGATTACAGGTGTTGAGGCAATGTATTCAGCTGAGATGAGAGTAGAGGGAGGGGGAGCTGGTGGACCCAGGAAAGAAATTGAAAGTACTGAATAGCTGTTTAGGGTTGTGAGACAGGTATAATATGAGGGATGAGAAGTCAGTTTGTTTTGCTGCAGTCAGAATTTGCACAGCATTCTTACAACTTCTGTTACTGGATGTGCAACTTCACTCCCTTTCTTTGGCAGCTGTACAATGGTACGCTTTGTGGATGAGGGCCAGAAAGAACATGTGATCCAGTAGATGGCAAGCGCTGCATCAAGTGGCCTCTGCTACTCTTCCTCCACCATAACATCACACACAGTACAGTCCTCAGAGGTGGCACCCCAATTACCCTTTTTTCCCCCCACATCACAACTCTCCAATCGCCCAACTGACTGTTCAGAAACACAGATGGCTGAGTCTGCAGATCTCTTCACACATTGTATACCATGGGCATAGGAAGTGTACTCTAAAGATTCACAGAGTCAAGAGGAGAAAATCATCTGCACCGATGGCCAAATTTTGATCCATTGCCAGACAAAGTTTGGTCCGAGCATAAACCAAACCCCATTAGGTGAAGGTGATCCATTTATGACGAGACTCAGATACTTGAGGCGTCCACGGACTTTACTGTGCTGTCAAGGCAGGAAGAGGAGGAGGGTGACACTCAGGGCAAGGAGTTGGAGAACAGAGAGGATGACAATGAGGTAGTAGATCACATGGTGTAAACCCAGAGGCATGCAGCTGAGTAGCTCAGTAGAGGAGGAGGAGGAAGACGAGGAGGTTACGTAGACACAGAGTTATGCAACCATGACAACTTGTGCATCATGAGGCCCAACTCTGGCAGTGGACAGCAGCTTTCGCAGTTCTGCAGTGGCCCATCTTGCATCTTTTTTCAGATGGCAAAAATCTAAACAATCATATTATCTGTCAACTTTTTTAAAAACAACCTAGTAGAGTAAAAAAAATGAAATAATTTCAGTACTACATGCATGAACTGGCATATGCATGATCAACCTGCATTAATCTGGGAATGTCACTGTGCTAAAATACAGACTAGCTGGTCTCGCCAACCACCGTCCACAAAATCAACCGCATCTTCTGATTCTTCCTCCTCCCTCACAGTTACAAGTGGTTTCACATAGGTCACCGGCCGAAGAACCTCCACTTGTTTATCCCCTACAGTTGGGGTGACTGAAAGGCTGTGAGCTGATATGGAATTGGACATTCCTGCTGTTTTTGACTGATCTTACATACCAAGCACACCCCATCTTTCTCAATCCACCATAACATCTCCGCCTGCACCTCTCACAGTCCAGCAGCTTGTTGTGTTCACCCAACTCCACCCTTTGTCAGCACAGCAGCAAACTCTCGTTTGTGCAGTTGTGCTCATGTAAAAGATTATTTACTCCTACACATGGCAAAGTTAACAGTTTGAATTTCACCATCTTCAATCTGCTAATAATAATAATCTTTATTTATATATCGCAAACAACAGTTCATATAAAACAGTCAAAAGTTACCAAGTTTAAGATAATCAAACAATTAAAGCAAAAATAATGATGACCCTGCTCTTCAGAGCTTACAATCTACAATGAGGTGGGGATGACACAAATTACAGGTGATTATTTACAATGATAGTACAACCATCTTGAGGAAATGGGGGTAGATAAAGGCTCCATAAGGCTTTTGGGTATGGTTGAGTTTGATGGCGGATTATGTTTAGAGAAGTAGAGAATATGCTATATATATAAAAAGGATTTTGATTAGGGAACATGATAGGTAGTTCTAAACAGATGTGTTTTTAGGGAGCACTGAAAAAATGTGTAAGTTGTGGTTATACTCCTAATTTCATGGGGGACAAAGGGTAAGAGGTGAGTAATCTAGGTAGGATATTTAACTGAACTGGACAAAGTCCAGATCAGGGGTATTACAGTCTTTGTGTGTTTCAGAGTTTGAAAGTTGTGAGAGGCCACAAGAATTGGCTAGAGATGGAAGCTGGGATGCA
This sequence comes from Oophaga sylvatica, assembly GCA_033576555.1. Lineage (NCBI taxonomy): Eukaryota > Metazoa > Chordata > Amphibia > Anura > Dendrobatidae > Oophaga > Oophaga sylvatica. Next base: position 472,099,382 of record JARQOD010000003.1, on the reverse strand, counting down.
GTTGGGGAGGTGGAGCTGTTTAAGTCTCCCAGGATAAGGGTTGTCAATTCTGAGGACATGAAGTGTTGTCGCAACGCATAAATGTGGTCAAGGAAGTAGCTGGGTGAGCCTTGGGGCTGGTATATGACTGCTACTCTGAGGTAGAGGGAATGGAACACACTGATGGTGTGAATCTCAAAAAAAGAATGGCATCCAATCGATCTGTATTTATTTATTGGGTTAAAAACAGGATTGTTGTTGGCAGCGAGGAGTGTAGGGTTATAGTGGAGATAGCATTGATCATACAGCGGGATATACACATATTCCATGCGTTCTAATCTGGACGTGGATAAGCCGTACGCTCACTATTACTTTTCTGAGAACTAATTATTGTGATCAGCCTGTGGCCTCCTCGGATGATTCGTTGCCCAATCGTGTCATTGTCTGGATGATAGGGGCCAGCTGAGAGCTATTTGGTACAAAGATCACAGTGCTTGTTTCTATATTACTCAACAGAACAGAAGAAAACAGAACAGAACAGAAGAAAGAATTGTTTAAGTGGGTATAAGGGCTGGATGACAAAGAAGATATGCTCCAAACAATTTTTAAATTAGATTTCCTCTACTGTATTACGTTAGTAATAGAATTTTTTTTTTTGGGGGGGGCTGTATAACATTGACTAGATGCTTAATGTAGTAACATAGTTTTTATGGTTGAAGGAAGACCTTAAGTCCATCTAGTTCAACCCATAGCCTAACATGTTGATCCAGAGGAAGGCAAAAAAAATCCATGAGCAAACACTAAACTCCACATTGGGGAAAAAATTCGTTCCTGACTCCACATACGGCAATCAGACTAATTCCATGAATCAACGCCCTATCAAGGAATCTAGTATATATAACCTGTAACATTATACTTTTCAAAAAAGGCATCTAGTCCCTTCTTAAATTTTAGTAGTGAATCACTCATTACAACATCATATGGCAGAGAGTTCCATAGTCTCACTGCTCTTACAGTAAAGAATCTGCGTTTGTGATTATGACTAAACCTTCTTTCCTCCAGACGTAGAGGATGCCCCCTTGTCCCCATCACAGGTCTAACAGTAAAAAGACAATTTAATGAGATCTCCCCTTCTGTATTCGGTTAGTAACATAAAATATAAATTTTTTTAGTGTGGATGAGGCCTGTAAAATCTAGAAGATTGTACGTGGCGTTGGAATGCCCTCTTTCCTACAGTTGATGCTGGTAAGGTATGGGTTTGCTGGAGAAATATGGCCGACGTGTCGTTAGATGAACTGATCAGGAAAAGAGGCATGACAATGGTGGGAATGGGAACATACAACATAATCAATAACAGGGTGGCTATGGGAAGTACGAGATCTAGGATCCAACCTACAACGATTACTCATTTACCCAACACTAATTACCAGAAAGCGTTTGATGCTCGTCAGAAGATAGGTGTAACATATGCGCGTGTCAAGCTAGGCATAAAAGATGCTGTGAGAAATTGGATGCCAAAGATGCAAAAAATTGGCACTCGCCATTGGGCTTCAGTACGAGGACGATGGGACTTGACCAGCCATTCTTGATTCCTCTATCAGCCCAAGGTCCAGCATTCTCTTCACCCCTTAGAGATTATCTCCCAGTGTGCTTCTGGGATTCTGTAGGGTTTGAGGTTTACCCTTAAATGTGGCTAATTTAGCACGTCGTGTTCCACAACCTGTGCGCGCCCTGTTATCTCTGAGAACAGGTCACGGTTCTGCTGCAGCAGTTCTCGACATTGTTGCTTCTTGGCCAGCATTAGCGTCTCAGCAATCACGACCTCCTCGATCTTGGCTTCGGGATGGACTCCCAATCGAGCTTCCAGTGGTTCATGGTCCCGTCAAGGTTTGAGTAGGTTCACATGGTATACCTGGTGCGGCTTCCTGCGACCGGACTGGTGTACCTTATAATTCCCATCCCCGAGTTTTTCCACTATCTCATATGTGCCTTGCCACTTTGCCAAGATTTTGCTCTCCACCATAGGGTTAAGTACTAGCACGCTGTCAATGGGCTGGAATTGCCTTAGGCTTGCTGATCGGTTGTATACCCTCGCTTGGGCCTCCTGTGCCTGGATAGGATGTTCCCTTACAATAGGCATTATGAGAGTCATACTTTCTTGCAGCTGGGTGACATGCTCCATGACACTCCGGTGCGGCGTGACCTTGGCTTCCCAGGTTTCCTTGGCGATGTCCAGTATCCCTCGTGGATGTCTGCTGTACAGGAGCTCGAACGGCAAGAAGCCAGTGGAGGCCTGTGGGACTTCTCTGACAGAAAAGAGCAGGAATGGGAGCAGATAGTACCAGTCCTAACCGTCCTTCTCAACGACCCTCTTGAGCATGGCCTTCAAGGTCTTGTTGAAGAGCTCCACCAGTCCATCGGTCTGCGGATGATAAACGGAGGTTCACAGTTGGATGATCTGTAGGACTCTACACAGCTCCTGCATCACTTTGCTCATAAATGGGGTCCCCTGGTCCCACAAAATCACCTTGGTCAAACCGGTCCTGGCATAGATATGGACAAGCTCCATGGCAATACTCTTAGCTGGCGCATTCCTCAGTGGCACTGCTTCCGGGTACTGGGTAGCATAATCCATGACCACTCAGATGTACTGATGGAAGCATGCTGATTAGTGATGAGCGAGTATACTCGTTGCTCGGGTTTTCCCCGAGCAGCTTGGGTGGTGTCCGAGTATTCGGAAATGCTCGGAGATTTAATTTCTGTTGCCGCAGCTGCATGATTTATGGCTGCTGGACAGCTTGAATATATGTGAGGAATGCCTGCTTGTTATGGAATCCTCACATGTATTCAGGCTGTCAAATAGCCGCAAATCATGCACCTTCGGCAACAGATACTAAATCTCCGAGCATTTCCAAATACTCGGACACCACCCGAGCTGCTCGGGGAAAACCCGAGCAACGAGTATACTCGCTCATCACTAATGCTGATTTAATGAGGTGACCTACCAGGTCAATAGCAATCCTCTCAAAGGAGATTTCTATCACAGGTAAGTTAACAAAGGGGCTTCAGAAGTGAAAAGTAGTAACAGTTATCTGACAGATGGGGAAGGACCTACAATAATTCAGGATCTCTCGGTAACATACTGGCCAATAGAACCTCTGTAACACTCTCTCCTGAGTTTTCTCCACCCCAAGATGTCCACCCAAAACATACGAATGGGCCATGTTTAAAACCCTCCGCCGCTATGGTCCTGAACTAACAACTGCTCTACTATCTCTCCTCCCCTCAGTTTGGTCACCCAATACAATAACCCGCAATGTACTGTAAATTGAGGGAACCTGGTGTCAGCCCCCAGCTCTTGAGCAATCCCATTACATACATCAAATTTTCAAATGCCCCCTTCAATGTAAGATCCAGAAGTTGAGCAGTTCCAAAGTTCTCTTCAGGCACCTCTAAGTTAGGGAAACTGGGCTCCTCCATTACCGTCTCATCCTCCTTTCCAGTGAGAACACATAGGGGAACTCCTTCACCTCTGATTTTGACTGAATTGCCCTCATAGGGGCCTGGCTTTTGACTGGAGCCCTCTGTCCAGCCCCTTTTTGCCACAAGTTCCTGAACAGAAAAAAATCCCGCCTCAGTATGACCAGATGAATCTGTCGCGCCCGAGGGGCCGTGGGGTACTCGGTACCGAGCCTGTTAACCTCTACGGGGGATGCCACGGCGGCGACGACCCGGTCCGTGGCCCCAGGCGATCAATTTAAAAGGGGATATATTTACAAGGGATAAAGTTTATTTAGTGATTCGTGATGCCAGTTGGAGTGTTCGACTGTATTATAGCCGGCACTGCAGAGGATCTCTGGGGGAGTAGATGGTGATGGCAGTGCAGATGTTAAACCCTCTCCAACCAGGGCAAGTCCCCCAGAGATGGTGATATAAGTAGAAGGCACTGAGTAATGAAGCAGGAGACACGGAAAGTCACTTTAACATTTACTGGAGTCCTGTTGCAGTTCATAAAAGATATTACAACTCTCACAGTTTACAGTTTGCTCCGGGTAATGGGAATTAACTTTCTCTGCCAGGGCTCAGTGTATCCTCCTGCTATCTAATCCCTTCTGGGACCAAGGCTTTCTGGGGTTTAGAAATTCCCAGTGTCGCTTCTACTCACTGTGTATTTCTCCTTCAGCTACATGCAGCTTGAATCCTTTGTGAATCAGCTTGTACTGAAGACTCTTCACTGATCCTGGTCACTGCTGTAATTCTGAGGGAAAAAACACCTACTGCTGGTTGTGTAAACCCACGCAGTCCCTCAGCTTATCATCCAGGTTTGGAAGCCTGAATGATCTAGGGGCTGGCTCCCTGTTTGCTAGATCACACTTAGGGATCACCCACATGAGTAATGGCGTCCCCAGCGTTCCTCTATCTTCTCCTCACACCGAACAACAACTCTGCTCCTCCCCTTTCCCAATTAGGGTATGTCTACCAAGCTCTTAGCTTCAGACCAGTAAGAGAGTGAGGCAAATTATGTGTACCTGCCTAGCAGAGAAGCACAACTCCCATTGCTTACAACACACATATAAAACAGTACACTTTTAACCCTTTTTGTGTCAAATAAGATGCAGGGCGCCACAAATCAACCTCATGGGTCTGATTATCACAGTCTGTTCCCATGGTTACTCAGGCTGGGGACCCTCACCTGGTTGACAGTCCACACTGCAGGCCGGGTAGGCATAGTAGGAGCAGCGTCTGCCTAACCTACAGTAAATAGGCTCAGGGGGCATATGACGCCAGGCGGCGATGTGTCCAGGAATGTGATGCTGCCAACAGACTACATCCTTCCTAACAGGCTTAGGTGACCCCTTAGCAGAGCTGGGACACCCCCAGTTGACACTTCTTGTCTCATACCATAATAGTGTTCCAATAGTAGTAGTCTTCCCTATGTGCTCTCACACAGTGTTGAAGCGCACACTGTGCGCATCCTGCTGAGCAATGTTGCACACTATGTACACAGATACAGTTGTGGTCATTCAGAAATCAACTGGTTGCTTCCCGTATACTTAGTGCTAGTGATATAACTGGTTCTGGGCTAATTTTATAGTGGCTTGGCTGGAGAAATGTGATCTACGTTTATATTAGGCACTACACCCATAGTATCAATTAAATTATAACAAGTTTCTTGTGATGTCCCAATAGTTTTTTCTTTTACCATGCAAAAATGTTGACAATCAGCAAGGAAGTATAATAATGATCAGGGGCGGAACTATAGTGGAAGCAAGGGAAGCAGCTGCCACAGGGCCCGGGCTAGAAGGGGGCCCGTCCCTGCTGCAACTGCCCTGTGATTTAGGAGCAAAAAGGGGGGCCCGAGCACGCTGGCAAATGGATCCGCGCTCGGGCCCCCTCCCAACATTTTGTTCAGGCTTCTGACTCTGAACGCTGATGCATAACAACACTGTGTTGTTTTAAAGAGACACTACAGTGTTGTAAATGCAGACAGCGAACAGAAATGAGCACTGTAGCTTTAAGCTGCGGCCCAGTGCATTATGGTCCGTCTGTCACAGCGTGTGTGCATGTGGGGGCGGACAGCAGACGGCCAGGCAGACCACATGAAGCAGCAGGCTGACTGGACAAGCAGGTGGAAGCCCGGGCGAGCAGGGTGAGTACCGTGAGTCTCTCAACAGTGAGAAGAGGCTTGGCTGCTCAATGGTGACTGGGAGGGCAGGTGCAGGCAGGATCTAACAGGGCCCACATTCAACAGGGCCCAGGCCCCAGGCTGCAGTGCAGGGGGCCCACATTCAACACAGGGCCCAGGTAGCAAGGGGCCCGCATTCCAACAGGGCCTCGGGCTCCTGGGCCCTGTTTGACGCAAGCCTCAAGTCACCACTAACCTCCCCCTGGGCCCTGTTGGGCACGGGACCTCAGTCACCAGTAGCATCCCCTGGCCCAGTAACAGCCTCATGGTTGCTACAAGTGACGAGTGACACCCTGATCTCTGCTACATGTGACAAGTAACAACCTCAGCTCTGCTACATGTAACAAGTAGCAACCTCAGCTCTGCTACATGTGACAAGTAACAACCTCAACTCTGCTACTTGTGACAAGTAGCAACCTCAGCTCTGCTATTTGTGACAAGTAACAACCTCAGCTCTGCTTATGTGACAAGTAACAACCTCAGCTCTGCTCATGTGACAAGTAGCAACTTCAGCTCTGCTACATGTGACAAGTAACCTCAGCTCTGCTACATGTGACAAGTAACCTCAGCTCTGCTACATGTGACAAGTAGCAACCTCAGCTCTGCTACATGTGACAAGTAGCAACCTCAGCTCTGCTACATGTGACAAGTAACCTCAGCTCTGCTACATGTGACAAGTAACAACCTCAGCTCTGCTACATTTGACAAGTAACAACCTCAGCTCTGCTACATGTGACAAGTAGCAACCTCGCTCTACTACATGTGACAAGTAACAACCTCAGCTCTGCTACATGTGACAAGTAGCAACCTCAGCTCTGCTCATGTGACAAGTAACAACCTCAGCTCTGCTCATGTGACAAGTAACAACCTCAGCTCTGCTACATGTGACAAGTAACAACCTCAGCTCTGCTACATGTGACAAGTAACAACCTCAGCTCTGCTACATGTGACAAGTAGCAACCTCAGCTCTGCTACATGCGAGGAGTGACAGCCTCATCTCTGCTACATGCGCAGAGTGACAGCCTCAGCTTTGCTATACAAGTAGCAGAGCTGAGGCTGTCACTCCTCACATGTTGCAGAGATGAGGCTGTCACTCCTTACATGTAGCAGAGCTGAGGCTGTCACTCCTCGAATGTAGCAGAGCTGAGGCTGTCCCTACTCACATGTAGCAGAGCTGAGGCTGTTCCTCCTCACATGTAGCAGAGCTGAGGCTGTCACTCCTCACATGTAGCAGAACTGAGTCTGTCACTCCTCACATGTAGCAGAGCTGAGGCTGTCACTCCTCACATGCAGCAGAGCTGAGGCTGTCAACTCCTCACATGTGTAATTGGTGAGGGCGTGGTGCAGAAGTACGGTATACAGAACAATCTTAGATTACTCTGTATACCGGACTGTTGTTCTACTGAATAAATCATCCGTTTTGAAAGCAATTTGCAGGCTGGATTACAAGTTTCTTCACATATTTACTCTGGAGAAAGCCTACCTTCGTCACTACCTCAGTTGCTTCCTGGGAGTTGGTTCTTTTCTGTTATTTCACTATCATTACTCCAAAAACCTCTAATTTTGGATAATAAAGGTATCTTTCTTAACACAACTTGGGTAGACCGGGATTGGCAACGCACGCGAGGGGGGGGGGCCCCATTGTGAAGTTTGCTGTGGGGCCCTGCCGTTCCTAGTTACGCCCCTGATAATGATAGTTACTGTTTAAGTGAAGCAGTGAGCGATCTAGAGTTATTTTCATCAGCAGTGTCCTAAACATATATAGAACTCTAAAAAAAGATCATTTATGACATTCATAACACCTTTATTTTCAGAATTCACATAGCGCCAAATTCACAGTGGATCGTCATAGCGGTGTTCTTCGTATCAAAGCCGGCGTGACATTGGACTTTGAAAAGACAAGAACTCATTTTGTTACAGTCTTAGCCAAGGTAGGTCCCTTGTTTTATTAACCAGATTATTCACATGGCGTTTGGTGTATGCATTGAAGGTATTCCCCAACAAATGCAACTGAATAGCTATGCACAAGGTATATGGAATATAAGTGACCCACTGTATAGAAAAGGGCAATATGCAATTTTCCTGACATGTTTGTGGCCTTCATGGGGAAATAGGGGTCTTTGGCCACATATGATGTATGCACCAGAAGCTTTGCATGTGCAGCTGTATACTGGAAATACAATGTAAATTCAGTTTAAGAGCCAAAAAGGCACAAAGACGGTATAGTCTGGCACATAGTAGGAAGTGTCAGCCATGGCATTTTCAAAACAAAATTGCGAGTGAAATAATAGATGTTGTTTGCTATTTTTTAATGTGTAAACAAGTGTTTATTATAGTGTTTATTATAAGGAGTATAGAGTACAAGGAATGAAAGTGGAGGCTCTGGTGCCTGACTCAAAATGTGACTCATCAGCACCCCACTTTACTTGTCTCCCACTCCTTCCCAATGTTCTGCACCTACAACTAATTTTTTGATGATATGTTGGTTTGAGAAAACTCATAGACAGACTGCAGACGTGTGTTCGGAAGTTTTGGTCCCTTATCCCTGAAGACCAATGGTAAATAAATGTCTACTCATTTCCCATGTGAAAATGTGAAATCTGGAGCTAAAGCACTATTGTTGTGGCAAAAATATAATCATTTTTCTTTTCTTCACAGCTCAATGGTATAAATTTCTGTGACACGCCCATGATGTCAATATGATCACTGCACCACTAGATGAATTCAATGAAAGGTGTAGTTTGTAAAATGTGTTCATTTAAGGAAGGGTTCTGCTGTTTTGGCACCTCAGGAGCCAGGAGCAGACACTGACAGTGAAGGGCCCCTGTGCATGACTTTTTATGACCCATTCAGATGATTGTATATTTGCTCGTGTACTGTCCGTTGAGCATAGGCAGCATGCAGAATCAGTCATCACACAATTTTTCATACATATTTGGAGCGCCCGCCAGGGCAGTGGGGATACTCGGTACCGGGCCACTTCTTAAAGGGACAGGTTCACAGCAGCAGTAACCCGTTCCGTGGACATGGGCGTCCAATAAAAGGGGATATTTACAAGGGATAATAGAGTTTATAGTAAGGTGTTTGTGATGCCACCTGTGGTACTCAGCAATAAAAGATGTTAGCCGATGCTGTAGATGCAGATCCTCTGTGACTGGTGGTAATGCAGCAGAGTTGGTACAGCTCCCCACAGGCAGAGCTTAGTCCTAGGGCAGATGTAGTAGATGGTAGATGTAGCAGTGTTGTATGAGTGACGCAGGAATGATTAGATGACACAGCTGGGTGTAGTTTCCAAAGCTTTACTCACAGGTCTGGTGCACACAGATGCCCGCTTGGTTCCGTGTATTCCAGGTGAGGGGCTCAGCAAACTCCCAGTTAGTTCAGGATACACCATTCCAGGACTCCTTTCAATATGTTCCTTTCTCTGTCATCTCACTGTGCTGACTTTACACCTTTCCTTCCTGTCCAACACCTCACAGTCAGTGTCCCAAGCCAGTAGCCACGGACCTTGTCGGATGACGTCTGTTGTGAATATGCTGGAGGCGGCTTCTGAGCTGGGGCTCCCCCCGGTGGTTGCTGAGGGTAATGAACTGATTACTGAATGGCCTTCAGCTGGCGCTGAATGGTAATATATAAGTGGCCTGAGTTCCCAGCAGCCTTGCCGGTTATCAATTGTTCCTTCTGGTCTTGCTTGAAGCACTGCTAGTTTCCTGCTCTCCTTCAGATAAGTGTTTGCTGTTTATTTTTTCCTCTCTTTGATTTTCTCTGCTGGTTTGCTGCTTGCAGTGGACTGCAGCCTGTCCCCTTTTGGGGGTCTGGCGCTGCAATTGTGCTCCATTTTTGTCTGCACTTTTGCTTTGCTCCTTTGTTACTTTTTATTTTCTGAATAGCTTTTTGTTACACCAGAGATCTGATTTAGGTGGATGAGATCGTGTGATCTCAGGTTTTTTTGGCAATCAGAAGTGTTGGTATTTTTGTTAGGGTTTTGTTGGATTCTTACTCTGTCTGGGGACAAGCTGCTACCAGCTTGAGCTCCCCTCACACACTCTCTGACTCTACAGTCTCGTTCCAGCTCTCTAAGCTTCACTCCCCTCCTTCTACTTTCTCCACTCACCTCCCAACACTCTTTCCCACCCAGCCTGGGATGAGACCATCCTCCCTTAGGGTACGTCCAGGGTGCCCGGCTGCTATAGTCTGTATTGGGTGCAGGTGTTAGATACCTGGGTGGTGCTCACTCCTTACCTGAGAGTGGGGTATCACACCTCTGGATGAGGTGCAATACTTCTGTGGCGACGGAACCCTCAGGGGCGCCAGATATTGACGATCTGTGTGAAAAAAATTGCAGCATGCAACAGTCTGGTCTGTTTTATAAATCAGGCTAGTGCATGTCAATTGCAGGCAGCCATTGTGCTGGTTTGCTATGCACACAGAACCTGTCACAGCTGCAATTTTTGGACATGACTGGCTCTTCTGTCAGGTGACCACTGCTGACAAAATGTTATTTTAACTAGTTGTCCCCTACTCGGATAACGCTGTGTCAATCAACATGTTCTCGTAGTAAAATAACTACACTTAGGGCTCGCTTACACTGTCATATAATATGTTTTAGTGCTCTCTGATGTTTTATTGGATAACACTCGGACTAATGTTATGCTATGGGCAGTGCTGAACAGCATTTTTTTCTTTTGACGATTCGGCATGAGAAAAAAATCGCAGCATGCTGCGATGGCTCCGATATTCAGATCACGCGCACCTATACATGTCGATATGTGCGTGTGACACATTGGCAGTCCGATTGCTGCAGACATAGACATTGGCGTCACTTGCTCTCCCAGGGCGCACGTGACATTATGTCTTAAAATTCCTGTGGCCAATCAGCGCTGGCTTCACTATACCTTCCTTCAGACAAACCAGACATCAAGAGAAAACCCATGCTGATTGGCCACAGGGATCCCAGGACATAATCTCACACCCTAGGAGAGCGAGTGACCACACTGCTGGAACAGCATCAGCACTGGAGATCAGCATAGGTGTTGTTATTTTACTGGGGGTAACATATAGATCGAGAAGGTAGTGTCCAAGTAGCGGACAACCCCTTTAACATAAATGAAGCTTTATTTTGTTACAACTCTTACACATTTTTCACAAGAGACTGTAATTGTCAGACTTGTCCACCAATCCTCTTCTCAGCTTCCTGCTCCAAGATGTGACTCAGTGTTTCAGAAGACACTTTTTCTTCCTCCCCTGTCAGCCCACCACAGATGTGCTCTTAAAGGAAAGTCAATGACTGGCTGACAGAGGATGAGACCCCAATGTCCTTCTGTGCAGGGTTAGAACTGTACAAGGGGCCCTCTCCAGACTCTTTATAGTGGCTATGGACAATGCACACACAGACACTAAACACTATTGTCTCGCTCTCCCTAGCAATCTCCCCCTTACCCACCTCCTGCAGATGAACATGAAAGCCTTCAGGCTGTGATGTGAGGACCGGTATCTTGACACAGAGAGCACCCCTCACCCTTGTGGGCCATGCAGATGGACAGAGGGAGTCGCACACACTATATGACTGTGAGAATTAGCTTGAGGTTTTTTTCCTGCAGTCTTCTGAGTATTGTCTTCTGCATCGAAAATCCAGCTGCAGCAGCAAGAGGAGAGGGGCATCATCCAGTGTTTTATGCAGAGTGCAGCTGAGCAACCCGCCCCCTCTGTCTGCAAATTACTTAGGTACAGCCCCCTTCCTCTCCACATAGTGTTGATGTTGCCAACGGATCTATGATTAATCATAAAGTTTTAGCGGTGGTCCGGGCCCACTCCACTCCGGAGCCCCAGTGCAGCAGTATGTTCGCCCCTGTCAGTGATTGCACCTGCAAACAATAACAGCCAAATCAGTACTACAATATGGCTCTCCATCTATTCTTTGCTTTCCATTGTGTCTGAAAAGTATTTCCCAATTACATTTAAGGTATTGGCAAACTCAGGAGACATTGCACAACAAACTGTGAGGTCCATTTTTTTTCCTATTAGCCTTTATAAAAATTTAAAACTGTGAGTTAAAACAATATTTTAGTGGTGAAAATGTAATTATTCTTTCTTCAGCACACATGTGGTGTAAATAAGCTCTCTTTACCCCAGATGAATTTATTGAGAGGTATAATTTGTAAAATGGAGTTACTTATGGGGAGGTTCTGCTTTTCTGGTGCCTCAGGGGCTCTGCCAATGTGACATGGCACCGTTAAATGATTCCAGCAAAATCTGAATTCGAATATGGTGCTCTTTCTCTTCTGAGCTTTCCATTGTGCTTCAAAAGTTGTTTTTGACCACATATGGTGTATTGCCATACTCGGAGAAATTGCATAACAAATTGTGCTGCCCATTTTCTCCTATTATCCCTTTTGAAAATTAAAAACTTAGGGCTAAAGCAACATTTTAGTGGAAAAAATGGTTAATTTTCATTGACTCACCCCAAAGTTATACAATTTTGTGAATCACCTGAAGGTTAAAAATACTCACTACTCCTCTAAATTAATTCCCGAGAGGTGTAGTTTCCAAAATGGTGTCTCTTTTGGGAGTTTCTGCTGTTTTGGCATAGCAGGGGTTTTTCAAATGTGACATGGCATTTGCAACCTATTCCAGCCAAAAGGGCATCCTGTCCCTTATGAGCCGTGTGTTCAAACTGTGATTTTTTTTTATTTTCACTACTCAAGGCAAGGGTGGACATATCATTGGTGCAACTTGTGCAGGCGCACAGGGGCCTAAGAGGTGAGGGGGGCCCATTTATACCTCCAAAGCAGTTGCAATTTTTCATTTTTAGGAGCTCGTGGGCTGTAAAGGGCCCATGTGTCACGCTGTCTAGCAGATGTATAAATATATAACGTCAGTAATCTATCAAGTGGGACAACATTCTATATAACATATAAATAGGTAATATTAACATGTATATATAGCATAGTATTACCTGACATAATATCCTTTGGGTCAATACTGAATCCTTTTCACGCTGTCTCTGGCTAAAGGTGGACCGGGGTCTATGCTGACCCTAAACTGGGGTCCTGACTAGTCCCTCTACCTGGAGGTACTGTTAATGGTACAGAGGTCCAGGCCACCAGCGTAAACCCTGTCTCCTATAAATCCCTGACCACTGTAATCTAGTCCTTAGAAGGACCCTGATTACCACCATAGGGAATGGACAGGTAAAGGTTAACAAACAGTATAGACAAACGAGACAGACAGGGGATAAAGTAAATACTGTCTTGCATACAACATTAAAACACAGAGGGAACACCAAAGGTCTAGGAGATAAACTATAAGCAAGGTGAGGAGAAACAACAAAAGAGCTCTTAGCTTAAGTCTTCTCAGAACCGATCCTATCTGCAGTCTGTATGAATGCTTTCACCGGCATCTAACAAGCAGACTGGCAGGTATATGAAGGAATCTAATTAGAACATAATCAAAAGCAGCCGGGCGAGGCTGGACCTAGTCTTAGCAAAGAGCTAGGTAAAATTAACTCCTCATTACCAAACACAAAGAAACAGCAACTCAGCTGTGAGAAGTCAGAGTGTGTAATCGCGACGATCCTCATGGCGATACACCCATGACAGTACCCCCCCCCTCTACGAGGGGACTCCGGACCCTCAGGGCCAGGTCTGCCCGGGTGAGTTGTGTGAAAGGTCCGAACCAATCGATCTGCGTTAACATCAGACGCAGGGACCCACGTCCTCTCCTCAGGACCATACCCCTCCAATGAACCAAGTACTGAAGGGATCGGCGACTGAGACGTGAGTCAATGATTTTCAACCCATGAAATTCCACGTTATCATTGACCACCACTGAAGGAGGAGGTAGAGGTGACGGTATGACTGGTGCCACATACTTTTTAAGTAATGACTTGTGAAACACATTATGAATTTTAAACGTAGGAGGGAGGTCCAGACGAAATGCCACCGGATTAATTATGGAACTGATCCTGTACGGCCCGATGAATCTGGGACCCAACCTCCAGGAGGAAACTTTAAGTTTTATATTCCTGGTAGACAACCAAACCAGATCGTTCACCTTCAGATCTAGACCAAAAACTCTCCCCCTATCAGCCATCCGTTTGTAACGGTTCCCCGTAACCTTCAGTCTTAACCGATCTGGAACTATCAGTCTCCCTGGAAGTCCCACAGGGGCGTCCCCCTGAGCCCCCAATACCTCCCCCTCAAGCTCAGAGCATATAGCTGACACTACAACTCCCTCCTGAGGAATAGGAACCGGATCATCCGTCTTCCCGGCCCCTGGGAAAGTACGAGATAAGGCATCAGGAAGCAACTTTATTGAGCCGTCATATGCGCGATGAGTAGGAAACTCTTTACACCCCTCCTCTGAGAACATCTCCCCAAAGTCCTCCAGAAAAGGAGACAAAGTCCTAGGCACAACCGCACCGATGACCGTGCTCATGCAGTTATTCCTGCAAAATTCACCCCACTGGCTTATCTTTCTGGATTGCCAATCAATCACTGGGTTATGTTTAGCCAACCAAGGAAGTCCCAACACAATAGGAGTAGGTAGACCCTCCAACACATAACAAGACAATTGCTCTTTATGTATTGCCCCTACTCGAAGATCTATGTTATGAACAGCTTGTACCAAGCTACCTTGACCGAGAGGTCTAGAATCAATAGAGACTATAGGGACCGGTTTGGCCAATACACTCAGTTGCATACCATGCACCTGGGCAAACCGAGCGTCCACCAGATTAGCCCGGACCCACTATCAAGAAAAACAGAAATCCTCTCAGTTCTAGTACCAATCACCACCTCCGCAGGCACGAGAAACTGAGAGGGATTTGGGGACGAAATACACACTCCCAGGTTAACTCCTTTGCTCAAAGAGGCCCGGGATGGACACCCCCCAACAAAATGTCCCTCTCTCCCGCAAAAGAAACACCTTCTAGTCTTGCGGCGCACCGCCGATTCTCTCCTACAAAAAGATGTCCCTCCCAACTGCATGGGTTCCTCAGAACAGACCAGGGGAACCTCAGTATAAGGGACTTTAGTAGTAGGCGGAGTCATCACGGGAGGCGGAGTTACCTCGCGTCTTCCCCGAATTCGTCTATCAATGCGAATAGCGAGGGCCATAGCAGCCTCCAGTGATGGAGGAGAATCATACTGAGCCAACACATCTTTTAATTTGTCAGACAACCCTTGACAAAACTGGCTCCTAAGAGCTGGGTCATTCCACTGAGTATCTGTTGCCCATCTACGGAACTCAGAAGAATATTCCTCCGCTGGACGATTTCCTTGCCGTATTTTACGTAACTTTGTTTCAGCAAGGGAAACTCGATCCGGATCATCATATACCAGACCCAGGGCAGTAAAAAATCGATCCACTGACTGGAGATCTGGGGAGCCTGGAGGAATAGAGAACGCCCAAGATTGAGGGTCCCCTTGTAAGAGCGAGATAACAATTCCCACCCTCTGCTCTTCACTCCCAGATGACCGAGGCCGCAGCCGAAAGTACAATTTACATGCCTCCCGGAAAGTAAAAAATTTGTCCCGCCCACCAGTGAACCTGTCCGGGAGAGCAACCTTAGGTTCAGATCTGGTTTGCTCCGGGGGGGACAAAACCTTGGACTTAATGTCTGCAAACTCCATGGACAACCCCTGCAACTGCCGGGCCAGCTGGGCTACTGGATCCATGACAGCTGGGGAGAATCTTTAGTATGGGCCGGTGAAAATGTCACGCTGTCTAGCAGATGTATAAATATATAATGTCAGTAATCTATCAAGTGGGACAACATTCTATATAACATATAAATAGAATAATTAACCAATGCAAATACATAGATACTGAATATTCCTTTAGGTCACATAGCAATTTTTATGCCTGCGTCTACATGGACACGAAGAAGAGGTTAGGAGGAATCATATCTGGCAAAATGGGGTCTCCCTAAAAAACTGGCCCCGGAGTGACCGTGTACTAACTCTTCATGAGTAAGCATGATGTCAACACTTGCCACAGTGCATGCGGTAGACAGATCACTAGTCGTCTATAAACATAGATCAATATGGTCCCGTGCATGAGTCTATACCCAAGAAGATATGGGAAAAGGCTAAAACGGTAAGTGGTCATAAACAATAACATAAATAGGTATATTAACTGTATATTGACATAGATTACTAATAATATTCTTTGGCAATACGAACTTTCACGCTGTCTGGCTAGAGGGACGGGTCATGCACCTAAAGGGGTCTGACTAGTCCTTACTGAGGTACTGTTAATGGTACAGAGGTCCAGGCCACAGCGTAAACACCTTCTATAAATCTCCTGACACTGTAATCTAGTCCTAGAAGACCTGATTACCCATGGAATGGACAGGTAACAGGTTAAAACAGTATAGACAACGAACAGACAGGATAAGTAAAAATGCTTGCATACAACATTAAAACACAGAGGAACCAAGTCTAGGAATAAACATAAGCAGGTGAGGAGAACAACAAGGAGTCTTAGCTTAGTCTTCAGAACGATCCTATCTGCAGTCGTATGAATGTTCACGGCATAACAGCAGATGGCAGGTAAGAAGATCTATAGAACATAATCAAAAGCAGCGGCGAGGCTGGACCTAGTCTTAGCAAAGAGCTAGGTAAAATTAACTCCCTCATTACCAAACACAAAGAAACAGCAACTCAGCTGTGAGAAGTCAGAGTGTGTAATCGCGACGATCCTCGTGGCGATAGACCCATGACACCATGTATTGTTCTTGCACAGGGGTCCTTTTCTGTCTGTGTCCGCCAGTGATTCAAAGTTATAAAATTCTGTGAAGCACTGTAGTTCAAATGCACACCACACCACTAGTTAAATTCCTTGAGGGGTGTAGTTCCAAAATTAGGGTCACTTGAAGGGGTTTCCACTGTTTAGGCACATCAGAGGCTCTGTAAATGGTGTTCACTATCTTTTCCAGTTTTGTGCTCCAACAGTCAAATGGCGCTCCTTCCCTTCCAAGTCCTGCCGTGCGCCAAAACAGTCGATTTCCCCAACATTTGGGTTATTGGTGCACTCAGAAGAAATTGAGCAACAAATTGTATTGCTCATTTTCTCATGTCACCCTTGCAAAAATAAAACTGTTCGGACTAAAGCAACATTTTTGTAGCAAAAATATGATTTTTTTGTTTTTAC
Source organism: Oophaga sylvatica (assembly GCA_033576555.1). Lineage (NCBI taxonomy): Eukaryota > Metazoa > Chordata > Amphibia > Anura > Dendrobatidae > Oophaga > Oophaga sylvatica. Next base: position 472,082,563 of record JARQOD010000003.1, on the reverse strand, counting down.
GGCTCAAGGTTATAAAATTCTTTGAAATACATGTGGGTTCAAGATTAGTGTTGAGTAGGGTTGAGCATTCCGATACTGCAAATATCGGGTATCGGCCGATATTGGCTGTATCGGAATTCCGATTCCGAGTACCGATATTTTCGTCATATCGGATACCGGAATCGGAATGTCACTGTCACTGTCAGTGTCCGTTGGTCGGGTCTGTCAGGAGTCAGCGGCACTTACCCGGCAGAAGATCTCCGGCGGTCACATCCCGGACTGCTTAATGGCCGCCATCCTCTTCTCCCCGGCGGTCACATGCAGTTTCTCGCGATAACTGCAGTGACTGCTGGGTAATCGCGGCCGTAAAGCAGTCCGATGACGTCACCGCCGGGGAAGCTGGTAAGCAGCTGTGCTGCGCCGGGATGTCAGGCTCTGCCTGTCATTCCGATGTAGCAGAGCTGGATCGTCGTGGGACAGTCGTTACTATGGACTGCGTCGGACAGGTGGTATACTGTTGGTTTGTTTTTTTATTTTTTTACAGGAGATCGATGGCGTCGCAGGAATGAGAGAGTAATAAAAAAATGAAAACTGTGTTGTCTCTTTTATTTCATTAAAAGACTTTTTTTTGCTGTGTCTTTTTTTTAAACATTTAAAAACTTTGGGATTAATAACGGATCGGTGTCTTATTGACGCCTCTCCATTATTAACCGGGCTTATTGTCACCGTGCAATCAACGGTGACATTAACCCCTTATTACCCCGCTTGCCACCGCTACAGGGCAAGTGGGAAGAGCCGGGTAAAGTGCCACAATTGGCACATCTTTTGATGCGCCAAATGTGGGGCTGCTGTAGCCTGGTATTATCAGGCTGTTGAGGGCCAAAATCCATGGGCCTTGACAGTCTTTTAATACCAGGCCGCAGCAGTCTGCATTTTACTTGGCTGGTTAACAAAAATAGGGGGGATCCCCACGCCGTTTTTTTTTCGAGGGGATCCCCTATTTTTGTTAACCAGCCAAGCTAAGCAGACTGCTGTGTCCTGGTATTATCAGGCTTGCAAGGGCCATGGATATTGGATCCTTACCAGCCTGAAAAACCAGGCCTCAGCGGTCTGCTTCATCTGGCTGGTTAACAAAAATAAGGGGGACCCCACGCTAATTTTTTTCGAGGGGATCCCCTATTTTTGTTAATCAGCCAAGATATGCAGACTGCTGTGGCCTGGTATTATCAGGCTGGCAAGGTCCATGGATCTTGGCTCCTTAACAGCCTGAAAATCCAGGCCTCAGCGGTCTGCTTCATCTGGCTGGTTAACAAAAATAGGGGGGACCCCACGCCATTTTTTTTTTCGAAGGGAACCCCTATTTTTGTTAATCAGTTCCCTCTGACGTCACTGATGGTGTCCCTGGCTGACCTGAAGTGAAAGTGGAAAGCAATCAATTAAGCTTTCCACTTCCTCCTGTCAGCCAGGAGAGAAGCTCATTCATTTGGGGGTTTACTGTGAGGCTGCAGCATTAGCTGTGGTCCCTGCAGTAAACATTAACCCTTTCTGAAGGATTACACCGTGGGACCTGACTGTGCATCGGATTGGTAAGAATAATTTTGCTTTATTATTTTATTTTTATTACAGGAAATGGTTTTAGCAGGTAAATAAAATATGGTCAAAAACTGTGTGATTATTTCATTAAACTTCTTTTTTATTAAAGTGTGTGTGTTTGATTTTTCTTTCATACAATAGGATTAATAATTGATAGTTGTCTAATTGACAGCTCTCAATTATTAACCTGGCTTAAAGTGACCTTTCAATTGCAAGGTCATTTTAACCCCTTATTAACCCATTCGCCACCGCTACAGGGCAATGGGAATAGACGGGCAAAGTGCCAGAGAGGGCAAATCTAATTAGAGATTTGCCCTTTCTGGTGTGTCTGGGGGCAGATGTTAGTAGCCGGGGGGGGGCCAAAAATAATGGTCCCTCTCTGGGCTATTATTATTTGCCCCCACTCACTGGCTTTGTCTGTCTGGTTGCGAAAATAGGGCGGGAGCCCACGCATTTTTTTTTCAGCAATTTTACACCTCATATATATTTATACATGTCATTGAGTTTGTGACACATATATATATATATTTATAGTTCATACACTTCTACATAGTATAATAGCCGCTAATTCAATTGCCGGCTTTTGTGAAAATGCAGAACCCGACATGAAATGACACTTGGTTTACATAGAGTTAACCATGTCTTTTCATGTACTTTGATATCTGATTTGCACAAACAATTACATGAGTGTAAGTGTGCAAAATTTCACACCTGTAGGGGTTAATTAAAGGTGTAAATTCGTAGCAAAAAAGTCCGTTTTTTTACAACGAATTTACACCTTTAATTAACCCCTACAGGTGTGAAATTTTGCACACATAGACTGATGTAATTGTTTGTGCAAATCAGATAGCAAACAACATGAAAAGACATGGTTAACCCTATGTACACCAAGTGTCATTTCATGTCGGGTGCTTCTGTCTTTTCACAGAAGCCGGCTTTACCCGGCAATTGAATCAGAGGATATTTTACTATGTAGAAGTGTATAAACTATACATATATGTATATATATATGTCACAATGACATGTATATATATATATGTATTCTATGTGTGTATATTTAGTGTTTACAAGGAAAGAATGGGTTTTTTTTAGTTACGATATTTTGTTCCCATAGACTTACATTGGATTTCCGGTATCGGTATCGGGTATCGCCGATATTTTAATGGTATCGGCGATACCATTCCGATTCCGATACTTTTGGATATCGGAAAGTATCGCTCAACTCTAGTGTTGAGCGATACGATACTGCAAATATCGGGTATCGGCCGATATTAGCTGTATCGGACTTTCGATTCCGAGTTCCGATATTGTCGTCTTATCGGATACCGGAATCGAAATTGTCACTGTCACTGTCAGTGTCCGTCAGTCGGATCTGTCAGGAGTCAGCGGCACTTACCTGGCAGAAGATCTCCGGCGGTCACGGCCTGGACTGCTTGATGGCCGCCATCATCTTTCCCCGGCGGTCACATGCAGTTTCTCGCGATAACTGCAGTGACTGCTGGGTAATCCCGGCCGTAAAGCAGTCAGTCCGATGACGTCACCGCCGGGGAAGCAGGTAATCAGCTGTGCTGCGTCGCGATGACAGGCTCTGCCTGTCATTGCGATGTAGCAGAGCTGGATCGTCGTTGGACAGTCGTTACTATGGACTGCGTCGGACAGGTGGTATACTGTTGGTTTGTTTTTTTCCTTTTTTTACAGGAGATCGATGGCGTCGCAGGAATGAGAGTACAATAAAAGAAATGAAAACTGTGTTGTCTCTTTTATTTCATTAAAATACTTTTTTCTTGCTTTGTTTTTTTTTTATACATTTAAAAACTTTGGGATTAATAATGAATCGGTGTCTTATTGACGCCTATCCATTATTAACCGGGCTTATTGTCACCGTGCAATCAACGGTGACTACTGTTGAGCATTCCGATACCGCAAGTATCGGGTATCGGCCGATATTAGCTGTATCGGAATTCCGATACTTAGTTCCGATATTTTTCATATATCGTATACCGGAATCGGAAGTTTCCATAATTCTTTGAGAGGCAATGTAATTATAGTCAGCCAATGAGGAATCCTAAGAAGTGTGGGCACATCCTGTACTGCTGCGGTCATCTTAAGTAATGGCATGGCTGTGATTGGCTGCTGAAATGATGTCAGAATGCACTATAAAAGGCGCCGCCGCCATTTTAGCGTCACTGTGCTGTGAACTCAGTTAGGGACAGAATGCTGCTCTGCTGACTCTGAGGGACAGTTAGAGATTGCGATTTTGTGTACTGTGCTTTAGGCAGGCTATTTTACCAACCGCTGTGTAAAGCTTCCTTTTGCCTTGCAGTGTTGTTTTAACAGCGCTGTGCAAGGTGTGTGTGTGTGAGAGTGCAGGTGACGCTGCAGTTTGCTCTGCATCCACCACTGTTTGTAGGCATCTGCACATGTCACTCACTGACTCTTTTTTTTTTTTTTTTGTGGAATTGGTGCAGCTCCATTCAATTGAAATTAACAGTGATCTATTAGTGTGACACGCTTCCATCCGTATACAATACATTGGTTGCAAACACTATAGAAGTACAGAAAGGAGCCTTTCACAGCTAGTGAATAGTTGTGTTTCAGTGTTCACTGTAGTCTGTGAGGTTTTCATTTTTTGAGTGCAGATTACGCTCCAGTTAGTTCTTCAACCACTGCTGGTTGTAGTCTGCTGAGCGTGTGTCACTGCCTCATCCTTCAAATTTTTCTTAATTGGTGCTGCTACATTATATTTAAAAAAAATCTAATCTATTAGTGTGATGCGCTTCCATCCGTATACAATACATTGGTTGCAAACCCTATAGAAGTACACATAGGGGCCTTTTACAGCTAGTGAACAGTTGTGTTTCAGTGTTCACTGTAGTCTGTGAGCTTTTCATTTTTTGAGTGCAGATTACGCTCCAGTTAGTTCTTCAACCACTGCTGGTTGTAGTCTGCTGAGCGTGTGTCACTGCCTCATCCTTCAAATTTTTCTCTAATTGGTGCTGCTACATTATATTTTAAAAAAATCTAATCTATTAGTGTGACGCGCTTCCATCCGTATACAATACATTGGTTGCAAACACTATAGAAGTACACAAAGGGGCCTTTCACAGCTACTGAACAGTTGTCTGCAGTGTTCACTGCAGTCTCTGAGGAATAACCACACTTAGGCCTTATAACTTTTCTGACTTTCTTTATCAATCTACCAAGATGAAGAAGGCAGGGAGTAAGGCACGTGGTCGTGGCCGTGGAGTTTCAGCAGGGAGAGGACGTGGGGATTCTGTGCCTGCTGCTGCCGCACCCAGTGACACAGCATCCACCAGTTTACCCCGTGAGCGTTCCTTTATGCGCAGTTTTTTAGGAGCTCGGCGTAACTCCCTGCTGCGGGAAGAACAAATTGAAGCCGTTGTTGGTTGGATGGCAGCCAATGCATCGACTTCAATTGCTTCCACCTCCTCTCAGGACCACAGCACTGTTGAACAACCATCTGTCTCTTCACCGCCTGCCAAATTGCCCAGGCAGTCAGAGAGCTCTGTAAAGGAGCCAGCTGAGTCTCTGCTTCTGTTCTCAGAATCTGTTGGCTTGCAAACAGGGGCCCAGGCAAGCAGCATTCTGGAATGTGAAGAAGAGGCAGTATGCAGTGATGCGCAACAGCTGTGTCTCTCTGAATGTGAAGAGGCGGGTGAGCCAGTGCCGATGGTCAGCACACCGCAGAACGCATCTGATGATGATGAGACTCAGGTGCCAGTTTCTGTTGAGCATGGTGCTGGCCAGACCACCCAACAGCAGCAGGTGTTGGAAGAGGGTAGTGGAGATGATGAGGTCCAAGACCCAACATGGCGTGAGGAACAGGAAGGTGGTGGTAGCAGCTCTGAGGAAGAGATTGCCCCAACGGTCCAAACAGTAGGGAAAGGTAGGCTGCAGACTCGGTTGCCTGTAGCCTCCAGTTTGGCACCCGTTCGTAGCAGTTCTCTTCCAACAGCCAAAACGGGCGCTCCCAGGACTTGCACTGCGTGGTCCTTTTTTGACACACTTGCAGATGATATTTGCTATGTCAAATGCAAGCTGTGTAATCAAAAAGTAAAAAGAGGTAAAAGTGTCAGTAACCTTAATACCACAAATATGTGGAAACATGTGCGGTCAAAGCACGTGGTTGAGTTACAAAGACACACTGGAGATGTAGGCCAACCTACAGCAGCACCTACATCTTCAGCTCGTGTTGGAGCCTCTTCCTCCAGCTCACACACAGCTGGTTCGGCTTCCTCACAGGATCGCCATGGAAGAACCTCTGTCACTGTTGTCCAGAGACCCAGTGTTATTCCACCCACAGCTGCAAGTTCCCTGTCATCCTCACACTCCCAGGCCACAAAACAGCCATCGGTAGCACAGGCATGGGATAAAAGACGGCCATACTCGGCAAACCATCCACGATCACAGGCTCTGAATGCTGGCATTTCAAAACTCCTGTCCCTTGAAATGCTGTCATTCAGGCTGGTGGAGACTGACAGTTTCCGTAACTTAATGGCATTGGCAGTCCCACAATACAATGTGCCCAGCCGATTTTATTTCAGCAGGCAAGCCGTCCCTGGTCTGCAAAAGCATGTTGAGGGAAAAATTAAACATGCGCTACTAAACGCCATCAGTAGCAAGGTCCACCTGACCACCGATGCGTGGACCAGTACCCATGGCCAGGGACGATACCTTTCCCTCACTGCCCATTGGGTCAATGTTGTGGAGCCGGGTACAGATCTTGCGAGTGGCGCTGTACGTGTTCTGCCAACTCCAAGGATTGCAGGAATCAAGTCTGTCCACATTGACTCCTCCTCCTACTCCAGTTCCTCAGAATCATCGCTGCAGGAGCCGTCACGGTCTACCTCCACATGGACCCGTGAACGCTTACCTGTTGCGACAGATATGAGCACAGCCGTGGCCAAACGTCAACAGGCCGTCCTGAAATTAATTTCCATGGGGAATCGAAGCCACACAGCGCAGGAGCTCTGGAATGCCATCAAGCAGGAGAGCGACGTGTGGTTTTTGCCAGCGAATCTCCAGCCAGGCTTGGTAGTGTGTGACAATGGCCGAAATCTGGTGGCAGCTCTGGGCCTTGGCAACCTCACTCACATACCATGTCTGGCACATGTGCTCAACTTGGTCGTGCAGAGTTTTTTGAGGGACTATCCGTATCTTGATGCACTGCTGCACAAGGTCCGCCTAGAGTGTGCTCACTTGCGACGTTCCAGCATGGCCAGATCGCGTATTGCAGCTCTGCAACGCAGATTTCGCCTTCCTGAACATCGCATCATATGTGACGTACCCACCAGGTGGAATTCCACGTTACATATGTTGGAGCGGATGTGTGAGCAGCAGCCAGCAGTAATGGAGTATCAGCTGCATCAGGCGCAATCAACTCGCAATTTGCGCCGTTCACACTTCACCACTACTGAGTGGGCCTCTATGAAGGACATCTGCCACGTTTTGCGTGCGTTTGATGAGTCAACGCGGATGGCGAGTGCAGATGATGCACTAGTCAGCCTGACTGTCCCCCTTATCTGCCTGCTTCAAAAAACACTGCAAGCACTAAGGGATGAGGTTTTGGAAGAGCTGGAGGATGAGGAGTCACAAATTCCATCACCTTCTGGACAGTCAGCGCAACGTGGTTCCTCACAAAGGGCTGGGCAGGGCTCACTTAGTGAGGAGGATGAGGAGGAGTCAATGGAGGAGGAAGACATCGCTCCAGAGGGAGGTACACAACGCTCTAGTCAGTATGTAGAGCGAGGGTGGGGTGATGCAGAGCAGGCAGAGATGACGCCTCTTGCAGAGGACAGCGTTTCTTGGCCAGTTGGGAGTCTGCAGCACATGGTTGATTTCATGCTGCAGTGCCTGAGAAACGACCGCTGCATCGCCCACATTCTCACCATGTCTGATTATTGGGTGTACACCCTCCTAGACCCTCGCTACCGGGACAACTTACAAAGCCTCATCACACCGTTGAACCGGGAGCGTAAAATGCGGGAGTACAAAGAGACACTGGTGCAATCCATAATGTTCTCCATTCCAGCCGAGAGCACTGCTGCTGCTACTGCTTTACAAAGCAGCTCTGTGCGTCGAGGCAGTGGAGACAGCTCTGCAACAAGAGGGAGCACAAGCAGCGCCTCTGCACAGGGCAAGACCAGTATGTTCCAAATGTGGCGAAGTTTTGTGGCAGCGCCACAAATGTCTACACCATCCGAGACGGCTCCAGTCAGCAGGAGTCAACGTTTCCATAAGATGGTGACAGACTACTTGTCTTTCCCTCTCAGTGTACTCCCAGATGGCTCTTCCCCATTCAAGTTTTGGGTCTCTAAGCTGGATACATGGCCAGAACTTAGCCAGTATGCATTGGAGGTGCTGGCTTGCCCCGCTGCCAGTGTATTATCGGAGCGCGTCTTTAGTGCTGCAGGTGGTGTACTAACAGACCGTCGCATGCGACTATCCTCCGATAATGTAGACCGGCTTACTTTTCTGAAAATGAACTAGGCATGGATCTCGCCAGAATTTGTCTGTCCGTTTTCAGATTAAATAACTGGTTCGCAACGTTATCCATGTCTCCTGTTATGTTCATCTTTCTACCACCTGAACTCTACTCCCTGGGCTACAACACTGCCAGTTGCTGCTCAGAAGTGTCGTGTCCACAGACCAATACACAAGCTATAGTGTTAGTGGGGTTCAGTAACGCCAGCTGTTCCCCTGCTGTGTGTCCGGCAAGAAGTCTCCTGTTTCCTACACATGCACAGAAAAACCCATGTGGAACATGCTCCGAATAGGGAAGAGCCGTCACCCTGATTGTTATGCTTAAAACAGGAAATTGTGAAGTTTTCCAGGCCTACAATGATAAATTTTTATAACAAATATGGACAAATAATAATTTGTCATCACAGCGCATATCTACACATGTCTATTAGAAATGGTAACAAAAACTAAAACATAGTGTTCACTTTTTGAAATTAATGCATTAAAAGTACATTTCTTAATTATCAATTAATGCTTTTTAACCCCTCTCTGACATTAGACGTACTATCCCGTCCATAAAACCCGTGCCATTCTGCCCATGGACGGGATAGTACGTCATAGGCGATCAGCTGCGCTCCTGAGGGGAGCGCAGCTAATCGCCGCCGGGTGTCAGCTGATTATCACAGCTGACACCCGTGACTGTGTGTCAGGAGCGGTCACGGACCGCTCCCGGCACATTAACCCCTAGCACACCGCGATCAAACATGATCGCGGTGTACTGGGGGCACAGGGGAGGATCGCGCAGGGTGGGGGCTCCCTGCGCGCCCCCCTGAGACCCTCAGACCAGCGCGATGTGATCGCGCTGTTCTGAGGGCTTCCTCCCTCCCAGGACCCGGATCCAAGATGGCGCCGGGGTCCTGGAGGGAGGCGGCTTCCTCAGTGCCTGCTGAGAGCAGGCACTGAGAAGCCTGCTGCACTGCCTGAGCGATCGCTGGTGTGACAGTGTGCTGTGCACACTGTCACACCAGCGATTTGATAAAATACAGTGATGTCCCACCCTGGGACAAAGTAAAAAAGTTAAAAAAATAAAAATAAACATGTTATTAAAAAAAATCCAAAATAAATAAAAAAAAAAAAAAATATTCCCCAATAAATTCATTTCTTCCTGTAAATAAAAAAACAAAACAATAAAAGTACACATATTTGGTATCGCCGCGTCCGTAACGACCCCCCTATAAAACTGTCCCACTAGTTAACCCCTTTAGTGAACCCCTTAAAAAAAAAAAAAAAAAAACGAAGCAAAAAATCAATGCTTTATCATCATACCGCCGAACAAAAAGTGGAATAACGCGCGATCAAAAAGACCGATATAAATAAACATGGTACCGCTGAAAATGTCATCTTGTCCCGCAAAAAACGAGCCACCATACAGCATCATCAGCGAAAAAATAAAAAAGTTATAGCTCGCAGAATAAAGCGATGCAAAAATAATTATTTTTTTATATAAAATTGTTTTTATTCTGTAAAAGCTCCAAAACATAAAAAAAATGATATAAATGAGGTATCGCCATAATCGTACTGACCCAAAGAATAAAACTGCTTTATCAGTTTTACCACACGCGGAACAATAAAAACGCCTCCCCCAAAAGAAATTCATGAATTGCTGATTTTTGTTCATTCTAACCTCCCAAAAATCGAAATAAAAAGCGATCAAAAAATGTCACCTGCTCAAAAATGGTACAAATAAAAACGTCAACTCGTACCGCAAAAAATAAGACCTCACATGACTCTGTGGGCCAAAATATGCAAAAATTATAGCTCTCAAAATGTGGCGATGCAAAAAACTATTTTTGCAATAAAAAGCGTCTTTTAGCGTGACAGCTGCCAATCATAAAAACCCGCTATAAATAGTAAATAAAACCCCCCTTTATCACCCCCTTAGTTAGGGAAAAATAATAAAATTAAAAAAATGTATTTATTTCCATTTTCCCATTAGGGTTAGGGTTGCGGCTAAAGTTAGGGTTAGGGTTGGCACTAAAGTTAGGATTAGGGTTAGGGTTGGGATTAGGGGTGTGTTAGGGTTAGGTTTGTGGTTAGGGTTGGGACTAGGGTTAGGGGTGTGTTGGGGTTAGGGTTGGAGTTAGAATTGGGGGGTTTCCGCTGTTTAGGCACATCAGGGGCTCTCCAAATGTGACATGGCGTCTGATCTCAATTCCAGCCAATTCTGCGTTGAAAAAGTCAAACGGTGCTCCTTCACTTCTGAGCTCTGCCATGCGTCCAAACAGTAGTTTATCCCCACATATGGGGTATCAGCGTACTCTGGACCCCAAGAGTTATTGTGCAATTTGTCCTATTTCTTCTGTTACCCTTGGGAAAATAAAAAACTGGGGGCGAAAATATCATTTTTGTACAAAAAAATATATTTTTTTGTTTTTACGGCTGTACATTATAAACTTCTGTGAAGCACTTGGGGCTTCATAGCGCTCACACCACACCTAGATAAGTTCCTTGTGGGGCTTATTTTCCAAAATGGGGTCACTTGTTGGGGATTTCCACTGTTTAGGCGCATCAGGGGCTCTCCAAATGCGACATGACGCCCCAGACCATTCCATCAAAGTCTGCAATCCAAAACGTCACTACTTCCCTTCCGAGCCCTGACGTGCGCCCATACAGTGTTTTCTCCCACATATTGGGTATCAGCGTACTCAGGACAAATTGGACAACAACTTTTGGGGTCCAATTTCTCCTGTTACCTTGTGAAAATAAAATATTGGGGGCGAAAAAATCATTTTTGTAAAAAAAAAAGGATTTTTTATTTTTACGGCTGTGCGTTATAAACTTCTGTGAAGCACTTCGGGGTTCAAAGTGCTCACCACACATCTAGATAAGTTCCTTGTGGGGTCTATTTGCCAAAATGGGGTCACTTGTGGGGGGTTTCCACTGTTTAGGTGCATCAGGGGCTCTCCAAATGTGACATGACGCCCCCAGACCATTCCATCAAAGTCTGCAATCCAAAACGTCACTACTTCCCTTCCGAGCCCCGACGTGTGCCCATACAGTAGTTTTCGCCCACATATTGGGTATCAGTGTACTCAGGACAAATTGGACAACAACTTTTGGGTTCCAATTTCTTCTGTTACCCTTGTGAAAATAAAATATTGGGGGCGAAAAAAATCATTTTTGTAAAAAAAAAAAAGATTTTTTATTTTACGGCTGTACGTTATAAACTTTAGTGAAACACCTGGGGGTTCAAAGTTCTCACCACACATCTAGATAAGTTCCTTGAGGGGTCTAGTTTCCAAAATGGTGTCATTTATGGGGGTTTCCACTGTTTAGGCAGATCAGGAGCTCTCCAAACATGACATGGCGTCCAGCCAATTCTGCGTTGAAAAAGTCAGACTGCGCTCCTTCCCTTCCAAACTCTGCCATGCACCCAAACAGTGGTTTACCCCCACATATGGGGTATCAGCGCACTCAGGACAAATTGCACAATAACTTTTGGAGTCTTGTTACCCTTGGAAAAATAAAAATTGGGGTGAAAAGATCATTTTTGTGGAAAAAATATGATTTTTAAATTTTACGGCTCTACGTTATAAACTTGTGTGAAGCACTTGGGGGTTCAAATTGCTCATCAAAAATCTAGAAAAGTTCCTTAGGGGGTCTAGTTTCCCAAATGGGGTCATTTGTGGGGGGTTTCCACTGTTTAGGCACATCAGGGGCTCTCCAAATGCAACATGGCATCCAAACTCAATTCCAGCCAATTTTGGTTGGAAAAAGTCAAATGGTGCTCCTTCCATTCCGAGCTCTGCCGTGCGCCCAAACAGTGGTTCCCCCCACATATGGGGTATCAGCGTACTCAGGACAAATTGTACAACAACTTATGTGGTCCAATTTCTCCTGTTACCCTTGGGAAAATAAAAAATTAGTGACTAAAAGATAATTTTTGTGGGAAAAAAAATAGGATTTTTTATTTTCATGCCCGGGCATTATAAACTTGTGTGAAGCACTTTGGGGTTCAAAGTGCTCACCAAAGATCTAGATAAGTTCCTTAGGGGGTCTAGTTTCCAAAATGGGGTCACTTGTGGGGGATTTCCACTGTTTAGGCTCATCTGGGCACTGCAAACGGAACATGACCCCCATTAACGTCTGCATTCCAAAACGTTACTACTTCCTTTCCAAGCCTGCCGTGCGCCCAAACAGTTTCCCCCCCCCACATATGGGGTATCAGCGTACTCAGGACAAATTGGACAACAACTTTTGGGGTCCAATTTTCTTGGGAAAATTCAAAAATTTGGGACTAAAAAATCATTTTTGTGGAAAATTGATTTTTTTTTTTTACACCAGGCTTTATAAACTTTGTGAAACACTTGAGGGTTCAAAGTGCTCACAAAGATCTAGATAAGTACCTTAGGGGGTCTAGTTTCCAAATGGTGTCACTTGTGGGGGGTTTCACTGTTTAGGCGCATCAGGGGCTTCCAAACGCGACATGGCATCCAATCTAAATTCCAGCCAATTTTAGTTTGAAAAGTCAAAACGTCGCTCCTTCCCTTACGAGCTCTGCCGTGTGCCCAAACAGTGTTTTCCCCCACATATGGGGTATTGGCGTATCAGGAGAAATTTCATAACAACCTTATCTGTCCATTTTCTCCTTTTACCTTGTGAAAATAAAAAAAGTTTGTAAAAGATAATTTTTGTGGCTAAAAAGTAAAATATTCATTTTTTCCTTCCACGTTGCTTTAGTTACTGTGAAGCACCTGAAGGGTTAATAAACTTCTTGAATGTGGTTTTGAGTACCTTGAGGGGTGCAGTTTTTAGAATGGTGTCATTTTGGGTATTTTCTGCCATATAGACCCCTCAAAGTGACTTCAAATGTGAGGTGGTCCCTAAAAAAAATGGCTTTGTAATTTTGCTGTAAAAAATGAGAAATCGCTGGTCAACTTTTAACCCTTATAACTTCCTAACAAAAAAAAATTTTGGTTCCAAAATTGTGCTGATGTAAAGTAGACATGTGGGAAATGTTATTTCTTAACTATTTTGTGTGATATATTTCTCTGTTTTAAGGGAATAAAAATTCAAAGTTTGAAAATTGCAAAATTTTAAAAATTTTCGCCATATTTGCGGTTTTTTCAAAAATAAACGCAAGTTATATCGAAGAAATTTTACCACTATCATGAAGTATAATATGTCACGAGAAAACATTCTCAGAATCGCGAAGATCCGTTGAAGCGTTCCAGAGTTATAACTCATAAAGAGACAGTGGTCAGAATTGAAAAAAATTGGCCCGGTCATTAACGGCAAACCACCCTTGGGGGTGAAGGGGTTAAGGAACTTTATCTGTACCTGTAAGATAATGCAGTCAATGGATGTACGAATCATAAAATCATCATCATCATCATCACGAGTTTTATTTATGACAGACATTATAAAATACACATACTGATGCCAACTGTAACTTCCACACCATATATGAAATGGCCGCATCTAACATGGTAATAATGTGCAATAATAAATTATTACATCTAGAAAGTGCATCATGCATACTGACAATAGGTAGTTATACCTGCAAAGTGCTGTTGAAACAACCACAACAGATATAAATTAATAATGGTATATAGGTATCACAGTGCATAGTTAGTCATGGACAATGTCGATGTAATACTGTACCTCAATAAAGTCAGCGTCAACCATTATGCTTGTTAGTCTTGTAGATTGTTAAAGAGGGAACGTGCTTTTTTGTTGGTCATAGGTGGAGTATTAGACAGTAATGATTATGCTGTCGTATTTTTGGCGTCCCTAGGGCACAATAACGCTGCGTAACGTCACATTTTATAGAGAGTCATCTAATAGACACACGCTACCCTACCTACGAGTGACAGTAGGAAGGTAGTGTTGTTGACGGATAAAGCCTTGCGCAACCAGACATGCAAAATGCATGATTGCAGCCGCAGACTTTATTGACGTACAGTATAACATCGCCATTACCCATCAGAGGCTGTCCACTGTCTGATACAGACATAGAATATACCTTTGCTATCCGTTAGCCTTTGTTTCACCTACACTTGCAGGCACACACTTAAATTGTGACAATGCATAATGTTTTTTTAATTGGTTATTTTTTATCGTACATTATTGCGTCATTCACATTGATGAGTCCATGCTGGACATGTCATACATGCTGTACAAAGTAACGATTTTATTAACTAAGTAATTGAAATGTCTGTGACTGTCACATATAAATTGCAATGATGATGATGAGTGACTATTCCAAAATCCATTGTCTTCACTATGTTATGGTTTAAATAGCGTTCCTTAAGCATTATTCATAAATAGGGTTGAGCATTCCGATACTTCCGATACTGAAATCCAATGTAAGTCTATGGGAACAAAATATCGGAAGTACTTCCGATACTTACTTCCGAATTTTGTTCCATAGACTTACATTGGATTTCAGGTATCGGAAGTATCGGAATGCTCAACCCTATTCATAAATACAAAATGGACTTTATTCTTAAATTTACAACACTATATTTGTAACCAATTTTTTGGGTGGTGTGTTGTTCCATTTCTTGTTGGCATGTGCATATATGCGTTTATATTTCAGGGTCTTTATTTTTATTCTTGAAGTTAGGAAACATGTGTATCTTCGTACCCTGTTAGCCAGTAGATAGAAAAATATTTAGACTTGAGAGTCGCAGTGGTTGATACCTTTTAATGGATAACTGAAAGATGGTAACAAATTGCAAGCTTTCGAGGCTACTCACGTCTCTTCATCAGGCAAAGACTAAAACAAAAAATGAAGCATCACATATTTCTATACACAACAGGACACAGGAATAGTGCAATAGGTAAGACAAGTGACGTGTAGCAGAACTGTCATTATGACAGAGGGATGAACAGTTCATAGATAAGGATAGAAAGTTTTATTGCCCTCTGATTGGGGTCTGGTTTTGTGTTTTCATGCCCCTGGAAGGGCAGAGATGCAGATTCTTAATTGATATAGAATGACATAAATCCGTGTGATCTATTCATTCCATCACTAAGAATGTCAAAGGTCATGATGAGCTTATATTCTGAAACCTTTGTATCTTTCTCAGATTTGAAGTTATATTTTAATAACAGTAATTCCATATCCATCATGCTATGACCGGGCATACAAAGTGTTTTGCCACAGATAAATCCATTATTTTTTCTCTTATTGTGTGGCGCTTATAATTCATCCTTGTTCTCATTTTTTGGCCGGTCTCCCTTCACTTGTCCTCCCTCACTTGTCTTACCTATTCCTGTGTCCTGTTGTGTGTAGAAATATGTGATTCTTCATTTTTTGTTTTAGTCTTAGCCTGATGAAGAGACCTGAGTAGTCTCGAAAGCTTTGAATTTGTTACCATCTTTTCAGCTAGCCATTAACGGTATCAACCACTGAGGAATCTCAAGTATAAATATTTTTCTATTCTTGGAATTGAAATTCATCATTTTATTGTCCTAGTAAAACTTAATTTATTCTTGTTTGAAGTACATACATTGCAATGGCCACGTAAAAAAAGGCAATAATTGAATATTTTATGCCTACACCCTCCTTGACCCTGGGCTTCAACACCGTCAGTTGCTGCTCAGAAGTGTTAGATCCACAGATGAAAACAATCGCTGATGTGTTTGTGGGGTTCAGTAATGCTGCTGTTCCCTGCTGTGTGTCTGGCAAAAATTACTGCTGCTAACTACAACTTCAACTTCAAAACATCTCATACTAGGCTCTGCCTACACCCTCCTTGACCCTGGGCTTCAACACCCCAGTTGCTGCTCAGAAGTGTTAGATGCACAGATGAAAACAATTGCTGATGTGTTTGTGGGGTCAGTAACGCTGCTGTTCCCTGCTGTGTGAACGGCAAAAAGTCCTGCTGCCTCCACCTGTTCTCTTTCATCCTGGGCTTCAACAACGCCAGTTGTTGCTCGGAAGTGCTGTTAGCACAGTCAAACTTGCTCCTTTGTTACTGGGGTTCAGTAATGTCAGCTGTTCCCCTGCTGTGTGAACGGCAAAAAGTCCTGCTGCCTCCACCTGTTCTCTTCTCATCCTGGGCTCCAACACCGACAGTTGTTGCTCGGAAGTGTCATTGGCACGGGTACTCACTCTGCCCAGACTGGTTACAGCACGCTATCTGTTTCCTGTCAGTGTAAACTTCACTTAGCCTGCAATAAGTTGTCCTGTCGTGTTGCGGTCGGGTTAGCCGACTCTATGGTGCCTGGAGTTTAGGTGCTTCCTATGTGTGCTGCGGGATATGCAAATAAAGGCTGTTTCCGTTGTGACAATAGGACAATCACCCACTGTATTACTGTGGGATTCGGTAACTGCGGCCGGCTTGTGGCCTGTCAACTGAAATTTCCATGGGTACCTTCTGCTACCCGTCCGGGTTCCAGTACCGTCAACTGGTTCTCCGCAGTGCCTTTGGCGTAGGTGCCTCCATCTCGGTATCCGAGTTCCAGCAACGTCTGCTGGTCCTTGGTAGTGCTTTGGAGCACAGGTACCTCCTGCTTAGTAACCGTGTCCCAGTAACGTCAGCTGGTCCTCGGTTGTGCCATTGGCTCTTTTCCTTCTGCTGCCCCTCCGGGTTCCAGCACAGTCAGCTGGTCCTTGTTACTTGCATTGGCTCTTGTACCTTCTGCTACCCGTCCGGGTTCCAGTACCGTCAACTGGTTCTCCGCAGTGCCTTTGGCCTAGGTGCCTCCATCTCGGTATCCGAGTTCCAGCAACATCTGCTGGTCCTTGGTAGTGCTTTGGAGCACAGGTACCTCCTGCTTAGTAACCGTGTCCCAGTAACGTCAGCTGGTCCTCGGTTGTGCCATTGGCTCTTTTCCTTCTGCTGCCCCTCCGGGTTCCAGCACAGTCAGCTGGTCCTCGTTACTTGCATTGGCTCTTGTACCTTCTGCTACCCGTCCGGTTTCCAGTAACGTCAACTGGTTCTCGGAAGTTAGACGACCCTAAAGACCACCCGAAGAAGATGACGACCCCAAGGACAACGAGCATCAAGCCAACCAGCCTGAACACCATCACAAAGAAGAAATATAAGATTACCCAGAAGAAGATCACCAACAAGAAAAAGAAGGTTACGACAAACTACAAGATACAGAACAAGAGACAGAAGAACAATAAGCAGAAGATCAAAAAGCAGAAGAACATGAAGTATAAGATCAAAATGAAGAGCAAAATATATGCTCTAAATTATAACCAGAAGAAGACTAAGCAGTGTATGGGGGTGAGTCCGTTCCTCCTCGTGGTGCCCCTGGAAAATGCCTGCTGCTGCAGGCTAAACTGAACACGGACAAATACTGTTGTAATTTAAATCTTTTGTGACAGCAAGAACGGAAGGATGAAAAATTCATACTTTGACAGATTACAAGTACAGGAATCTCTGTCACAAATAAGAATCTGATGAAGAAGATGAAGAGGAAGAAGATGTAGAATATGAAGAAGAATAATAGTTTAATAAGAACAATATGAGTAATGTTAACAAAAAATGAATAACAAGAAGTTTACGAAGAAGATAAAGAAGGTGAAGATGAAGAATAATTTGATGACAAAGATGATGCTGCTGAAGATTATGAAGGAGAAAGTGTGTCAAAAGTTAAAAAAGGTGAAGAGCATGGAAGTTGTGAAACATACATATTTGCCAAAATAGAAAAAAGGTTAACAACATAGTCAATTTCTTCGTCAATCCGAACGTATTTCCAAAAAAAAAATATTAATGCTATTCCATTGGATTGGGTTAAACATCTATGCCTTTAATGTCTCCTCAACCTCCCCCAATACATTCTACATTACTCTTTGTTGTTTTCCTTCATGTACAATTAACCAACAAGGCAAGAATGGGTTTTTTTTAATTCCGATATTTTGTTCCCATAGACTTACATTGGATTTCCGGTATCGGTATCGGGTATCGCCGATATTTTTGGGTATCGGCGATACCATTCCGATTCTGATACTTTTGGATATCGGAAAGTATCGCTCAACTCTAACGGTGACATTAACCCCTTATTACCCCACTTGCCACCGCTACAGGGCAGTGGGAAGAGCCGGGTAAAGTGCCACAATTGGCACATCTTTTGATGCGCCAAATGTGGGGCTGCTGTAGCCTGGTATTATCAGGCTGTTGAGGGCCAAAATCCATGGGCCTTGACAGTCTTTTAATACCAGGCCGCAGCAGTTTGCATTTTACTTGGCTGGTTAACAAAATAGGGGGACCCCTACGCCGTTTTTTTTTCGAGGGGATCCCCTATTTTTGTTAACCAGCCAAGCTAAGCAGACTGCTGTGGCCTGGTATTATCAGGCTGGCAAGGTCCATGGATATTGGATCCTTACCAGCCTGAAAAACCAGGCCTCAGCAGTCTGCTTCATCTGGCTGGTTAACAAAAATAGGGGGGACCCCACGCCAATTTTTTTTCGAGGGGATCCCCTATTTTTGTTAACCAGCCAAGATATGCAGAGTGCTGTGGCCTGGTATTATCAGGCTGGCAAGGTCCATGGATTTGGCTCCTTACCAGCCTGAAAAACCAGGCCTCAGCAGTCTGCTTCATCTGGCTGGTTAACAAAAATAGGGGGGACCCCACGCCAAATTTTTTTCGAGGGGATCCCCTATTTTTGTTAACCAGCCAAGATATGCAGACTGCTGTGGCCTGGTATTATCAGGCTGGCAAGGTCCATGGATCTTGGCTCCTTACCAGCCTGAAAAACCAGGCCTCAGCAGTCTGCTTCATCTGGCTGGTTAACAAAAATAGGGGGGACCCCACGCCAAATTTTTTCGACGGGAACCCCTATTTTTGTTAACCAGCAAAGATAAGCAGACTGCTGTGGCCTGGTATTATCAGGCTGGCAAGCAGGGTCGGACTGAGCCACCGGAGAAACCTCCGGTGGGCCCTAGCTCCTGCGTGGTGGGCCCTGATTTGAAAGGATAGGTCGCAGGGCAGAGGGGGCGGTGGCCCCGGGCCCCGTGCTCTGAGGGGGCCCACCCGGAGCTACGCTACAGTAACTGTATTGGCGTGCACAGCACGCCGATACAGTTACATTCTGCGGCAGAGCAGGGAGAATCGATCTTCCTGCTCTGCCGCCCAGAAGCTATGGGGCCTGAACAGGCGTTGGGGGGGCCCGGTGCCAGCAGTGGGCCCCCCACCCGTCATCGGAGGGTCAGCTGTATCGGCATCCAGCCGATACAGCTGACCGCATAGAGAGAGAAGGAGCTAGCGCTCCTTCTCTCACATAATCCCCCTCTCAGCGTCTGACAGCGGGCGCGATGACATCACCTGCCGGCGCCCGCTGTCAGACGCTGAGAGGGAGAACAGTGAGCAGCACAGGAGCCGGGAGGTGAGTATTGTTGTTTTTTTTTTTTTTTTTTAATGAGGGTGAATTATACTACAGAGGCTGTATATGGGGGGTGCATTATACTACAGAGGCTGTATATGGGGGCTGCATTATACTACAGAGGCTCCATATTGGGGTGCATTATACTACAGAGACTCCCTATGGGGATGCATTATACTACAGAGGCTGCCTATGGGGGTGCATTATAATATAGCGGCTGCCTATGGTGGTGCATTATATTATAGACTCTGCCTATGGGGGTTTATTATAATATAGAGGCTGCCTATGGGGGTGCATTATACTATATTGAGGACTATCTGGTGTATTATGCTGTATGGATGCTATCTAGGGGCCATCATACAGTGTTGGACCCATTAAATAGTTTGGGGACATTAAGGGGTCAGTATATATCCAGTGAGGGGCATTATTCTGTGTATAGGGGAGATGTACAGGGGGAGACTTGGGACATTATTAAATGTAAAGTGGACACTTATTGTTATAGGGGAACTCGGGTTACTGTGACTGTCAAAGGGGCACACAGGGCATTATTACAGTCTAGGGGACAAAATGTGGTCACTGTTTTCTAGGGCACTTGCACCCGGCATTACTATATTCTAGAGGGGTGCTTTAAAATTTAGAGGTCACACAGAACCACACAGCAGGTGCAGTAATAGGGACACATACGGCAGCAGCAGCAGCTCAGTATTGGGGTATCACGTGCAGTAATAGGGACACATACGGCAGCAGCGGCTCAGTATTGGGGTATCAGGTGCAGAAATAGGGACACATATGGCAGCAGCGGCTCAGTATTGGGGTATCAGCAGGATGAGGAGTTTGTGCAGGTTGAGAATAGTCCAATTGGTGACCAAGACAGTGCTAAAAATATGAGAAGTGAAATGTGTCTTTGTTGTAATCTCTGCAGTCGAGTCCTGGCTGGAGAATCATAGAATCATAGAATCATAGAATGGTAGAGTTGGAAGGGACCTCCTGGGCCTTCTGGTCCAACCCCCTGCTCAAAGCAGGATTCTCTAAATCATCCCAGACAGATGTCTGTCCAGCCTCTGTGTGAAGACTTCCATTGAAGGAGAACTCACCACCTCTTGTGGCAGCCTGTTCCACTCACTGATCACCCTAACTGTCAAAAAGTTTTTTCTAATATCTAATCTGTGTCTCCTCCCATTCAGTTTCATCCCATTGCTTCTAGTCTTTCCTTGTGCAAATGAGAATAAAGATGATCCTTCTACAATGTGACAGCCCTTGAGATATTTGTAGACAGCTATTAAGTCTCCTCTCAGTCTTCTTTTTTGCAAGCTAAACATTCCCAAATCCTGCAACCGTTCCTCATAGGACATGGTTTGCAGACCGGTCACCATTCTGGTGGCTCTTCTCTGAACTTGCTCCAGTTTGTTGATGTCTTTTTTAAAATGTGGTGCCCAAAACTGGACACAGTATTCCAGATGAGGTCTGACCAAAGAGGAGTAGAGGGCAATAATGACCTCACGTGATCTAGACTGTATGCTTCTGTTGATACATCCTAGAATTGCATTTGCCTTTTTTGCTGCTGCATCACACTGTTGACTCATGTTCAGTCTGTGATCTATTAGTATACCCAAGTCTTTTTCACATGTGCTGTTACTTAGCCCTATTCCTCCCATTTTGTATATGCTTTTTTCATTTTTATTGCCCAGATGTAGTACTTTGCATTTTTCCCTGTTAAAATCCATTCTGTTAGTTGCTGCCCACTGCTCCAGTTTATGTATATCTTTTTGAATCCTCTCTCTCTCTTCTCTAGTATTAGCTACCCCTCCTAGCTTTGTGTCATCAGCAAATTTGATCAGTTTACCCTCAATTCCTTCATCTAAATCATTGATAAAGATGTTGAACAATACAGGGCCCAAAACAGAGCCTTGTGGTACCCCACTTGAGACATTCTTCCAACTGGATGTGCAGCCATTTACAACCACTCTTTGGGTCCGATCACTAAGCCAGTTATGAATCCACCTAACAGTTGCCTTGTCCATTCCATACTTAGTCATTTTTTCAATAAGGATTGTGTGAGATACTTTGTCAAATGCTTTGCTGAAGTCAAGATATACTATATCTACAGCATTTCCCTGATCCACCCAGTCAGTGATTCTGTCATAGAAGGAAATTAAGTTAGTCTGACATGACTTATTAGTTACAAACCCATGCTGACTCTGTTTAATCACTTCATTCTTATCCAGGTACTTGCATACATGTTCTTTAATAATTTGTTCAAAGATCTTTCCTGGTATAGAAGTCAGACTCACCGGCCTGTAGTTCCCTGGGTCCACCTTCTTCCCCTTTTTGAAGATAGGAACAACATTTGCTCTTCTCCAGTCTTCTGGGACTTCTCCTGTTCTCCAAGAATTTTCAAAGATTATGGACAGTGGTTCAAGAATTTCTTCTGCTATCTCCTTCAGTACCCTGGGGTGTAATTCATCTGGACCTGGAGACTTGAATTCATTTATGTTAGCTAAGTGTTTCCTCACTGTCTTTCTGTTTATAGATATCCTGGATTCTTCTATTCCTTTAATAGGACAGTGAAGATCAGTTGATGTTACATTTCCTTTCTGAGAGAAAACAGATGCAAAATAGGAATTTAAAAGTTCAGCCTTCTCAACATCCTGACTTACCATTTCATCATTTTCATCCTGTAAAAATCCTATAGTATCTTTGACTTTTCTTTTACTTTTGACGTATCCCCAAAATCCTTTTTTGTTGCTTTTGACGTCACTTGCAAGCCTTAATTCATTGTGAGCTTTAGATAATCTGATTTGTGCCCTGCAGGTTCTGCAGACGGCATTATATTCTTCTTTGGATATGCCTCCCTCTTTCCATTTGATAAACATTTCTTTCTTCCTTTTTAGCATGTGTTTAAGTTCTATGTTCATCCATCCTGGTTTCCTTAAATGCTTCCCATTCTTCCCTCTTTTCGGAATTGTTAACGATTGTGCTTTGAGAATCTCATTTTTCAAGATTTTCCATCCTTCCTGGACATTTTTGTCCTTAAGGATATCCAGCCATTGGATCCCTCCAATTCTCTTTCTGAGTTCCTTAAAATCTGCCTTTCTGAAATCTAACCTTGACGTCTGAGTCTTCACAGGTCTTCCTCCTCTTGTTATCCAAAATTCTAAAATAGCATGGTCACTACCTCCTAGAGTCCCAGCCACTCTTACCTCCTCCACCATTTCCTCCCTGTTTATGAGGATTAGATCCAAGGTAGCAGATCCCCTTGTTTTCTCCATTACCTTTTGGAAGATAAAGTTGTCAGCAAGAGAGGATAAGAATTTCCTGGACCTGTTAGTTTTGCCTGAGAGAGATTCCCAACAAATGTCTGGATAGTTGAAATCTCCCATGACCACTATGTCATATTTTTCGGAGAACTTGGCCATTTGATGCGTAAAGAGTTCATCCATATCTTCAGCTTGCACAGGCGGCCTGTAGTAAATGCCTACAATGGTGTCCTTTCCATTGTTCTGTCCTTGTATTCTTACCCAAACAGTTTCCACAGAACTCCCAGTCTCTGAAGCGTCAATCTCTGTGCAGATATACGCTTTTCTAACATACAATGCAACACCTCCTCCTCGTTTATCAAGTCTGTTTCTTGCAAATAAGTTGTATCCTTCTAGCCTTGTATTCCAATCATGTGTATCGTCCCACCAAGTCTCAGTGATTCCAATGACATCATATTTCTTCTCCTGCGTTAGTAGCTCCAGTTTCCTTGTTTGTTGCCCATGCTTTGTGCATTCGTATAGAAACACTTTAGTTTGTGATTGGTTTCTCTTCCTTCAATATTTTTATTATGTAAATTTTTTTGTCTTTGTTCTTCCCTTCACTTCTAATAGCAGAAATCTCAATAGTATTTGTCAAGTGTATGGCTTTTGCTGGCGTTTTGCTTCCCTTCCCACATTGTTCTAGTTTAAAGCTCTCCTGATGAGTGTAGCAAGGCGACTTCCAAATACATGTTTTCCAGTCTTCGTAAGGTGCACCCCATCTCTAGCAAGTAGTCCATCGTATAGGTAATTCACTCCGTGATCCAGAAATCCAAATCCTTGCTGACGGCACCATCGACGTAGCCAGTTGTTCACCTGCAGAATCTTATTCCACCTCCTTGTTCCATGGCCATCCACTGGGAGGATGGAAGAGAAGACCACCTGCGCTCCCAGTTCTTTCACTTTCTTACCTAAGTTTTCAAAGTCACTGCAGATGGTTTCCAGGTCGTTTCTAGCGGTGTCATTTGTCCCCACATGTATTAGCAGGAATGGGTAGTCATCTTTAGGTCTGAAGAGTCCTGATATCCTGTCAGACATGTCGGTCATGTCGGTCTGGGCCAGATGGAAAAGAAATGAAAAGTGAACAATTCCATTAGAAAGAACATCAGCGGTAAGTCATTATCTGTACCTGTGCTGTAATCTATTATATGTTCTGTAGGACTGGTATTATTTACCACAGACCACATGGCGGTAATATCAATATTGGTCTTTTTATATATAGATTATTTGTGGCAACAGCGTGGTCATTTGCTGCGGTTCTCTGATTAGGGGCCCACTCAGAAGTTTCGCCCCCACTAAACCAAAACCCTAGCTACGCCTCTGGCTCTCTCTCTAGTCTTTCTTTCTCTCTCTAGTCTTTCTCGCTCTCTGTTCTTTCTTTCTCGCTCTCTGTTCTTTTTTCTCTCTGTTCTTTCTTTCTCTCTCTCTTTTCTTTCTTTCCTCTCTTTCTTTCTCTGTTTGTTCTTTCTCTCTCGCTGCTCTTTCTTTCTTTTCCTCAGTACCAGCCACTGTGCCCTCATTACCAGTCAGTGTGATCAGCAGTGCTAAATGGGTACGCTTGGGGCCAGGATATGGGTGTGATTAGCTGTTAAATGGGTGTGGTCGGGGCGTGGCCTAAAATTTCAGCGACGCCCTACGCGCGCCGCAGCCTTTAACCCTCTTTCCTGTCTTCAAAATTTGGTAGGTATGCTGTATGACCTCACTACAACTTCTGGCCATGCTCCTGATGAGCGCGATGGATGGTCTCCTGAGGGATCTCCTCCCACACCTGGACTAAAGCATCCACCAACTCCTGGACAGTCTGTGGTGCAACGTGGCATGGCCTAAAATTTGCTGTAGCAGGCACAGCGTGCCACAGCCTTTGTCCCTCTTTCCCTTCTTCAAAGGTTGGGAAGTATGATGGTGGGCCTCAAGAATATTTTTTCTCTGGTGGGCCCAAGGTACTCCAGTCCGCGCTGCTGGCAAGGTCCATGGATATTGGCTCCTTAACAGCCTTAAATACCATGCCTCAGCAGCAGGGGCGTACATAGAAATCATGGGGCCCCATAGCAAAAGTCTGAATGGGCCCCCCCCAAAAAAAAAAACCCAGAGCCAATGTGAATGTAAAGTGCCAGCACAGTGAGGGGACACATTAAACAAAAAAATGTATTATGCCCCCATAGATTGTGCCCCATAGATGCTCCATAGTATAGGCCCTTATGCTGCCGCAGCTGCTGCAACCAAAAAAAAAAAAAAGACATACTCACCTTTCGTCGCTGGGGGCCAGGTGCCGGTGTCCTGAGCAGGGGGTGACACCAGGTGCCGATGTCACCGCTCGCTCAGGGCCCCGGCACCTGAGATATTTACCTGTCCTCTCTCCACTGCTGAGTGCCGCTGTCTTCGGGGTCCTCCAGTAGTGAACGATCAGGCAGAGGGCCCGGCGCGCACTAACGACGTCATCGCGCCCTCTGACCTGAACATTGCAGCAAGAGGACGCGAGCAACAGTGGAACGGGACAGGTAAATATCCCTTATACTCACCCTTCCGCCGGCGCGGTCTGTGCAGCCCCTGCTCTTCTCCCACGGTCTCTGCCGCCAGTGTTCAGCGGTCACGCGGGACAGCTCATTAAAGTCATGAATATGTGCGTATTCATGACTGTAATGAGCGGTACCACCTGACCGCTGAACACAGGCGTCGGAGACTGTGGGAGAAGAGCAGGGGCTGCAGAGACCGCACCAGGAGGGGTGAGTATATAGAAGAGCTGCGCTCCCCCTCCCCCGCCGACCCCTGGTAGTACTGTGTCAGCACAGCTACCCGACCGTCGACGGCCCCCTCACCTGTCCGGGCCCCATAGCAGCTGCTTGGTCTGCTTCATTCACGGTAAGCCACTGCTCAGCAGTCTGCTTCATCAGGCTGGTTAACAAAAATAGGGGGGACCCGACGCCATTTTTTTTTCGAAGGGAACCCCTATTTTTGTTAATCAGTTCCCTCTGAACGTCACTGATTGTGTCCCTGGCTGACCTGAAGTGAAAGTGGAAAGCAATAAATTAAGCTTTCCACTTCCTCTCCTGTCAGCCAGGAGAGGAACTCATTCATTTGGGGGTTTACTGTGAGGCTGCAGCATTAGCTGCGGTCCCTGCAGTAAACATTAACCCTTTCTGAAGGATTACACCGTGGGACCTGACTGTGCATGGGATAGGTAAGAATAATTTTGCTTTTTTATTTAGTTTTATTACAGGAAATGGTTTTTGCAGTCAAATAAAAGATGGTCAAAAACATGTGTCTTTATTTCATTAAAATGATTTTTAATTAAAGTGTGTGTGTTTTATTTTTATTTCATGCAATAGGATTAATAATTGATAGTTGTCTAATTGACAGCTCTCAATTATTAACCTGGCTTAAGGTCACCTTTCAATTGCAAGGTGGCTTTAACCCCATATTAACCCATTCGCCACCGCTACAGGGCAATGGGAATAGACGGGCAAAGTGCCAGAAAGGGCGAGTCTAATTATAGATTTGTCTTTTCTGGGGTGTCTGGGGGCAGATGTTAGTAGCCAGGGGGGGGGCCAAAAATAATGGTCCCTCTCTGGGCTATTATTATCTGCCCCCATTCGCTGGCTTTGTCTGTCTGGTTGCGAAAATAGGGCGGGAGCCCACGCATTTTTTTTAAACAATTTTACACCTCATATATATATATATACATGTCATTGAATTTGTGACACATATATATATATATTTATATTTATAGTTCATACACTTCTACATAGTATAATAGCCGCTAATTCAATTGCCGGCTTTTGTGAAAATGCAGAACCCGACATGAAATGACACTTGGTGTACATAGGGTTAACCATGTCCTTTGCTATCTGATTTGCACAATTACATCAGTCTATGTGTGCAAAATTTCACACCTGTAGGGGTTAATTAAAGGTGTAAATTCGTAGCAAAAAAGTCCGTTTTTTTACAACGAATTTACAACTTTAATTAACCCCTACAGGTGTGAAATTTTGCACACATAGACTGATGTAATTGTTTGTGCAAATCAGATAGCAAACGACATGAAAAGACATGGTTAACCCTATGTACACCAAGTGTCATTTCATGTCGGGTGCTTCTGTCTTTTCACAGAAGCCGGCTTTACCCGGCAATTGAATCAGAGGCTATTTTACTATGTAGAAGTGTATAAACTATACATATATGTATATATATATGTCACAATGACATGTATATTTATATATATATATATATATATGTATTCTATGTGTGTATATTTTGTGTTTACAAGGAAAGAAAGTGTTTTTTTAGTTGCGATATTTTGTTCCCATAGACTTACATGGGACTTCCGGTATCGGAATCGGATATCGCCGATATTTAGTGTTATCGGCGATACCATTCCGATCCGATATTTTTGGATATCGGAAAGTATCGCTCAACTCTATTCAAGATTCTTAACACACATCTGAATGTGTGTTGAGGGGTTAGTTTGCAAAATGGGGCCATTTGCGGGGGTTTTCCACTTTTTAGGCACATCAGGGACTCTGCAAATGTGACATAATGTCCGCTATTTATTGCAGCCAGTTTTGCATTTCAAAAGTCAAATGGTGCTCTTTCCCTTCTAAAATCTGCCGTGCGTGCAAAACACTACTTTTCTACCACACTGCACAACAAATTATATGTTCCTTTTTCTACTGTTACCCTTGTGATAATGCAAATTATGGAGCTAACATAACATTTTTGTGGGAAAAAGTAATATTTTCATTTTTTCCTTCCATAATTCTTTAATTCCTGCGAAGTACCTGAATGGTTAATAAATGTATTGAATGTGGTTTTTAGCACTTTGAGGGGTTCAGTCTTTAAATGGTGTCAGTTTGGGGTATTTTCTGTTACTGATTATTGGTTTTGTAAAGTTTGTTGGAAAAATGAAAAATTGCTGATAAACTTTTACCCCTTCTAACTTCCTAACAAAAAAATTATCTTTCAAAAGTGATGCTGATGCAAAGTAGACATGTGGTAAATGCTATTTATTAACTATTTTGTGTGATGTAACTATTTGGTTAAAGAGCGTGAAAATTGAAAGTTTGAAAATTGCTAAATTTTCGCCAAACTTTAGATATTTTCTCTAGCCCAAAAATATCTACTTAAATTTACCACTACCATGAAGTACAGCATGTCATTAGAAAAAAGTCTCAGAATCACTGGGACATTTGAAATATTCCAGAGTTATTACCACATGAAGTAACACTGGTCAGAATTGTAAAAATTGGCCTAGTCAGTAAAGGAAAAGCAGGCTTTGGCGTGAAACTGCCAATTTTGCCATGGGGCCACATGAGAGACCGTGACTGCTATGCAGGGCCGAAGCAATAGACTTAAATTAATTCTACTCAATTTTAATATTAACATATTAATTATAATTATTATTTAACATTAATTGTATCATTCAATATTGAGCAAAAATAAGCTGACATTCCCCTATATAAACCAGGATTTGAAGCTTGTGGGAAATAATAGGCAATATTTCTTGAGCATTCTGGGAAGAGGGAAGAGTCGCAGTGAGTCTGAGGATCTTTGGGTGTAGTTGGATTGAGCTGCTTGGAGGAAATCAGCAAACCGCACGCCGCTAGGCGTGCAAATCTTTATGGTCATTACACAGAAATTAGTTTTCTTCAATATGGAGAAGGAGATTACCCATATAGTGTTCTGCAATGTGTACCATATGTTTACAGACTTGCCAGAGAAAAAGACAAACTTTACGTGCCAGAAATGCAAGCTTGTGACTTTGTTAGAGGAAAAGGTGAAAAGTTTGCAAGAGAAAATAGCTACACTGAAGCTCATCAAAGAAGATGAGGATTTCCTTGACAGAGCAGAAGAATCTCTTCAGAATGTTCCAAGAGAAGAACTTTTCAGTGTTCCTGCAGAAGATAATGACAGAGTAGAAAAATCTATTCAGAATGTTCAAAGAGAACAACTTTTCAGTGTTCCTGCAGAAGATAATGACAGAGTAGAAAAATCTATTCAGAATGTTCAAAGAGAAGCACCTTTCAATGTAGCTGTAGAAGAAAATTGGATGCATGTGACCCAAAGAAGCAGGAGAATGATGAGGCAGTCAGCACCCAAACTGCTGAAGAACTGCTACCAGGCTCTCACGCAAGACAACTATGAAGATGTACATCGAAAAAGTGTTTTGTTCACAAACAGCACCCCAGTAAGAAATCAAAAGCCTCTTGAAGAGGAAAAAAAGAGCTGTGGTGAAGAAGAAAACGAGAGTGGTGGTCGTGAGAGATGTCCTATCGAGAGGAGCAGAAACCGCTAACTGCCGACGGGACATTACTTCACGAGAAGTGTGCTATCTTCCAGTTGCCCAAATCAAAGA
The DNA here is from genome assembly GCA_033576555.1 of Oophaga sylvatica. Lineage (NCBI taxonomy): Eukaryota > Metazoa > Chordata > Amphibia > Anura > Dendrobatidae > Oophaga > Oophaga sylvatica. The sequence continues at coordinate 472,053,519 of JARQOD010000003.1, read as the reverse complement.
TGTGTCATGACTCTTCAGTGCTAAAGATGACTATGCATGTCCATTAACCCCTTAGTGACAGAGCCATTTTGCAGGTTAATGACAGGGCCAATTTTTACAATTCTGACAACTGTCATTTTATGAGGTTATAATTCTGGAACGCTTTAACGAATCCAGCTGATTCTGAGATTGTTTTCTCATGACATATTGTACTTCACGTTAGTGGTAAAATTTCTTTGATATGACTTGTGTTTATTTATGAAAAAAGCGGAAATATGGCGAAAATTTTGAAAATTTAACAATTTTCAAACTTTAAATTTTTATGCCCTAAAATCAGAGAGCTATGTCACACAAATTTCTTAATAAATAACATTTCCCACATGTCTACTTTACATCAGCACAATTTTGGGAACAACATTTTTTTTGTTATGAAGTTATAAGGGTTAAAAGTTGACCAGCGATTTCTCATTTTTACAACACCATTTTTTTTAGGGACCACATCACATTTGAAGTCACTTTGAGGGGTCTATATGATACAAAATACCCAAAAGTGACACCATTCTAAAAACTGCACCCCTCAAGGTGCTCAAAACCACATTCAAGAAGTTTATTAACCCTTTACGTGCTTCACAGGAACTGAAGCAATGTGGAAGGAAAAAATTAACATTTAACTTTTTTTGCAAAAACTTTACTTCGGAACCAATTTTTTTTATTTTCACAACTGTTAAAAGAAAAAATGAACCACAAAATTTGTTGTGCAATTTCTCCTGAATAAGCCGATACCCCATATGTAGGGGTAAACCACTTTTTGGGCGCACGGCAGAGGTCGCAAAGGAAGGAGCGACATTTGACTTTTTCAACGCAGAATTGGCTGGACGCCATGTCGCGTTTGTAGAGGCCCTGATGTGTCTAAACAGTGGAAACCCATCACAAGTGACCCCATTTTGGAAACTAGACCCCCTAAGGAACTTATCTAGATGTGTGGTGAGCACTTTGAACCTCCAAGTGCTTCACAGAAGTTTATAACATAGAACCGTGAAAATAAAAAATCATATTTTTTCCACAAAAACGATCTGTTCACCCCAATTTTTATCCCAAGGGTAACAAGACCCCAAAAGTTTTTGTGCAATTTGTCCTGAGCATGCTGATACCCCATATGTGGGGGTAAACCACTGTTTGGGTGCATGGCAGAGCTTGGAAGGGAAGGAGCGCCGTTTGACTTTTTTAACGCAGAATTGGCTGGATGCCATGTCACGTTTGTAGAGGCCCTAATGTGTCTAAACAGTGGAAACCCCCCACAAGTGACACCATTTCCCAAGGGTAACAGGAGAATTTAGACCACAAAAGTTGTTGTCCAATTTGTCCTGAGTACGCTGATACCCCATATGTGGGGGGGACCACTGTTTGGGCGCACGGCAGGGCTTGATAGGGAAGGAGTGCCATTTGACTTTTTCAAACCAAAATTGGCTGGAATTGAAATTGGACGCCCCTGATACGCCTTACCAGTGGAAACCCCCCACAAATGACACCATTTTGGAAACTAGACCCCTTAAGGAACTTATCTAGATGTGTGGTGAGCACTTTGAACCCCCAAGTGCTTCACAGAAATTTATACGCAAGCGTAAAAAAAAAACGTAGAGCCGTGAAAATAAAAAATCATTTTTTTTCCTCAAAAATGATTCTTTAGCCCGCTATTTTTTTATTTTCCCAAGGGTAACAGGAGAAATTGGACCCCAAAAGTTGTTGTGCAATTTTTCCTGAGTACGCTGATACCCCATATGTGGGGTGAAACCACTGTGTGGGTGCATGGGAGTGCTTGGAAGGGAAGGAGCGCCATTTTGTAATGCAGACTTTGATGGAATGTTCTGCGGGCGTCATGTTGTGTTTGCAGAGCCCTTGATGTGCCTAAACAGTAGAAACCCCCTGCAAGTGACACCATTTTGGAAACTAGACCCCCCAAGGAGTTTATGTGTGGTGAGCACTTTGAACCCCCAAGTGCTTCACAGAAATTTATAAACGCAGAGCCATGAAAATAAAAAATCATTTTTTTCCTCAAAAATGATTTTTTTAGCCAGCTATTTTTTATTTTCCCAAGGGTAACAGGATAAATTAGAACCCTAAAATTGGTGTGCAATTTGTCCTGAGTACGCTGATACCCCATATGTTGGGGTAAACCACTGTTTGGGCGCACAGCAGGGCTCGGAAGGGAGGGAGCGCCATTTGACTTTTTGAACGGCACGTTGTGTTTGGAGACCCCCTGATGTGTCTAAACAGTGGAAACCCCCCACAAGTGACCCCATTTTGGAAACTAGACCCCTTAAGGAACTTATCTAGATGTGTGGTGAGCACTTTGAACCCCCAAGTGTTTCACAGAAATGTATAAACGCAGAGCTGTGAAAATAAAAAATCATTTTTTTCTCAAATATGATTTTTTTTTAGCCAGCTATTTTTTTGTTGTGCAATTTGTCCTGAGTACGCTGATACCCCATATGTTAGGGTAAACCACTGTTTGGCGCACGGCAGGGCTCGGAAGGGAGGGAGCGCCATTTGACTTTTTGAACGCCACGTCGTGTTTGGAGACCCCCTGATGTGCCTAAATAGTGGAAACCCCTCAATTCTAGCTCCAACCCTAACCCCAACACACCACTAACCCTAATCCCAACCCTAATCCTAACCTAAATCCCAACCCTAATTGTAACCCTAACCTTAATTGTAACCCTAACCCTAATTTTAACCCTAACCATAATTGTAACCTAACCCTAATTCTAACCCTAATTATAACCCTAAGGCTAGGTTCATTTTGCGTTTTACCAGCCCGTTGAGCACATAGCGTTGATGGGCTGGTAACGGTATAGCATAACACGATCGCGTTATGCTATACCCGCTAGCGCAGATGAATCAGCAGATGATTCATCTGCGCTAGCGGTGACGGAGCCCAGACACTGCAGCCCGCGTCCGAGGCTCCGTTACTGAATGATGGCACGTCGCGAACGCATTCTGCTTTACAGCATGCGTCGCGATGCGCCCTCAAATGGGGGTGAATGGCAGCGTTAACGGACTGCGTTACACCGCGTTATACCGTCTAACGGACTGCCATAACGCAGTATGAACCCAGCCTAACCCTAACCCTAATTATAACCCTAATGCTAACCCTAACCCTAATGCTAACCCTAACCCTAATTATAACCCTAACCCTAATTATAACCCTAACCCTAACGGAAAAATAAAAATAAATTTAATTTCTATTTTTTATTATATGTCCCTAACTAAGGGGGTGATAAATGGGGGGGTTATGTACTGTTTTTTTTTTACTTTGATCACTGTGATAGTTTATCACAGTGATCAAAATGTACTTTTATGAGAATGAATGAAAAAATTTTGAATCTGCCGCCAAGCAGATCGGCGGGCGCACTGCGCATGCGCCCGCCATTTTTTTTTTCCAGGAAGAAGACGCCGGGATCCTGGGGCCTGTTGGAGGACCGAGGACACCGGGAGGTATGGGGGGCGATCGGGGAACCTGTGGACCCTCATTTTCTCCCCTCTGATATGCGATCACATCAGAGGGGAGAGAAATCATTTTTTTTTTTTTTGCGGTTGCCGTTATACTTAGTATAACGGCGATCGCGACACCGAGGTCGGTAACTACCGACCCGAATCATGTTCTCTGGGGTCTCGGCTACCCCCGGTAGCCGAGACCCCAGAGAAAATTGCCCATCCCCCCCAGCACAGCGACAGGTGCACTGAACATGCGCCCGCCATTTTCTCAATGGCGGCGGCACTGGGGGAGGCAGAAGGGCATGGGGGCCACATGCAGGAGATCGGGGGCCACATGCGGAGATCGGGGGCCACATGGGGGTCCCGGGGACCTTTTTCTCTGTCCTCTGATGTCCGATGACATCAGAGGACAGAGAAATTAAATGGCACAACATTTTTTTTTTGTTACGATCGCCGTTATAGGGTTAATAACGGCGATCGCAACATCGGTGTCGGTAAAAACCAACCCGATTCATGTTCTCTGGGGTCTCGGCTACCCCCGGTAGCCGAGACCCCGGAGAAAAATGCGCCTCTGGGGGGCGCTATTCACTTTTTCTACAGCGCCGTTAATTAACGGCGCAGTGGTTTAAGTACCCTTAATGACCGCCGTTAAAAGGCGTATCGGCGGTCGTTAAGGGATTAATACACGTAGGACCAAATCACAAAGCAAGAAAGGATCTGGAAACTACAGGCAGAGAATTTAAAGACTTAGGCGAGAAAGTGAAGGAATTGGGAGCGCATGTCATCTACTCATCCATCCTCCCAGTGGATGGACATGGACCAAGGAGATGGAACAGGATTCTACCGGTGAAAAACTGGCTATATTGATGGTGCCATGAGCAACGTTTTGAGTTTTTTTTTTATCATGGAGTGAATTACCTGTATAATGGACTCCTTGCTAGAGATGGGTTGCATCTTACGAAAACAGGAAAACACATATTTGGTAGATGCCTTGCTACATTCATCTGGAGAGCTTTAAACTAAAGCAATATGGGATGGGAAATTTATGACCAGGAAGAAATATACAGCTAATGAATTCTTTTGAGAACTCTGCTATTAGAAGTGGAAAGGACGAACAAAAACAACAAATTCTGAATGAACACAGGAGCTAGAGAAGCCGACTACAAACTAAAATGTGTGTATACAAATGCACATAGCATGGGAAACAAATAAGGAGAATTGAAGCTGCTAACACAGGAATAAAAATATGATGTCACAGGAATCACTGAAATTTGGTGGGATAATATATATGCTTGGAATACAAACCTTGAAGGACACAACTTATTTATTAGAAACAGGATTAACAAGAAGGGAGGAGGTGTTGCATTGTATGTTAGGAAAACATATATCTCCACAGAGATCCAAGTTTCAGAGACTGGTAGCTCTGTAGAAACTATTTTGGTAAGAATTCAAGAAGAGAAGAAAAGAAAGGACACAATTGTAGGTGTTTACTGTAGGCCACCTGGGCAGAATGGATGAACTCTTTTTACATCAGATGTCTCTATTCTCAAATAAGTATAACATAGTGATTATGGGAGATTTTATCTATCCAGAGATTTGTTCGGAATCTCTCTCAGGCAAAAGTACTTGGTCCAGATTCTTATCTTCTCTTGCTGACAACTTTATCTTTCAAAAGGTAGAAGAGAGAACTGCAATCTTAGACCTAATTCTTACCAACAGGGAGAAAATAGTTGAAGTAAAGGTGGCTGGGAATTTAGGCAGCAGCAATCATGCTATCCTTGAATTTTGGATTACAAGAGGAGGTAGACCAGCGAGGACTCAAACTTTAAGGTTGAATTTCAGAAAGGCAGATTTTAATGGACTCAGAAAGAGGGTAGGATAGGTTCAATGGCTGAATGTTTTAAAAGACAGAAATGTCCAAGAAGAATGGGAGATTTTGCTAAATGAAATTCTCACCGCACAATCAGTCACAATCCTGAAAGGAAGGAAGAATTGGAAGTATTTAAATAAACCAGGGTGGATGAACACAGAATTTTATCACTTATTAAAAAGGAAAAAAGAAATGTATATAAAATAGAAAGAGGGGAGCATATCAAAAGAAGAATATAATGCTTTTTGCAGGGAATGAAGAGCAAGGGTTAGAAGAGCTAAAGCCAGTAATGAAGTAAAGTTTGTAAGTGTTAGGGTCTGCGGAACGCACCTAATAGATATTGTAGAGAGGTGCGTTCGCAGCCCTGGGTCCACCGTGCAGGCGGAGCCTGCTGCTAGTAAAATGGCGCAAGAAGCGAACTCTGTTATCCTGCAGAGTCGCCAAAATAAATGCCGTAACGCACTGTGGCAATATGTGCGACCTCTGTTATTCCACAGAGCCGCTAGAAGGAGTGCCGCAGTGCTATATGGCGAGGTGTGCGAACTCACTTAACACCACTGAGTCGCAAAATAAACACGCTAGGGCGCTGTCTAGTGTTGAAAGCGAACCCTGTTACATCACAGAGCCGCTGAGACAAACTTCTGTGTCCTGTCAGGCACCCAGGTACACAGTTGACTGCTAAGCGAACATAGAACGTGATCATGCGCTAATGTCCTCGCGGGAGTCACCCACAATCTATGGCGGCTGAACGCCAGGCCCTGAATACGGCAATCAAACTCCTCACGGTTATGCCGGTAATCTAGGGCATCTAGGACACCGACCCTGACCAGCTAGCATACCAAACTCCTCACCGATTAAGTCGGAATTTTAGGGGCTTATTTCAGCCGGACCCTAACCACACACGCATGACCACACTGGTACAAAACATATAACGATTGACACTAGCGCATGGCGGCCCAGCCATGCCACCCTTTTATAGTAACAGCTACAGGACCTGCCAGAATCAAGGACCAATGAAACTGTTCCAGAACACCAGCAGTCACAGGACCTTCCTGGTGGACCAATAGGAGCTGCTGCAGTACCTGAGCATGTGACCCCTGATCTCCAATGAGAGATCTCACCCTGGGCATGCTCAGAAGGGGAAAACAAGGACTTTGTCCTAAAGACGTCTGCTCGCCGCTAACCAGTACTGGCCACAATAGCAGAGCCTGGAGATGCAGCAGTAATCCTCTGCACACTGTTAGACTGGGCAAGACGCTGGGACCGATGTCTAAGCTGAGCAGAGTCCACTGCGGCCGGAGACGAATGGGAGACCGCAGCCGGGATGGCTCGAGATTCCCCTTGTGCAGAAGCGGGAACTCGACCCCTAATATTACCCCCCTAGGGCCCTCCTTCTCTGGGCCTCGCTATGCTCAAAGGCAGCGATGAGCTGCAGAGCATGAACAGGCTCCCAGGACCTATCCTCAGGCCCATAACCCCTCCAATCCACCAAAAAAAAATTTTTTGCCCCGTACCACCTTGCACCCTACAATGGCATTCACCTCGTAGTTGTCCGAAGACGAACCCGACGTCCTGGCAGATGACTCAGGCAACCGGGAGATGACCACGGGTTTTAGCAGGGACACATGGAAGGTGTCGGAGATACCAAGGCGAGGCGGAAGGGCCAAACGGTAAACCACAGGGTTCACCTGCTCGAGAACCTTGAAGGGACCCAAATAGCGGGGTGCCAACTTAGTGGATTCCACCCGTAGCCTGATGTTTCGGGCGGAGAGCCACACTAGGTCGCCAGGAGCAAATGTCGGAGCGGGACGCCGATGGGCATCAGCAGAAGACCTCATCCTTTCCTTGGAAGCCTGAATGGCATCCTGGGTGCGGTCCCATATGTCCCGTGCTTCCACAGCCCAGTCTGCCACCCTGGAGTCGGCGGAAGCCATCGGTACTCGCGTATGCTGGCCATAATTTAAGAGGAATGGGGTCTGTCCGGTGGAGTCAGCCACAGCATTGTTTAGCGCGAACTCCGCCCACGGGAGCAAGGATGCCCAGTCATCCTGCCTGGCAGAGACAAAATGTCGCAAGTAGGTGACCAAGGTCTGGTTGGCCCTCTCTACCAACCCATTCGTCTCGGGATGATATGCAGAGGAGAGGTTCAACTCAATGCAGAGTAGATGACACAACTCTCTCCAGAACCGAGATGCAAATTGGGGATTTCGATCGCTGACAATCTTGTCTGGCATACCGTGTAGATGGAAGATGTGTCTAATAAACAATGCTGCCAAGGCCCGTGCAGAAGGTGACCGTGGTAGCGGCACTAAGTGCATCATTTTGGAGAAGTGGTCGGTGATCACCCAAATGATAGTGCAACCCCGAGACTTGGGTAAGCCCACCACAAAGTCCATTCCGATCATCTCCCATGGCCTGTCTGCCACCGGCAAAGGAAAAAGTAACCCAGCTGGCCGTTGTCGAGGGGACTTGTTCCTGGCGCAGTAGACACACGCCTGAACATACTCCCTGACGTCACGGACCATATGTGGCCACCAGTATGTCCTCGCCAATAACTCAGTTGTCCTCTTTGCCCCAAAGTGTCCACCCACCCTGGACGAGTGTGCCCAAGAGAGTACCTCCGGTCACAAATTAGTGGGCACAAAAGTCTTGCCCGGAGGCGCAGACTCTAGCGAAACCGGGGCTACAGTTCTCAGGCTCTCTTCGGGGACAATAAGCCGAAGCTCCTCATCCTCCTCCTCTGATGACACTAAGGAGCGAGAGAGAAAATGGAGGGTGAAGTGGAAGAGAGAGAAGAATAGGGACCATCTGGCCTGGCGAGAATTTAGCAAATATACCAAGTTTTTGTGGTCGGTGAAGACTTGGAAGGGAAAACGAGCCCCCTCCAGAAGATGTCTCCACTCAGAGAAGGCCAACTTCATAGCCAGCAACTCTCTGTCCCCAATGGAATAATTCCTCTCTGCTGGTGTAAAGGTCTTAGAAAAGAAGAAGCAGGGATGCTTCCGACCTTGAGCATCCTTTTGATAAAGGACTGCTCCAGCACAAACAGAAGAGGCGTCCACCTCTAAAATAAACGGCTTATCAACATCAGGGCGATGTAATATGGGAGCACTGGCAAAATGCGACTTGATGGAAGAGAACGCCTTGGAGACCTCCTCAGACCACAACTTGGGATTTGCTCCCTTCTTGGTGAGGGCCAACAAGGGAGCCACCAAAGTCGAGAAATGGGGAATGAACTGGCGATAATAATTAATGAACCCCATAAAGCGCTTCACCGCTTTAAGAGAATGGGGTTCTTGCCAGTCCATTACAGCCTGTAGTTTGGCAGGATCCATAGCCAATCCCTGGGCAGAGATGATATAGCCCAGGAAAGGTAAGGACTCCTGCTCAAACACACATTTCTCCAGCTTGGCATAGAGGGAGTTTGCCCGTAAGAGGTCGAAGACTTTGTTGACAACCCTCCGGTGAGAGTCTATATCTGGTGAAAAGATGAGAATATCATCCAGATAGACTACTACAGAGGTGGAGAGCATATCCCGGAAGATATCATTGACAAAGTCTTGGAAAACAGAGGGAGCACTACAGAGCCCGAAGGGCATCACCAGGTATTCATAATGTCCATCCCTGGTATTAAAAGCTGTCTTCCACTCGTCCCCCTCACGGATGCGAATTAGGTTATAGGCACCACGTAGATCAAGCTTGGTAAATACTCTTGCTCCTCGGAGCCTATCAAAGAGCTCAGAGATTAGGGGCAACGGGTACTTATTCTTGACGGTGATAGCGTTAAGACCCCTGTAGTCAATACATGGACGTAATTCTCCATTCTTCTTTTGCACAAAGAAGAACCCCGCCCCTGCTGGTGACACCGACTTTCTAATGAACCCTCTTGCCAGATTCTCCTGAATATACTGGGACATGGCCTCCGTCTCAGGAAGCGAGAGGGGGTAGACTCTCCTCCGAGGAGGTTCTGCTCCAGGCAAGAGATCAATAGGACAGTCGTAGGGGCGATGAGGTGGAAGAGTCTCCACCGCCTTCTTGGAGAAAACGTCTGCATATGACCAATAACACTAAGGAAGAGAAGTGAGATCTACGGGTATCTCTGTGGTGGTGACCTGAACGCACTCCCTGACACACCTGCCTCTACATGAATCACCCCAACCCAGTATCCTCCCAGAGGACCACTCAATATGGGGAGAGTGGTAACGGAGCCAAGGTACTCCCAGCAACACCTCGTCTATTCCCTCGGGCAGGACAAGAAAAGAAATACTCTCCTGATGGGAAGGGGACATAGATAAAGTGAGAGGGATCGTCTGGTGGGTGATTTGTGAGGGCAGAGTTGATCCATTCACTACTCACACTGTCACCGGTTTGGCGAGCATCACCAGAGGTATAATGTGGCGGAGAGCAAATGCAGAGGACATGAAATTCCCCTCGGCTCCAGAATCCACACAGAGCTCGGCGGTGAGCGTGGATGGACCTACTGTAATTGTCCCCTTAAAGGACAACTTGGTGGAAAATGCCGCAGTGTCTAGTGAACCTCCTCCCAAGGTCATTAGACGCAACCGTTTTCCCGATCGCTGTGGACATTTGTTGGCATAATGTCCTAACTGCTGGCAGATGTTACAGACCACTGGTACTCGAGCGGCCCGGGACTTAGGTCCTGCTCGAGAAACCTCCATGGCCTCATGGGAGTCGGGCGCCTGGCTGGAAGATTCTAGAGGTCTGGCGAAGGTGGGAGCCAGCCGAAACCTCTGCCTACACTGGGACCGCTCCAACCTTCGCTCGTGAAAACGGAGGTCGATGCGGGTAGATATGGCGATAAGCTTCTCCAGTGTGGCGGGAATCTCTCTGGTAGCCAAGGCGTCTTTCACATGGCCCACTAGTCCTCTCCAAAACACGGGAATGAGGACTTTATCCGGCCAGTCCAACTCCGAGGACAGAGTCCAAAATTGGACAGCAAAACAGCTGACCAAGGACGAACCCTGTGAACTTGCCAGAAGTTGGAGCGCCGCATCGTGGGTAACGTGAGTGTCACGGGTGTGTCGCTGCGAAGATCGTCGCGATTGCACACCCTTACTTCTCACAGCTGAGTTTCTGGTGCTGGGTGTTTTTCGGCAGAGAGGGAGTTAATTCTTCCTCTCTCTGTGCTGGACTAGACCAGCCTCGCTCAGCTGCAATTAATGTTGTGGTAATTGATTTCCTTCAAATACCTGCCTGTCTGCTGGGGAAGTGTCGGTGAAAGCATTCATGCAGACCAGCAGAGCGGATCGTTGTATGGTGAAGGCTGAAGTTAAGAGTACCTGTGTGGTCTTTTTTCCCCTCCTCGCTTTATCATTTATCTCCGTACCCGTTGGTGTCCCCTCTGTTTCCTGTGGTATGACTTTTGTATGCAAGGTGGATTTTAGTTTACCCCTTGTACTGTCTCGTTCGTTTATTACTGTGTTTAGGCATATACCTACCAGTCCCCGGTGTTGTGATCAGGGTCCTTCTCAGGACTGGATCACTGAGGTTCAGGGATCCTCAGGAGGTAGGGATTACGCTGGCGGCCTGGACCTCTGTACCATCAACGGTACCTCCAGGTAGAGGGATTAGTCAGGACCCCAGCTTAGGGTCAGCATAGACCCCAGACCTCCTGTATGCAGTAACAGCGTGATATTTTCACCGACCACTAAAGATTTTCTCCAGTCACCATGGATCCAGTAGTCAGTCTAGCTCGGCAGTTGCAGAGTTTGTCCATGGAGCTGGCGGACGTTAAGTCCAAGGTTTTGTACCCCCCGGAGCAGGCCGGACCTGAACCTAAAGTAGCTCTCCCTGACAGATTCACTGGGGGGCGGGACAAGTTTTTTGCTTAAATTGTACTTTCGGCTGCGACCTCGGTCATCTGGGAGTGAGGAGCAAAGGGTTGGGATTGTCATCTCGCTCCTACAGGGAGACCCCCAATCCTGGGCGTTCGCTCTTCCCCCGAGCTCCCCAGCTCTCCAGTCAGTGGATGGGTTTTTTACGGCTCTGGGTCTTGTGTATGATGACCCGGATGGGGTCTCCCTTGCTGAATCTAAGTTACGTAGGATCCAGCAGGGAGATCGTCCGGCAGAGGAATTCTGTTCGGAGTTCCGTAGGTGGGCCACGGACACCCAGTGGAATGACCCGGCTCTTAGGAGCCAGTTTTATCAAGGTTTATCTGACAAATTAAAGGATGTGCTGGCACAGTATGACCCTCCCATGTCACTGGAAGCCGCTATGGCCCTTGCTATTCGTATTGACAGACGTCTTCGGGAGAGGTGCGGGGTAACCTTGCTCCCTGTGATGACTCCACCTTCCTCAAGGGTCCCTTATATGGAGCTTCCCCTGGCCAGTCCAGAGGAGCCTATGCAATTAGGAGGGACATCATTCCGGGGGAGGGGATCGGTGGGGCGCCACAAAACAGGAGGTTGTTTCTTCTGTGGAAAAAAGGGACATTTTATTAGGGGGTGTCCATCCCGTCCTTTGCAGAGTGAGAAGTCGCCGGAAAACTATTGATCCCAGATTGTGTGGTGGACGGCAATCTGGGAGTAAGTATTTCGTCCCTAAGTTCGTCTCAGTTTCTCGTACCGGCGGAGGTGGTGGTGGGTGCGAGAACTGAGAGGATATCTGTTCTTCTGGATAGTGGGTCCGGGGCTAACCTGGTGGATGCTCGCTTTGCCCGGCTTCAAGGTATGCGATTGAGTGTGTTGACTAAACCCGTCCCCATATTCTCGATCGACGCCAGACCTCTCGGTCAGGGAAGTTTTTTGCAAGCAGTGCATAACATAGATCTTCAAGTGGGGGCGTTACATAAAGAACTGTTGTCTTGTTATGTGTTGGAGGGTCTTCCCACTCCTATAGTGCTGGGCCTTCCTTGGTTAACTAAGCATAACCTGGTTATTGATTGGCAATCCAGAGAGATAAGCCAATGAAGTGAATTCTGTAATAAAAACTGCATGAATATGGTCATTGGGGCGGTCGCTCCTAGGGCCTTACCTCCATTTCTGGTGGACTTTGAGGATGTATTCTCGGAGAAAGGGTGTCAAGAACTACCTCCTCATCGCGAGTATGACTGTTCTGTTAACTTGCTCCCTGGGGCCAAGTTACCGAAATCTAGGTTGTATAACCTTTCTGGTCCTGAGAGACAGGCCATGAAGGATTATATTTCAGAGAGTCTGGCTAAAGGGCATATTAGACCTTCATCTTCCCCGGTGGCCGCGGGGTTCTTCTTTGTGAAAAAAAAAGATGGAGGCCTACGCCCTTGCCTGGATTTCCGTGAGCTTAATCGGATTACGGTCCGAGATCCGTATCCGCTCCCACTTATTCCCGATCTCTTCAATCAGATCGTGGGTGCCAAATGGTTCTCTAAGTTGGATCTCAGGGGGGCGTACAATCTGATTAGGATGAAGGAGGGGGATGAGTGGAAGACGGTGTTTAACACTCCGGAGGGGCATTATGAGAACCTTGTCATGCCATTTGGTCTGAGTATTGCCCCGGCGGTGTTTCAACACTTTGTAAATGACATCTTTCGCCACCTAATGGGACAGTTTGTGGTCATATATCTGGATGATATCTTAATTTACTCGCCGGATCTTGTGTCTCATCAGGAGCATGTTAGGCAGGTGTTACAGATCTTGCGGGATAATAAACTGTACGCCAAATGGGAGAAGTGTGTGTTCGCCATACAGGAACTTCAGTTTTTAGGGTTCCTGGTGTCAGCATCCGGTTTTCGTATGGACCCTGGGAAAGTGCGGGCAGTTCTTGAGTGGGATCTGCCAGAGGATCTTAAGGCATTACAACGTTTCCTGGGGTTTGCTAACTACTACCGGAAGTTCATTCGTAATTTTTCGTCCATAGTTAAACCTCTCACAGACATGACTAAAAAAGGGATGGATTTTTCAAAGTGGTCTGACAAAGCTTGTCAAGCGTTTTCCTCTTTGAAAAAATGTTTTGCTTCAGCACCCATACTTATTCAACCTGATGCGTCACAGCCGTTCATTGTTGAGGTGGACGCTTCCGAGGTAGGGGTGGGAGCAGTATTGTCACAAGGTTCGTCCCCTGGTAAATGGCATCCGTGCGCCTTCTTCTCTAAAAAATTGTCGTCCGCTGAGAGGAATTATGATGTCGGCAATAGGGAACTCTTGGCCATTAAGTTGGCTTTTGAGGAGTGGCGTCATTTTTTGGAGGGGCAGTCCACCCGGTCACCGTCATTACCGATCACAAAAACCTGCTATATTTAGAGTCCGCTAAACGTCTGAATCCCAGACAAGCTAGGTGGTCGTTGTTTTTTACCAGGTTTAATTTTGTCGTCACATATCGTCCCGGCTCAAAAAATTTAAGGCGGATGCCTTATCTCGCTGTTTCCCAGGGGCTGGTAATACGGAGGACCCGGTTCCGGTCCTTCAGGAGGGGGTGGTGGTGTCGGCAGTATGCTCTGAGCTTGAGGAGGAGGTATTGGAGGCTCAGGGGGACGCCCCTGTAGGACCTCCAGGGAGACTGTTTGTTCCAAATCAGTTGCGACAAAAGGTGATCGAGGCATACCATAATTCAGCTTTGGCAGGACACCCAGGGAGTAAAGCAACTGAGGATCTCCTCTCGCGCCGGTTTTGGTGGCCTAACTTACATAGGGAGGTGGTAACTTTTGTCGCGTCCTGCGAGGTTTGTGCGCGCTCTAAGACCCCACATACCCGTCCGTCGGGGACCCTCTTACCTTTGAAGATCCCGGAGCGTCCGTGGACTCATCTGTCTATGGACTTCATTACGGACCTCCCGCCATCTTCGGGTAAAACAGTCATACTCGTTGTAGTGGACAGGTTCAGCAAGATGGCACATTTTATCGCTCTTCCTGCTCTTCCTAATGCTAAAACTCTTGCGCAGGTGTTTATTGGGGAGATTGAAATGCTTCACGGGGTACCCTCCGATGTGGTGTCGGATCGGGGATCTCAGTTTGTGTCCAAATTCTGGAAAGCATTTTGTACACGGCGGGGGATGCAGTTGTCATTTTCATCGGCTTTTCACCCGCAGACCAATGGTCAGACAGAGCGTCTGAACCAGAGCTTGGAGACATATCTCCGGTGTTTTGTGTCAGAGAACCAGGAGGACTGGGCTTCTTTCTTGCCTCTGGCGGAATTTGCTCTAAATAATAGGCGGAGCGAGTCCATTGGTAAGTCCCCGTTTTTTGGGGCATATGGTTTTCACCCCCAGTTTTGTACTTTCAATAGGGGGGGCTCTTCTGGGGTTCCTGAGGAGGAACGATTTTCGTCGTCACTTGCTTCAGTGTGGAGAGGAGTGCTGAATAATCTGAGTACTATGGGGAACCGATACAAACGTATGGCTGATAGGAGGAGAGTGTCTGGTCTGGACCTAAGTGTGAACGATCTGGTATGGTTGTCTACCAAAAATATAAAACTTAAGGTTCCCTCCTGGAAACTGGGTCCCAGATTCATCGGGCCATACAAGATCAGTGCTATAATTAATCCGGTTGCATTCCGTCTTGACCTCCCTCCTACATTTAAAATTCATAATGTGTTCCACAGATCGTTGCTTAAGAGGTATGTGGCGCCGGTGATACCTTCACCTTTACCTCCTCCTCCTGTGGTGGTCAATGGTAACTTGGAGTTCCAGGTGTCGAGAGTCATCGATTCACGTCTGAATCGCCGGTCCCTTCAGTACCTTGTTCATTGGAGGGGGTATGGTCCTGAGGAGAGGACGTGGGTTTCTGTGTCGGATATTAACGCAGACCGATTGGTTCGGGCCTTCCACATACTCACCCAGATAACCGGCCCTGAGGTCGAGGCCCCTCGTAGAAGGGGGGGTACTGTCACGGGTGTGTCGCTGTGAAGATCGTCGCGATTGCACACCCTGACTTCTTACAGCTGAGTTTCTGGTGCTGGGTGTTTTTCGGCAGAGAGGGAGTTAATTCTTCCTCTCTCTGTGCTGGACTAGACCAGCCTCGCTCAGCTGCAATTAATGTTGTGGTAATTGATTTCCTTCAAATACCTGCCTGTCTGCTGGGGAAGTGTCGGTGAAAGCATTCATGCAGACCAGCAGAGCGGATCGTTGTATGGTGAAGGATGAAGTTAAGAGTACCTGTGTGGTCTTTTTTCCCCTCCTCGCTTTATCATTTATCTCCGTACCCGTTGGTGACCCCTCTGTTTCCTGTGGTATGACTTTTGTATGCAAGGTGGATTTTAGTTTACCCCTTGTACTGTCTCGTTCGTTTATTACTGTGTTTAGGCATATACCTACCAGTCCCCGGTGTTGTGATCAGGGTCCTTCTCAGGACTGGATCACTGAGGTTCAGGGATCCTCAGGAGGTAGGGATTACGCTGGCGGCCTGGACCTCTGTACCATCAACAGTACCTCCAGGTAGAGGGATTAGTCAGGACCCCAGCTTAGGGTCAGCATAGACCCCAGACCTCCTGTATGCAGTAACAGCGTGACATTGAGGTCCTAGAAAGACTTTTTTTAGAGCCTCCAGAAAACGAGGAGCACTCCGCACCACACGGTCGTCACGCTCCCACAGCGGGGTGGCCCACTCCAACGCTCTGCCCGACATAAGAGATATTACAAAGCCCACTTGTGCCCGATCCGTGGGGAAACGTGCAGCCAGAAGCTCGAGTTGTATAAAGCACTGACTCACGAATCCCCGACATTGCTTGCTGTCACCAGCAAACTTGTCTGGAAGCGGGAGGTGGGATATTTTGGGGGCAGAGGTGGCAGTGGACACACTGGCTGCAGCCACGCTAGCAGCCTGAACAGTGACTGCGGTAACATCCACAGCTGAGGTTGTGCGCTCAAGAGCCGCCAACCTAACCTCCAGCTGCTGGATGTCCCGTAGTAGACGCTGGTCATCCACCATTTTACTAGCCAGACCCTGGCGCTAGAGTTATGTTAGGGTATGCGGAACACACCTAATAGATGTTGTAGAGAGGTGCGTTCGCAGCCCGGGGTCCACCGTGCAGGCGGAGCCTGCTGCTAGTAAAATGGCACAATAAGCGAACTCTGTTATCCCGCAGAGTCGCCAAAATAAACGCCATAACGCGCTGTGGCAATATGTGCGAACTCTGTTATTCCACAGAGCCGCTAGAAGGAGTGCCGCAGCGCTATATGGCGATGTGTGCGAACTCACTTAACACCACTGAGTCGCAAAATAAACACGCTAGGGCGCTGTCTAGCGTTGAAAGCAAACTCTGTTACGTCACAGAGCCGCTGAGACAAACTTCTGTGTCCTGTCAGGCACCCAGGTACACAGTTGACTGCTAAGCGAACATAGAACGTGATCATGCGCTAATGTCCTCGCGGGAGTCACCCGCAATCTATGGCGTCTGAACGCCAGGCCTGAATACAGCAATGAAACTCCTCACCGGTTATGCCGGTAATCTAGGGCATCTAGGACACTGACCCTGTCCAGCTAGCATACCAAACTCCTCACCGATTAAGTCGGTATTCTAGGGCTTATTTCAGCCAGGCCCTAACCACACACACGCATGACCACACTGGCGCAAAGCACATAACGATTGACACTAGCGCATGGCGGCCCAGCCATGCCACCCTTTTATAGTAACAGCTACAGGACCTGCCAGAAACAAGGACCAATGAAACTGTTCCAGAACACCAGTAGTCACAGGACATTCCTGGTGGACCAATAGGAGCTGCTGCAGTACCTGAGCATGTGACCCCTGAGCTCCAATGAGAGATCTCACCCTGGGCATGCTCAGAAGGGGAAAACAAGGACTTTGTCCTAAAGACGTCTGCTCGCCGCTAACCAGTACTGGCCACAATAGCAGAGCCTGGAGATGCAGCAGTAATCCTCTGCACACTGTTAGACTGGGCGAGACGCTGGGACCGATGTCTAAGCTGAGCAGAGTCCACTGTGGCCGGAGACGAATGGGTGACCGCAGCCGGGATGGCTCGAGATTCCCCTTGTGCAGAAGCGGGAACTCGACCCCTAACAGTAAGGGAGACCAAATGAAGTAAAAAGGATTTTGGGTGTTTGTCAAAAGCAAAAGAAAAGTCAAAGATGCTATAGGATTTTTACAGGATGAAAAGGGTGAAGTGGTCAAAAATGATGTTGAGAAGGTCAAACTTTTAAATTCCTATTTTGCATCTGTGTTCTCTAAGACATTTAAATGAATTTAAATCTCCTGGTTCAGATGAATTACATCCTAGGGTACTGAAAGAGTTAGCAGAGGAAATTGCAGAACCACTAGTCAGAATCTTTGAAAAATCCAGGAAAACAGGAGAAGTCCCAGAAGATCAGAGAAGGGCAAATGTTGTACCTATCTTCAAAAAAGGAAAGAATATGGGGCCAGGAAATTACAGGCCTGTGAGCCTTGCTTCTATACCATGAAAGATATTTGAACAAATTATTAAACAGCATGTATGTAAGTACTTGGATAAGAATACAGTAGTTAACCAGAGCTAGCATGGGTTTGTAGCACACAAGTCATGTCAGACTAATCTAATTTCCTTCTATGATGGTATCACTGACTGGGTGGATCAGGGAAATGCAGTAGATGTAGTATATCTCGACCTCAGCCAAGCATTTGATAAAGTATCTCACACTATCCTTATTGAAAAAATGATGAAGTATGGGATTGACAAGGCTATGGTTAGGTGGATTCATAACTGGCTCAATGATCGTACACAACGAGTGGTAATAAATGGTTGCACATCTAGTTGGAAAAGTGTTTCAAGCGGGGTACCATAAGGCTCTGTTCTGGCCACAGTGTTGATCAACATTTTTATAAATGAACTAGATAAGGGAACTGAAAGTAAACTAATCAAATTTGCAGACGATGCAAAGCTAGGAGGGATAGCTAACACTAGAGAAGAAAGAGAATGCATTCAGAAGTATCTAGATATGCTTGAACAATGGGCAGCAATTAATAGGATGGTATTTAACAGGAAGATTCTACATCTGGGCAAGAAATATGAAAATTACAAATATAGAATGGAGGAATAGAATTATGCAACAGACTTTGGTACACTAATTGATCACAGACTGCACATGAGTCAACAGTGTGATGTGTCAGCAAAAAAGGCAAACAGTTCAAGGATGTAGTAAGAGAAGCATAGAGTCTAGATCACGTGAAGTAATTATCCCCCTCTACTCCTGCTTGGTCAGGCCTCATCTAGAATACTATCTCCAGTTCTTGGCACATTTTTAAAGAGACATTGAAAAACTGCAGCAAGTTCAGAGAACAGCTACCAGGATGGTAAGCGGACTGCAAAGTATATCCTACGAGGATTGGCTAAAGGATCTGGGAACGTCTAGGCACAAATCCCATACACAAATGAAAAAAAAAATCAACACATACTCACCTCACTCCTGTTCCCCCAAACTATTCTGATCTCCAATGCATTGACTATCTGCACAGCAGATTTGATGTCAGCAGATGGGTGAGACCCTGTAATGTGCACTATCTTGGGGGTAATTGCTGGGATTATTCTGTTTTCTATTGTGTGTTATGGTTCAATAAAGTATTGCCATACTGTTTTACCCTAACCCTGCATTGTCTGAGTAGCATTAAGTCCACATTTAAAAGGAGAGCTGGCGTTAGGCAGGACGATCCCTGGTCCATGTGGTTTCGGTTAGCAGACTTGGGCGCCTGCCGACCCTCGTTTCTCCTATTCAGTGATATACTTCAGTGATGCTATACTTCAGTGATGGGCTATACTTCAGTGATGGGATATGCTACAGTAGTGGGATATACTTCAGTGATGGGTTATACTTCATTGATGGGTTATACATCAGTGATGGGCTATACTTCAGTGATGGGATATACTTCAGTGATGAGCTATACATCAGTGATGGGTTATACTTCAGTGATGGGCTATACTTCAGTGATGGGCTATACTTAAGTGATGAGCTATACATCAGTGATGGGCTATACTTCAGTGATGGGATATACTTTAGTGATGAGCTATACTTCAGTGATGGGTTATACTTCAGTGATGGGCTATACATCAGTGATGGGATATACTTCAGTAATGGGTTATACTTCTGTGATGGGCTGTATAACAGTGATGGACTATTTATCAGTGATGGGCTATTCTTCAGTGATGGGCTATACTTCAGTGATGGGCTATACTTCAGTGATGAGCTATACATCAGTTATGGGATATACTTCAGTAATGGTTTATACTTCAGTGTTGGGCTATATATCAGTGATGGGCTATACATCAGTGATGGGCTATTCTTCAGTGATGGGCTATATATCAGTGATGGGCTATACTTCAGTGATGGGCTATACTTCAGTGATTGGATATACTTCAGTAATGGGCTATACTTCAGTGATGGGCTATACTTTAGTGATGGGCTCTACTTCATTGAGGGGCTATATGTCAGTAATGGGCTATAGTTCAATTATGGGCTATACTTCAGTAATGGTATATACTTCTGTGATGAGCTATACTTCTGTGATGGGCTATACTTCAGTGATTGGATTCATAACAGTGATGGGCTATGCTTCATTGATGGGCTATACTGCAGTGATGGGCTATATATCAGTGATGGACTATACTTCAGTGATGGGCTATACTTCAGTGATTGGATATACTTCAGTGATGGGGTATATATCAGTAATGGACTATATCTTAGTGATGGGCTATACTTCATTGAGGGGCTATATATCAGTGATGGGTTATACTTCAATGATGGGCTATATTTCAGTGATGGGATATACTTCAGTGATGGGATATACTTCAGAGATGGATTATACTTCAGTGATGGGCTATACTTCAGAGATGGATTATACTTCAGTGATGGGCTATACTTCAGTGATGGGCTATAGATCAGTGGTGGGTTATACTTCAGTGATGGGCTAAAATTCAGTGATTCGTTTTTCATCAGTGATGTGTTATACTTCAGTTTTAATTGCTGCCTTACAGCATGCTCTACCTTTATGTAGATGTGATTTTTGGGTTTCATTTGCATTGATGGTGTTGTTGCCTCAAGAAATCATCTACTGTATGTGTTGCAGCTTCTTTTTCCCAAATAACATTTGTAGGTTTATTGTCTTCCTATGAAATTGCTCACTATCCTAGAGTAGCGAAATTAGAAGTGAATTTAGGTTCAGTGAACAAGCCAATTTGAGCTCAGTGTTATTGCCCAGCACTATGTTTTAGTGAGATGGTTAGGGGAATCCCACTTTCTGTGCTGTGTAAGGTTATACTATAATGGTCTTTTCTTTGAACAATATTAACATATATATATATTGCTTATTGAAGGATGGTGGTGGCAAACTACGTGGCAAGTACCAAGCATTTACATCAAGTACTACAGTGACCATAAATGTGGAAGATGTACAAGACTCACCACCAGTGTTTGTAGGAACGCCATACTATGGTTATGTCTATGAGGACACTATACTGGTAAAGTATTTCCTTACTCCAGACTTAAATAATATTCACTTTAGCAAAAAAAAATTTTGCGGTTTGTGTTTCAGAGCAATGTAAACTTTTATTAACCTAAATAATCCCAATGTGAACTGTATCTCCAGATACATATATGTCGATGAGTAAATATAAATCTGATTTTATTACCTAAACTAATATTTATTATTTTCTTAGGGATCAGAAATAATCACTGTGATTGCTTTTGATGGAGACAGAGGAAATCCCAACAGTATTCAATATTCTCTTTTGGATGGTAAGCAATAAGTAATAGTTGCATCCATTGTCATACAGTAATAAAGAAACACCTTTAGGAAAGCATAATGGAGCACATTCAGGTGCTCATCACAAAATTAGAATATCAATGATCATCAAAAGTTTAATTTATTTCAGTTCTTCAATACAAAAAGTGAAATTCATATATTATATAGAGTCATTACAGACAGAGTGATTTTTTTCAAGCGTTTATTTCTGTTAATGTTGATGATTATGGCTTATAGTCAATGAAAAACCAAAAGTCATTATCTCAGTAAATTAGAATACTTTATAACACCAGCTTGAAAAATTATTTTAAAATCCGAAATGTTGGTTTACTGAAATGTATGTTCAGTAAATGCACGCAATACTTGGTCAGGGCTTATTTTGCATCAATTACTGCATCAATGCGGTGTGGCATTGAGGTGATCAGCCTGTAGCACTGCTGAGGTGTTATGGAAGTCCAGGTTGCTTTGATAGCAGCCTTCAGCTCGTCTGCATTGTTGGGTCTGGTGTCTCTCATCTTCCTCTTAGTAATACCCCATAGATTCTCTATGGGGTTAAGGTCAGGCGAGTTTGCTGGCCAATCAAGCACAGTGATACTGTTGTTTTAAAACCAGGTATTGGTACTTTTGGCAGTGTGGACAGTTGCCAAGTCCTGCTGGAGAATGATATTTCCATCTCCAAAAAGCTTGTCAGCAGAGGGAAGCATGAAGTGCTCTAAAATTTCCTGGTAGATGGCTGCGCTGACTTTGGTCTTGATAAAACACAGTGGACCTACACCAGCAGATGATGTGGCTCCCCAAACTATCACTGATTGTGGAAACTTCACACTAGACCTCAAGCAGCTTGGACTGTGGCCTCTCCACTCTTCCTCCAGACTCTGGGACCTTGATTTCCAAATGAAATGCAAAATTTAATTTAATCTGAAAACTACACCTTGGACCACTGAGCAACAGTCCAGTTCTTTTTCTTCTTGACCCAGGTAAGACGCTCCTGGCATTGTCTATTGGTCATGAGTGGCTTGACAAAAGGAATGCGACACTTGTAGCCCATGTCCTGAATACATCTGTGTATGGCTCTTTTTTAAACTGTAAATTTTTATTAAATTTTATATTTAAACAATTATAAACACAAGACTCAGATAAGCTAAATGTTACAATCTAGGCATCAGTCAAGGTACAATGTAAATACCAAAATAAGATAAAGGCATTTGAAAGAGCCTCATATACAATTACATAAAATATAATATGAAGGAACCCCCCTCCTTGTGGAACCAAAACTGAAATGTTTAGTAATAGACTCAAAAACTAGTACAGATATAAATCCTTAAAAAGATGATTGATTCCATTATCTTCTAGCTCTATCCTTTAATCTACTAGCTGATATCTAGACAGGAATAAAACAAGACAAGACATAGACGGATAAGGAAAAGGGGAAAAAAGACACAAACTGTGAATAAATATTAAGAGAGGAAAGTCCTATACACCCACTTGAGCCCAATAATATTCCCATAGGGCCCAAATGGTATCAAATCTGTCCACTCCAGCCCTCAACAAAGCCGTCATGTGTTCCATTCTACGGATGTCAGCAATTCTATTTAATAAGTGATGGAGAGAAGGAGGAGAGGTCTGTTATGATTTGGTAGCTGAGGAGGACAGGAGCAAAAAACAGTTAAGGCAGCCGAACACCCAGAGAGGTTGGGAACTAATGGGTTGCAGATCCCTAAACTAACCGCACAACTAGAAGCAGCCATGGGACGTACCTACGGTGACCTAGACGCCTCAGCACAGTCGGAGAGATGGCTATACCTAAAGATAGAAACAGGAAAGCTAACTGTCCCAGAGTAGAGCCCCAAAGGAATAGGTAGCCCCCACACATATAATGGCGGTTAGACAAGACGAAATACAAACGCAGGCAGAAAATAGAGTGAGCAAACGCTGGGGCCAAACACTGCCTAGATAGGACAGGACAGAATACTATCTGCAACCCAGCAAAACCCTAGAAAAACTTCCAACACTTCTGATTCCAAAAATGCTGAGATCACACGATCTCACCACCCGCTAAATCATATCTCTGGTGTGAACAAGCGGCTAACCCGCAGCCACTCAAATAGCAGGGACAGAGCAATTGAACAATAAACAGTGGCTACTGAAAAACAGAGAGTAGCACAGGCCCCTGGAGGGGAACCCGGCTAACCTCCCACAAAAGTGCAGACAAAAAATGGAAATCGCAAACACGATAGAAACAAGCAGCAAATAACTTATCTGAAAGTAGCAGACGAAGGAAAGACACCAGCTGACTTCCAAATGAACCAGGAAACAACAAATGATCACTGGCAAGGATCATGGGAAGGCAGCTCACTTATATCAGCCCAGTCCGTATCTCCTGATTGCTAATCCTCGCTTCCAGGTGCTGAAGCCTTATCATTCAATACAGCTTAAATACCGTCAGCAACTACCAGAGGGAGCCTCCGCTCAGAAGTCGTCTCCAGAACGTTCATAACAGAGGTCTGTTTCCAGTTAAGAGCTATCAAACACCGCGCCGCAATGAGAATGTGTAATATCACTTACCCGAATTCTTCCCATCCCTCTAGGAGAAACAATAAGCAGAAAAATAGCAGGATCTAATTCCACCTCCACAAAAAAACCCTGCAGATTAAGGCTCTTAGCTCCTCACAAAAACTAATGAGCTCCGAACAAGAACAAAAAATGTGATATTGAGTACCAACATCCGAGCCACAATGCCAACAGAGGTTCGATAGCTAGGGGTTCAATCTGTGGAGGAGATTGCGGTGTGATACCAGAACATCAAAATCTTACACTGATTCTCCTTATAAAGAGTACAAATAGAAGACTTAGCTGCCCTTTCCCAAATATATTGCCAGGTTTAAGGCGACAGGCACCTCCCCAGACTCCCATCTACTCATGTACAGATGTTTAAATTGCAAACCCCCTGGGATGGATTATTATCAGATATATTTCTGAGATTACTTCTTGGTTGATGTGCCCCTTTTGCAAATCCTCTCAAAATCAGATGGTGAATACACCTTTGATGATCCTTATAGCGACAAATCAAGGTGCTTATTCTGCATATACTGAAAGAACTCCCTATTAGATATATTAAATCTAGTCTTGATGTCATAAAACGTAAGAACCTCCAGCGTGTCCCTATCCACCAAGTCCACAAATCTGAACAACCCAGCCTGAATCCATAGATGAACCATTGCAGGATCCATGCTATTTGGTATCAAAGGTTAATAAATAAATTATATCATTGGCGAGTTGTGAGAGGCTGAGTTAAACTTACTCATGCACGTTAGCCAAGCCTCTCTCGTAAACTGCATAGGTCCCAATAGCGGAACTGAAACTCTGATGGGTTGTTTGTCCATAAGGCAATGGATTGGGGCCAGCAATAGCTTTTCTACTTCCATCCATTTGTTAAATGCCCAGAATGAGGCCCACAAGGGAATCTTACACAAATGAGCCGCCCAATGGTATCCAACAATATCAAGGACAGAAAGACCCCCTGTATCCTATGGGAGACAAGGACATGCTTAGAGATATGATGACGCTTACTATTCCAGTTGAACTTCATTATAGAAGCTGGAAGGGACTTAAGTTTCCCCATGAGGACCTGCACTGGAAGAGTCTCTAAGTATTAAAGCACCTTGGGGAGAAGAGACATCTTAATGGAGGCAATACGACCTGTCAAGGAAAGCGAAATGGGCATCCATTTATCTAATAGTTTCCACAGATCAGAGAACATCGACGGAAAATTGCAATTATAAAGTGTATTATAAGAAGAGGACAAGTGAACCCCCAGATAATTGACAGCATCATTCTTCCATCTAAATTTAAAGTTTAATTTCAAATGATCCAGAACGTCTGAAGAAACATTTAACGGCATGGCTTCTGTCTTGGTAGTATTTAATTTATATCCCGATAAACCCGCAAAATATTTTTTAACACCTACATGAGATTAGATAACGTAGTATGGAGTACAGTAAGGGTCAAGAGTACATAATCCGCAAACAATAAAATCTTGTAGACTGTATTTCTGACTTCTATCCCTGAAATATCAGGATTTTGCCGTACCATAGCAGCTAGAGGCGCTATACACAGGGCATATAGTAAAGGTGAAAGGGGCACCCCTGGTTCGTACCATTCGAGATTTTAAAAGAGGGAGAAGAGTGAAAAAGGAGTTTAAGTGAGGCCATAGGAGAACTATACAAGGCCCTTAGAGCTGTCAAAAAAGCACCTGAGATACCAGATGCTCTCATAGTCCCAAACAAAAAGTACCAATTTAATCGATCAAACGCCTTTTCTGCATCTAGTCTCAAAACAAGGGTTTGCACGTTATTTCTGTTAGAGACCTCTATTAAGTCAATTGCATATCTAATATTGTCGCCCCCTGACGGAAGGGAACAAAACCCACCCGGTCCTTGTCAACAAGCCTATGCAGCCAAGAATTGAGCCTATTGGCTAGTATGCAGGTAAAGATTTTAAGGTCAGAATTTAATAGAACTATCAGGCAATAGTTTGAACAATCCAAGGGATCCTTTCCAGACTTGGGGACAAGGACCTGAAGAATGCCAGAGCGAATCCGGGATGGGTGAACCCTCCATAAAAGAATTGAACATCCTTATCATGTGAGGGGAAAGCTCCTCTTAGAAGAAGGTCTTATAATACAAATAAGTCAGCCCATCTGAACCAGGAGATTTACCCAAGGGAAGGTCCTTCAAGATATATACAATCTCATCTTGAGATACTGGCTGGTAAAGAAATGTTAATGCCTCTGGAGGGAGAACTGGTAGATTTAGACATGAGAGAAAGTTCTGCAGTAAGATATCCCTAGTTTCCACGTCGGAGGGAAGGGTGTCCTTTAGGCTATATAATTTACCATAAAAATCATAGAACAAATTTGAAATTTCCTCCGCATTATAGTGATTCGTGCCATCGTCTCCTCTTAGAGCCTGGGAATAGAAGATTAAATTTTCTCCCTCAATTGCCTAGCCAATAATGAGTGAGCCTCATTACCTCTTTCATAATATTTTTGTTTAGTATATAGGAGACGTTTATCAACTTTACGTATAGAGATTTGTTTTAGCCTATTTCTAATCCCCACAACTTTCCTCAAAGTCCCTAAAGAAGGCAATTCGACCAATTTACTTTCTAGTCTCTTAAGTTGAGAGACTTGTCCATTGTATTCAGATTTAGCATTCTTTTTCAATCTAGAGCCCTCCTTTATACAATACCCCCTCATCACCGCCATGTGAGCCTCCCACAGAACCGTAGGAGAGTGTGGTAGCTCTTGAAGCAATGACTTCAGCAGCAGTCCACACCTTGTGAATCTCCCCCAAATTTTTGAATGACCTTTCCTTACAAGGCTGCTGTTATCCCGGTTGCTTGTGCACCTTTTTCTACCACACTTTTTCCTTCCACTCAACTTTCCATAAAATGCTTAGCTTAGATACACCACTCTATGAAGAGCCAGCTTCTTTTTCAGTGACCTTTTGTGGAGTGTGTTAATGACTGACATCTGTCAAGTTAGCAGTCTTCCCCATGATTGTGGAGTCTACTGAAACAGACTAAGGGACCCTTTTAAATGCTTTTGGGTTTTCATTGGCTGTAAGCCATAATCATCAACATTAACAGAATTAAACACCTGAAATAGATCACTCTGTAATGACTTTATATATGAGTTTCACTTTTTGTATTGAAGAACTCAAATAAATTAACTTTTTGATGATATTCTAATTTTGTGAATAGCATCTGTATGTGGTTCATCCAAATACTTTTCAAAGAATTCATGCTCCAGTTTTTATAACTGGCTATGAGATGGCACAAACCACTGGTGCCAGTGGTTGTGGTCGTATTGTCCGCTGCGGTCAGGACATTAGAGCTGTAGCTTGGTAAGAAAGCCTGGAGCAGTGGCAGAGAGGCAGCGATGGAGAAGGAGTAAAGTGAGTGTAGCCGAGATTTTTCATCAACTACACCCTATGAATAAAACCAATTATCCCGGATATAACCCCTTTGCACTTTGTTGCATGCCGTGACAGTCAGAAGAGCAATGTTTTCATTATATTGTATGTTTCTCCACTGACCTCTGCTGCTGATTGGGAGGTTTCTTGTTATTAGCAATAATAGAGATTTGCTAACCACCACAACAATACTGAAAAAAGTATTATATTTATAACTAAGGAATATTATAATGACCAAACACATTTTGCCATTTTTAACAGGATCTGATGGAGCTTTTGATATTAGCAATGTTACTGGTGCCGTCACTGTCATTAAAAATCCCAGTGAACTGAAGAAAGAGGTATATGAGTTGAAGATCCAGGTACAGAGACTCCTTTCTTTTTTAATTAAAAATTATCTCCTAATTTTGGTGTTCTTACTGCAATGGATTATAATGCCAAATGGATTGCATGGGCACAAATGCTGCACCCATACCATCAGCAGATGGTGTAATATTCAACCAGCCTCTGATACAATGTCCAAAATCAAAATTTCCCACCACACTTAGATGTGGACGTTGCGATTCAGCACAGCATTTACTAAGTGTTTTCATAAAAGGAGAGGATTTTTGTGGGGTGCCAATAACAATGTTTCCATTGTCCTTGGGGACCTGACAAAGGTCCCTGAGTTTGACAGAAGTTTTTTTTCCTATTAGGCTTGATATGACTTAAAGGTGTCATTAAGTTTTTATAACCCATCTGAGAGCAGAATGATGTAGGGGCAGAGACCCAGATTTCTGCAGTATATCACTTGATTTATTCGGAGCTGTAATTTTGATTAAGAAATGATTTACTGCTGCAGATCTAGCGGTTCTCTGATTGCTGAGCTCTTTATAGCCTACATCACTGTTTGGCTGCGTTTTGTGTTCATAAGCAGAAAACTGCCAATCACTGGTGGAGGCATGGCAGGACTATGGCAACAGGCCAAGTATTCCTCTAGTGATATTCCCATGCTGCTAAAACAGAGATTTTATGAAAACAACACTAAGCATCCCAGCAAAGTAACACATCCCAGGGTATCTGCCTCTACATTTCCTTTAACAGTTTTCCCATCAGTTTTACCATAGCAGGTAGTAATGCTTTTGAATCTTAAACAGTTTGTAAGCAAATGATCCAATACTGTTTTTAATTTTCTCTTTATATTTCTTCATTTTGAATGCTACTTTCTTGCTCCTTTATCAAAATCAGAATAGTCCATTTAACGGGAATCTGTCACCAGATTTTGGCTACGTAGTCTGAGAGCAGCATAATGTAGAGGCAGAGACCCTGATTTCAGCGATGTGTCTCTTACTGGTCAACTTGGTGTAGTTTTGAAAAAAAATTATGTTTTCCTTGCTGCAGATTTACCAGTTCTTTGAATGCTGAGCTCTGTATAACTCTGCACACAACACTGATTGTCAACTTTCTCTGTACCGTATCTGCTAATCAATAGTAATGGCAGAGTTCTGCAGAGCGGGGGGACTGCATGGAACAAGACAACAAGTCTTTTTGTCATGTATAGTGTACAGTTCCTATACGTCTTGTGCTTGGGTGCGAGGAAAACACATGAGACCCAGGTTGATATGAAATGACTTGTATTACTTCATGCAAGCATGCGGAAAAGGTCACACAGTTTGCAGGAACAGAGGCAGGAGACACAGCAGGCCAGAGTAACTTCAAGCTCTACAATAACTCTCCAAAGCAGGTTCAGGATCTCTTCTCTGTACCGTAATTCCTCTGCAAACATGGATTCACCAAACAGCAGGGTTCCAGAGTCCAAAAGTGTTCCAAGGTTCCTCAGTAGGAAATAGCTGGAGTACAAAGTCCAATGTTTCCAGGAGTCAGGTCACAGGCTGACTGAGGCTTGATTCAGGAGCACTGATTGTTCAGCTGAGGCTGCTTAAGAAGCAAGAGGGAGAGAATCAGGGCGGGAACATGAAAACTGGAAACTCCATATTAACTGAGGGCAAGAGCTGCAGAAAGACAGAAAGCAAAATGGCCGACGGAAAACTGAGTTTCAAGGAACATGTCAAAAGAGACAAAGAACCTTACATTACTCCCCCTTAGGGACAACCTCCGGATGACCTCAGACCAGGCTTGTCAGGGTACCTCTGATGAAACTGGCGGAGCAGGCGAGGAGCATTTACATTATTGACTGGTTCCCATGAGTTGTCCTCCACTGGGTAGCCCTGCCATTTAATCAAATATTGCAACTGATTTCTGTACAACCTGGAATCTAGAATCCTTTCCACCATAAATTCTTCCTGACCATCGACCAGCACTGGGTCAGGGCAAGGAGAAGAGCGTCCAGGAAACGTATTGGGTGTTGCAGCCTTTAGTAGGGATACATGAAAGACAGGGTGGATTCTCATAGTTCTGGGCAGTTGAAGACGACAAGCAACAGCACTTATAATCTTACTGATCTTATAAGGTCCAATGTACTTATGTCCCAATTTAGACGATGGAATCTTTAATTTAAGATTTCTGGTTGACAGCCAGACCAAATCTCCTACCTTGAAAGCTGGTGCAGGTTTACGAAATTTATCTGCTGCTTTCTTGTACCTTTCCTGAGCCAATTCTAGATTTTCCTTTAGAAGATCCATATTCTTTTGTAAAGAAGTGATTCTTTCAGCCACTGCCGGCAAGGGCGTATCTATGGGAAATCGAGGAAGAATGTTAGGATGATAACCTAGATTGGAGTAAAAAGGAGACTGCTTAGTGGAGGCGCTCTGAGAGTTGTTATAAGAGAACTCAGCCAGTGGAAGTAGATCCACCCAATCATCCTGTAGGTGGCAGATAAAGCAGCGGAGATACTGCTCCAGGGTCTGATTGGTTCGTTCTGTCTGTCCATTAGTCTGGGGATGAAAAGCAGAAGAAAGGTTTACTTTAATGTCCAATGCGGCGCAGAAATTTTGCCAAAACCTTGAAGTGAATTGCACCCCTCGATCCGAAATGACCTCATCCGGTACTCCATGTAAGCGAAACACATTCTTAATCATCAAGTCTGATGTCTGTTTTGCAGTGGGTAAGCCGACACAAGGGATAAAATGAGCTGCCTTTGTTAGACGATCAACCACCACTAGAATGGTGTTCTTCCCTTGAGAGGTTGGTAACTCCACAATGAAGTCCATAGAAATGGATCCCCACGGGCAGGACGGGGTGGGAAGAGGTTGCAACAGACCAGTTGGTGAGGAGCGAGGTGTTTTGCATCTTGCACAGACTTCACATGAAGTGACATAGTTTAAAACATCTTTCCTGTAAGTGGGCCACCAAAAGAAACGAGAAAGAAATTCTTGTGTCTTTAGAATTCCCCTATGCCGGGCAATCTTGGAATCGTGGATGAGTTGTAATAATCTCAACCTGACTGTTTCAGGTATATACAGACGTTGTCCCTTAATCCACACACCATTCTTAAAGACAAGACTTACGTCCCTTGGGGGTTGAGCCAACAAAGAATCCGCATGGTATGCTTCCTTGATGTCCTTAAGTAGGTCTTGATTATGAATCACTCCCAGGAATCTAGAGTCAGGAAGAATAGTCTTAGGAGGAGTAAGTGGACGTGTCTCTGCTGAATGAATCCTAGAGAGTGCATCAGCCTTTCCATTGCGCGATCCTGGTCTATAAGAAATTACAAAATTAAATTGGTTTAGGAAAAGATTCCAGCGAGCCTGGCGAGGAGTCAGGCACTTAGCCGACCTGATAAATTCAAGTTTACGATGGTCTGTCAGGACGACTATTTGCTGTGCAGCTCCCTGAAGAAGATGTCTCCATTCCTTGAAGGCGGCAATAATGGCCAACAATTCTCTATTGCCCACATCGTAGTTCCTCTCAGCCGAAGACAACTGCTGGGAAAAGAAGGCACAGGGATGCAAGACATTCTTCTCACCTGTTCTCTGAGAGAGTATAGCTCCAACGGCACAGTCTGAAGCATCCACCTCTATTATGAAGGCAAGCTCGGGGTTGGGATGAACTAAGATAGGTGCGGTGGTAAATTTATCCTTTAAACAGGAAAATGCTTCCTGAGCTTGCGGGGTCCAGGAGAACCTAGACTGTTTCCGGGTAAGTTGGGTGATAGGTGACACTACCTCAGAGAAATTCCTAATGAAACGTCTATAGAAGTTGGCAAACCCGATGAAGCGCTGCACCTCCTTCACATTTCTAGGAATTGGCCAATCCTTGATGGCTTGGGTCTTGCTTCCATCCATACTAATCCCTTGCGTAGATAGTACATACCCCAGAAATTGAATTTCGGTCCTATGGAATTCACACTTTTCAAGTTTGATGTAGAGATGGTTTTGTCTTAGGCGTTCTAAGACCATTCTCACATGTCCATGATGTTCCTCTGTGGAGTTAGAAAAAATTAGAATATCATCCAGATAAATCACCACAAATGTATCTAGGAGATCCCTGAAGATGTCATTCACCAAGTGTTGGAAAGTGGCTTGGGCGGTACTCAGACCAAAAGGCATAACTAGATATTCAAAGTGTCCATAGCGTGACCTGAATGCAGTCTTCCATTCATCCCCAGGTCTAATACAGACCAAGTTATAGGCCCCACGGAGATCCAGTTTAGAGAAAATTTTGGCATGCCGCACTCTCTCCAACAACTCAGGGATTAAAGGCAATGGATAACGGTTTCTAATAGTAACCTTATTGAGTTCCCTATAGTCTATGCAGGGTCTCAGAGATCCATCTTTCTTCTTCACAAAGAAGATGGGTGCACCTGCGGGAGATGAAGAGGGGCGTATGAAGCCCTTGGCTAGATTTTCGTCTATGTAGTCCTTCAAAGCTTTTAGCTCGTGCCCCGCGGGGGGGTAGATCTTACCAAAAGGTATCTCGGCTCCAGGCAATAATTCAATTGGACAATCATATGGACGGTGAGGAGGAAGCTGATCAGCGTTCTTCTTGTCACATAAATCCACATAGTCCTGGTATACAGCTGGTAGTTCAGGGACTGACATGGTTCCTTTAGGAACAGAGCAAGCTGAAACTCCTTGACTCATCTGTTTCTCCGGAAAGTGTAATTCCTTGGTCTCCCAGTTAATCGTAGGATTCTGCGCCTGCAGCCATGGTAGCCCTAGAATAATGGGAAAGTGGGGAGAAGAGATAAGCATAAAAGACATTTTCTCCTGATGATCTTTACCCATAAGGACCCTCAAAGGCTCTGTTTCCTGATCCACTGGTCCAGAGGTCAGCAGGGAGCCATCCACAGTCTCCATCTGTACTGGAGTAGCCTTCTTCACTGAACGTATCCCCTGTTTCAGAGCAAAGGAGATATCCATAAAATTTCCACTTGCTCCTGAGTCGATCATAGCAGAGCTAGACACCCAGACTGAGTCAACCCAGAGTTTGATGGAAAGGAAGCAATGAGAATTGTTTCGTTTACAACTCAGCTGGGACACCGCTGAGGAAACTTGAAAAATTGCAGCGTTTACACCGTCATCATCCCCAGAACTAACAGAGTTTAAGTCCGAGAAATCAAGATCTCTTGCAGCAGATCTCTCTGGAGCCTGAGGCTCGGACATGACAGAGCTCCTCTCGCAACACTCACAGTGAATGACTGCTGCAGTAGTCTTACGAGAACGGCTGGGGCAGTTTATAATGAAGTGCCCTGACTTACCACAGTAGAAACATAGATTTTCCTTTATACGATGTTCTTTGCGTGCATCACTAACCCGTCTTTGTAAAGAGTCCACCTGCATGGGTTCAGGTTCTGGTTCCCTTGTGATCTTACTCAAAGGTTCCTTAGCTGAGGAGGGAGGTAGGAAAAGGTTAGTGCGATTATTTTCGAACCATCTCTCTTGTCTGCGTTCAGTCAGACGAGCATCAATACGGATACAATAGTTAATAAAGTCACCTAACGCAGTGGGAGGGTCGGCACGAGCAAGTTCAGTCTTAATCAGTGGAGACAACCCCTTCCGAAAAATAGATTTTTTGGCGGAAGTGTCCCAAGTGGTATCAAGAGCCCATCTCCTAAAATCCAAGGCATATTCGGCTACTAAACGCTTACCTTGGCGCAAAGTTAACATGGCTGCTTCAGCTGTTGCACCTCGATTGGGGTCATCAAACACCTGCCCCATGGCTGAAATAAAAGCATCAAGGTGATTCAAACAATCATCCTCAGTCTCAATCAGAGGGTTTGCCCACATCAAAGCCTTATTGGTAAGCAACATGATTATAGTAAGCACTTTGGATCGTTCAGTGGGAAATTGTGAAGCATGTGCAGAGAAAAATAGATTGCATTGGTTAATAAATCCCCTGAATTTCTCACGTTCACCGCCAGAACGAAAAGGAGGTAACTTGGGGATCCCAGAACTCGGGGTTATGGCAGGAGCCTGGACTCGTTCCTCTAGAGCAGGGGTGGGCAATTAATTTTGCCAGGGGGCCGCATGAGAAATTGGGATGGTTTTAGAGGGCCGGACTAATATAATTAACTCCGTTCTACCCAATACTGTATATATACTATTATATATATATATATATATATATATATATATACTGTATATATACATACCTGCCCATTATCATCATCTTCTCCCCATCATCATCAATGCCTGCCCATCATCATCATCATCTTCTCCCCATCATCAATGCCTGCCCATTATCATCAATACCTGCCCATTATCATCATCTTCTCCCCATCATCATCAATGCCTGCCCATCATCATCATCATCTTCTCCCCATCATCAATGCCTGCCCATTATCATCAATACCTGCCCATTATCATCATCTTCTCCCCATCATCATCAATGCCTCCCCATTATCAGCAATGCCTGCCCATCATCATCTTCTCCCCATCATCAATGCCTGCCCATTATCATCAATGCCTGCCCATTATCATCATCTTCTCCCCATCATCAATGCCTGCCCATTATCATCAATACCTGCCCATTATCATCATCTTCTCCCCATCATCATCAATGCCTCCCCATTATCAGCAATGCCTGCCCATCATCATCTTCTCCCCATCATCAATGCCTGCCCATTATCATCAATGCCTGCCCATTATCATCATCTTCTCCCCATCATCATCAATGCCTCCCCATTATCAGCAATGCCTGCCCATCATCACACACAGACAGCACATAAGCACTCTCTCACATACATACACACACACACACACACACACACACACACAGCACCGCACTACATAGACACAGACACACACAGAGACACTCTTACCTGTCCAGCTTCCCCGCTCTCTGACACAGCCGGCCGCTGAATGATGATGTCATTCAGCGGCCGGCTGTGAGAGGAAGCGCCGGTGGAGCCCGGAGCTGCAGCAGCGGAGGCACGGTAGAGGTAAGTATTGTGCCAGCTGATGCCGGGGCCCTGAGACTGCCGGAGCGCCTCCGCGGGCCGGTCACTGACAGCCGGCGGGCCGGATTCGGCCCGCGGGCCGCCCCTTGCCCGGGTCTGCTCTAGAGCCTCAATCCTGGCTCGTAATTCCTGGGTAGTTTGTCCAAACACTTGCAAATTATGATTAGTGAGGTCCTGTAGGCTTGCAAAACGGGTCTTTAAAGCCTGTATATCTGCATGGATTGAATCAGTCATTCCGCAAAGCTCCTTTATGCGGGCCTCCACCTTCCAAATCTTTTAAGACAGAAGTGCTGGAAGGAGAAGAGGAAAGGAAAAAAAAAACAATAGTGTTTACCTGTGGTAACACTCCAGAGTAAAATTTAAGGGAATGCGCTCACCTGGAATGGTTGTGAGAAGTCACAACCACTGTCATCACAGAAGGTATTAAACGGACATCTGATATCCACAGTCACAGCAGACACGGCTTTCCCAGACCCAGCAGACACTAAACATTGGCTCCTGAATCTTGTCATGTATAGTGTACAGTTCCTATAGCGTCTTGTGCTTGGGTGCGAGGAAAACACATGAGACACAGGTTGATATGAAATGACTTGTATTACTTCATACAAACATGCGGAAAAGGTCACACAGTTTGCAGGAACAGAGGCAGGAGACACAGCAGGCCAGAATAACTTCAAGCTCTACAATAACTCTCCAAAGCAGGTTCAGGATCTCTTCTCTGTACCGTAATTCCTTTGCAAACATGGATTCACCAAACAGCAGGGTTCCAGAGTCCAAAAGTGTTCCAAGGTTCCTCAGTAGGAAATAGCTGGAGTACAAAGTCCAATGTTTCCAGGAGTCAGGTCACAGGCTGACTGAGGCTTGATTCAGGAGCACTGATTGTTCAGCTGAGGCTGCTTAAGAAGCAAGAGGGAGAGAATCAGGGCGGGAACATGAAAACTGGAAACTCCATATTAACTGAGGGCAAGAGCTGCAGAAAGACAGAAAGCAAAATGGCCGACAGAAAACTGAGTTTCAAGGAACATGTCAAAAGAGACAAAGAACCTTACACTTTTAGTGATAATCTCCTTCTAATAAAACACTGATTTTATTGAAACTACCACAAGCAGCCGAGTTAGTGACATATCCCTGTAATCAGGCTTTCGCCCCATGCATCATGCTGCTCTCAGAAAAAATAGCATACACCTGCTGACAGATTGTCATGAAGATTAATTCCATCATTATTCAGCAATTTCTAAGTGTTACAAAAACCTTGTTAAAAGGGTTGTCCACTACTAGGACTTCCCTTTCTTAAACTAAATGTTCAGCACCAATAAGATAATAAAGTCTGTACTTGCCTCCCGTGCCGGAGCTGTTCCTGCGGTGTCAGCACTCGCGGTCCCGGGGCTGTGATGCGTTGTTGTGACATGTGATGCCTGATGCCCAATCAGTGCTGGCGTCACTGTCTCTGCCTTTGGACAAACTGAACATGAAAAGGAAGCTAGGGATCAGCTGAAGCCTGAAGTTTGTCCGAAGGCAGAGACAGTGACGCCAGCACTGATTGGGCATCAGGCATCACGTGTCATTCCACCGCATCACAGTTCCGGGACAGCGAGTGCCAACACTGCTGGAACAGCGCCAGCACAGAAGTTGAGTATAGGTTTTATTATTTTATCTGCACCAAACATTTAGACAACCCCTTTAAAGCAGACGTCCCTGAGTTATCAAGTAAACTGGAGTCACTATACAACTGCATTAATCTAACGCTCAATTTAGAAGCTGCTGGTTCCTTCTACGATAAATCAGATGTCATGTTGGACAATAAAGGACCTGAACTGCTGTCTACAAAAGCTTCTATCAGAGCATACACACGTACTGTGCTAGATTTTTTAGGCAGGTGTGGAAAGATTGCTGCAAAGTAGGAATATTTAGTTTATTTTTATAAATTAACAAAATGAAAAGTGAATTAACAAAATCTAAATCAAATCAGTATTTGGTGTAAACTAACCACAGATCCTTGCACACTGACACTGGTTAGATTTGTAAAATTTGGCCTGGTCACGAAGGTGAAAACAGGCTCAGGGGTAAAGGGGTTAATGGTATTCACTATGCAAAATAAATTTTGAGCCAGTCTGGTGCCTCTCTGATGGTACTGTATTATGGATAAAGTATCTTCCTATATTTCTCGTCATCGAGGACACCAAGAATTAGGCAATGTTGAGAATTGTAGACACAATGGTTGCCAAGGAGACATAGCGAAGCAGGTGAATGACACATCAGATTTACTTCTATTTGAAATTGGAAAATGTCCAGCAGTGCCATCAGCTCAGAACTATCAGCAACCATTGTGACTCACCTACATCCACCTACTGCTCATTGAAGTCTGGCTAGAAGTTGTTCTAATTGAAGAATTTGGGACAAAAACCATACAATCCATATAAAAACATGGCAAGTGACTCTGGACTGAGTCAATAAGTGAAATATTTGGCTGTACCAGAAGGCAGTTTGTCTGCCAAAGGACTGGAGAGCGGTAAAATAATGAGTATCTCCAGGCAACACTGAAGCATGCTGGACAGGCTTGGAAAGGTCCACAGATGAACAGGTGAACGTCTTGATGGGCCACCACACCTACTATGTGAGATGTACTTGGCACAATTTGCTTGTTTTACAAACAAGAGAAGCATCTTATCATTCCAAAAACAAACTACCTAGTTCATTATTATTATATACAAGCATAGGTAAATTTGTGAATGAGCATAATGTAATATTTGCATGTAGCTGAACAGTGGGCCCCAGAGAGTCAGTGTTACTGAAGGGCTTTCGGCATCCGAGTCCAACGCTGATTGTTTATGTTCCTTGTGAGTTTGGGGCAGAATTGGAGTTAATGGAATTTGAAATGTGGTCAATGTTAATGGTGCCTTCAACATTGAGAAATACTTATGTAACATACAATACACTCAGGAAGGCGTCTGATAACATTTTGAATTATTTTCATCGTACTAATAAGATTTGATGCTGTTTTGAAAGCAAAGGTTGATCACACAAAATATTGATTTGGGTTTCTCTTTTGATCATTCACTTCAGATTTTGGCACTTGATAAAACTAAACTGTTCACAGTTATATTGTTTAAAGCATTTTTCATTTGCAGCATTTTTACACACCTGCCTAAAACTTTTGCACAATAATGTATATAATTAAGAAAAAAAAAAAATAATAAAATCCTTAATCTAATTTAGTGATGAAACTTCTAGCGTTTAAACAAATGGAATTTGGAGTTGACTAGATTTGGATCTGCAGTAGCAGCAAGTTTCACTATTTCACAGCTTTCTGACACTCTCTGCTTCGGAGCTTGGAGATACAACTGTGATGGAAGAAACTCTAAATGTGCATCATGTAAAAACAGGAGCAATCTGCGCTGTGACCTTACTTCTTTACTTCTTGTTGGGTGTAGTAATAGATGCCACAATATAAGAAATACATGTGCTGAGTTCAGGCTGCTAAACGAGTGCGATCGACAATATTGAAGTCGTTTGACGCTTGTTTCCCGGCCTCTTTACACTGGCTGAGGAAGAATGATGGGGACAGATAGTCCTCGATACTGTAAAATGAAGGTCCCATATAGTACAAATAGTAGAATGCACTCCCCATGGTCCATGGTAGAGTATAATGCAGCCACCCTCATAGAGTATAATGCAGCCCCATCAGAGTATACTGCAGCCCCACTCAGAGTAAAATGCAGCCCCCTCATATAGTATAATGTAGTTCCCTCATAGAGCATAATGAAGCCCCCTTAGAGTATAATGTAGCCTCCTCAGAGTATAATACAGCCCCACACACAGCATAATGCAGCCCCGAGTATAAAGCAGCCCAATCAGAGTATTATACAGCTCCACATACACAGTATAATTCAGCCCCCCCACAAACACGCACAGTATAATGCAGCCCCCACACACAGTTTAATGCAGCCCCTTCAGAGTATAATGGATCCCCCACACACAGTGTAATGCAGCCCCCCAACATTACAATTCAGCCCCACAAACACACACACAGTATAGTGCAGCTCCACCACACACAGTATAATGTAGCCCCCACACAGTATAATGCAGCCCCTCATAAAGTATAATGCAACCCCCCACTTACACAGTATAATGCAGCCCCCCCACACACAGTATAATGCAGCCCCTCAGAGTATAATGCAGCCCCCACAAACAGTATAATGCAGTCCCCAGTGTATAATGCAGCCCCCTTAGAATATAATGCAGCCACACACATAGTATAATGCAGCCCCCCACACACAGTATAATTCACCCCCCCACACACAGTATAATTCAGCCCCCACAATCACACACACAGTATAATGCAGCCCGCATTACACACAGTATAATGCAGCCACCCACACACAGTATAATGCAGACCCCTCATACCGTATAATACAGGCCTCTCATAAAGTATAATGCAACCCCCACACACAGTATAATGCAGCCCCCACACAGTATAATTCAGCCCCTTCAGAGTACAATGCAGCCCCCTCAGAGCATAATGCAGCCCCACACACAGTATAATGCAGCCCCCAGAGTATAAAGCAGCCCCCTCAGAGTATAACGCAGCCCCATCAGAGTATAACGCAGCCACACACAATATAATGCAGCCCCCCACACACAGTATAATTCAGCCCCCTACAAACACACACACAGTATAATGCAGCCCCTCACACACAGTATAATGCATCCCACACCACACACAGTATAATGCAGACCCCTCATAGAGTATATTAAAGGCCTCTCAAAGTATAAGGCAACCCTCCACATAGTATAATGCAGCCCCCCACAAGTGTAATGCAGCCCCTTCAGAGTATAATGTAGCTCCCTCGGAGCATAATGCAGCCCCACACACAGTATAATGCAGCCCCCCAGACTATTAAGCAAACTTCTCAGAATGTAATGCAGCCCCCACACATAGTATAATTCAGGCCTCCACACACAGTATAATTCAGCCCCCCACAAACACACACAGTATAGTGTAGCTCCCCACATAGTATATTGCAGCCCCTTCAGAGTATAATGCAGCCTCACACACACAGTTTAATGCAGCCCCCCACGCACAGTATAATTCAGCCCCCACAAACACACACACAGTATAGTGCAGCCCCCCACACAGTATAATGCAGCCCCTTCAAAGTATAATGCAGCCCCCACACAGTATAATACAGCCCCCAAGT
The DNA here is from genome assembly GCA_033576555.1 of Oophaga sylvatica. NCBI lineage: Eukaryota > Metazoa > Chordata > Amphibia > Anura > Dendrobatidae > Oophaga > Oophaga sylvatica. Next base: position 472,014,001 of record JARQOD010000003.1, on the reverse strand, counting down.
ATAAAGCTGCCCCCTCAGTGTATAATGCAGCCCCCTCATAAAGTATAATGCAGACCTCTCCTAAAGTATGATGCAACCCCAAACTCACACAGTATAATGCAACCTCCCCACACCACAGTATAATGCAGCCCCCTCAGAGTATACTGCAACCCTCACACACAGTATAATGCAGCCCCCTCAGAATATAATGCAGCCTTACACAGTATAATGCAGCCCCCACACACAGTATAATTCAGCCCCCTCACAAACACACGCACAGTATAGTGTAGCCCCCACACAGTATAATGCAGCCCCACACACACAGTTTAATGCAGCCCCCCACACAGTATAATTAAGCCCCCCCACAAACACACACAGTATAGTGCAGCCCCCCACACACAGTATAATTCAGCCCCCTCACAAACACACACACAGTATAGTGTAGCCCCCACACAGTATAATGCAGCCCCTTCAGATTGTAATGCAGCCCCACACACACAGTTTAATGCAGGCCCCCACACAGTATAATTAAGCCCCCCCACAAACACACACAGTATAGTGCAGCCCCCCCACACAGTATAATTAAGCCCCCCACAAACACACACAGTATAGTGCAGTGATGGCTAACCTTGGCACTCCAGCTGTTGTAAAACTACAACTCCCAGCATGCCCTTGCAACCTGCAGCAGTTGAGTCAGCAGTTGAGACATGCTGGAAGTTGTAGTTCTCCAACAGCTGGAGTGCCAAGGTTCGCCATCACTGGTATAGTGCAACCCCCACACATTATAATGCAGTCCCTGAGTATAAAGCTGCCCCTCAGAGTATAATGCAGCCCCCTCATAGAGTATAATGCAGGCCTCTCATAAAGTATAAAGCAACCCCCACTCACACAGTATAATGCAACCTCCCACATACAGTATAATGCAGCCCCTCAGAGTATAATGCAGCCCCCCATAGTATAATGCAGCCCCTAGTGTATTAATCAGCCCCCTCATAGTATAATGCAGCCCCTCAGAATATAATGCAGCCACACAATATAATGTAGCCTCCCACACACAGTATAATTCAACCCCCCACACACACATTATAATTCAGTCCCCCACAGACACACACAGTATATTGCAGCCCCTGACACCACACAGGATAATGCATACCACAACACACACAGTATAATGCAGCCCCCACACACATTATAATGCAGACCCCCTCATAGAGTATAATGCAGGCCTTTCATAGCATAATGCTGCCTCACACACAATATAATGCAGCCCCTTCAAAGTATAATGCAGCCCCGAGTATAAAGCTGCCCCTGACAATATAATGCAGCCCCCCATAGTATAATGCAGCCCCTAGTGTATTAATCAGCCCCCTCATAGTATAATGCAGCCCCCTCAGAATATAATGCAGCCACACAATATAATGTAGCCTCCCCACACACAGTATAATTCAACCCCCCACACACACATTATAATTCAGTCCCCCCACAGACACACACAGTATATTGCAGCCCCTGACACACACAGGATAATGCATACCACAACACACAGTATAAATGCAGCCCCCACACATTATAATGCAGACCCCCTCATAGAGTATAATGCAGGCCTCTCAGAGCATATTGCAGCCCCACACACAGTATAATGCAGCCATCCAGAGTATAAAGCAGCCCCCTCAGAATGTAATGCTGCCCCCCACACACAGTATAATTCATCCTCCCACACACAGTACAATTCAGCCCCCCACAAACACACACAGTATAATGCAGCCCCCCACACAGTACAATTCAGCCCCCCCACAAACACACACAGTATAATGCAGCCCCACACACAGTACAGTGCAGCCCCCTCCACACAGTATAATACAGACCCTTCAGAGCATAATGCAGCCCCCCACACACAATGTAATGCAGCCCTCCACACACAGTATATTCAACCCCCCACAAATGCACACAATATAGTGCAGCTCCCCACACACGTAGTATAATGCAGCCCCCTCAGAGTATAATGCAGCCCCCTCATAGAGTATAATGCAGGCCTCTCATAAAGTATAATGCAACCCCCAGCTCACACAGTATAATGCAGCCCCCCCACACACAGTATAATGCAGCTCCCTCAGAGTATAATGCAGCCCCCTCAGAGTATAATCAAGCCCCACACACACAGTATAATGCAGCCCTCCAGTGTATAAAGCAGCCCCTCAGAATATAATGCAGCCCCCTCAGAATATAATGCAGCCACACACACAGTATAGTGCAGCCTCCACACACACAGTATAATTCAGACCCCTCATAGAGTATAATGTCGACCTCTCATAAAGTATAATGCAACCCTCCACACACAGTATAATGCAACCCCCACACAGTATAATGCAGCCCTCCAGTGTATAAAGCAGCCCCCTCAGAATATAATGCAGCCCCCTCAGAATATAATGCAGCCACACACACAATATAGTGCAGCCCCCACACACACAGTATTATTCAGCCCCCCACAAACACACAGTATAATGCAGCCTCCACACACACAGTATAATTCAGACCCCTCATAGAGTATAATGCCAACCTCTCATAAAGTATAATGCAACCCTCCACACACAGTATAATGCAACCCCCACACAGTATAATGCAGCCCCTTCAGAGTATCATGCAGCCCCCTCAGAGCATAATGCAGCCTCACACACAGTATAATTGTCACAAATGGCTGCAGCCGCCGAGGAGCGGCCAAGCCCATAATCGCCCCCACGCTGACCGACCACCACAGCGTGGGGCGGGCGTCCCCGGGGATGCAATATAGACCCTCCATACCGCAGAGGGGGACCCGGTCTACCCAAACTAGGGAAGGGCAGAGACCGGGGTTCTGTGGCAGCTGAGCATGTGGACAAGGAAAAGACACGTAGAACTTCATTACACCGCACAACTTCAGGTATAGAGTATGTAAAGTTTACTGAGGTAATAAAGTAAAGACACACAGAACCTAAACATTAGGATCACGAACTCAGAAACACGAACTGGACCTCAGGAACATGGACACAGGAACATGGAATCAGGAACACGGACTGGACATCAGGAACACGGACTGGATCTCAGTAACACGAACCAGACATCAGGAAACTGGACATCAGGAACACAGACTGGATCTCAGGAACATGGACCGGACATCAGGAACACGGACAGGATATCAGGAACACGGACTGGATCTCAGGAACACGAACCGGACATCAGGAAACTGGACATCAGGAACACTGGCTGGATCTCAAGAACATGGACCGGACATCAGGAACACGGCCACAGGAACATGGAATCAGGAACACGGACCGGACATCAGGAACATGGACTCAGGAACATGGAATCAGGAACATGGAATCAGGAATACGGACAGTACATCAGGAACATGGACTGGATCTCAGGAACTCGGACCGGACATCAGAAAACTGGACATCAGGAACACAGACTGGATCTCAGGAACATGGACCAGACATCAGGAACATGGACTCAGGAACATGGACAGGACATCAGGAACATGGACTGGACATCAGGAACACGGACTGGATCACAAGACCAAACACTGGTCTGGCAATGATCGGCAGGCTCCGGGCATCAGCCAGGGAAGGATCGGACATCTGGAAGCGCTCTAAAAAGGAACCCAAGCGGTCTGGTGCAAGCCCCGCCAGGCTCAACTGGAGCCGGCCGGGGATTGCACCAAAAACAAGCTGAGCACAGAGTACCAGAAACTCAGCACACACACACACCGGACTCCTCCTTCCAAGATGAACCCAGATTGTATCAAAGGAAGTCAGCTAGCAAAAGATCACAGTCACTGGGCACAGGGTTCAGGACACAGAAGGACTTCAGGAACATAACACAGCAGACACAGTTCAGACAGTCAGGTACAGGATAGGTACAGGATCAAGGATTCAAGCCTGGAATTACCGCCTCCAGGATAGGCAAGCCTGGAATTACCGCCTCCAGGATAGGCGAGCCTGGAATTACCACCTCCAGGATAGGCGAGCCTGGAATTACCGCCTCCAGGACAGGCGCAGGGACGGATACAGGATCAGGGATTCAAGCCTAGAATTACCGCCTCCAGGATAGGCGAGCCTGGAATTACCTCTTCCAGGATAGGCGCAGGGATGGGTACAGGATCAGGGGTTCAAGCCTAGAATTACCGCCTCCAGGATAGGCGCAGGGACAGGTACAGGAACACACAACACACATGGCAAGATTCAGAAGCTATGTGAGTAGCTAAGGCCCCGCCCATAGGGCAGGGAGCCTTTATATAGTACACACACTAACCCTGATAAAAGCAGGGAAGGTGTGGCCTGCGCACCCTATGCAGAGCCAGACACAAATCAGCACAGCAAGGACACCTGGCAATGGCTGTAGCCTAAACACGCGTAGTAAGTCATGCACCACTGCAGAGGACCTTGCAAACTACGGTTAGTTTCCACAGCAATAGCCAGGGACCGCACATGCGGGTGGTCATGCAGTGCAGTGGAGACACTCACGCATGCACGGCTATGCTGCGGAGCTGGGAACTGAGCAGCATCCATACAGGTAACAGCCAACAGTATCCCAGCTCAATTAGGGGGAGAGGAGCAAAGGGTTAAAGCAGAAACATGCATTGTCACGCTGACTACCAAGTACAGACAGAACAGCGTGACAATAATGCAGCCCTCCAGAGTATAAAGCAGCCCCCTTAAAGTATAATGCAGTCCCTTCAGAATGTAGTACAGCCCCATTCACAGTATTATGCAGCCCCCCACACACAATATAATTCAGCCCCTCACACACAGTGTAATTCAGTCCCCCACAATCACACACAGTATAATGCAGCCCCCACACACAGTATAATGCAGCTTACACACACAGTATAATGCAGCCCACCCACTCATAGTTTAATTCAGGCCACCCATACACAGTATAGTGCAGTCCACCCACACACAGTATAGTGCAGTACCCCCACACAGTATAGTACAGTCCCCACACACAGTATAATCCAGTTCCCTCACACACAGTATAGTGCAGCAGCCACACATACACACACAAACACAATACTTACCTCTCCTCATCATTCCCCTGCTGCTCTGGCTTCTGAAGAGCTTCTCAGTGGCTCATCAGCTGACTGCTGACTCACGATGCTGAGTCAAAGGCAGAGGAGGAGTGATGGGAGAGGGAGCGTCATCTGACACTCTCTCCTCATCACTGCTTTCAACTGTATCAGCATCTATGATGCCGATAAGTTGAATGCGCAATGCAGGGGCGGTGGCAGGAGACCGCTGGAGGAGCAGGGGCCCTAGGCAGCTGCCTGGTCTGCCTGCCCCTAACGAAGGCCCTGCACACAGGCACATTGACATATGCGCAGCCCCATAGATTATGCTTGGTGTAAGTGTCTCCAGGACGTGTAGTGACAGTTTTCACACGTACTGATGTGTGAAGGAGGCCTCATATGGTGTGTCTGCCACTGGCTCTGTGTATTTATATTAGTAGACTCACATTAACCCCTACTACTGCAAATTATCCCTTTACAAACATTTATGTCCTCTTACAGATTAACCCTTTACAAGCAACTATGTCCTACCGGAATAACCTTTCACAAGCAGTTAGCTCCTCCACTTGCAAGATAACCAATTAGAAACAGCTATCATTGAAGTTTTAATTACATAGTGGGTAATGTGTTACACTGAAAAATCAGCAGCAAAAATGCAATATGTAAGCATACACTTAGACTTTCAATGCTACAGTCTCACTTCATGCTAAATGTAGTTACAGAAGATAAAAAGCAATGCAAGGCCTCCTTCACATGTCCGTGTTTCCAGTACGTGTGACATCTGTTTTTTTCATGGACACTACACATAGCTATTATAAACTATGGTGCTATGCAAAACATGGACCATGTGTCCATGCAAAACACATGGAGACGTACGTTTTTTTCAGTTAGCATGGATGACAAGGGACAATACAAGTCTATGCGTCCGTTAAAAAGACGCACAGCTTACTTCTGTCTGCATTTAACATTGCAGCATATAGGAAAAGCTATGTAATTTCTTTCTTTTTCCATACTGGAAAAACACTGATGACACACGGTTGATACACTGATGGAAAACACTGATGACACCGGTACTGTTTTTTCACGTATGTGTTTAAACATGTGGATTCATGTGTATTATGGATCATTAAGGGGAGAAACACATTAGAAGATGTAGCAACTGAGATATTCTGTCACAGCCTTCTCATGTGGCTGAGGAGAGTTTAATGTATTTGTAGTAAGAGACTCAATTTAACCATTTAGAAGTAGCTATGTCCTCCTTTAGCAGGGTTGCAATATGAACAAGAGGCATCTTGTAACATGGTTGATAATTAGCAAAATTCTATATGCAGTTTTGTATGAAGTTCAAGCTCCAAGCAGTAGATAAGAAAAATGTCTCCCTAATTTGTATTTCTATCACTCATTGTATTATATGGACCAATGAATCGACAAAAAGGCACATCAGTGTGTTAACTTCAAATCATGACAGATATGAGCACACAAATCTATTTATCATCTAGATACTATAAAGAAATGTCTAATCCCTCACTGTTGGTGCCTCACAAAGAATGTAATCTCACCAAATTTTGAGCTCACTCTGCTAAATTAATAGTAAAACTTGCAACATGCAATACTGATGGCAAGCAGTTGATTTGCTTTGTTTGACCTGTTGCATATTTTTGCATTTATATATTGGCATCTACATTTGCCCTGTGCTTTGAATGTCAGGTCACCGTAGTCTACTAAACTCATTCACAAACTTTGTGCTCCCAAAGCTTGCCATTGTATTTGCATTGCAACCCATCAATTTGCCTTTCTGTAATCTAAAGTCAATTAAATGTTATATAAATACTGATCTACTTTTTTTTATTTTCTTAGGTGTCAGAACTCTCATCTGTTGGTGATGTTGTGGGTCAAGCCTATACAGTTGTTACTATAAGAGTTGTTGACCTAAATAATCACCCTCCAACATTTTATGGGGAAAATGGACCCCAGAACCGATTTGAACTAACTATGTATGAACATCCCCCAGAGGGAGAAATACTGAGGGGCCTTAAAATCACTGTCAATGATTCAGATCAGGTTTATATTTTTTAAATATTTTTTTATACATGTGTGTGCTTTACGAACTTTTGTTGAATTTGGTTAAGAACTATATTTTCACACAACACAAATTCAGTACAATATCTCCTACATGTTAAAAAGCCTTTAAAGGCTGAAATCACTTTACAACCATTAGGTGCCAAAAACATAACCATAGACAGTATTCATAATTTTTTTAAACTGTTACCGTAATATCATGACAAACATCTCTGAGCCAAGAGATAAGGTTAGGAAGGACACGATGATACATGTATGTATTTTTATATATTGCTAATTTTACAGGGTGCAAATGCCAAGTTCAACTTGCGTTTGGTTGGACCTGGTGGAATGTTTCGAGTGGTGCCCCAAACTGTATTAAATGAAGCTCAAGTGACAATAATTGTGGAAAACTCAGCAGGAATAGACTATGAAAAGTTTCATTTGTTAACTTTTAAGGTATGTTTATGCTATTTTTTAAATATTTTTGTAATTATGCAAGATTATTTATTAAGATTATTATTTCTTTATAAGTGCTCTTTATTCCAGGATGCCGTACATGAAAATGGTGAGGAGTTTACCGTACATAAAACAATATATATCAGTGCATAACAGTGTATAACATAAATGCAATAAACCTGCCTAAATGAGTAGCAAACTGGTGCATAAGGATATAGCATCCTGACCACAAACGGTTCCAGTCTACAAGGGACAGTGGAGCTAGTCACTAGATGAAGGTAGATGTTCAGTGCAGTAGCCGCAAGTTTCATGTAATTTTTTACACTTTTCTGAAGAGATGGGTTTCATTTAAAAGCTTCAAAGATGAGGAAATGTCTGACTTGTCGAGGAAGAAAAATATTTAGACTTGTGAGTCCTCAGTGGTTGATACCTTTTAATGGCTAACTGAAAAGATGGTAACAAATTGCAAGCTTTCGAGACTACTCAGGTCTCTTCATCAGGCATAGACTAATACAACATCTGAAGAATCACATATTTATACACAAAATAGCACAGAAAAAATGCAATAGGTAGGACAAGTGACATGAAGCAGAACTGTCATTATGGCAGAGGGATTAACATAAATATGACTAGTTCATAGATAAGGAGTGAAGGTGTTATTACCCTCTGATTGGGGTCTGGTATTGTGTTGTGATGACCCTAAAAGGTCAGGGAGGCAGATTCCTTAATTGTTGTAGAACGACATAAAACTCTGGGATATATTCATCCCAGCACTAAGAGTGTCAAAGGTCATCATAAGTTTATATTCCCAGACTTTTCTATCCTTCTCAGATTTGAAGTTAGATTTTAATACAAGTAATTCCATATCTGTCATGCTATGACCGGGCATACAAAAGTGTTTGGCCACAGGTAAATCCATTCTTTTTTCTCTTATCGTGTGGCGATGAGAATTCATCCTTGTTCTCAGTTTTTGCCCGGTCTCGGGTGTTCTTAAACCCCTGGTAAAGGATACACCCAGCTACATTCAGGACACAACTGACCTACTGAATAAACTAGCAGCAATAGGTTCTCTACCAGAAGGAACCATCCTGGCCACCATGGATGTGGAATCTTTGTACTCTAATATCCCACACCAGGATGGATTAAATGCCTGCAAAGTCTTCATGGGAAACACCGGGAATGATGCTGATTCTGTGGTGAAACTCACAAAATTCATCCTCACCCACAATTACTTCGAATTTGACAACAAGATCTATCTTCAGGAGACTGGCACAGCTATGGGAAGTAAAATGGCTCCACAGTATGCAAATCTTTTCATGGCCAAGCTTGAAAGCGAATTTTTGTCCTCCTGCCCATCAGGCCTCGGGCCTACTACCGCTACATTGATGACATTTTAATCATCTGGACGGAGTCTGAACAACAGCTAAAGACGTTCCATGAACAGTTCAATCAATTTCATCCCACCATCAACTTAACACTTAACTACTCCAGCACTGAAATTAACTTTTTAGACACCACCATTAAGCTAAAGAACAATGAAATAGAGACATCCCTGTATCAGAAGCCAATCGACCGTCCAACATATCTTAAATGGGACAGTTTCCATCCTAAACACATAAAAAACTCTATTGTCTACAGCCAAGCCATCAGATACAACCGTATATGTTCCAACCCCATGGATAGAGATGAACACCTTGGTCGCCTCAGAAAGACTTTTTTGAACCAGGGCTACCATCCAAGAACAATTGAAAACCAAATTACAAGAGCCACCAGAATATCAAGGAATCACCTGCTACATTACAAAGCTAAAGAAGAAAATAACCGGGTGCCTCTAGTGGTCACCTACAATCCAAGTCTGGAGATGCTAAGGGGAGCTGCACGGAAACTACAACCTTTACTACAAAAAGATGCCCGATTACAATCCATATTTCCAGACCCCCCACTACTATGTTTTAGGCAGCCCCCAAATCTAAGAAGCATCATTGTCAGAAGCTCCCTGTCCTCCCCAACAGCTGCAGGAACCTTTCCTTGCAGACAAAAGAAATGCAAGACCTGTACATCTATAATGACCACGGACAGGATAAAGATCCCCAACTCCCATCAGGACTACAAGATACCAGGTACTTTCAGCTGCATCACATCTAATGTGGTGTACCTAATTATATGTACTAAATGTCCAACTGGGGGTCTGTATGTGGGGGAGACCGGGCAAAAACTGAGAACAAGGATGAATTCTCATCGCCACACGATAAGAGAAAAAAGAATGGATTTACCTGTGGCCAAACACTTTTGTATGCCCGGTCATAGCATGACAGATATGGAATTACTTGTATTAAAATCTAACTTCAAATCTGAGAAGGATAGAAAAGTCTGGGAATATAAACTTATGATGACCTTTGACACTCTTAGTGCTGGGATGAATATATCCCAGAGTTTTATGTCGTTCTACAACAATTAAGGAATCTGCCTCCCTGACCTTTTAGGGTCATCACAACACAATACCAGACCCCAATCAGAGGGTAATAAAACCTTCACTCCTTATCTATGAACTAGTCATATTTATGTTAATCCCTCTGCCATAATGACAGTTCTGCTTCATGTCACTTGTCCTACCTATTGCATTTTTTCTGTGCTATTTTGTGTATAAATATGTGATTCTTCAGATGTTGTATTAGTCTATGCCTGATGAAGAGACCTGAGTAGTCTCGAAAGCTTGCAATTTGTTACCATCTTTTCAGTTAGCCATTAAAAGGTATCAACCACTGAGGACTCTCAAGTCTAAATATTTTTCTATCTACTGGCTAACACGGTACGAAGATACACATCTTTCCTATATCAAAATGGAGGATACCAGAATGTACCGCATCTTTATGGAACTGAAACCACTTCTGAAGAAACGTGCACAAATGGACAGCGACATTTTTTTCTTATCTAAATGCAAAAAGGAGAATCTAATTCCCAAAGGACTCTGGATTACAAACCCAATTCTTCACACCTACAATACCCATTATGCACAAAACCTTTGTCACAGGACTTCTGAAAGACTAAGGAACCATCTTTTGCATGTCTGCTACAGCATAAGGAGTAAAGTCCAAGGACAATTGGAAACTCTGAGGAAAACACTTACAGAAAGCACAGAGCAAAAATTACAACAATACTACAACAAACTACGGACCTTTCTGATTCAAAACAAGGAAAAGAAACTACACAGATTGCGCCTCCATTCCGGACTCTATACAAACAGATACAAAACAAAACCAAAACCTGACAACTCTGACAACCACTCCATTCCAGACACAAAAGCATCTAACTGTGTCATCAATCTCTCAGATTACAAACCCAGCAAAGTGGAGCTTGCCGTGCTTTCTAGAGGACTCTCATTTTGTCCTACTAAGGCCCTGGATAAAACCGAACTCTGCAGTGATATGGAACATTTTTTCAGGAGACTGCGCCTGAGGGAATACTTCAATGATACAGAAGATTCAGATAACACTCGGACTGAAGGAAGAGGGATCCCAATAACCAAGAAGAGGTCAGACTGGACACCTCCACCTGGACGTAACCCTCATTTGGATAAATATATAGACTCATTCAGACATTTGATAAAATCCACCATCATAGCCACCAACAAGAGACAAGCCTCCAACATCAGTGCCCAGGAGAGAAAGGCCATACAGTCTCTGAAAACCAACAAAGAAATCATCATTAAACCTGCTGACAAGGGAGGTGCAATAGTCATGATGAACACATCAGACTATATGAAGGAAGCAAACAGACAACTTACGGACACACGCTACTACAGAAAACTGGAGTCGGACCCTACACAGGACTATTACAAGGAACTAAGCAAGTTGGTATCTTGTCTGTCTGACAAATCCATAAGAGCTGATGACCTGATACCAGAAAGTCCAAGAACAGGGACATTCTACATGCTTCCCAAAATCCACAAAGCCGGAAATCCAGGGAGGCCGATTATTTCATGTGTGGACACCCTTACTGAGCAAGTATCTGGATGGGTAGAGGGTGTTCTTAAACCCTGGTAAAGGATACACCCAGCTACATTCAGGACACAACTGACCTACTGAATAAACTAGCAGCAATAGGTTCTCTACCAGAAGGAACCATCCTGGCCACCATGGATGTGGAATCTTTGTACTCTAATATCCACACCAGGATGGATTAAATGCCTGCAAAGTCTTCATGGGAAACACGGGAATGATGCTGATTCTGTGGTGAAACTCACAAAATTCATCCTCACCCACAATTACTTCGAATTTGACAACAAGATCTATCTTCAGGAGACTGGCACAGCTATGGGAAGTAAAATGGCTCCACAGTATGCAAATCTTTTCATGGCCAAGCTTGAAAGCGAATTTTTGTCCTCCTGCCCCATCAGGCCTCGGGCCTACTACCGCTACATTGATGACATTTTAATCATCTGGACGGAGTCTGAACAACAGCTAAAGACGTTCCATGAACAGTTCAATCAATTTCATCCCACCATCAACTTAACACTTAACTACTCCAGCACTGAAATTAACTTTTTAGACACCACCATTAAGCTAAAGAACAATGAAATAGAGACATCCCTGTATCAGAAGCCAATCGACGTCCAACATATCTTAAATGGGACAGTTTCCATCCTAAACACATAAAAAACTCTATTGTCTACAGCCAAGCCATCAGATACAACCGTATATGTTCCAACCCCATGGATAGAGATGAACACCTTGGTCGCCTCAGAAAGACTTTTTTGAACCAGGGCTACCATCCAAGAACAATTGAAAACCAAATTACAAGAGCCACCAGAATATCAAGGAATCACCTGCTACATTACAAAGCTAAAGAAGAAAATAACCGGGTGCCTCTAGTGGTCACCTACAATCCAAGTCTGGAGATGCTAAGGGGAGCTGCACGGAAACTACAACCTTTACTACAAAAAGATGCCCGATTACAATCCATATTTCCAGACCCCCACTACTATGTTTTAGGCAGCCCCCAAATCTAAGAAGCATCATTGTCAGAAGCTCCCTGTCCTCCCCAACAGCTGCAGGAACCTTTCCTTGCAGACAAAAGAAATGCAAGACCTGTACATCTATAATGACCACGGACAGGATAAAGATCCCCAACTCCCATCAGGACTACAAGATACCAGGTACTTTCAGCTGCATCACATCTAATGTGGTGTACCTAATTATATGTACTAAATGTCCAACTGGGGGTCTGTATGTGGGGGAGACCGGGCAAAAACTGAGAACAAGGATGAATTCTCATCGCCACACGATAAGAAAAAAGAATGGATTTACCTGTGGCCAAACACTTTTGTATGCCCGGTCATAGCATGACAGATATGGAATTACTTGTATTAAAATCTAACTTCAAATCTGAGAAGGATAGAAAAGTCTGGGAATATAAACTTATGATGACCTTTGACACTCTTAGTGCTGGGATGAATATATCCCAGAGTTTTATGTCGTTCTACAACAATTAAGGAATCTGCCTCCCTGACCTTTTAGGGTCATCACAACACAATACCAGACCCCAATCAGAGGGTAATAAAACCTTCACTCCTTATCTATGAACTAGTCATATTTATGTTAATCCCTCTGCCATAATGACAGTTCTGCTTCATGTCACTTGTCCTACCTATTGCATTTTTTCTGTGCTATTTTGTGTATAAATATGTGATTCTTCAGATGTTGTATTAGTCTATGCCTGATGAAGAGACCTGAGTAGTCTCGAAAGCTTGCAATTTGTTACCATCTTTTCAGTTAGCCATTAAAAGGTATCAACCACTGAGGACTCTCAAGTCTAAATATTTTTCTATCTACTGGCTAACACGGTACGAAGATACACATATTGTCGAGGAAGCAAATTCCAGAATGTGGGGAATGCATGGCAGAAATTGTGTGGGGTACAGGCAAAGAGAAAGCAAAAAAGGATGTCTTCTCAGTACTGCTGATTGCATGTAGAGAGCTAGGTCAGAGGACACAGGTTGTGAACAGCCTTGTACTGTAAGTATTGTTCTATTTTCAACTATATTCTCTGGTCAAAGAGTAGAAAGTGAAGGGATTGGCAGGAGCGAGAAAGGAGTACCAGAGAGGACCTAGAGTCTGGGAAGCAGACTTGAGGGGCACAAGAGTGTTAGATGTGAGACCACAAATATGGATGGTGCAGTGGTTTAGGTTGGCCAATGATGAAGGCAAGTACTCAAATATTTCCTCAAAAAATACATAGTTTCTCTTTTTATAAATGGTTTTCCAGGAATATTTTCAATTATGTTGTTTTCTCCTTATGTCTAGTTGATGGATGTTGAATTTTTACAAGAAAGTAAATAACCACTGCAGCCTTAGGGATTGGCAGTCGGTGACAGAATTAGAACTTACGCTGTCTTTGGAAACACGCTTGTAGTTGTTAGCAGCACATCTAAAAGTGTTCAGTGCAAGTCTCACAGGGCTATCAGCTATGTCAGACATAACAGTAATCTTGAAATGTACAGTAAATGGCACACAAGTTTTATTGTTTTGCCATATGCTTTGTGTTTATGTTAGCAGCCACAGATACAGTCAGGCTTTTATAGAGATAATGGAGCTCATCTGCTGTTTAGTGCCTTCATTATTTTTTTTTGTATAATCTAATTGTGTGCGAGACATGCAATGCAGGTCATAAACCACTTCGTTTCTCTTGGTCATACTGCTTTTGGTCAGAATCAGGGCCGGCTACAGGTTTTTATGGGCCCGGGCGAAAGAGTCTCAGTGGGCCCCTTTAACACAGACCACGATTCAAGATGCACAGATACTGCAGAGAAATATAGGTATAGTACAATGTCAAACACTTCTCTTCTTTCATTACATGACTGATATCTATTGTAAATTGTACAATAGCTCAAAAACCGCCAAATCCTCACAGCGCACAGTACAGATGGACAGTACAGTCCTCCATACAATATTATGGGCATCACATAGTCTCCCCTCATCACCCATATAATACCCCATGCAGGATGTCACCCTCCATCTCCATTAATGCTCCATACAGAATACTGGACCACATAAATTGCTCCATACAGGATACTGGTCCCCATATAATGCTCCATACAAAATATGGAGCTCTCCTCTGCACTGTGCTGCGTTTCTGCACTGTTACGGCTCAGGAAAGGGCGCTGTGGAAAGACTCCCATTATCATCATCATTGCCTGCCCGTTATCATATCATTGTCTCCCCATCATCATCATTGCCTGCCCATCATCATCATCATTGCCTGCCCATCATCATCATCATCATTGCCTGCCCATCATCATCATCATCATTGTCTCACCATCATCATCATCATTGCCTCCCATCATCATCATCATCATTGCCTTCCCATCATCATCATCATCATAATTGCCTTCCCATCATCATCA